>OW152817.1:3578928-4786500 GCA_933534255.1 Iphiclides podalirius | reverse complement strand
TAGAGCGAGTCCCACCTAGAGGAGATGGAAGTTGCTACCCGGGAGGGGGCTGCTGAGGAGGCCAGCGTTGGCAGGGTCGGCTATGCGTAGGTATTTCCCCCACGTTAACAAAAAAAGAGAGATCGTGTAGTGAGTAAACATAGTATAGTAGATATATCTATATTGCACAAATACCTACATAGGTCCTACGTGTGTATGTTAGTCTGTGTGTTTTTTTTAATTTATTTATTTATCACCAAAAAAGTACAGAATTAAAAAAGGTTTGCTTAAAAGTGATGTAAAGTAAAAGTAACAGCCTATACATGTCCCACTGCTGGGCAATATGGGCTGGCTGGCCTCCTCTATATAGAGGGTATCAGGGCATAGTCCACCACGCGGATTGGCGGACTTCACATATCTTCGAAATATTTTTTTTGTTATTATTTCGAAAATATGCAGGTTTCCTCACGATGTTTTCACTTAAGCACTTAAAGTTAAAAACTTCATTGGTGCCGGCACCGGGGATCGAACTCAGTTTGCTCGAGTATATTGAATTAAAGGCGAGCGCCCGGACACTGAGCTATCACGGCTCACTCAAAAAAATACGGTACAAAAAGAATATTACTAAAAAAATATTACAATAAAAATATATTGAACGTTGACAACGTTAAGAATTTATGACATGTTTAGGTACACATTGGCATTTAAATACAGTTTTATTGTATGTCTGAATTTAGGTATATTGTTGTCAAAAATATCCATCTCTGTTTCCTTATTTAATGAACTGAAGGATTTAATTCATCTATTAATAAGAGCATTGAAATAATGTCTTCTTGTATCTTGTATTAACTGATGTTTTTGTTTTCAGTCCCGAGACTATTAAAGCTTCATCTGACGCAGAACCGGTGGGCTAGCCAGAACCCACGGGGTTGGAATAATGTCCTATTTCTCGTTCTGAGATGTTTCAGAGGAGCTGAGAAGTAGATTTAAGTCTTCATAGATTCGAGTAACTTTGGGCAGTCAAGTAGGCTGTTTACAAATTTTTATAAAAACACGTCCAGCAGATGTCTTCTATCGGAGAGTGCGTATAGACCGAAATATTTAAGTCTGTCAGCATACCAAAGTAACTTTTTTGTTAGACCACACTTAAAAGCCAAATGCCTATAAGAAACTTCTGTACACTCTCCAGTCTTGATGAAGACGATATTGGTAAATAAATAATGGAAACATTATTGTCGCTCCAAAATGACATAACGAAAAATTATACCGTGACGGCGCGGGGCTTATAAACCGTACCGCGAGGCGGTTTTAGGCATGTGGACTTAGTTGAACTAACAAATCGGTTCATTTTCGTTTGCCGGCGCGTGATAACTGTCCTGTCTGAGTTGTCGTGCTATTTATCAACAATCACTTGTATGAAAGTGCGGCTTCAATCTTTTAATAGCGTTCACTGCGTTATAGTCAGTATTCCATACGACGGAACAATAGGTACTCCAAGATCATTCGAACTAAAACTTTAACTCACTCTAATTAATGTGTGTGGATTTCTAATGAATTTAGTATGTTTCAAAACAAAGCCTAAATTTTTAAAGCTTTTTTGACACAGACATTATCTATTGGACATTTATCGCGAATTTCATCGACTTCTTGTAGTATGTGAGGATAAATTTTTAGGGTTCCGTACCGAAAGAGTAAAAGGGTACCCTATTACTAAGACTTCGCCGTCTGTCTGTCTGTCTGTTTGTCACCAGGCTGTATCTCACGAACCGTTATAATTAGTCAGTTGAAATTTTCACAGATTGTACTTCTGTTGCCGCTATAACAACTAATACTAAAACAGGATAAAAAAAAATTAAGTGGGGCTCCCATTAAATAGACATGATTTTTTTGCCGTTTTTATAGATAATGTATGGAACCCTTCGTGCGCGAGTTCCGACTCGCACTTGGCTGGTGTTTTAATTTTATGAAATGAATGACAAAACATTTATTTATATTAGGAGTCATCATATTTTTGCGACACCAAGCCTCTATTCTATCAGAGACAGTCGGACAGATAGACAGGAGTCCTCCAGGAGACCCCGTTTTACCCTTTGGGTATGGAATTCTAAAAATGTTTTCTGCCGATATCTCGGAAACACTTTAGGGTAACACTTTCAATGAGTGTAAAGAACTTTGTTAATCAAAATATCTTACAAATTATAAAAAAAAATAATTAACTGGCAATTTTTTTTTAATGAGAACTTTAGACTAATTTTAGTAAGAATGTGCCTGAAAATAAAGCATTTCGCAACAACAACAGAACAAAAGGTAATTAAACCGTGAAATAAGAAAAATCATTCGATTAATACTAAGCAGGAATTTAGGTACATCAATGGTATATAAACAAAATGGTATATAAACAGACGTCTTGTTATTAAACCTTGTTGCCCTTTTAATATTGCGACCATAGGATCGTGGACGGTAGAGCAAAGCATATTTGCGTATGATTTGTTTTGATAGAAGTGACCGGTCAGTGTCTGTATTCGTGCGTGAATTCCGTGGGACATTCAATATCAATAAGAACGCAATACGTTATGTAAAATCGTTTACTGATTTTAAGTGCAATTGAATGGTGACGAGCAGAGCATTCTGTATTTGGATATTTTATACTTTGCTTTTGCTCTTTTCTCTTTTTTTGTGAAAGAAACAAAAAAATTCTAACAATGTAAATACCACCGATTTAAATTTTACAGCATTCTCAGTAACTTTGAAGAACACGTTGAAACCAATATATATATTATATCAAATAACCAATGGAATAATGTCATTTGAAGATGTGTTTACTGTAAAGGAAGCACAAAATGACGCCGATATCGACCGCTTAGCTTAGTGGGTAGAGTGTCTGGACGTGTAATCTGGGGGGCGCAAGTTTGACAATGTGTAGAAAATATTGTCTACACATTGGAAATCATCTTAAGTGCAGATATTAGCACTGAAATTTAAAATTAGGAATCTTTCCTAAATGTTGGCAACATAATAGGTTGGGGAAAAAGTCTCTTCGCTTTTTATATGAAAATTCAAAACATTTTTTAATAAAGTTTATTTACATTTAACTAAAGTATGAAGGTGCGGTATTGTTCGATAACTTTCTGGCATCTAGTAGGTAGGGTCATGATCCCATTGCTGTAAAAATTCTGGGACTTCTGATCAAAAAACCGCTCAAGTGGTTTTGGCAGTCCTCTCGTGATGTTAACCTGACATTACCTAAAGAATTCTGAAGAGACCGAAACAAGTAGAAATCTGAAGGTGCAAGGTCAGGACTATACGGTGGATGCATTAACGCCTCCCAGTCAAACTCTTAATTTTTGCTGAGTGGCCAAAGATGTATGAGGTCTAGCGTTATCATGATAAGAAACCACACCCTTCTTCCTTTAATCTCATCAGTTGTTCACAGCAGAGTTCAGAATCAATGGTCCTGCCTGGCGGTAACAGTTCATAATGAATAATGCCCTTCCAATCCCACCATATACACAGCATTACCTTGTTGCGAAATAACCCGGATTTTGCCAGAGTCTGTGAAGCCTGACCAGCCTTTGACCACGACCTTTTTCGAACGTTCTTGTCGTTTGTGATCCACTTTTCATCACCAGTTATCAGGTTTTTCAAAAATGGTTCGGTTTCATTTCGTTGTAATAAACAATCACAAATGAGTACAATTGTCATTAGGTTTCTTTCAGTGAGCCTCATGAGTCACCCAAATATCGAGCTTTTTTGTGTACCCAGCTTTTTTTCAAATTCGCCAAAACTGTTTTGTGGTCAATTCCCAATTCTTCAGCTACATCGTAACTACTGATACCACTTTTTCAAAAATGGCATCCATTTTATCCGTAACAGGGCGCCCAGAGTGAGGTGCAGTTTGACATCAATTTTTTTTTTATGGGAAAAAAAGCAGCGAACGAGCAGGAGGCTCACCTGATGGTAAGTGATCACCGCCGCCCATGGACATCTGCAACACCCGAGGGCTTACAAATGCGTTGTCGGCCTTTTAGGAATGAGTACGCTCTCTTCTTGAAGGTTCCCAGGTCGTAACGGTTGGGAAAGACCGCCGGCGGCAGCTGGTTCCACAGTGGTTGTGCGAGGCAGGAAATGCCTTATATTCTGGATTGAAAAGGCTTAAACCAAATTTATGCTACTCTCACAAACATTGCAATAAGTCCTTAAATATGACAAATTTTTTTCGCGGCTTGCGTTGCATTTTCACCTTTTTTGTAGTAAAATTTTCTTCATTACACACATTTTCCTAATTGCAATTATCTTCTTTAAAATTTAAACTTTTTAATGATACCAAAACCAGCTAGATACAAATGGTATAGCCAAAGAGATTATATTATAAGTTCATACATACTATTTACGAAAAGACTTTCCCCAACCTAATATATTTAAAAAATTAAATAAATCTACTTTGATGGATTTCATCGCGACTAAATTTAAATTAAACGCAATAAATGCGAGTTCATTCCATTCGTATCCCTTTTTAACTGCTGTTTAAGCCTCGTAGATGTCTTTGAAATAACGAAGAAGTGGTCTTTTGTCCTAGAGATAGAGTCGATCGCTGGGAGTCCCGCTCTTGAATGGTACTTGCGAAGTTGCTTTTTATAAGAACTACTTTGTATTTTCTTTGTAAAAAATCATTATTATTTTAGTTTCTAGGTCCTCAGATTATTATTTGAACGTGTGATTTTGTTCTGCTTTAAATGTGTTTTACTATAAAACTATCAAAGAACGTCAGTGATCGTTGAGTTAATAATTCGAACAGTGTAAAAATCATTTCATATCATAGCATGTTATATAACTTACCTATTGAATATGTTTATCCATGCATATGAAAGAATAAATTACATTTTATCGGTGCGGTCAAAAATACTGCAGTGTAGTTCTAACTACATCAATGTGATTCTAAGAATACTGCTGGCAATCAGTACACCTGTGACAATTGCGTCTCTACATTGGAGTTTTACTTGAACAAAATTTTTTTTGAGACATTTCATGACACAATATCGACTCTACATTTCTTTATGACTATATTATTTTTTTATGACTATATTTTTTTATGTAAGAAGATGGCAAGTGAACTGGCAGTTCACCTAACGTTCAGTGATAACCGCCACCCATGAACATGTACAAGACTCGTAAGGTTACAAATGCATTGTTGCTACCTTTAAACAAACAGGCCTCCGATTACCTCACTCGCCAGACGAAACACAGTAAGTTTAACACTTCTTCACGCCGATGTTCTGTGAGGTGGTGGTACTTGCACGGCTAGACCTGCCCATGTGCAACAACAGAAGCTTTTCCGTGACCCTACCACAGTCGCTTAAATATCTATAATGAAGAATATAGTTAGAGCTAAGTAAATAAAGGCTTAAGTCTATTTTCATAATTATATTACAAGATGTCTGTTGTGTTTGAAGCTCTAACTAAAATCTAACGCACGCAAAATGCACGGCAATGATCTCTGAGCAGGTTTGTTTTGCTGCTAAACTTTGTCGGCGGCAGCTAGTCGATATCCAGCGTGTTGTGGCTTATGTAAGCGAAGACTGTCGTGGCTGGAGGCTAAGCGTAGCGGCTACGGTCAGTCGCACTCCACGCTGCTGTCGGTGCGAGCGTGCAAAACGGCTTATACGGAACGCACCCCGCCCTATCGGAAAGTCTAGCACGAAACATTTGATTTCGATAATAAGTATCGATAAATTTTCCTAAAAAATTAACTGTTTTTTTTTTTTCAAAATTCGAAATATTCATTAATTTTTAAAGTCAATTTAACTAGGGTTGTAGAGCGAAAGAGTCAGTGAGTTTTGTTTCGTTTTTAAACGATACGCGGCAAAAATGTTTTTATGACCAATCACACAGTGTAAATTAATAATTAAATGTGCTAAAAATTTAATAAAAATAGCTTTTGTATATTTTTTTGACAAAAGAATACGTATTTTATGTTGCAACTTTAACGAATAACTAAGACTTGTAGGATGTTATTCTAGTCAGCAAAGTATTTTAAACTGGATATTTTCTTTTTATAAAATATGAATATTGTATGCTTATCTTATTTTATTGAATATCAAAAAAAGCAATAATTTTTACAGATGCTGACGGATTTTTCAGTTGATGAAGATTGATTTCATCAGTTCTTTTACACCAAGAAATTACCTTTTATAGTTTTATTTTTATATAATTTTTTTAAAAGAAACATTTATGGTAACTTCGGAAGGCATTCAATTGATAACAATTATTTTATTGAAATACTATATACAGGTAGTTGTAAAATTTTAAGCATTAAAATGTCGTTGACCCTTGATACTTTACAAAGAAGTTTAAAATAAATTTATTGTTTCAAGCTTTTGGCAATAGATCGATTCTCTTAGAAAGCACGAAAGTTTTTACCATTGTATTAAATTCAAACCTTGTTAAATCTGGCCATGCATACGTAAGGGCTGGTTATTTTTTCGCGGTTATTTTTAAATTGGCTTATATTAAAATAATTATTAAAATACTCATTAATGCATCTTTTTTCAAGTTTTTAAAATTTATGTTTGAGGAAAATTATTTAATTAGGCATTGTAAAATGTTAGTCAAATGTAGTGCGATTGTATCAAGCAGTTAGAGATTTGAATGAAATGGAGAGGCGACCAGAAGACGGCAGAATTAGAGGTGCCGTGCCTGAGGACCCAGGTGAGTTCATGCTGTTTTGTATATTTACCAGCTAGTAAGTTAATGAGAAGAAAATGTAAAAAGCAGTAAAGGTTTTGGCGTACAGAACTTTAATTTAGTAATTGTATAATAGTTTTATTTTCATTGTGCAATATGATTTAAATTATTAAAAAAGAAAATGCAATGCCAGAAACTAAGACGAATACTCATTCCAAATGCAATAATCTTAAAAAATATAAAAACATAAGGAAGGTGTTTGCTTCAAACACTGATAAATTATTAGGCGAAACGGCCGATCCCGAGTTATTCATTTATTCATTTCCGTCGTACGCCCTCGACTTTTTTAGCGGTCTATTTGTCTAGCAGTTCTAACAAGACGCCTTTCTTTGTAATATAACAGCAGAGGAAATATTTATGCCGAAAAATAAGTGCTATATTAGGAGTAACTTATCTTTTCGGTCAATTTCTGTTTTATAACAGTAACAACGTAGCGTATGCATAATGTGATTTGTCCTAACCTCCAGGTAAATCTAAGAAGAAATAAATAATTGAAATAAGAAAAGCCAGTGTATAGCCAGATTTTTTGGCGGTTTGGCTAAACGCGGCCTTAAATTAAAGGCAATAATTTTGATAATTTGTTGCTTACGCGATTACACATTACTAAATTAAACTATATTTACGGATTAAATACGGAAATAAACGCGACAAATCCATATATATAGTTTAATATAATGACCTATATTTTTTTAAAGTTTATTATATCACGCATTGAACATTTGATCTTTCAGTCAAAATGCTTAAACATAAATTTATATGATTACCTAACTGACGAGATTTGAGTCTTAGGATATATTAAACATTATGTTGAAATATTTAAATGTATATTTGTTTAATTCTAAAAAAAAAATGTAATTAAATAATATCTATAATTAATACCTAACCTAAAAATTTGTAAACTGATGACAGCGATTTCATAATAGAAGTTGTTTTGTTTTCTGATCAATAGATGGCGCTGTCTCGTTCGTAAATCGCGATGTTGGGATTTTTTGTAATTAGCATAAGTCATCAGCATTTTTATGATTATACACTTCTACCAAGCGAGTACGGTTGTTTTATTCTCACGTCCGTATTGGCTTCCGATAACTGGCTTGGACAATATACATGGTCCTAATCGAGTCGGATGTATTTTTGAAATCGCACTAGAAACCAATGACGGATTGTCATTGAAGGTGCGCACCGTCGATTCTTGTGAATCGATTGGGTGATTGAGTGCAGTGCTCTACACATGTGCAAAAGTGTGTGTGTATCAGCCGCAATCAATCGAGGAGTCTGAAGCTAGAAGTGGAAGGCAGGTGGGCATCAGTGACGTCATAGCAGTACGTCACAACCTCTTCGCGTGGAGTACGAGGAAAGAGGAAGGAGAACCTGCAGCAACGGAGACATCATACGAGCTTGACGTGTGACGTCATTCTTCGGAGTAGTGTGGTTTGCAAGCAAAAACTGTGAGTACATTTTAGTGTTTAATCAGTGCAGTTTCAAGAATTAATGATTTGAATTGACAAAGGACTTAGATAAAATTTCAATAATTTTATACGGACTTAGAAAAATTAAGATAATTCGAAGTTTAAAAGAAACTTATGTATACGAGTGTTTAGTTAGTTATTAGATATTAACTTAGAATAATTTGCATAAACGTGATCCAACGGGGAACCTATGCCCAATTTTGGTTAGAATAATTAATTTTCCAAACACTTGTAAAATTTTAAGAATTTTATTAGGACTTAGAATAGTTTTCATAAAAGAGATCCAACGGGGAACCTATGCCCAATTTTGGTTTGATTAATTCTAAAACACTTGTAAAATTTTGAAAATTGTTTAAGCACTTAGAATATTTATCATATTTTGTTTTATAAAATTTCAAAATGTCGTTGTCTGCTCTAATAAAGAGTCAATTGAACTATAAGTCTATGATAGACAAGGCTTATGATAATTTTAAAAAATCGCCAAAGGATCGTTTGTGTAAAGAGTCTTATTTGCTGACGAGGTTAGATTCATTAAATGAAAAATGGCAGGTATTTGTTGAGACACATAAAAGAATTGCAGTAGAGTTTTCTGATCAATTGTTTGAAACAAGTTACTATAAGCAAAATGTTTATGAGAGTGTTGAGGAAACGCATATTGATTATAAGTCCGATATCAGAGAAGCCTTGTCATTGTTAAAGTCTCAATCAAATACTTCAAGTATACAGTCACATACAATTTCAAAGGCAGAGAATAATGTCAAACTGCCTAAGATTAGCATACCCATGTTTTCAGGATCATATACAGAATGGGCCCACGTTTAGAGATTTATATGTTTCATTGATCCATAATAATTCTTCAATAGACGATGTGCAAAGGATGCATTATTTAAAAGGGCATCTTTACGGTGAAGCCGAACAGCTTTTAAGACATATACCTATTACAGCGGCTAATTATCTAGAATCTTGGTCTTTACTCAACAGTCGCTTTAATAATAAGAAATATTTAACAAATTGTCTATTGAAACGTTTTATGAATCAACCCAGCTTAAGTAACGAATCATGCAGTGCTATCAAAAATATGCTAGATGTTACCAATGACACTCTACATGGTTTAAAAAATTTGGGCATAAATGTGGACTCATGGGATGCAATGGTTATTTACGTAATTGGCACAAAATTGGATTCCGATTCGCGAAAATGTTGGGAATCCAAAATAAGTAACTCTGAGGAATTGCCAACGTTGAACCAATTACGAGAATTTTTAGAAACACGATTTCGGTCACTTGAATTTATGGACTCTAAATTAAAAGGTAAACAGAATATAACAACAAATCATAAACCGAAAGTGTTGCTCGCTATGAATTCCGGGTCTAATGCTGTAACTAAGCTTAGTTGTATATATTGCAAAAACGAGCATAAAATATCAAACTGCAAGGGATTTTCTGCAATCGATTACGATAATCGACATAACTTTGTACAAAGGAACGGTCTATGCTTTAACTGTTTGGGTCGTAATCATTCTGCCAATTCATGTCGTTCATTTATTAGATGTCGCATTTGCAAACATAAGCACCACTCATTGCTTCACCCAAAACCAACATCAGAAGTACAAAATATTGTATCACCCAAGCCAGATTTAGCGGTGGAAGTCAAATCAACGATGTCAAACGTAAAAGCATCGTTAGAGGAGCCTAAAAGGGTGTCAAATATAGTAGCAAGTTTCTCGCAACAAACAGTACCTAACCAGATCCTGTTAGCTACCGCAATTGTTAAAGCTGAAGCGAGAAATGGTGAAGCTCACTTGCTCAGAGCCCTGCTAGATCAGGGTTCTCAAGCGTCGTTTGTCACCGAGTCCACAGCACAGTCACTTGGTCTAAGGAAGATAGCTAGAAGGAGTCACATATCGGGAGTGGGCGGCGATAAGAGGTCATTGACTTCTAGGCACATCGTTATGATGAAAATTCAATCGCGCTGTGATCCAAGCTTCCAAATCCAAGTGCGTGCGCATGTCTTAGGATCTATAACTAGCCTTCTTCCATCTGCGAAGATAGCCAGCGTGGACTGGCCAGAGCTAGCTAATATAACTCTAGCAGATCCTCAATTTCACACACCAAACAAAATAGATATTTTATTTGGTGCAGACGTATACGGTCAAATTATAAAGGAAGGGTTGATCAAGGGTCCTAATGGCACTCCAACAGCTCAGTGCACGGCTTTAGGATGGATCATATCTGGCCCCACACATAGAGTTGATAATGATCAATCTCTTTCGCCACATTGTCATCACAATGTTATCATAAGCATGCATTCTCAAGACATTGAAAATGAATTGCTGAAGAGATTTTGGCAAATCGAGTCCGATATATTCGAAGAAAATATACTAAATGAAGAAGAGAAACATTGTGAGGAGTTTTACAGCAAAACTACTCAGCGAGACTCAACAGGTCGGTACATAGTTAGACTTCCTTTCCGCGAGATCGATCCGCAATGTAAATATGGGAATTCGAGAGATATTGCACTCAAGCGATTTCATCTTCTTGAAAGGCGGTTCGAGAAGAACCCAGAAATGAAGGCAAGGTATTCCGAAGTAATTCATGAATACATGAAGCTTGGGCACATGGAACGCATAACAGGCAGTGATCTGAACAGAGCGGAGTCTGTTTATTTACCTCATCATGCCGTGGTCAAGGAAGACAAGACCACGACCAAGGTTAGGGTAGTATTTGACGCTTCATGTAAGGGAACAAATGGTGTGTCTCTTAACGATACATTGATGATCGGCCCCACGCTTCAACAAGACTTGCGCCATATCATTATACGGTGGCGTATGCATCCAATATGTCTCAGCGCAGACATTATCAAAATGTACCGTCAAGTTTTTAGTCGCAAATCAGGATGCAGACTTCCAAAGATTAGTGTGGAGAGATGATACGTTCTCTGAAATAGAAGAATATAGGTTGTTGAGAGTTACATTTGGTACAGCAGCAGCACCCTATCTGGCAATAAAAACTTTACAGCAACTTGCAATTGATGAAGGAGCAGAATATCCAGATGTAGCTGATAAGGTCAAAACAGATTTTTATGTAGATGATCTGTTGACAGGTTGTCAAACAGTAGAAGAAGGAGAAAGAATTTATAGAGATATGAAGGAGTTATTGAAAAAAGGAGGATTTGAATTGCAGAAATGGGTTACAAATAACAAGCATTTAGCGCAGTTAGTGATAAATGGACAAGAAAATCAGGAAGAGGAAGTTAATATAAGAATGAATGAGGCGGTTAAAGTACTGGGGCTTTCTTGGAGCAAGGAATCTGATAATTTTAATTACACAGTGCAAATTCCTGTTCTGCAATATCCGATCACCAAGAGGAAGGTAGTATCAAGCATCTCACGTCTATTTGACCCTCTGGGATGGGTGACACCTTGTATCATCGTAGCCAAAGTGATGATTCAAAAGTTGTGGTTGGCCGGAATAGACTGGGACGATGAACTGCCAAATGATTTACTCAAAGAATGGCTGTCCTTTCAATCAGAGCTGTCTAATATTTGTGAAATCAGAATTCCAAGGTGGCTCAAAGCAAAGGCTGATGATTGTAGCATGGAACTTCAAGGTTTTTGCGATGCTTCTAATACTGCATACGCTGCGATAGTTTACCTGAGAACCATTGATGCTGTCGGTGGAGTACATGTCAACCTAGTTACAGCAAAAACTAAAGTTGCTCCAACTATGCAAGTATCCATTCCTCGCCTTGAACTAATGGGAGCAGTTTTATTAGCCAAGTTGACAACAGAGGTAGCCAATTTATTGGGCATTAATCGTAAAAATATACACTGCTGGACAGACTCTACTGTAGTGCTGGCGTGGCTCAGCAGTCACCCTAGTCGCTGGACAACATTTATCGGTAATAGAACGTCAGATATTCT
This sequence comes from Iphiclides podalirius, assembly GCA_933534255.1. Classification (NCBI taxonomy): domain Eukaryota; kingdom Metazoa; phylum Arthropoda; class Insecta; order Lepidoptera; family Papilionidae; genus Iphiclides; species Iphiclides podalirius. The sequence continues at coordinate 4,774,392 of OW152817.1, read as the reverse complement.
TTCAAGATTGGATAATACTCAGTGGGCACACGTTCAATCAGCCGAAAATCCTGCAGATATTGCTTCCAGAGGCTGTACACCTTTGGAACTAGCCGAAAATGGTTTGTGGCTGCAGGGTCCATCATGGTTGAAAAATACATATATTGCCTACCAAAGACCGAAGTCAATTTCCACCGACATGGAACAAAGAAAAATAAAGGTCCATATATCGATAAATAGAGCATCGGTGAATGATATTGCTCTGTGGACGCGATTTTCCTCATTGACAAGGCTCATACGAGTCATTGCATTTTGTCGCAGATTCTTAAGATACAAACGAAAACATAAGTTTGAACCTTATCTTACAAACAGTGAACTAAATGAATCATTACACGTTTGCATAAGACAATGTCAAGTGACGCACCTGGAAGAAGCCAAGGAAAAATTGAAGCCGCTGAGTCCTTTCCTTGACGAAAAAGGGATACTGAGAGTGGGAGGTAGAATTCAGAACTCAAATCTTCCCATGTATACTAAGCATCCCATCATACTTCCTCATAAGAGCCATTTCACTGATTTGGTTATTGATGCGGCTCACCGAAAAACATTACATGGGGGTCCAACTCTCATGCTGAACCATTTGCGTACACATTATTGGATCATAGCAGCTAAAAGTCTAGTTAAGTCGCATGTGCAAAAAATGTGTGGTTTGCGTTCGCCAGGCTGCATCGTCAAAAAATCAATTTATGGGTCAGCTACCATCGAGCAGAGTCACACCAGCCAGGCCATTTCTTCGAAGCGGTGTAGATTTCGCGGGTCCCATAAATGTTCGAGTAGCTAAAGGAAGAGGCAATAAATCATACAAAGGTTATATTAGTCTTTTTGTGTGTATGGCAACTAAAGCCATACACTTAGAATTAGTAAGTGATCTCACTGCTGATAGTTTCATTTCAGCGTTCAAGCGATTTGTAGCCCGTAGAGGTCACGTAAGCGAGTTATGGAGCGACAATGGTACGAACTTTGTCGGAGCGTCTAAGGAACTCGGCAAGCTCGTTACCGCGGAGCATTCCTCTGTTGCTGTTGAAATTCGTGATTGGTTAAGCAATAATAGCGTTTCATGGCATTTTATTCCTGCCCGTGCACCAAACTTTGGTGGTCTGTGGGAGGCGGGCATTAAATCCGTGAAGTTTCACTTGAAACGGGTCATAGGTGACACCACATTAACTTACGAAGAGCTGGCTACTATTTTGACACAAGTCGAGGCATGTCTTAACTCAAGACCTCTGTCGATGTTGCCAAATGATCACAGGGACCCCGCACCTTTAACTCCGGGACATTTTCTCGTCGGTGAACCTTTATTGATTGTTCCTGAGCGTACATATGAGCATAGTAACATTAGTACTCTTCGACGATGGCAAATGACTCAGAAGATGGTACAGAATTTTTGGAGAAGGTGGTCCAATGAGTATTTGGTGAATTGTTTGCAAAGGTACAAATGGTCTAAGATCACTCCAGAACCTAAAGTCGGGGATGTAGTTTTAGTTAAGGAGGAAAACCTTCCCCCAGCTCGTTGGTTATTAGGTAGAGTAGTTGCTAAGCATCCAGGACCTGATCATATTACTCGTGTAGTAACTTTGAAGTGTGGTCAATCTTTGTTAAAGAGACCAACGTCTAAATTATGCCTTTTGCCGGTCACTAAATAAATGTAAGTGTTTATAGGTTTGATATTTTTGATCCAATAAAAGTTTTCTATGTTAGGTTGTAATTGATGTAAGTTTTAATTAAGATCGTAAGCTAAGTGTTCAATTGTATAAAATGGTGTATTGTCAAATTTTAATTCCCACGCAAAATTGTCTTTATGGTGGGCGGTAAAGTGAAGAACGTTTGATAACGTTCTTGGTGGGCGGAATGTTTAATTCTAAAAAAAAAAATGTAATTAAATAATATCTATAATTAATACCTAACCTAAAAATTTGTAAACTGATGACAGCGATTTCATAATAGAAGTTGTTTTGTTTTCTGATCAATAGATGGCGCTGTCTCGTTCGTAAATCGCGATGTTGGGATTTTTTGTAATTAGCATAAGTCATCAGCATTTTTATGATTATACACTTCTACCAAGCGAGTACGGTTGTTTTATTCTCACGTCCGTATTGGCTTCCGATAACTGGCTTGGACATTATACAATATTCGAATAGAATGTAAAACACACGGTTTCAATAAATTCAATGAAACAACTATGTCAAGGATGACGTATGTGGGTCTAGTCAACACAAAGGCTTATGATGAGCTCTCGCTCTTTAACAAGAAACTAATGTATCTTTATAGTTCACACGCAAGCAACAACGACTTTTGCTTTCCACTATGATATATTCCATTTTGCCCATTATTTTGTTTATGGCTTATACAAATGTAGTTTCTTCTTAACTGGTACAAAAATTGTAGTTTCTTCTTAAATGAAAAGTGTAATACACTTTTACTTATTTCTTCTTGTATCTTGTATTAACTGATGTTTTTGTTTTCAGTCCCGAGACTATTAAATCTTCATCTGACGCAGTCCTTATTTCTTTGTTCTTTAATGTACACAAAATAAAATCGTTAAGGTTGAAAAAAAAACGAAGGTGAGCTTAACCCTAAACAGAGGTTTTCTTCCACGGTTTGACAAGATCTATCTTATATCTTACTAGCTTTTCGCCTGCGGCTTCGGTAGCGTTGAAGTCCTTACATAAATATCTTTTTTTTTCTAATATATTTTTTTAATGAAAAAGAATCCTAGGTCCTTTTTAATATATCTAAGAATATGTGTACAAAGTTTCATGATAATCGGTTTAGTTTTGGCGTGAAAGCGTACCTAATAAACTTAAATTCATATTTATAATATTAATAAGTAGGTAGTAAGGGAATTAAAAATAGATAATATAATAATTATAAACAAAGTGACACTATAAGTCGACGATGTTTAAGATTAGCGAATTTATATGTTGATTTGTTCTTCAATCCTGTTAAATTAAATTAAAATAGTTTATCTGTCTTTTTAGTAGAACGCTAAAAAATTGGTGGACGCTCTAAGTGACCGCATATATGTTAAACAGATTGAAGTTATACAAAAAAATTCCCCGGAGCGTAGAAGTGTGTACATAGAAATCGTGGCCGTGGGTAAAATTAACTCTGGTAGAGCCTGGTGTTTTATGTTAGTTTTTATTAAATGACAAACTTTTATAAAGTAAGAACAATAAGCAATAGTAGAAGAGGCTCTCGCAGTTGGTTTTTAAACTAATTTTTAGTTTTTAATGTTTACGTTTTATGGCTGTCCAACTTTAGTTTCGTTTTTGCAGTTGCATTGCTAAAAAAGAATCGACCAAGTGCGATTCAGACTCGCGCACGTAGGGTTCCACGATTATCTATAAGAACGGCAAAAACATCATGTCTGTTGTATGGGAGACCTACTTCTTTTTTAATTTGTTTTTATAGCGGCAACAGAAATACAAAATCTGTGAAAATTTCAACTCCCTTACTATCACGGTTCATGAGATACAGCCTGGTGACAGACGGACAGACAGACAGATAACCGAGTCTTATTAATGGGGTCCTTTTTTACCCTTTGGGTTACGGAACCCTAAAAAAGACTTAACTTTAGTGTAAACAAGATCCAAAGTTTGTAATATTAAAGGTGCTCTGTGTCTTAGCCTGTGCTGTTGCACGAATGTCTCATCCGGGGCGGCGCACACAAGTATTATATTTTTGAGTTTCGTCGGGCGAGTTAGGTAAGCGGGGTTCCCGTCAGAAAACACTACACACACAGTTAGTGCAACAACAAACACCATATTTCGTCCTCGCCTTCTAGCCCGGTGAAACCAACACAACGCTCACACTAGGTACATCCGCGTTCCAGGGTGGTTCTCACCGCTCCCAGCCCCCGACTAACCAAGAACAATCAACGGCTATCGGGGTCAAGGTCCGCACCGAACCTCTATAGCCCGTAGGCTACACTCCTTAGCTAACGCACGCATGAGCACATGCGTGGCCCTAACAACTGTGAAGGTCCTCAAACCCGTGAGTTCTGGCTTGCCCACCGGTTCTGCGTTCGATGAAGTTTTAATAGTCTCGAGACTGAAAGCGTTAACATCAGTTAAAAAAAACGTAAGAGGAACCCATTGTTTTAAGGGTTGGCAATGCACCTACGACTCCTATGTTGTAGAAGACTATGGGCGGCAGTAATCAGTTAACGTGTTAACGCCTCGCTTCCCAACTTATATCACAAAAATAAAATCATGTTTTACTTGAAGTTGTATTGGATATCTGATGATAAATTCGCGAACATACGATTTTTAGTACCTAAATGTACCTAACATCAACAATAACTATAATTAGTTTTAAATCAAAAACTGAAATAGAATATATTTAAAAATTTGGGGCATAGCAATAAAACTAAAAACTTACATTACGATAGCTTTATATTATACTTATTGCATTTTAATAGATAGCTGTGTTTGATATGTTTTCATTCAAACATCACTCAGAGTTTAAGAATAGGTATAAAATTGTATAAACTGAACTCGTAGCGAATTGTAGGCATCTGGTCGTCGTAGCGCACAAAACAATCAACCGTTTTGAAATATTCTGCTCTACGAATTTGAGTGTCGTACAAACTTTAATTAGTTTTCGCTCATATATTAGGGCGATCAACTACTTGATTAATTGTACAGATGCCTAATGCGATATAATATGCCCATTTCCATTAGAAAAAAAAATGTTATGGTGTAATTTTTTTTTAATTATAACGATGTATAAAATAAGTGTAACAATTTTCTAATTCAACGTAGAATGGAAGCTTACGAACCGCGTAGTTATGTATTGTCGTTCAATATATTATGATGAAATATTTTTTTATGTGAATAGCTGTCAAGCGAGCAGATGGTTCACCTGATGTTAAGTGAATACCGCCGCCCATGGACCTCCGTTACACCCTAGGGTTGCAGATGCGTTGACAACCTTTTGAAAATTGGGCTCCAACCACCTCACTCACTAGACGAAACGCGAAAGTATTATACTTCCACTTTACGCCGGTCATCTGTGAGGTCGTGGTACTTACCCGGACGAGCCTGCTCATTCGTGCAACAGCCGCTTTGCGTTCGGCTGCTGCGTGGCCCTACCATCGTCAAAGAAATAAATGTAACTAAATTTATTTAATAAATTATATGAAAGATAATGTATGTAAGATCAATTAAAATAAACACTCACGTGAAACAACGAATCGAGGAACGATTTTAGGATTGCGATAAACTCAAAATCTCCATCAATTCTGAACTTTGTGCACGTCTCTTGAGCTTTAACTTTATTGCTTATTAATTCTTATTGAGAGGCGAAATATCATAACATCTAAAATTGCAAAAATGTCGATCTTATTCTAGAAAAATAATCTGGATTGTAAATCAATGTTACATAGTGGTCGGTGTTACAACCCAATTCGGCGAAGCGATAGATAGGTACTGTGATCACACCGCACGGCAGTCGTAAATTGTAAATATACACAGCGAACATTAGGAATACAGATACCAGTAAAGATCTGTTATTTGGTAACAAATGTTTATCACCTGCGACAAAACTCTACTGATATGAACAGATTGTACTCGTACACAGCGCACAAATTCAATGAAATACAAATAAATAGTTGAGTCGTGGCTATATTATTAATATTAAGTCTTTGATATTACGATTGCGAGGCTTAATAATACGATTAAATATAGCACAATATGTTAAATAAATTGAATATATTGTGATTAACAAAACAATTTTCCTGTATAAAATTGCACCTTAAAAACAAACTTTTTTCTTTTATACAGTTAATAGGAATAATATTTATCACGTGATTTCATGACAAAGTATTATTTATCATTAGAAGGTGGAATAGGTATCATTAGACAAATAGGTTTGGTTACAATAATTTAATTAAATAAAAAAAACTCCTTCGGGATAACGTGTTTATTGAGCTTATTTCTTAATTGAGTCCACGGCCATTTATGTTCTCAAAACAAAAAGACATCGTAAGATAAAACTCTATAAAGGTCTAATACTTACAAACTTACAATAGAATACGGTTATAACATTGTGTATGTCTGCTTGCTTGTTAACGTGTTTGCTCGTAACTCGAAGCTACCAAATGGCAGGATTTTGCCGGGATATTCATTTGTAGTTAGAGATTTTTGCTGATAAACCTAGGCTACTTTGTTTTGTATTCGTTTTGTTAACATTTTTTTAAAGAATAACACCTCTTTATGACATACCGCGATTGAAAAGTTGACGACATCGTTTTATTTTACTCTTCACACAACCTTATCGTTGATAGGCTCTATCGAAACACGAACTCATTTTACTGCATAAAGGCAGAAGATAATTTTCAGATTTTTATTATATCCCATAAATAAGAACAAAGTCGTTTGAAGTATATTAAATCTGTCACGTCACGCGCACAGTGCACAGGTCAGAAATAAATGTATATCGTGCTTTTGTTACGATTAGGGTTAGGATAAAAAGTCACTAATTGGTGTAACTTGTTTCGAGCTTTCTAAAACACAATTATTTAAATGAGTACTATGAAATTTTTGGTTATCTAATACGGAAACGAAAACAATAAAATTAAAAACAATAAATATTATAAATAATTAGGACCGCACCAGTAAATACTTTTATAAGTCGCAGATGATTTCCTCAAAATTTAAATCACGGATAACAATGACACTGCAAAAAAGCAATTTCCCGATTTATTTTAACTTGAAAACTTCTGTAGGTACTTTGGGTTTGGATGGGGAAATACTCATAGTTTCGAGTAACCGACAGACATTGACATCGGTGACATAAATTTTTGGTATCATTTGGTTTTCTAATATTAGATCACTGTCAAACAAATTTCTACTTTTTGTATAATATTTTATAAGAAATTAACTATTTACTCAAGATTTTAAAATTTTTAATAGTGCTAATCTCTGCACTTAAGTTTAAGTTTAAAATTTGTAGAAAAAGTAAATCCGACAAGTACGTCCGAAAGACGTGGGTTCAATTCCCACACAAGCTGTGGGAATTGAACCCACGTCTTCGGCATTCGCGGCCTCGCTTTGGCTACTAAGCTAAACGGCTGATTGCTACACTGAAGAAAATCTTCGAAAATCAGCGGCGACAATCTTTTCGTACTTTTTCTACAAATTTTAATATCTACTCAAGATTGTTTATTGGTTTAAATTGTCAGGAACGAAATATGGCAATCAAATGTGATTGTTCAGAATAACTACCTAATTGTAGCAAAATAATTCTGTGTGTCTAAATAAAGTCTTCTATTACCGTGGGCTTCTTAGTCGTGTAGTTCTCGAAGCGTTAATTATATTACTCGCGCAATTGCAAGCAATTTAAACTTTCTTGGCATATTTTACTGAACATAAAGTTGAAAACTTTTTATAAATTGTGAGAATAACGTTTTTCAATTAACATAGTAAACAAATTGCACCAGAAAGAGAACTTTTTACTTTAACTCGTTCGTTTTTATATTTACTTATAATATTTATTTTAACTATTAATGCAATGTCTCGCTTTCAAATCAGAAGCCTTGATAGGGATTTAAAATATCATGCTTTATTGATTATATGTGATGTAATAACATGACGTTGGTTGTTATAATAAAAAATAAGTGAATGTATGAGCTTTTTCGGAGGGCGAAAACTTTTTGTCACTCAAATAAAACGGAATCGTCAACAGCTTCAGATAGTCGGGTTGTTGCCATAAAGCCTCAAATGGCCGATAATGCTGCGGTAGTTAAATCTAATGTATCGCAGCGAGAGTTGGGTTTTGTAGAAGAGGCATAAAATTAAAATGAATGCGGTAGTGTAGTATTTAAGAAAGAACGAACGGCTAACAAATATTGCCTATAAGATATAAGAGAACGATACGATCGAAGTACCTCCTACTTCAATGAGCCCTTGTGGAAGAACGTTCCCTAATCAAGTAATTGGCGTTTTAGGGGAAGCTGGTATTTAAAGAGGGTTATAAAGTGTGCGAAAAAATTATGAACGTTCTGTGAGGTGAAGGTGTGTCAGCATTAAACAAACCAAGTCATTCTATCCATGTGAGAAAAGACTACAGACAGAGTTGTACACATATATGAGTAATAGGCTCTTATGTATACTTGAGAAATGTTTCAGAAGCTTCAAATAACTCTCTGCCTTTATGTTGTAATCTTGTCAGTATAGTAGGACTAAAACTCGTGTTTCTGTTCGAAATATGAGAAATTTAAACAGATATTAACTTATAAACAGATATTAGCTCATCTCTGGATCTGGAATAGGTTGTTTATGTTTTTAGTTTGTGAAACGTCTTTTTAAATGTATTAACAGACTGTTAGAGACGACGAGTAATCACAGGGCATTTAGTGGTCTTAATTTTTTTAATTCAATGGTTTAATTAAAGATTAAACCACTAAATTATTACCGATAAATTCTTAACTGACTATTAGTTTTTTCTCAAGATTGAAATGACGAATGAGACGTGAGTTCAAAGAACAAATAGCCTGGTTGCATTTTGTGATGCACATAGTGGTTTTAATTTGGTTTCTAACCATGTTCAAACATTCAGCCATGGCATGGTTAATTTGGATAACATAAAATGGAAAAAAAAGTGTGAATATATTAATAAAAATGAAACCCATATAAAAAAAAAGATGCCATAAGATTTATATTCGAACTGCAGTGTATCTAGTTTTCTGAACTGCTAATGTCTCAGTTACTTCCAAATGTGCGCAAGAGAGGTAACTTAAACTAAATGTGTAAAAAAATCTTTTTTGGAAACTTTCATGCTCCTCTTCAACTTATTTTATTTTTGTGTTCGTTTGTTTCTGCTAAATTTTATGCTCCATATATGTGCGCTTAGATATGTGGTATAAGATATGTGAATAAACAAAACGAACATTCGTGCTTGGTACTTATTTAAAACAAAATTCATCATTGTTGCAGTAACAAAAAATTTTTTTTAGATATACTTTACTATTACTTTACCTTTACTTTAACTGAGGTTTTGCTTTCAGTCCGTAGACTATTAAAGTTCCATCAGGAATGTCACCTTCGGACCATCGACTTTCTTCATTACGGACCGTGACCCTACGGCCGTGGGCTGTATTAATCGTTGGCGGTGAGAATGGCCCTGCAACGCGGGTGTTCCTTGTGTACGCATTGTATTAGTTTCGCCGTGAGCATAGGAGACAACAAAGTAATTGGTTATGTGTGTGTGTTTGTGTGTGTGTGTAGGGTTGTATAGCAGAACCCCCGATGGATCCAACGTACCTAAATCCCCTTCCTGGACCGATGGGGACCTTGCGCAGGCGACGCTTGTAAACGGTCGCGCTTATATCGGTGGTGATTTGTCGCGTTGGCCAGTTTGCGTTTACTGCCAGATTAGAGGCAGAGAAAAGTTTTTGTCAGCGTCAAGTTGTTGCCAGCGACAACACTACTATTAGTGCTGCCTATCTATTGGAGGAACATCGCTAGACGTGCGGCTGCCTTGGAAGCGAACAGAGACGTCGAGACGCAATCCTTTCCATCGATAGCCACGACCACTCTGCCAAGAGTGTCCGACTAAGAAGAAGATCTATTGGGATTGTTAGCTGAGACATTGCCTGTTATGATGTATATTTTAAATACCACTCATTGTCGTCGGATTAACCATTACGAGGCTTAACACGGAACAATTTCCTGTTATTCGAGGTTAAGCCTAACAGTAAATTGGATTTTTATTATAACCGTTGCGGAGTTACATTAGATGGCAAACTAAAACGCTATTTTTCTATCGTTAAGATTTAGAGATATGGCACTGATTACACGATATTAAAAATTACTACTAGACATGAAAAGTTATAAATTTCCTTTACATAATTATATTTCACATTTGTTAAAAAAACTATATAACACGCTTTATTACTTAAACTTCCACGAATTTATGGTATATTCGGGAAATACACGAAACGCATCGTATCACTTATAGTCCCCACGTCTTTTGACCTTAACGAAGATAGCTAACACTACGTTATACGGAGATTATTTAGTGCATTTGGGAGGGATTAGCGGTCTTCTTGCCATATACCGGAATTAAATGTTAAAAAAATTCGAAAAACTAAGATGATAATAAATGTATTATATAAACATACGTCTGATACGTATGTTTTAGATACCTTATTTAATACGTAAAGTGATTATATAAAACGCATGTTATTTAAAGTGTAAAGCAAAATTTTATTGATAAAACGGCCGGTGTGAGTCGGATTCGCACATGAAGGGTTTCGTACCATTATCTATAAAAACGGCAAAAAAGTGTATAGGTTATTATTGCAGCCTCAGAAGTACATTATCTGTGAAAATTTCAACTATCTAACTATCACGGTTCATGAGATTATAGCCTGGTGACAGACAGACAAAGTCCATTTTAACGGGGTCCCGTTTTACCCTTTGGGTACAGAACCCTAAAAGTCAGATTCATCGCCCCTTATATTAGGAGTCGATGTTGGGGTAACTTCATTTGATTAACGTTCCTCCTTAAAGCGATGTTATGCGGCTAATTTCTGAGTTTGGTAATAAAAATTAAATTAAATAAAATAATAAGAAAATTACACAAGCCTCCCGTGTCGATTACCAATTTGAACAGCATACTTTAAATCACTATCACATCGCAAAATTAAAATTTTATTCTTTCTCGAGAATTTGATTAAAAGAACTACCATGATACTTTGAATTTGATACAGTGATTATGCTAACATAATTCAATATTAATCATAATTCAAACAGTAGGACTGTATGAAAACAACAAACAGTTTTCATACATTCCTACTGTTGAATTTTCAACCAAAGTAACGATGTTCTTGCTTCGTATTATATTACGTTAATATGTCCATCACTCCAATTTATGTGATGCAACCTGAAAATCACGGTCTGAATTTAAATAAAACTACTTAGAAAAATTATCATTTATTCTGCTTTCACAATTTTCTTATTGCCGAGAAGGTTACGTAAATTTCTCTTACTCGACAGTTTTTAATTCAGGCAACGGTTAATGCATTAAGGTGTAAGAAAGGTAAATGGAACAATATTATAAGTATAGAGATTATATTAATGGTAGAACTTTAAAATATACGGGCGAGACTGAATTACGGGTGAACACTCCTCAGCGCTGTTTCGCTAAACGGAAAGAACGGTGTAATTAAAGACACATAACTATATCAAAGTATTTTAACCTTTGTAGCATACATTCGCAACATGAACATTAAGTTCATGAGCATTTAATTTATAAGTATTTAATTAAGACCGATGTATCTTTGATTGTGGATGCAACTTAAAGAAAAAAAAAACAAATTATCTAACATTTTTTATTGAGATGAAATCCTTACAATGATCTTCGTTAATATTAAATCATGTGTCACTTTCTATACAAAAGGGAATTATTGTACTAATGAAATTTTTATTTATTTAAAACGTTACTTTACGATAATGTTATCGTAGTAACATTCCTAGTGATGGAAAATAGTATTAAAAAAAAAACAATTTATAATATTGTATTTCTCCACTAACGATGTTACCAAATGTTAACATTAGGATGAACTTCACACAGCAGTTCTTTAAGGAATAATAATCTCTTCATTAGCAGAATATTAACGCCTCTCCAATTATATATATACAGAGATTTTTACTTCTATGAGCTATTATCAAAAAATAATAGCTTCTATGATGTTCCATGCACGAAATAGCCCATAGAGAATTTTAAGACACTGTAAAAATTTTATGACTGGAAATTATAGCTTAGTTTTACTTTTAATTTATGCTTAGTTCCTATCAAAATTGTAGTAACCTCTTAGAATTCATAAAAATACTACTAAAATTATATAAGAAACTTTAATGTTTAAAAGCAATCACTAATTAAGTTATTATAAACTAAATATTTATAACCCACATGTAATTAAACTATAATTATTATTATCATATATAAGAGTCATTTTCGGTTTTATATATTATATATAAAACCGAAAATGAATCTTAAGCCATTAGTGAGAAGGCGCTCCAAAGTATCAAAATTGGATTGGGATAGTCTGGAGCTATCATACATCTGCTTGAAAAATTAAGAATTGGCCAAGTAAAAGCTTAGTTTTAAAGAGCTCGAAATTTTTAAGGTGGAAGGAAAAACTTAAGGTGGCAATAATTTCTACAAATTGTTTTTCCTCAACTAAGCGACTTGTTCAAATGTCAAGCCAATACTTTTGACAGAGTCATTGAATTTATTTTAGATTGTAATAAAATGGGAATAGGTTACAAATGCGATAATCAATTCTGGCAATCATCCTTGGATTATCAATTATATTTACTTTTTATTTAGATGGATTGACAGTAATCCCAAATCTATGCGACCTTTAATAGATTAAATATTGTCATGAAGAGTCATTAAGATAAAAAAGCAGATAGACTAAAAACAGAACAAAAAAATATTTATATTCTGTCTGTCCGTCAATCGCCAGGCTATAATCTCATGAACCGTGATAGTTATACAGATGATGTACTTCTGTTGCCGCTATAACAACAAATACTAAAAGAATATAAAAGTATTAATGTATGACGACCCGAATGGCGTAGTCGGTAGTGTACCTGCCTTCTGCGCCAGAGGGTGTGGGTTCGATCCCCACTACTGAAAAAAATATTGTGTGATGAGCATAGTGTTTTTTCTAGTGTCTGGGTGTTTATATATGTATAATGTGTATTTATTTACAAAAGAAAAATATGTTTAAGTATGTCTATCGGTTTTCTAGTACCCATAGTACAAGCATTGCTTAGTTTGGGACTAGAGAATGTTGTGTAAAAAGAATGTGTCCTAAAAAAAAAATTTAAGTCGGACTCCCATACAATAGACATGACTTTTTTGCCGTTTTCATAGAATAATATTACGAAACTCTTCGCGCGCGTGTCCAACTCGCACTTGGCCGGTTTATGTCATGCTTGAGCTTAATTTATAATTATAATAGGCCTTGGCTGTACTGTGATCCGATTACTTCTTTCATTACCTTTCATTACCTATATTTTGAATATTTTGTAACATTCATAATTACGGGATAGATCGACATATTGTACATTTAAATTATTATAGATTAAACGCGGTAAAACAATAAAAGTAACTACTTCGAAACATTGTATAAAACTTTGTAACTTTTCTGTAAATTCTTACAGAGCTTAGTTTATGTAGACCAGGGTCGATAATTTTTAAAACCAAAAAAAATAATAGTAGGATGAAACCCATTAGAAAAGGAGGGAAATATTATAAAAATGAAAGGAAAAATAATTTACGGGCGATCTGAGGTCAGGAAGGGGATGGGGGAGAGTTTTTAAGGGTAAAAACGGTTTTTCTCGATTTGCGGCAAAACTAAAAGTCCTATCGAAAAAAGTCAAATGACAAAGTTGTAGGTAATAAAAAGATCTAAAACTTTTGTACGTACAGTTTTTAAAGATAAAAATAAAAAACCAAGTTCTTGGTTTTTTATTTTTATCTTTTACAAAAATTTTTTTTTTTTGCGAAATTTGGTGAAAACTTACCTTTTTATGTCCCAAATACGCTGTAATTTATTAGATTAAAAATATTTATTTTTTCACCTTATTTTGAATTAATATCGAAAAAGCACCCTAATTTTCAATCGAAAATTCACCCGTCAAAATATGAGCTTTTTTCAAAAAGTTGTTATGTTTTCTGTTCGTTGAAATCTTTACTTTCCGATGGTGAAGGTTTTTTACTCTTAAAAACTCACCCCCATCCCCTTCCCGACCTCAGATCGCCCGTAAATTATTTTTCCTTTCATTTTTATAATATTCCCCTCCTTTTCTAATGGGTCCTACTATTATTCCTGCATCCTACTATTATTTTTTTTCACTTTTTATTATTTTTAAAGGCTTCTACCCTGGTCTAATGTAGAAATTTGGTCAATATAGTTTGTGGGCACACACTTTATGATAAGCGCTAAATTCAAGTCAGTAATATTTGTTTTGAACGGATAACGTAATTAGAATCTGTAAATTTTATATAAGTTTTCTCTGACACAAAAATAACTTGAGTTTAGCAGGTTTAGGCCTTTATTGATTTTTTTATTGAATTTTGGTGTGATGTTCAGTATACAAATATTTCTTTTTTCCAGCCTTTTTAGCCTTTACACTACTCTTGAAATATTTTCCTGTACGCTGCACTTTGTTCTGTGCATCTTCAGATGCCAGAAAATGAAATAGAAAGACCTGGAGGACCAGACCAGGAGGCAATGATCTGGTATACAAAAAAAAAGTAAAAACAATAAGTGTGTAAATGATCGTGACACGAGCCGCGGCCTTCGGCCTTGTTTCGGGGCCGCCCGATTACCGACCGAGCTATTATAACATTTTTATTTTCGGCGAAATTTTAGTCATATTCGAATGATATTTTTCATTCCCTGAAAACAGGGGTAAAAGGACATTTTCTAAAAATAAAACCTAGCTAGTTCGATTTTTCACCCCCAAATCTACACACATACTAAATTTCATGAAAATCGCCGGAAAATATATAACGGAAACCTCGTTGGGTCTGCATTCAATGAAGATTCAATATTCTACGGTATAGCATGAGTCAAAGGAAAGGAAAAAAAGTTTATTTTCCGTTGAAACAGAGCGGAGCCGAAATGTGAATTTGAACCACTGGTATTGGTTGATTTCTGCACGTGTCGATCCCGTTGGCCCCGTAGGTTAAATATATACTATAGTTTCAATTTCAAGCGAATGTTATGTGATGTCCGTTATATGCTTTTTATAAAACTACACACAACTGATAACTCAAAATAAAAAATATAAATATCACGGTTTATTCTAATTCTTGATATTATCTAATTTTTGTTTTAATATTATACGTTATATGTTAGAATTACCTCAAAGCATCTACAATCTCTATTTTATCAGAATTTGTTGAGAGGAAGTACGTGAGTGCATATAATTATTATTATTATGGTGGGAAAATTTCTGCGAACGGGAAAATTTTGTAGTAATAATTCTCCTTACACAATTTTCATAGTTTGTCTTCAATTTTTTCGAAAATCATTTTATTTCGAGCTATATTTATTCAATGTACCAAACTATTGAATGTGAAATTTTTTTGGGTCGTGAAATTAATTATCATTCTTTAAAAGTAAAGTAAAGTAACAGCCTATACATGTCCCACTGCTGGGCAAAGGCCTCCTCTATACAGAGGGTATCAGGGCATAGTCCACCACGCGGCCCCACTGCGGATTGGCGGACTTCACATATCTTCGAAATATATATTTTTTTGTTATTATTTCGAAAATATGCAGGTTTCCTCACGATGTTTTCCTTCACCGCGGAGCACGTGATAAGACAGCACTTAAGTTAAAAACTTCATTGGTGCCGGCACCGGGGATCGAACTCAGGTTGCTCGAGTATATTGAATTAAAGGCGAGCGCCCGGACACTGAGCTATCACGGCTCTCATTCTTTGCTTAGTACTAAATTGTTATTACCTATATGCCGCGGCTGGTGACAAGAGTGCTTGTTGTTTTCTCGCTCAAAGGTAAAGCATAACTATTCAGCGAGAAAATATTTTTTATTAATAATAAAAGTACAATCTTTATTGATCTCATATTTAATATTATCTAATAAACCTAATCCACGTGGCATGGTGCCAAAAACGCTAGCTGCATTTCCTCGCTGAATAGTTATGCTTAACCTATGCTTAACCTTTGAGCGAGAAAAGAACCAGCTCTCTTGTCACCAGCCACGGCGTTAAGCCTAGGACATAAACTTAAAAAAAAAATTAGATGTGCGGGGACACCACGGACCTAAAGTTTCAACAGCAAAAATAAAGAGTCATATTTGCGCCATTTATTTACTTCAGCTTTCTCCGATGCCGCCCCGGCCCTGACCGAAGTACCCCTTAGATGAGAGGCAGCAAAAGTGTCTACACGGATCAATGTTAAACCGTCGGGTCTCTTACCACCGTCGCGAAAAATGCCACAGGGCTCTAAAATAGATGGAACATTGATGGAAACAAGAGCCCTAGGGATGATGTCATTCAGGGAACCGTGGCGGGAAAAACGGCCAGCACTTTTTTGCAAAGAAAACCCGTGGAGACGAAATTTGTCTACACTGACACCACAAGGGCATTGGTGTGGTTGACAAATCGGTGCCCCCAGACGGATTCCAACAGCAACGCGTAAGGTTTCATCGTCAAGTAATGTGCCCAGGTTACTTGATGGTAAAGCGTGAAGCCAATAACTCGATTCTTTACATGAGAAGCCTAGGAAACGGGCACGCTCTAAATTACTTTCTAAAGATTGAAACGTATCTCTCTGTACTCTCCGCATCAAAGGAACATCCCAGTGTTTTTGTAGGTTTACTTCCAGTGGGATAGTTTCGTTGGAGCAGATAGACAGCCAAGACATCCTTGCCTCCTCTGCATAGGAAAGTTCTGAATCTTGATTAAGGATGTTATTACATAAATTATTTACGCTATGCACGGAAGCAAGGAAGGCAGGTAGAGCGACACTAGAAATTTTCCTTACACCGAAATAATAATATAAGAGAGATATATATATATTCTTAATAATAATAATGTAAGAAAGATCAGCAAGGCTTACAGCTGATCAGCCATTGGCAAAGCTTACGATTTGAAAGTATCACGATAAAAAATTCTTATATTACAAATATATATGCATCTTGGTCATTAGTAATTGGAATTGAAATATAATTTTCGATTAATTTTGAACAATTATTAAAAACAAATGGGTACATCTAAAAGATAACGTGTAATTTATTTTTCCTGTATTCTGCCGTTTTATTCATGAGAGAACCAAAATGATATTAGCAAAAAGTTTTTGTGTACGATCCCTTCCGGCGTAACGCTCACCGTACATCCCTTGTGGCTGTTGCCGTTGTTTCGATAACATCCTTTGCTGAAAACCGACAAAATACTGTCGTGAATAAAAGTTTTGCACAAGTTTAATATCGAAAACTCCAACAAAAAATGTTGGAAGAAGAAAATAGTTTAAAACTGCTACCAAGAAGGACTTAATCCGAAATTGTTTATCGAATAGATTATTATTAATCTTTATATTATAACACTTTGTACTGTTCACGCTGTGTGAAATTCAAGAGGTTCGGCAAAATATGTTCTCTCTTACTCATTTTGAAAAACAAAAGGTATTACGTGATCTTTGCCTGAAAATAACCTGTGAAATACCAGCTCACTTGCAACTTTCTCACAGTAAGAAAATATGCATAAACAACGTACGCGGCAGTGGTTAAACTGTTGGTTGGCAGATTTTTTTTCGTGTTTCAAATTTAGATTCTCGATTACATATCGCTTTCAATCATATCATCTATCTGCCACTTATGCACATGCCAAAAAAAAAACTGTTTCCGATTGACTCGGTTCGAATCCATCGCGGAAAATAGTGCATGTTCTATCAGTAAACCTAGCATGCTTTCAAGCAACGACGCCGTCTGTGAAAAAGTGACGTCATACCCCATTTTCGCAGCTAATTAATGGGTCTACATTCATTATTAACTATAATGTTATGAAAATTACAAAAAAGAGTATATTTTTGTAAAAGCAAATACCCACCAATCAATCTACAAACAAATATTTATTGGGAAGGTATGCCTTTCATTTCCTTTAACGTCACTTTGAAGGCATAAAATGTGTCAAGAACATTTTTTATTACTTCTGTAAGACTATCGCAATACGGTGCTGGTGCGGTTTCTTGGTTATGACCCTCGCGGCCTGCTCTCGGTCAAAATTTTACTGCTTTTGTTTTTAGAGTCTACATCACGTTCGTTACATCACATTTTTGTAAGACAATAAAAAAAAATCAAAAAAACCTTTTTAGATTGTCTTACAAAGAATATACGGTGGTGTAACAAATTTAAAGGTAATTTTTAGGGTTCCGTGGAAAACGGGACTCTATTGTTAAGACTGTCTTGTCTTGTCTGTCTGTCTGTGCGTCTGTCATCAGGCTGTCTCGTGAATCGTGATAGTTAGTCAGTTGCAATTTTCACAGATGATGTATTTCTGTTGTCGCTATAACAAAAAATACTTAAAATAGATTAAAGTTAAGTAAAAGTTAGAAAAAAGTGTTAAATGATTAAAAAAAATTGAAATTATTAATTTTTAAACGTCACGCACTTTGCCGGATTTTTCTTTAACGGTTGCTTAGAAACTGTTTATTTCTGATAAAAAAATCGAATTTAAGTGTTAAATATTTGTGATTGTACTTAGCTGCAGAAGTTCACATTATAAATATTGAATTAAATATTGAAAATCAGACTTTTCTTAATATGCACTTGTATCAAAAGTCTTAATATAAGTTATATGAAGTAGTTAATATATGATATACATGCACATATTTTTTTCGAAGTAAACAAAATTATTTCACCACTACTAAATATTGACTCTTGTTGTCTTAATCTGAATTAAATTGAGAGGATTTATGAAAGTTCATAGTTAAATAAAGATAAAAACTGCTTCGGAAAACATTGTCTATTGTCACGCGCGATGATTTTATTTCATTTTACTGTATGATCTTTATTTTCACAATCTTCCATCGTTGCACATACAACCAATCATGTTTCAGTCACGTACGCAAACATCCAGCAACAACAACAGCCTTACGTCTGTGTATTTAATTCAGTAACAAAGTATACAATTGTATTTAATATACGTAATAAAATAAAAAAAAAATATGTAATAATGCGCATAACATTTGTTTTACTTAATTTTCTTAATTCACATTACACTTAATGTAAAAATAAATAGTATCGAAGATGGTAAAATGTTCTTTGTTTGTTATACTACTTTTTATATGCGCCGTTGCTAAGACTTGCACTAGTATTCCATCTCTGTAATGTCACTATAAGTGCAAGAGTTGCTCAAGAAATTAGTACTCATTATGTTAAAGTGTAAATAATATTTATAATTTTTATGTAGACAGAGTATAAGTATGTTTCATTCCTTATCCTGAAGTATTTTTACAATAGAAGAAGTTTCATCCACACCACCTCAATGTCTAGCGTTCCACAACAGCACGGTTTGGTTACCACATAGGAACAAGAAGAGAATTCTTTCATAAAAGGCCGCATCAACACGTATTCTAACGGGTGAAACTTCGTAAATATTCTATTTTGTGTAAAATAATTAAAGTTGCTGAAATTTATTTTCTTTTAACGTTGTCACTTGCTTGAATACAAAGAAAGTACTTCATTTTAAAATCTTTCGTTCAGAGTACTTCATACAAAAAGAAATATACGTATAAAATTTTCTTTTTAGTTACGGCAATCAAACATCGCAATAGACATTACGTAATCGCCAACTCCTTTCTTAAGAATAACTTAAAATTCAGTTTGCAAATATCTATCCCTGATATGACTTGACGTCACAATGATAAGGGATAACGGAGCAGTAGTTAATTAATTTATAGCTTTGTTTATAGTCAGTAACAATTTAAAGCATTACTATGATCCAAGATTTAACGTACTCTTACACCAGTCAAGTTATATGCGTATTAAGCCATTAAAAGCAAACATACCATAAAAACTCAAAAACGCTAACACTAAAGTATCAACAAGTCAATACAGTATAATTATCGTGCTATGGATGGCATAGCGAATTGTCTTGGTAATACGTCTATTCATGAGACAAAAGAGTAAAGTTTGAAAAATTAAGAATATGACATGTTTATTTTATTGTGATAACGAAGTTTTACGGAATATTCAGTTCCGAAATAATTGAAAACTTGATAGAAGGTAATCTTGTTTTTCCAACGGGCCTGTTTGTTACGATCTGAAATTGGAATCGTGCCAGCCAATGGGCAATATCTGTAAGGGTACCCGAGTATGTACCTATCAAGATCGTTTGTTTACTTTGTACCTTTCCTTTTTTATCTCATTCTTGCAGGCAGCGACAAAACAACAATTGCATGAATAGTTCAAAAACCACCAGCATGCTAATGTGTGTGCCTTTACTGTGCAAGGCTTTATGCAGCAGCACTTGATGTATCACGAATGCTGATTCATTCGAGGAAGTACCAAGAGCACACAAAATACCGGCATGAAGGAGAAGTAACGTAACTCTTTTGATGGTTGGTACCGCGTCTGCAGCCCTATAGTGTTGTAGATGTCATGTCACGGCAATAGCAGGTGAACCGCCTGATCGTGTCACCTTCTCACATAACTATATATTATGTGAAACTATTTTATGTTACAGGTTTATTTAATTTTCAACAACTATTAAACCATTTACATTCAAACAATGTATAATTTGTATAACTTCATATTACCTTAACGATTAAACAACCCATTTAAGAATAAACCACTAGTATAAAATAGTTACTAAGAATTAATGCACCCACCAATTTAATATTAATTGGAAGATTAGTCAACAGTGTCACGTACAGATTTTCAGGCACGTCACTTTTGACATTGTTTAGACAAAGAGATAGTTTCCAACAGGAACCTTTGTTGTTTCACTGCCAGCAGCACGGGAACTTTAAATATGGCAGCGCTTCAAGTAACGTATTTTACTTTTTTCAAGTTCCCGGCCAACGTTTACGAAGCAAAAGTGAAAATAAAAAAATACACATTGGGGTATCTTTTTTATGCGAATATTGTAATTTAGTTATTTTTTTTACTTAATGTAATTTAATAATAACTGATAATAATAACTGAACCCAAGAGGCGACCACTTATATGAACATTGGACAGAACAATTTTAGACAGAACCAGCATTTAGTATTTTGCGTTTATATCAGGCAACTTGAAGCCCCGCTTAAAGGCAAAACGTATACCACACATCTTGCGCTCCTTCTGTCGTTATCATCTTCTCTAAAGAACTTGAAAATGTCATGGAAGTAAAGAAGTTTTAGAGTATTATTATATAAAAGTACGCCTTTGATAAAACCCATGTTTATGGTGAATTTTGGTATGTTTGAACTTACTTGCTTTAAGTCTAAAAATTGACTTCGGCTTCCAAAATTTCTTTCGCAGGCTTTTGTGAGCGATTCAAGGCACATTCCCTTTTGTCTCACAAAAGTTAAGAGTAAGTAAGCACAATCACAAAAGTGAATAGTGAATAATAAGCAATGCTTGGCGCATCCATTGTTATGTCCTTTCCAGCATACAAATATGGATCTAGAATATAACAATGGAAGCATTGCTTCAAATGTTAAAAAACAATGTCGATAAAAGACGTTAAGATTTTCGTCGGTGTGGCAATGAGCCGTTTAGCTTAGTGGTTAAAGCGTGAGGCCGCGAACGCCGAAGACGTGGGTTCGATTCTCACAGTGGCGACAATCTTTTCGTACTTTTTCTACATATTTTAATGTTCAATCTTAAGTGCAAAGATTAGCACTATAAACAATTTAAATTTCCAATACAAGTTCACGTTATAATTGCGGAATCCAGATGTACATAAATGATTTGGCAAGTTTTATGCTTGTATATTTTAAAATTGAATGAAAAAAATACATGCTTAAATTATATTATAATACAATATAGTATTGGTGTTTTCACTACTGAAGAAAAAAAATACATTTACAAAAAACAACATGTATATTGTAGTATTGACTAGTTAGCCCGTGCGAAATTGCACAGTACCGTAATCAATCACCGAATGATAATAGTAATGTGTAAATAAGTATTTATCAATGACAGCTATTTTACTTTACGTATAATATTTTATAACGTTCTTATGTTTACCTCTTTAGAAACGCGGGAAATTTTAAAACTAAAGGTTTTATGTTGAAAACATTAAACATTTAACTATATTCTACTTATCTAATTTTCGTCGATAGTGACAAAAATAAGCTTTACAATGAATTATATTTGAAGATGAATAACAAACAAGAAGATAAAGTTATGGCGTACGGCCAAAAATACGTTTGAGAGTTAATGTATATAAGGTCCAAAAACCTGGATCAAAGTTAACTTAGGTCGATAGGGGATTTGGCGCTGTCCCCTCAGTGTGGGTTTCCCTCCTTGTCATGGTGGAGCGGCTTAGATGCCGTGGCTTGGTTCTCTATATGGAAGCAAGAGCCTGTTGTATAAGGCGGCTCGGAATGGATTACGTGCAAGGAAGGAAAGGGGGTAGGTTTTAAATGGAAGAGGAGTCACTATCTCTATCTCACTTTACAACCAAGGAGAAGCAGAGAAAGAGAAATGTTGGTATTGCGTTTGGACACTCTCCTTATCCTCCGTAGTATCAGTGAATCAGCGGGACTGCTGCTGCGCCAAGACAATAAGCTATCACGTCAGTTATATTCTTAGACAACTCGTACAATTAACTATTTGTCGAAAAACGCCCGACGCTAATGGAAAAAAATACCTTAAATTTTTGCATTGTCATCGGTCCTTGAGAAGTGTTATATATTGATTACTTAACTTTAATAAAAATTTAAAATGTAATAATGGCTAAAAGACAGGGTTCATTATTGTTAAAGTGTATATTCTAAACAATTCAATACCGTGCAAGGTACGGCCAGTTTAATTTCTGAATTATTTTAGACTTCTAAACTAAAACACAAATGAACTGAAATTTGAGTTTTTCGAATTGATTCTCCAAATGAATCTCTGACTGAAATAAATGCAAAATTTTAAAAGCTTAAAGTATTTTTAGCAAATCTTTTGTTGTATGTTATTACAGTACGGTTTATTGTTTATCGTTTATTAAAAGGAAATATTTTTCCTTAAAATTCTAATAGCTGTTTACTTTGTGTGTGTTCTGTATTTGTTTCTCATTACTTTTGCCAGCAACTCTAAAATATGCTGAAATACTTCAGTGTACAAAGTCTTTTCGTTCAGTGTACATTCCCCTCTCACAAACGAAGTTTTCTGATCGAAGAAATTTTGCTCAATGAAATAAATTGTGGGATGAATAAATAACCTTTATACTTTTTTCTAATTATGATTGAGGTTATATGTTAATTATGTTTTTACAAGCACGTTGTAATTTATTACTCACAAAATGTTTTTGTATTTTAAGACCAAAATATTATATGATAAAAAGTTTGTATCATAATCAGATTACATCTTTAATGAACGAGGTTCTAAGCTTTAATAAGATTTATAAGATTGTTTATCACAGCTTTCCGATTTATACAATAAAAAATAATTTTTAACTAAGGAATATTATAGTATTGCTTGATAAAAAGTAACTCGTTTTTCCAAGATATGCCATATAGTTTTAGACAGAGTTATTTTGAGAGTAAATTGTGAAAAAAAATTGAAGTAAATTTAGGCGTGTTATAGAATTATCTTGTAATTCGCAGCAGCAGGCGTAATGCCGATGTTACCGTAATACAATATTCAATTGAGTAATTACTATTCAATAATTTATTTTTAGTACTATTTTTAATTTGTATACTACTTAATATTATACAATCATTACTATTCAATCGAGTATTTGAGCTTAAAATATACAGAGATACATCTTATTTTACAAACCGATACCACTGAGATTCTTCACTTTAAGACTTTAAGCAATATCATTATCATCATTATAATTCTACCTGATTTAGTCTACTGCCGAACCCATAGACTTCCATTAACCACGATCCTGTGACACCTACATCTATCAACTTTCCCCGCAATTGCAAAGGTCATCACTCCATCTAATGAGAGGTCGTTCTACAGTGGACAATACGAGTCTGCCACTCAAGAAACTTTCTTCGGTTATAGGTTCTAAGAGTTATATGGCCGGCCCATTGCCACTTCAGCTTACCGATCTTTTGGGCTATGTCAGTTACTTTGGTTCTACTGTGAATATTTGCATTGCTCTAACCCTAAGTTAATCAATTTACTAGTATCGAAATTAAACTAAATTTTGAATTGTATTATTGAACGCGAGGTCCTTATGGTCCGTGAACTCAGCATCGCCTTTTAGACGCTTTATGACAGGCAGGAATCTATTCTTAATGCCTGAAAACAAAGGATTGATTTGATATCTAATAATCGGGCAGTAAATTATCTTACCTTTAATTATATTTGTTTAGTCCGCCAATCCGCATTGGGGCCGCGTGGTGGACTATGTCCAGATACCCTCTGTACAGAGGAGGCCTTTGTCCAGCGGTGGGACATGTATAGGCTGATACTTTACTTTAATTTTAATTATATTAAGTTATAACAATAACATAAATAATTTTAATTAAAATTAATAATTTATTTGTATAAAAAACGTATTTAACAATTGTAACAAGTATATTTTTGTAGTAACATTTACCGTTATTCAACTTATAAATTCTTTGTAAGTATAACCCTGTACATAAAAAAATATTAAATACCTACATGCCAAAACGGATCGCTAACGTTTTAAATTTTGCACGTCTATTTTTTGTACAGAAACTCTGAGATCAAAACATAAACTGCTATATCATTCGATGATAAAACGTTATATGGCTTTCCCAAAGCCATTACAAGAGTATGTAGATAACATTTTAACATTTAAAAGTGTACAGATGAGTTTAATAACAACCTCGTGAAAATCCCATTCACGACTTTTGTGTTGTGACATTTGTTGAAATAATATCAGCCGTTTACAAGAATTTCAAACGTGCATGTCATCTTGTATGTTTTTATTTGTCATTGTAGATACTGCTAGACATAAAAAGATATTGCTCCCAATCAGGGATCTTCCAATTTTTTTCTTTGAATTTTCTCTTCGTATTTTTTGGAAGTCTATAAAACCTATTATTACATTGTGGGATAAATTTAAAAAAATGGTATAAATTACAAGAAATCTATCGGAACCATTATTAACATCTATTATTAACAGTAATTTTTTTAGTATTGTTTCAACCGTGCTATAAATTAACAGCTAATTTACAACTTACACCCAGTTTCCGAAAGCGCAATCAATTTAAATTTACGATAAATCTCTTGTCAAACGTTGTTTAACATGATCTGAGTTGCTAGAACGTCTGAAAACAACATTGATTTTGATTTGCAATTAGTCACTGATTAACGGACAATCAACTGAAAATAGAGTTTCTGAAAGCGTTTTTCGGTGGTCAACGAGCTGTCAAAAGTTTTATTAAGTAATCTGTCAATTTGGACGATCAATCGTTGGTTAAAAATGTATTTTATCAAAAATCTTAGTTTTTATTAGAAATAAACATAATTCTCTAATACGTTGTAAGGAAATTCATGTGTTCTATTACCTATTTATTATTTATTATTATGCGAACATATCATGCGATTAGAAAAAATAGAAAATGCAGTTCAAAAGTTAATAAATAATATGGATTCTTTCTTTTTATAATACTTACTTGTTTATTATGGATAAAAGTTCATTTTTTTCACGTTCTGTAATGTTTTTTCTTGACATTTTGCATGTATTAATATAAATTAAAATTTTTATTAGCTCGGATTTTTACGTTGGCAATCACACGGTGACGGGACTGGATAGTGACGTTAATT
Source organism: Iphiclides podalirius (assembly GCA_933534255.1). Classification (NCBI taxonomy): domain Eukaryota; kingdom Metazoa; phylum Arthropoda; class Insecta; order Lepidoptera; family Papilionidae; genus Iphiclides; species Iphiclides podalirius. The sequence goes on along the minus strand of OW152817.1, from coordinate 4,748,921 downwards.
TAAGTTTTGTTTAAAAAGGGACAGCTATACAATAGAAAGAGTTAGTTGAAGTAAATCATTCATTTCATTCATTATCGTTGGTTATACAGTGATTCGCAAATTTTTCTTGAACAAACCTTCCAGAAACCCAAGGCAGTTTAACAAGAGATTAACAGCTGATCATTTTTGACATAGTGTTATGTGATTGCTGCTTTGATTGGCCTTTCGGAAACTGGGCATAATTCTTTAATACTTCAATCAATATTGAATTCATATTACATTAATATGATGCAATTATATATATGTCAACGAAAATTATTTCCTCACTTTTTTGCGTAAGCCCGCGACTAATTTGCATTTCAATTAAGTAATTTGTCATTTGACACGAATGGTTATTGCCGTTCTGTCGTATGTTTGTAGCTAGATTGAAAATGTAATTATTTGTAGAAGTTTTATAATGAGAAAGACCTATGGCTCTCACCTTTATATTAACTTTAGAATCAACTAAAAAACTTCATAATATACATTGAAAGTAATCTTATACAAAACTAAACCTAACTAACTAACTTAATGCAGGCTTAAGCTTAATACGCTCAGGTTAAAGTATTGTATGAAATAAAAATGTGAAATATTGGGGTAACTAATAACTATTATTTTTGTTAACTTATTTTAATTAGCACGAAAAAATGTCAAGCATAACTCAAAATGTCGTTTTAACATAGTTTGCAAACTTTAAAAGTGTTTTATAAGCTAAAACAATATATATATTTAAATGATATGGACTTTTGGAATATAATACCAGTAATAGTTATTATCATATAAGTTATTATTATATAAGTTATTATCTTCAGCATAGCGGATCTAGCTAGGCTCATCTGTCTTTTTTATGTGCAATTAATTTATATAAGACGTTATCTCAAAGTAATCTTATCCGGCTTTAGGATTCGAGTCAATTTTCCCATATTTATATAGTTAAATATTCATACAAAATATGTAAATAGTAATTGTAAATAGTTTTTCCTTAAATAGATGCATGCTAATATTTTAACAAATGTGATTGATCTAACCTGAAACGTTAACTTTATTAAATATATATATTATGATATTAACATGTTTATCGCACATTTGTGAAAGTATAGCCCGGAAAATGGTACCAGGTGGGCTTCCATTCCACGCGAAAGGAATCGCGCTTTGATTATATATTTGACAAGTAGTGCATTTCTCAATTTATTTAGGCGTATTCCGCCCATTCTGATTTTTTCTGGAAACTTCACTGCTAAGAATAATGGATTATGTTTTAAGTAAAGAGCCGAATCGCACAAAAGGAGATCAGAAAAGCGAAAAGTGAATCATGGCATAAATTTTGTTCCTCTATCGATCAAAATTGTTCTTCTACCGAAATGTGGAGAAAAATGAATAGGTACAAGGGTTATCATACGGAACAAAACTACTTAAACGAAGATCAAGCTATGCGATTCCTATGCAGTTTAACCCCCGATTATGTTGTTAACAAGTCACCTAACTCCCAATCCAGTAATCATGATCTAGAAAAATATATGTCCCTACACGAATTAGAGAATAGTTTTAAGTCATCAGATACAGCCCCAGGCTGCGATGAAGTATCTTTTTCTATGTTAAAAAATCTTCCTCTCAAGGTAAAACTCATTTTAATTGATTTATACAATGTTTCTTTACAAACTGGACTTGTTCCAAAACAATGGCGTGACACGTATATTTCCTATTTTAAAACCAGGACGAGATCCTAACTCTTTAAATTCACTTATGCCTATTTCTTTAATGTCTTGCCTTTGCAAAACTTTTCATGCTATTTTATCTAAACGCTTAGAGTGGTTTTTAGAAAAAAATAATATTTCCGGATAACATCGTGGGTTTTCGAAAGACACGCTCTTGTTTGGACTGTCTCTCAAGCCTTGTAACAAATATACAATATGGTTTTAGTAATAATTCATTTACACTATATTGTTTTATAGACATAAATAACGCTTACAATAATGTTCATATTTCAAAGGTATTAACTATGTTAGATAAATTAGAAGTGGGCTCAAAAATCTATACTTATTTATATACCTTCTTGAAAGAAAGGTCGTTACAAATAAAAGATGACACCTTGTGTATGACCAGAACTACGGGAACCGGATCAGCTCAGGGTGACCCATTATCACCATTATTGTTTAACGTTGCAACTTTTAAAATCTGCAGAGACCCGTGATAATGTTATATTGTCACAATATGCGGATGATATTGTTGTATACACAACTATTATGAGCATTTATTATGCAAAATTTGATATCCAACAAGCATTAAATAAAATTGTTACTCTTTTGGCAGGAGCGGGTCTAGAAATATCTCCTGTTAAGAGTAAAATATGTTTGTTTTCTAAAAGACGTAAACATCAGAATCAACACATAAATATTAAAATTTGTAATACTAACATACCTATAGTACATAGCGTTAACTCTCATTTCATTGTTGAATATACCTGTATAATAAAACACTGACAACTTCAGCTACAGACCCGCCTCCGTTTATTATAAACAGTTTCAATGTTTTTATGAGCAATATCTGTTCAAATGTTTTGTCATAGTCATTTTCAGCAACATGGACGGAGGCACAAACGCTTTTATTGCATTTTTATTACACAAAACTGTTGCCATAACTACACGATGGCTGCTACGCGTTGTTTCAAGCGTTTAAAAAGTTTCATATGTTGTATCTAACACACATATAATGATGATATCTCCTTCCAATAAACGTATTTTGCTCACAGGGATAAGCAAAGACATTCCTTAATTAAAAGTAAAGTAACAGCCTATAAATGTCCTAAGACAACAGCTGGGTTGCCCCGTATTCTCCCATTCTTTGTAAAATTTTCAATGACAATATTAAGGTTGAAACTGAAACTCTGTGCGCATAATCAAATATATAAGCAAGTTCATATTAAAAGGAAGTGATCAGGTGATATTTAATATCTGCAGTGAAGATGCTGTACATCTTCTTAATAAAGTGCATACATTTCAAACAGGACGTTATTGCAGCAGGGAGGCGGCTGCGTGGCGGCTCCTTGGACACCCATTGGAGTGAGAATTGAGGGAATAACCTTTTAAATTGGAATGGAAGATCAGTAGTTATGATAGGAATCAAAAATCACTTACCAGAATGTACTGCTCTAATTTGTATCCAGATCGGTGTGTTAGGTCCGCAGACCTTTGGTTTCCCTTTCCATGGAAAGAAACCAAAGGTCTGCGGACTGTCGTGACAGATATCTTCAGGGATGCTTTTATCATGCTCATGAATTTTGTAGTATTAATAACAAAACCACGGGTAACAGGTAGATAAAAATTGTTACGCTGACGTTTTTCTTATCATCGATGAATATAAAATTATAAACATTATTTGAAGTTATAATAAATCAAATTAATATTGCATTCATACCGACATGCATTCCAAAAAATATCAATAGTTTAATGATATTCATGATTCGTGACCATGTTTGATGATCTACTATATGACCTATATCTTTATGAGATACGTCTTTTGTCCATGACACGAATCTTCCTTAAATTGGTCCAACAATACAAAAAGGGTATAATTTAAAAAAGCTGCTGGGATTTATTTAAAATGTGACATTATTAAAGTTAAAATATGAGTGTCATTGTATAAATAAAATGACTACTTTGTAAATATTTTAAGGTTCTAGAGTGGTCTCGTATTGGCCATCATATCGTAAAACGAACTTTAACAAATGGAGTGACGACCTGTGCAAATGTGCGAAAAGTCTGGATCGTGCTTCTTGACAGTGTGTGGGGGAGGCCTATATTCATCAGTAGACTCTAATAGCCTGAAATGATGACAAAGCAATTGACAATAACAATTATTAATATGACAACTATCTCTCAATTTAAATATTTTTTTTTAATTCCATTTATAACATCTCCATAAAAAGGATAAAGGTAAGTATAAGGAGGAACAAATAAAAACAAAAACATATTTATTATAATGAATTATATTCAATACCCTTGAAATGAGGGAGCTGATAAATAATGTGGTATCTCTACTTTGCATATTCCAGTAGTTCTAGCATACTCAAAGGTTACACATTTATGTGCGAGTAAGTCTCGAGATTTTGAGTTTAATGAGCTCGGTGTAAACATCATCAGATAACTATGTAAAATAAGGATTGTTTTATCCGTTTAGTAAATCAACTTGTTCCAAATTCACAGGATGATCTTCAGCCGGCTTTTAGCAAAGGAAGTGATCGAGACAATTACTAGGGATGTAAGGCAGGCGTTTCGACGGAAGGGATCGTCCACAAAAACGCTTTTAGCGATATCATCTCGGTTCTCATGAATTTCACGACGGTTTATCTAAAAGGCGAAAGAATAGAAATTCAAATGAATTGTCATTTCTATGAATCCTATGCAGTCCCCAAAACTAATTTTCGTTGATACTACCATAAACACCTTTAATATGTAATGGAAAAATATTAAAGCGAGCAAATAAGCAATAATACAAAATTATGTTTTTTTACCAATATTGATACAGATTAGGTTGAGCACCGAACAGTGTAAGGCACAAAATAGGATAGAATGAAACAATGTGCAATGTAAGCAAGCTATTCCACGGTAGACTAAACACAGTGGTTTGTGCTCGGACGGCCTAAATAAGTTCAATTTAAATGCAAATTAACCATAGAAGCTTTGTTTCACACTAAGCAAGGCAAATTAATTTCATTACAGAGGGTAACTTTTTATTCATAATTTACTTAGCAACTCTGATATTAAACATAAAATAACAAGTTAAGAATAAGCAAAATATTATTGCAAGTAAAACATTGTAATAATTCAGAACAAATTAAGTATTTTTATTCTCAAAACTAAAATAAACTGGGCGATGTAAAAAAAAATACTACACAGTTTTTAACTGCAGTATATTGCGTATTTTTAAGGTTCCGTACCCAATGGGTAAAACAGGACCCTATTACTAAGACTCCGCTGCCTGTCTGTACGTTTGTCACCGGGCTGTATCTGATGACATGATACTTAGATATTTGAAATTTTCACAAATGATGTATTTCTATTGCCGCTAATAAATAAAAAAATATATTAAAAAATACATAATAAAAAATATATTAAAAAATACATAATAAAAATAAAAGAGTTTTTATAGATATTTTTTTGTACGGAACCATTCTTGCGAGTTCTCTGGTCCCAAACTAAGAAACGCTTATATCTACCATGGGTACCAGATAACTGATATACCAACTTAAAAATACTTTACTTGTGTAAATAAATACATGTTATACAGTTATATGAACACCTAGACACTGGGAAAACACTATGTTCATCACACAATATATTTCCAACAGTGGGGATCGAACCCACGCTCCCGGCGCCAGAAGCAGCTTCACTCCCCAGTAGGCCAATTGGGTCGACAGACTAGCATTAACTATCTGCCCTGGATGAAAATCTGTTTCAGTTGCTTTGGTTAGCAAAGTTTCATCAATAAAATAGATTTATACCAATCATGCTTCAGTCATATCTATTTTGTACAAAAACTCCCAAATATATCTTGTGTGTTATGAGAGATTAGTTCTCAATGTTCCTGACTACTTCGACGGTGACGATAATGATTTTACTCGGTGGTGGTGCTTTAGTCTTTGTGGCTTTGATTCCAATACAAAACGTTCAAAAAAAACCGACCGAGTGCGATTCGGACTCGCGCACGAAGGGGTCCGTACCATCATTTATAAAAACGACAAAAAATCATGTCTGTACTGGAGCCCCACTTAAAGTTTTTTAATGTTTTTTAGTATTGTTATAGCGGCAACAGAGATCAGGCTGTATCTATGACAAATGGACAGACGGAAACAGAAAGACAGACAGACGGACAGATAGACAGACAGACAGCGGAGTCTTAGGAACGGAACCCTTAAAACATAAATCTCTGTACTGCTCCTAAGTATTTTTAATTCTAAAATCCCACTTGACATAATGATATGTTTTGAATAAGAGTAGTGCACACTTATAATATTATGTATATATGTTTGCACTGGTACACATGCTACTAGTTGAAGTACCATGCGGATATCTTTCATTCATGCGCTTTTAACGATATATGATCTGAAGTTTTTACGTCAGTACTTTATTAAAGACTACTTTTATGGTTTAAAAATCCATGATTATAATAATTTATGTGAATGCTTTAACAGACATTAAGTATTAAATAAATTATCGAGTAAGAAATAAGATAATCGAAAGAAATTGTTTTATCCTTTTCAAAAATAAAAAAATGAAAGTAAGTAAAGTAAAAAAAGGTGAAAGTCATTTTGTAAGACCGTTAAGCATTAAATTGTATGTATTTGTTCAGTTAAGCATGTTAGTGGAATAAAAATGGATACTTTGAATTATTTGATGATCAGATTTCCAATTTCAGATTTATTTAGATTTTATAATTTACGTCAATTCGGTTCAAAGAGACACTCGCAAAATTATTTTACGCATGACGCGACAAATCTAATTGTCCTGATTGCCACCGAGGTACTGATTACAGACTAAATCATGGATTTCGCGATGTAATTTATTTTAATTATAAATGTAGCACAAAACGAAATAATTGAGGAGGAAATTTCGCATTTTTCCTGATGTTAAGAGTACCTTATAAATTTGAGTGACGGCGCTGTGTCGAATTTTCCTGATTTAATAATCGCCTTTACTTAAATTTATTTAATTAAACTTATTTCAATTTCTTATGTTAATAAGAGTTTCAAGCGGTCTTAAAATCATTTTATGATTAAAAAAATATAGCTAAGAGATCGAACTTGCGATCTTTACGTTGTGGAATTAGGGCGACTGTCGCCAAAAGTTCAATGTTTCACCGCCAAACATTTGTGGGCGGTGTAGGACGACAAGATACCGTGCCATATTTGAGGCTAGATATTCGTGGTGACACGTAGATAGCGTCAACTAACTCTCTACCACGCTAAGGCCAAAAGACGTGAACACTTGCGCGTTGCTGTGTGTGAGTTTATTAGGATGTATATTACGAAAGCGTTACTTATAAGCGTAGAACGGTGTGTAATTTTATTATTTTTCTGAAACAGTAATAAAAATGTGAATATGTAATTAATCATTGTCCATGCCTAAATGCTTAACGGTTCAAAAAGCCCTTTGGCATGTAATTTACGAAGAAACCCCACAGCTTTATAAATCCGATTTACGGGTAGACTTAACCCCAAGCCACAGGAAATTGTTCTACGTTAAACCTGATTGGTGCTCACTTTAATTTAATTATAACCCATACAATTTAATTAAAAATAATTTTATTTTCATTATGCACAATGAAAGATAAAATAATACATTAAATATAATTCAAAAAACAGTATGAATATGTTGTCCTGTTAACATTATGACCCTGTTTAAAATCAGCTGTAGGGTGTATATTTAAACTAGTTTTTTAGCATTAGGTTTACCGGTACTGCACGAGAACCAAGCAATAAATTGACACACTCATCCACGTGGTAAAAGTACCAGGACCTAACAGAAGAGGGATGTGGACTTGTATCGTCGATGATAGCCTAACAATGTATTAACACATTTTTTTAATTGGATTAATCTCCCAAAACAGTAATATTTTTTTTTATTTTATCTATTAGATGCTTATGTCATACTTTTGATGTATTGAAAGACCTGAATTAAAATACAGTTTTTTTAATTGCAAACCAGTATTTTTGTTTTATTGACTTACTAATGATTTAGTACGGACTCCTTAAGACGCTGTATGCAGTGAATTTTTAACTATTTGGGTGGTGAAGTATGAGGAAGCGGAGGAGGGGTAACGCCGCTAAGCGGAGCGCAGCGCGCGAGTTTCGTCGACGCGCCGCTAGACCATTCCAGATTTTTTTCAAAGTGTAGGATCTACCCCAAACGAAAATCTACGTTTGCGAATTGAAATTGAAAGTGAGGAATATTATACATATATATATAAATATTGCATTTTACATTAAAACCTTACTAGAGAATACTATCATCGAAGATATCGCTTGAAGAGCAAAATTTAATAGTTAAACATAGGTAAACATGTCAATAGTCGAGTCCACATCTAGCGATCCATTATGGATCGACGATCCTACGATCCGCGATCCAGGAGCGTGGAGATCTTATGGACGACTCTTAAGGACGACTTTTGTCGAACATACGAATAAAATTTGTATTGAAAATTTATTTCAATCCGTATAACTAAATGTTAATATTTTGAGCACCTTTATTTTGTTAACAATGTCGTTAGAAACTAATGGTTTAACAATATAAGATTTTTGTACAATATTATTACAAAAATTTTTTGTCATTTATATTCATCATTCAACAACAAAATATTCGAACTTCTTATAATAAAAGAATCTTATAATATTGAGATAGAAGTTGCATCAGCTTCCGGGACAAACACTTTTTTCACAAATTTCTTTTTGCTATACTCTATAAACATATCAAGCTATTTAGGATTAATATAGCCACATATTTTAATTTGTAGTGTCACAAAATAAAAAAAATCAAATCTTCTAAGTCTGACAAAATTCACCTCTAAATTAATTAAAACATCCATAGGTGACTTAACATGCTCGTTAGGTATCTCTCATAAATAAATAAATAAAACAATAATAATCAGGGTTTGTGAAATTTATTCATAAAATATCCGAAACGTGCAAAATTCATTGAACATAATATTCACAAACCTACGTACATACATGGTGCGAGTAGCGGAATTTACTAAAATATTTCATGACATGGGTTGTCAATACGTTGCGATTACGAATGCAACATTAATGTGTCAAATATTAATTTGATTATACATTACAAATAGTCGGAAATCATCAATCGTCCAACAGAAGAAATTGTTAACTGGTAATAATTTGCAAACAAATTTGAAATCAGAAACAACGATAGGTATCTTTGTGGTCTTGAAAGTATTTTTAAAGTTTATTCAAAACGAACATTCCTGAACAGTACTTGGTTCTACTTAAGGAACAATTTGATGTTATCTTTTTGTTGGCTTTAAATAAAATTCCAAAGACCCATATTTTATTCTAACAATAAGATATAATTTTACTGAATATTTTGTTACGATATATTTGACTACAATTTACATTGCATTTATCCGTGCAGCCAATCCTCAGTTCAAATTTATTATAGATTTGGTTCGCATTTGTCACGTTCACTGACCGACATTTAATTTTATTACTTTTTTCATTTTATTATATTACCATATATTAATTACTTTCATATATAATATTATAAGTCCCGAATAATAAATCAAATCGGTCTTATCCAGACTGTGTTTAAACCATCTTGAAGTAGTAATAATAATAGTTTAAATTTGTTTAATACTATCATGGTCGTCAAATCATCGTGATATTTTTTATAGTATACGTAGGTACTTTCTTAATTTATTTATACAAACAGAAAACCTGAGAAAAAATATAAACTTTTAACATCTTTGTTCATTGAGGTGTAAAATCGGTATTACGTAGTAGGTATATACATGCATTTGTCTCAACGAAACAAAAGCATTTTAGCGCAATCGACGAGAGAATGGTGACGGATGTACGACCGTAATCTCGCCGGAAGGGATCGTTCTCTAAAATGCTGAGAAAAACTCGAAAGAATCTGTACTCTCTTTGGAGAGGTTTTGCGCACAGACCTTGAGGTGTAGAATCGGCGTGAGACAATGGTATAAATTCGATCCAGTGAAATCCTTAACGCCAATTATTAGTTATTATAATTGTTCATGAAGTGCAAAATGTTTTTCATATCATGGTATGAGTTCTTCATATTAAACATATGAGTTACGAGACGTTTGTGGATGTTTATAGTTTCAATGTTTAAACTTTTACAACGAATCTATTTAAATGTAAATCTCCGTTCTCCAACTTGTTGTTTCAAATCATGTGTACCCGATTGTTTAAGGCAAATCTGATTGAAGAAACATGTGGAACTAAAATGAAACTCATTGATACTCAAATTTCTATAATCTAAATAAGTTTTAATACTTCACTTTGCCATTATAAATTTTAATAAAATGAATACTTAAGATGCTACTTGAAATTCGGGCCATCTAAACCGTAACGTAATTATATGTACGAGAAGGAAGATAAGTTTTACTCTTTTTGCGAAAACGATCTCCTCACGACTAATTTGCATTTCATTGAAGTTAATTTATATCGGTCGCCGCAAACGGTAATGATGGCTCGGTTTCATAATAATGAATTGTGTTTTTATAGCATTTAACTTAATTTCCTACCTTTATCCCATTTAAATTTTTCACGTTAATTTTTTCAGCCAATTTAAACCTTTACGGTCCGTAAAATATTCAAAAGTCTGCAATTAAATTAAAGCTTGCTTTTTTATTTATTTTAAATACTTAATGTGTAAATAAATTACTCAATGGCGCCGTTGTTAAGCTATTGGCTTCGGCGTCGAAGGTCGTGGGTTCAATTCCCACACAGGATAACTATTTGTGTGACCCACAACCCACAAATAATTGGCCCGGATCTGGGTGTTTGTTTCCCAAGGTTGACGTCAGAAACATATCCAAAACCGCTTACAACAAGATTCAGGTGTTGTGCCGACCTCACCTAGGTGGGATAAGGGCAGGAGGATGATGATGATGATGATGATGACTTGATGTAAATAAAACATGTTATGCATGCAACATGCATCTTATCCTCCGATTACTTCCACGTAGCGGTACCAAGGGTTAATTCCTGCACAGACTGAGTAAATATAAAGACAATTTCATATATTTATAAAGGCCTTGTACAGAGGTTTGCCATTTTAAAGGTTTGTTTGTTTCCGAAAGATAAGAAATATATATAAAAATGGATTGCTGTTCGTTAGTCTTGCTATAACTCGAGAACGGCTGAACCGTTGGTTAATTTTGGTTTTTGATATATTCGTGGCAGTCCAGGGAAGGTTTAAACGATGAGAAATTATGGAAAAATTGCATGGAAAATCGAAATAGCAACAAATTTGTTTTCCATACAAACTCTTCCTGTCAACCTGTCAAACGATTTTTGAACGCGTTCCGATTCCTCTAGAAATAATTTATATGGCAAAACAACGTTTGCCGAGTCAACTAGTATTTAATAAAATTATTTATAATTGTTTAAGGTAAATAGACATTTTGGATATTCGAGCAGTATAGCTTTAATTTTTTACTCGTGGTGATGTGCATGTCCTCTTAACTTCGACGAAAATATATGAAAGTATTTGTTGGAGTTAAATAACGTTGTTTAGAGAAAGGATGCACCCCATTTGCGCCCGATCTAGCTACAAAGATATAGTGCGGTAAAATTAAAATACTTCCAACTCGATATATTTATTCGCTGTAATTAAAACTCACTTTTAATTAACTCAGTAGTAAAGGAAATGATTATAATTTTTGAATAATTAAGCATTTCATTTTTAAATTGATTAATACTTATTAACATATTTCTTTATAAATATGTTTAGATGTTTATGACAGTTTAGTTATAATTAAAAACTCATTTAAAAAAGATCAGAGATTTAAAAAAAGTTGAGAAGCTGAGATTACTTTTGTATAAAAATTCAAATGTTTCTGAAATTTTTGTTTTTGGTCCTAGTTCAATATTTGCTATCAATCCTATTCGAATGTACAACATATTTGTTTCAAAATTGCACGGCGCGCAAAATCGTATAGAAGAACTTTTCAATACGATGGATTCTGTTTTGCGCTACGATGAGCTTTAGGCAAGTAGCTACGACGAGTTTAATTTCTACAATTGTACGTCTATTTTATAAATATAGACGTGATTGCTCATTGTCCGGGCGTCCGCTTTTAATTCAGTATATTAATAGTAGGTCGATTTAGGTTCGGATCATAGATTATAAAGTAATCTGAATTCGAGGAACAGTGACGGCACCAATGAAATTGTTAATTTTAAGTGCTGACCTGTTGCGGCAGTGAAGGAAAACAACGCTTGTAAACCTGCATATTCACGAAATAATAACAAAGAAATATTTGAAAATAACATATGACGTCCGCCAATCCGCAAACACCCTCTGTACAGACGCGGCCTTTACCCAGGAGTGGGACATGTATAGGCTCTTACTTAGCTTTAATTTACTACTTTTTTATAAATATAACTTTTGATGAAAAAGAAATTTAAACTTATAATAATACTTAATTAAATCGTGTAGTAATATACAAAAATGTCCATATTATAATCATTCTATTTTTTTAGTTCGTCATTTATAGTTAGTTTAGCATCCATTGGTCATGCGACAAACAGCAGGGTAAGGATTAATGTTATCTATATATCCTACAATATTCTTAAAGCTACATTAACGTGATAGCCTAGTGTACGGGCGCTCGCCTTTAATCACATTTACTCGAGCAACCTGAGTTCGAACCCCGGTGCCAGCAATGAAACTTTTAATTTTAAGTGCTGAATTATCACGTGCTCGGCTGTGAAAGAAAACATCATGAGGAAACCTGCATATTTTTGAAATAACAATAAAAAAAAATCTTTCAAAAATATGTGAAGTCAGCAAATCAGCAGTGGGGTCGCGTGATGGACTATGCACTAAAACCCTCTTTACAGAGGAGGCCTTTGCCCAGCAGTGGGACATTTAAAGGCTGTTACTTTACTTTACTTTTAAAATTAACGTACTCTACAGAACATCTCGGATTTCTTTCTTAGTATTTATCAGAATGGCGAATTTGTCGTTAGACACACCTTTAGTCTAGCACAGGGATGAAGTCCGCCTTCACGGCTGGAGTGTGAATAGCTAGCACTTAGTTATTCATCTCTCAGCGGCATGAATAACTAAAATTAATAACTAACTAAATAAATAATTGATGATTATAAAATAGGTGTTACCTATTCATAACGTTTATTTTACTAACGTATTAGCTAAAAAACTGGTTAAAATCATAGATATATAAATGTCAATTAGTGTACCAGTGCATGTCAATCAATTTAACATGCAGCTGTATTATGGACTGCGTATGAACTTTCTACACGTTTTTAATAAATGAATATCTGTGCATATAAATTTTATTTTGCTTATTGAATAACATACAAATCTGTTTAAATAAAGAGTTAACCGAAATAAAAAATGATGACTTATTTGATCCACTCGTTTTATTTACGCAAAAAGTAAATAAAACGGACTAAGGATTTAATATTCGCGAAGTAAAATATAAAGCCGTTCTGCTTCGTTCCGAGAGAGATTAACTTTTCTTTTGTAACATCTTTTTGCGAAGTGTGTACTAGAGTCGTTACAATAAAGATTAGAGCAGAAAATACATTACGGACTTAAAATATTAAGAAATTAATGTGTGAGAACTAATTATTTGCGCTCGAAATTTATTCCAAAATAGTAATGCTTACCTAGCTATAGTCTAAAACGTCTTTTCTAATTTGTGAATTCCTTGCGTCATTGCTTAGACTTAGAATTTATTAAATTATATTATTTTTAATTAAATGCAAATTATTATGTTAATTAAATCTGTATTATATTAAAACTAATAAGACTTATATTAAGTTTTATACAAAACTAATAATTAAATGCTTTCTTAATTGTATAAAATGTAAATTAATGTACAAACCTCGGAATAAAGTTGAACAAAACAGAATTGAATAAAGTCAGAGTCAGAAATGAAATTAATATTAATTTAAATAATATGTAATTTATGTTTTAATATTGTTGTAGTATTTTTTTCATTTTCCTTTAATTTCTCATACAGAACTTTAGAGTTCACCATATTCAAACAAAGTTTTCAATTTGTTTGAAAAAGTTTGTTCCGAGATACCTATCCAGGTTCGTAAAATATTTAAATGTTTTAATACAATCTATGTAGTAATCCAAAAGCTTGTATTGAAATACCTAACTAAAATACTGTGGACATGTCACATAACAGCTTCGGCTTTTGCACAAATGGGCAGGTCCGGGTAAGTAACACGACCACGACGAAGTGTCATACTTCTGAGGTAGCCGGAACCCACAATTTTATAAGATGGCGAAGCATCTGCAACACTGCGGGTGTTGCAAAGGTCCATGGGCGGCGATTATCACTTAAGGTCAGGTGAACCCCCGCTACCGCGACAGCTCGCTCTACACCCTCGCACATAAAAGAATTATTATGTAAAATTTAATGTCAGCTATAATGTAAAGTTGCCTTCGCAACAATGTGAAAACGTGACAATGTAAGAAAAATTTGGTCTTGTATTTTAGCACTTCTTGCTACAATTTCGTAATTTGTGTAGTATTTCGATGCCTTATAATGTGACTAGCTTTAAAAAGAACCAATGATACTCCTTAACGTTAAATTAATACACTTCTTTTTTTCAAATCTCTCTCTCTCACAAATAAACATTCCGCACTGTATTTTTTTTTCAAAACTAGTCCATTTTTGAAAACTTGATGTTATTACGAGTTACTTACTTACTCGTACGTTAAAACAATTTCCTCCGGATATTAGATGGGACTTAAGGCTTTGATTTTTTTAAGTTGAATTCAAACTTGAAAGGGTTTGCGGATTTGCTAACAATTTGTAAATATTTTTTTTGTTAATTTATCTTAACTCTTTTTATTACTACAAGAGTAATAAAAATAATTCATACTTCCAATCCAAGTTACCCCGTATAAGAGCCCCAAAGTTTTAGAGGTTGGCACTGCGTCTGCAGTTTTACTAAACATTCGTTAAATCGCTTTCTCATATAAAACAATTATAAATTTACATGTAGAATTAAGCACATTCGTTCTACAAAAGAACAAAATACGATAAGCACTTTATGTGTTCATTTCTCAAAGGTGTTTTAATGTCGGTACGTCATAACTTCCATAACTCGTCATCAAATTTTATGATCCAATTTCACCATGACTATTTAAAAGCTCATGTTTCTAAAAACACTTTCAACTTGTAATCAAAATTGTTTAAAGTTGAAATTTGGAACACATCCATCAAGTAAGATATAAACGAATGACTTAACATCAGTGCTTAACATAGTTTATTGCGCAGTAATAACCTCATTTTAGGTTTCTGTGGACAGAAAATTTACGGTTATGAAAATGTCAGCAGATCCAGTGTTTAATTATTCTATAAATCTGAAACGATGAAATCAAATACCGTTATAGAATTACGAGGACGATACGAAATAACAAAGTATTTAATGTTAGAGTTGTTACTATTTCAAAAATAGTTTTCAGTTAACACATATAAATAATACTTAGGGCAAGTAAAAATGTGATGAAGAAATCTATACATTTAATAAAAATGTAACTGATCGTTGTCTCTACATGGAAGATATTTGAGAAAAACTATTATCGAGGGCCTTTATCAACGCAAGAGAACCCAAAGCAATGATTGTTACAATTTTTGTCTGTTTGTCTTTTTGTCTGTTTATTTGTTTGACTGTGCGTTTGTGCGCACTAATCTCAGAAACGGCTTATCCAAATTGGGTGCAACTTTCACTAATGCATTGTAGTAAGCTTCACTTAACATTTAGAGTTAGTTTTATTTAAATCGACACATAAATTAAAAAAGAAGTTATATCAACTTAAAGGATCATATTGAAGATTTGTGCGCTAAAATGCTATATAATAGCTACAATTGAATTGGATGAAACTATACTCATCTATATATTACGGTCGGTAAAATGATGATGAGTGTAAGATTACATAAATTTAAAAAAAATCAGGCAAGTGCGAGTCGGACTCGCGGACGAAGGCTTCCTCCGTAGTACTTTGTAAGCACGATATAAAATGTAGTACATTCGGGCGGAGCCGTGGGTGAAAAGCTAGTTATTAATATAAGAACACGCTGACAGCCGTAAGAGGACGTCTTTTTTCTATGTGAAAAATTTCTAAATGAAAGACATCAGTCAAAAATAAAAATTTTGCATAAATTTATCTTTAGTGGAGGTACAAAATGTAAAATTATTCAAAAAGATTTGGTTTGTACTATACAGTGGTGCCTGAAGTAAGAAGACATTTCAACAATCGTATTATAGAATTATCAAATCGATAACTCGTTCACACGAGGATTATACCAGCTGTGTCTATCTAGCATTACCGTTAAACATTTGTTTTATTTCAAGAGTCGAGATAACGGCTGGACATGTACGGCGGGTGCTTCACCGGAAGGGATGGTTCACAAAAGCGCTTTCGATGATATATTCAGTGCTCTCCCTTGAATATATCTCATGTATACAATGGTGACAGGAATAGCGGAATATAAAAAAAATAGGACGTTTATTTTTGTGGTTCTACTATATAAGCATTCTTTATTTGTAAAGATGTATCGACAACCCTAAAAATGTAATAAAAACGTTATGCCAAAAAGCTACATTTCTCCATACAAGTCATGCCAAAAAGCAACAGCGTTGCTCTGATACGGTACCTAACTAAAACTAATTTACGGATTGATAGGTACGTGTTTAATCAGAATCCTAATGTATTATTAAAGTACTAAAATGTTGCTGCCATTTTTTTATTTAATTTATAATATCACTACATGTGTATAGCCGACTTGCTATGATATAATGAAGACTATGTACAGCTAGAACGATTGAAACATTCAGATGTTTACTCTTTTACTTAACATCATTAAAGAGTGCTCAGTCCTATACTTAATTATAAAGTCGACTCAATATAATTTCTGTTAAAGTTTGCTACTTTTGCGTTCGTAACTCTTTAATATCCGAACGATTTAATTTGAATTAAAAATTTTCGAATAAGAGAAACTTATTTAACCTTCATGAAAATACCACGGTATACGACAATGAAGTTCTTAATTATTATGATTTTAGTTAAATAACCTACATTTAATAATTATTTTTTTGCTCTGTATTAGTAAAAGCATTTTGTAGAATTATTATTAAATAATCAATTTGAGAAAAGAAAGGAGAAAGCTATTTAAGGCACTTTGCCATTAGAAAAAAACGGCCATTATTAAACCACGCGAACTACAAACATAATCATCGAAATATTAAATTTACCGTTCATTGTGAACAGTCTATTGGATTGTTCGCAGTGAACAAAATACGCTTGACACGGCCAATCTAATTATACAAATATCTCTTCATGGTATTGATTACACGTAAAAATATGGGTTTTGGGAAAACCATATGACTGAAATTAGCAATGGATTACTTTTACTTTATTTAAAGAACAGTAATTATATGTAATATATTAGCCATAAAATGATTTTACTTTGAGGTACAAAACCAGAATTTTGACCGTAATACTATTTGCTACAGTTATTATTTATTAATACATCATGGTCTAAAGAAAACAATATATATTAAAAGAATAAGAAAATCGTGCCAAGTTAACCTCAGTCAGAAATATTATAAATAATGTTTTTTTTTTTATAATAAACATTTTTTTATATTTATGAAATAAAATTGTTAATTGGATTTTGCAAGTATATACATGTATAATTAAAATGGTTATCTGCATGGTTAATTTAATTCATGGTTGACGGAGCCCACATTTTTAAAGGTTGTCAATGCATCATCTGAACCGCCTGCTCTCTTTAAAAAAAAGAAACTTGTTATTTTTACAGCTCTCTGCTTTTAGTTTGTGTATTTAAATTAAAGTACGCGTTTGCTTGTTTGAGTGTTTTTCCAACAGGCATTTTATTTTGAAAGTAATTAAAAAAACAAGGAATGATCTTTCAGAATCGCTTAAAATTATATTGAACATAGAATGACACGTATGATAGCCTTTCATTTATTTATTCACTAACCCTCTGGATGACAAGCATGAACATTTATCTAATAATATGTCATGTGTCTCCCATATTATAGTCATAAAAGGCTCTAATGCTATGTGTTGCTGAATTAATTCAGTTTCGTTAGTCAATTAAATAAAGAAAAATTAAGCAAAACGTACACAGACCTTTTAAGAGATAGATTAAGAGTAATTTTTTCACACTCCTTTTCACGAATACTATATTTTAAAAATAATCGTAAATGTATTAATACCATCCATTTGTGTTATTTGTCTATGTTAAAATTTCCGAATAATATAAATCCTTATAGAATATTATATGACGCCGTTGTTCTTTAATAAAAATGAAACATAAATGATGATGACAACTTTTTTATGGAAGTATAACTTGTCTGTCATTTTATGATCTTTAATTTATGTTACATCTTTAAATAGAATCTTACAACGCATAACTTTATTTTTCATAAGTAATATATGGCATTATTCTGAGAGAAAAATTACCATAGAAAAACAAAATTTAATTAAACCGATCTTTTTCATTTTCTTCGCGCGAAGGTGAAAATTATGATGCTTAAACACAATATTACTATAAAAAATGTTCCTTTCCTGAAAACTTTCCTAATATAAAAGTAGAAATTTTCGCAGCTGCGAGCAAAAACAATCACGCATATTCCATTTAAATTTTTGTATACTTTTTTAAACAGGTAATTATTTTATTTTAACAGTATAATATTTGATTATAAAAACATATAAGTAGGTACTTGACAAAACTGTTGTATAATTATATCACCATTATATGGCAATAGTAGTTCACTAACCCACATTGTGTAATTTCCAAACTTCCAGTCTTCTCTTAATGGTTAGTTTTCAAATTAAATGTTAAAAGAACTTTCTTGTGATAACGGGCTTCCGGAATCCATCCGGGTATTAACAAGCGCCATTTGTATGTCTCCACTCTTCTAGATTCTACCGCTTACCGTACGTGTAAATCAAAGAGTAAGAAATAGTAATAAAATAAAAGTAATAAACTTAGGTATTACTCTCCCTTACTTAACTGCCAATATAGCGTTAAGATAGTACTAACTAACAATACATAATTAAGAACATCCAGAAATGACGAAGTGATGAATATTGAAAAGGGAAAGCAAATTTAACCTTTACACCAACGCAATTACCAATTAACCGAAACGTAGGTAACTAAATACAATAAATAAAAATTAAGTATAATAAATTCAGTTCAATCGTTTGATCTCTTTTTTTACTTTACCCTCATATGATTCGGTTTTATTTCCAATGGAAGACAATAAAACAATTGATAATTAGTGTATACACATAAAACGTATCAACGTACCAGCATTTTTGTAAGTGAGGACCGTCACCCATGAATACTTTTTTTTTATGGAGAAAAGGGGCAAACGAGCAGGAGGCTCACGTAATGGTAAGTGATTACCCGTTACCGCCGCCTATGAACACCTGCAACACCCGAGGGCTTACAAATGCGTTGCCGGCCTTTTAGCACTTATAGCGCCAAAGATGTTTGTTCCGGCTAATCTCTGAATCGGTCCAACCGATTTTGTCGGGTCTTTCACTGGCAAATAGCTGATGTAATAAGGCTATTTTTATTTTAAGAAATTTTATTTATTTTAAATTCCACGCAGACGAAGTCGCGGGCACATCTAGCTTCTAATATTAAATCGACGTATAACGTATATAAACAATAAACAGCGAAACTGGTCTTTTGATTTGTAAGGGTACCGCAAACAGGCTCCAGTTCCGATTTATGCAGATCTTGTTATTTGCCTGCGGTAATAGCTTTATTTTATTCACAATAGATGTCAAATTATTACGTTTCTTTCATTTATTTATTGCGCACTTAACAACATAATAATATAACACTTAAGCTTAATTTCCGTGAGTTTTTAATTAAATTGAAAGCTAAATAGACCTAAAGCATTAAATAGAATCATAAAGTTCTAGGCGAAAATAAAAACATAACCCTGCATGGATGGTGTTATAATTTTAATAATCTTGATAAGTTACTCGCTATCATTGATCTTCATGTCGTGGGTTCGATCCTCATACGGAACGAATGTAATAAATAACAATTGTATGGTATATAATTTTTGTTTCCGGTCTGCGGATACCTATTTTTATGTTCGTGATTTTTTATGGTTCGTGGAACCTTCCGCGCTAACCAAGGGTCATAAGTTGAACATATAATTACAATCAAATATTTGAAGAGAATGCTGTTATTCCTAGTAGGAACATGTATAAGAACAGTCTCTCTTAAAACTAGGCAGCAAAGTTTCATAATGGAGACATTATATAAATTTTAAAGTACCTGGAGGACCGAGCTTTGCTCGGTTTGTTTTTTTTTTTGGTAAATCGTGTATTTTGGAAATTACATTTAGATACAAATTAGTAAGTTATGAAATATGCATAATATGTTTCAATCTTACAGACGTAATAATAAGAAAATATGAACTGGTGTTTTTCACAAAAGAAAGACCTTTAAAAAAAAGGGAAAAAAATAACAAAATAACAAATCGACAAAAAATAAAAGATAGAGAAAGCAATGATCTGGAATCGAAAAAAAAGTAAAAAAAAAGTGTGTAAATGATCGTGATACGAACCACGGCCTTATGTTTCGTGGCTGTTTGTTAGCGGCCGCCCGATTACCGACCGAGCTATTATAACATTTTTTTTTGGGTGAAATTTACCGTCGTATTCGAATAATATTTTTCATTCCCGGAAAACTGGGATAAAACGACATTTTCTAAAAATGAAACCTAGTTAGATCGATTTTTCGCCCCCGAATCTACGCAAATGCTAAATTTCATGAAAATCGCTGGAGCCGTTTCCGAGATTCCAATTATATATATATATATATATATAAAAGAATTGCTTGTTTAAAGGATAAAGAGATAACTTGACATTAGCTTACATTATTCAAAATAAGTTAATGTTATCTTCTACCCTAAAACTACTTCCATTACCACCCGTACTATATCTTCTTCTTAGCCTCAAAGCACTTGAAGAAAAGCAATTACCACGGTTTACAGAAGACCATTGTAAAGCAGAAGTATTCGTAATTTAGCAACACGTGAGTAAGAAAACCGTAAAAAAAGAAGGGAAAGCTCAGGTACCCATATCCTATACAAAAAACTACCGAAAATTATTAAAATATAAAATTTCTGTTTTGCTTAAGTAACCTGTTCTTTTTTTTTTCTAAAAAGTATTAATATAAAAAATATTAATTTAGTAGACTATTTAAGATATTTTTGATACTATAGAAGTGACAAAATTGCAATAATGTAACCATATCTCTCGATAACAAGATTAACAGCAATTACGATGCATTTGTTCCGGCTAATCTCTGAATCGGTCCAACCGATTTTGTCGGGTCTTTCACTGGCAAATAGCTGATGTAATAAGGCTATTTTTATTTTAGAAATTTTATTTATTTTAAATTCCACGCAGACGAAGTCGCGGGCACATCTAGCTTCTAATATTAAATCGACGTATAACGTATATAAACAATAAACAGCGAAACTGGTCTTTTGATTTGTAAGGGTACCGCAAACAGGCTCCAGTTCCGATTTATGCAGATCTTGTTATTTGCCTGCGGTAATAGCTTTATTTTATTCACAATAGATGTCAAATTATTACGTTTCTTTCATTTATTTATTGCGCACTTAACAACATAATAATATAACACTTAAGCTTAATTTCCGTGAGTTTTTAATTAAATTGAAAGCTAAATAGACCTAAAGCATTAAATAGAATCATAAAGTTCTAGGCGAAAATAAAAACATAACCCTGCATGGATGGTGTTATAATTTTAATAATCTTGATAAGTTACTCGCTATCATTGATCTTCATGTCGTGGGTTCGATCCTCATACGGAACGAATGTAATAAATAACAATTGTATGGTATATAATTTTTGTTTCCGGTCTGCGGATACCTATTTTATGTTCGTGATTTTTTATGGTTCGTGGAACCTTCCGCGCTAACCAAGGGTCATAAGTTGAACATATAATTACAATCAAATATTTGAAGAGAATGCTGTTATTCCTAGTAGGAACATGTATAAGAACAGTCTCTCTTAAAACTAGGCAGCAAAGTTTCATAATGGAGACATTATATAAATTTTAAAGTACCTGGAGGACCGAGCTTTGCTCGGTTTGTTTTTTTTTTGGTAAATCGTGTATTTTGGAAATTACATTTAGATACAAATTACTAAGTTATGAAATATGCATAATATGTTTCAATCTTACAGACGTAATAATAAGAAAATATGAACTGGTGTTTTTCACAAAAGAAAGACCTTTAAAAAAAAGGGAAAAAAATAACAAAATAACAAATCGACAAAAAATAAAAGATAGAGAAAGCAATGATCTGGAAATCGAAAAAAAAGTAAAAAAAAAGTGTGTAAATGATCGTGATACGAACCACGGCCTTATGTTTCGTGGCTGTTTGTTAGCGGCCGCCCGATTACCGACCGAGCTATTATAACATTTTTTTTGGGTGAAATTTACCGTCGTATTCGAATAATAGTTTTCATTCCCGGAAAACTGGGATAAAACGACATTTTCTAAAAATGAAACCTAGTTAGATCGATTTTTCGCCCCCGAATCTACGCAAATGCTAAATTTCATGAAAATCGCTGGTGCCGTTTCCGAGATTCCAATTATATATATATATATATATATATATATATATATATACATATATATATATAAGAATTGCTTGTTTAAAGGATAAAGAGATAACTTGACATTAGCTTACATTATTCAAAATAAGCGTTTGTGTTATCTTCTACCCTAAAACTACTTCCATTACCACCCGTACTATATCTTCTTAGCCTCAAAGCACTTGAAGAAAAGCAATTACTTACAAAAAAGCAATTACCACGGTTTACAGAAGACCATTGTAAAGCAGAAGTATTCGTAATTTAGCAACACGTGAGTAAGAAAACCGTAAAAAAAGAAGGGAAAGCTCAGGTACCCATATCCTATACAAAAAACTACCGAAAATTATTAAAATATAAAATTTCTGTTTTGCTTAAGTAACCTGTTCTTTTTTTTTTTCTAAAAAGTATTAATATAAAAAATATTAATTTAGTAGACTATTTAAGATATTTTTGATACTATAGAAGTGACAAAATTGCAATAATGTAACCTGCATCCATATCTCTCGATAACAAGATTAACAGCAATTACGATGCATTTGTGAATTCCAGCAATATACAGTAGCTATAAGCTAATCCCACCAAAATGTCATTAGCAATAATTGATGTATCAGCTTAATAGTCGATACATTTGAATATCAACAAAGAGGATATTGCTTATACTAAGATATAGGCTTAATCCTGTCCAATTATTATTTTAATTTTCTAAACTTTCTAAATCTCGTTTGGAGTCTAATAGAAAAAAAGACCGAAGTAAGTCGTTGGACCGAATATTGATGTAACAAATACATATTTCTGAAAATATTGTTTTCTATTTCCAACCTTTTTTCTAAAATCTTTACTTTTATATTTATAGGGAATATTCGATAATTTTTTTATATTCGTTTATAATTTTTTTTAATTATGCTTTAATTGCTATTATTTTTAATATTTTTTGCACTATTTTTTAAAATTTTGTTTATATTATTAAATAAACAGACATCGTTAATAATTTTTGTTAATAAATAACACTATAATTATAATAATACTGAAATTATAATAATAATTTCATCCCTCAAATTACGTCTTTCTTATTTTACTAGTACTTGGTTTGCCCAATCGAAAAATAATATAGTCATCATTGTGGCTGAGAATGCCATAATCTAATAGAGCACAAATACTTTTTAAACGGGTTTAATATACACAAAGTAAATAAATCTCTTCAAGAATATAAATAAAATTTCAAAGTTGTAATTTAATAGATATATCTATGTCAAGAAAAATTATTTGAACTCTTTTGTGCCTAAACGATCTCCCCGCGACTAATTTGCATTTCAATTGAAGTAATTACTAAGGCAATGAGAGCTTTGTTGAAATGTAATTAATTTTATTATTATTCTGAAATTAAAATACTTTCGCTTTTTCACTCATTTACTTTATACGTAACTCGGGACCTGCGCCTATATAAACCTTCCGCTTGAAATCACTATCTATTGCTAAAACTATAGATCTAAGCGTACAAACAACGGTAGCGACTGCAGGTTTGTGGGCCTTACGTGACCTGGCGCGAGGGTAAGAGGAGGAAAGAGGGAGCTTTAAGAAAGCCCACCGTGAGCGGGCGGTTCGTGGACCTCTACAGGAGTACTCGATACCTAAATGATCTATTCGACAAGAAGGCTTTGATGATGTACGGTGTACCAGAATCGATCTGGTGCGTTAAGTGTTTTAAGAGACATAATTATATATAGAATACGCAAAATAAAAAAGGCACAGCTCATTTTGTGGATCGTAGGAAGTTACTGACCTGTTTATTAATGAATATAACCTGCATAAGGTTTGCGTTATTACACCTTGACTTAAGACTTCTAATTTCTTTAAAGGAACTTCACCATCGTGGGAACAGTTCGTAAGGGAGTCGTTAGTACAAGCTGCGTGGCCCGTGGCTCTAGCCCCACCTCCCCGCAGAGCGCTCACTGTTGACCACCAGTAAGTAATCAACCTTGTCTATGCCTTTTAATTGTTTATGTTTTATGTGGAATAATAACTGAAAATTATTTTCATTACTTATTTTAACGTTAGAAAACAGCAGCAACGTTAGAAATTAACCTCAGAATTTAACTTGGAATTAATATAACACTTGTTATAGTTAGATTGTTATTTATTTACTTAACACAATTTTCGTTATTAACTTTTCGTTCCAGTAAGCTAATTTAGAGAAGAAATAATTGGATACCATTAAGGCAATACATATTTTGAAGTTTTCAGTATTCGATCTTTTAATTATTACGCGATGGATATGGCGAAGATATGCCAATAGGGCTATAACTAACTAAATATGGAGCATATAGTAGAAGTAAACTTATTTTTTTTTTGCTATTATTAAAAGAAATATTTTTATTGTGTAGGTACATATTACATTTTTTGTTGTTGAAAATAATTCGGTGTTAAAATTGAACCGTGCGCCTTCCGATATAAAAGTTGACAATATCAAAAATCCAATTTAAATGATTTTAATTTTCCAATTTTAATGATTACGTATATAAAAATATTTTTTTTATTTAGTACCATTTAGTGTAGATGAATATATCAATGTGAGTCATGGGACTTAATTAGTAGACCAAAATGATAAGCCCATCACTATATTTGAAGTGTAACTGTGATGTAGTGTTTTCAACTAACATAAAATAACGTCCCTCATTGGTGCACAAAACTAAGAATGAAACAATTCGTTGTTAATTATGTATAAGTGACCCAATCGGGAATATACCGTGACTTATGATTCAAGATTATAGAAAAACTTGCAATTTATGGTCTATCATTTGTGCCCATTTTGCCTATATAAACACTGTTCCTATATCTAAACTTCTAAAAGAATCGTTAAGAATTAATTAATCTACAAAATTAAATGAAATGATAGTGTCTGTTTGTAATTTCGAAACAATAGTATTTTACTTCACGCATAAGAATGTTAACAATGTACGAATGACAAAAAACCAATTTACTTACCTGTTAAAATGTTTTACTAGCAAATATTTCAATTTTAAGACAAATATTTTAAGTTTCAATAGAATAAACAAATCTACTAACTGCCATTTATTAAAAATAACTGATTACGACTAAATTGATTTTTAAGAATTACAATCGCGTAAATCGTACATGCGCTGCTAAAATATGTCTGCTTGCTTTTTTGTGAATTCTTAAATTTCACGCAAACAAAATCACGGGTAGCACGGGTTTAATGTTTTACTGAATTAAATTGTATGGATTTGAATGTTACAATTTTCATAAATTACTGCATTAGATTAATATAATAAATCTAACAGATACTTTTCACTCCGATTCTCTTTCGTGTGCCTTAAAACAAAATTAACAAGTTTAATGTTAGGAAGGAACGTAATTTTGAATGACATTTTATTGAATTAATCAGGAAAAGTTGTGAGTAATTAGGTTTTAACGTCGTACATAGCAAGCATTGCTTAGTGACGGTTAATTTAATATTTAAAGTTTCCTGATTTCGGTATATTTGTAATTAGGTTTTTTTTAACCTCATTAATAAATAGTGTAGTTGCTTAAGATAGTTGTTACGATTTAGGGGTTGCGGGATTGGAGTAAAAGGCTGGTATTCTAAACATCACTTTATATACACTTCAATAATGCGATTGGCCTCTTGTTTCCACACAAGTCTTCTAATTACGCTTCTTGACCTTTTTTCACTTTAAGTTATCGTCACTTTTTCACGTTCCCTTTGTTTCACTTTACACTTTGTTTCATCACTGAACGCCTCTTTTAAAGCGCCGAATTTCGATTTATTTTTCACGTATTATACGTGACATTTACTTTGTTTTACTTTGTCTTAATATTTTTTATTAAATCACAGAATACCGTTAACAATTACAATTGTTACTAGAAACAAACCAAATACTACAACATATAGAGGCGGTTGATCGTTCCGTCTCTAATTATTTACAGTGCTCTCCGGAAACTCCGTTAAGTTGTTTATTCCGGCAATCTGTGTTTGAATGCCGCAGCCAGCGAGCTTTATCTTCTTTAGAACCTGATAAAACTTTTTTAACAAGACCTTTTTAGAAAAATTCTATTACAATTTTGAAAAAAATGGACCTATATAACATTAAACAATTAAATTAATTTTGATTTGAAGTTGTAATTTAAGTGAATCTTGAAAGACTTAACAGTGAAGAAATATTTTGAATCCAAAATAGAGTTTTTAAATACTATTAAACCCACATTTTGTGAAAAGTTTGATTTTTCATGATTTTTTTGTTTTAAAGCAGTCTGCTTTAAAACTCAGAAGCGCTAGAGCGTTTAATGTAACCATGTATTTTGAAAAGAATTTGCTCCTGTAAAGTTCTGTTAGAATTTCATAACATTATGTTTTATATTAAACAGCTTTGCTGTATTATATAATAACTCGTAAAATATCATCTCTTCTTTTAATAGACAAAGCTCCAGCTGATTTAAAACATTTCAAAGCCGTAAAGGTCATATTTATTTATTAAATCTAAATAAATTGTACTTACATCGGGTTATATTGAATACATTGACCAAACATTTAGCTTCGGTTCAAGAAACTATGAATTTAGGGTCTCCCTTGTGTATCCGACCGATGCCAATTATGGCAAATTGGACAGACTATGCTTTTGTATAGTTCGTGTGTCAAAGAGTCAAATATACGTCGTAATAAATGACATTGCCTTATTGTCAGTGTATTTTACTCAGCGGAATAGTATTATTTATTATAAATAACTTCATTTAAGTAAATATTTATTCTAAAATTAGTATATATTAATAATCTTAAATAGTTCTAAAGATTGTAAAGTCCGAAACCAGTATTTGTCCTTATATTTTACCAATAAGTAAACATACCTTTATAGACCTAAACAATACAAAATGTGATACAATGTGGGATAAACAGACACTTCGCATGTTTTTTGATAGGAAATTAATACCAATCTTATTTGTTATTATTAAATGAACTTAATTCTAAGTTGCGATTTTTAAAATGATGGCGACAATGCTTGTTACATTATGATTTTAACTTTAAATTTGTATTATGCTCTGCCCTACCTATTGCTGCCCTATCTTTCGATGTCGCAAGTAATTCGAAAAAGTGTGATACAACGCCTTGCTATAAACCAGACGAAAGCAATGCTGATAGTATCAGTGATACGTTTCGCAATTGCTAAATATACGTGAACCCCGAAAAAATGTAGTTAAATATTTACACGAGGCGGCAATTTAATACGCCTAAACCAACTACTCACCTGAGCAAGCCAGAACTGGAGGCTAGGGCAAATGCTGATGCTTTAGCTTTTCCAAAAGCTCTCTGCCTGATAAATGTAACGACTACGGACTAAAATCGTATCACCAAAAATTGTGGTATATAAAGATCTTTTAAAGTTTTTGTAATGAGAAGTATATCTTACCGTATAAGCTTATCAAATTCACGTAGTAATGAAATAAGATAAATATTTGCGGTCATTCCCTAGTTTTTGTGTTGGTTAGTTTATAGTTTTGGAAAAATTTTCAATTCACCAGATCTACCAAATATGGTCATCTTAACAGCTTAGCAAAAAGTGGATCTATTCAAACCTTTTTTTTTGTTGAACGCTGAGAAATTCCATTATGGATACCTGGCGCTCTGTATAGGGAAGAACTAAGTCATGTCGCAGGCACACCAATTAAAACCCCACTGCAGTCGCCATCTGCTACGAAGTGGGAGAACGAGATCTCCATTCGGAATACTACCTCGGAATACAGCCCTGTTCGGGAGTAAGATTCAATGTTGCTCTTGACTGAGCCGAGATCATCACTTCAAGAAAACTCTCCGTTGTTCCTACCTACCTTTGTATGGATTCGAGCGCCTCTTCTGGCTCATTACCACCACACTGAGAGAGGCGCGTTTTCGGCGGTACACCTGCGCACCCATTTCCACCAGTATATCCAGGGGGTGATATGGTTCTACGAGTATACGCTCGCACGACCCTTATAGCTATCCGTCTTTGAACGCTGTAGACTTTAGAACTACAGCGTCGAAGGGCAAGCCTTTTTGCCCAAATAAGCACCCTATACAAAGCTAAGGATCGTACGACCTCTGTCTACGCAGGATTCTACAACCGGCGAACTTCTTCCCTCGTAACCCCGAGATTAGGTACCAGTCTGTGCATTGCACCCGCTAATTTCTCAATCATGGGAACTGTTAACCCTACGTCGTATGCCACGACCGGATAGCTGTAAAATTAAGATCGTTTAAATTTGTGTAATAAGTATTTATGTCTACGACTATTTTACTGTATTTGTTCAAGAAAATTTGTCATAAACTGTTTACTGCACATTCTTCATATATAATGGAAAGACATAAATGAGCGCTCGCTCATCTATGGCTCAAGGCAGCCGGGGAGAATAATTTGTTATCAGTCGCGAAGCAGCTGTTGGCATCTCCTGAACCGCTAACACGAGAAAGAAAATGGGGAAATTTATCTCGTAGCAATTCTGTGTCGTTTTATGTCTGTATCATGATGATACACATATATTGTGGATAGCAGAAGCATTGTTGCTTAGTATTTTATGTGTGTAATCAAATTATACGCCTTTTCTCTTCTAAGAAAAGGAAAATGTACAAAATTACGAGTTTTGTGCTTCGTAAATAAATCGAGAGGTAATTAAAACTTGATCCTATCCTGCTTTTCGGGTTACATTTAAATCCGTTCCTATATTAATTGCACAGTTTTAATTAAAATCCACTCCATTCAATTACGAAAGGTTTAAGAAATTAATTTGTACTTTAATACACTCGTATCTATTACATGGAATTTTCTTTAAAAAGTACTTTATCAGATTTTTCTTAGAGAAAACGACTTGGATCTTTCTTATCTTTTCTCTCTTTTTAAACGTTTCCTTCTCTTTAGGATTACTTTGCCTTGTGATGTAAGGACGTTTTACATACATTAACTTCACTTGGACTACTTCCTATTTGGATCTAGAACTTCCAAATTTGTGAGACATAGAAACAGTTGTCTCGTTTGGTAATTGTCACTCTTACACCGCACCTGGCACACAAATAGCTTGGCAACTGCGCCCTCATGTCATCGTACTCAAAATCGTATCAAATCGTATCAAAGGCATAAAAACAAATTTACGATGTAGGCGGCTCTGGCTTGCGCTTTGTAGCTGGGGAGACCTATATTCTGCAGTGGGCTCAAGCAGATTGAAATGATGATGACGAGATTTTTAAACACCAACTAAATTGTTCCATTTTTATTTATAATAAGTATTGTAACACTAAAAGATACAAAAAAATATAACCTAGCCTTAAACATTAAATAAAATCCTTCTACTTATTCTTGTTAAGGGTCAGATTCGATTAGTCGGGAATTTAAGATTGCAGTAAAATATATAATGAAATCTGTAAAAATGGTATTGTTTACATTTTTTTTATGTAAAGATAAGAAAAGTAAAGATAAAATTATAGATCTTATGTGCATATTTCGAGAAGCAATGTAATGACTATTGATAATTTGTATGAATTTGTGATTATTTAATGTACCTCAGTAAAACAATATGTAAGAGTATAGAACCACTAAGATAAAACATAGACAAGCTAATCAAGCGCGGATCCACTGTTGTGGGCACGATGGTCATACTCATAACCCAAAATGTGACACTATTATGTGAAAACAAACACATTTACTGTAATTTTCGTACAACCGAAAAAACTAAAATTTTTCATGTTTGTTAATTTACTAGAGTTCGCCCAAGGGCGGTCAGGGCTTCATAAATTTTGTAAATATCTAATTTGTAGGAAACTACTATATCGATCTTAGCGAGTCAGTACTTGATGACCCCGCCGTTGCTAAGCTTTTGGCTTCGGCGTCGGTGGTCGTGGGTTCGATTCCCACACGAGGCAAGTATTTGTGTGACCCACAGATAGTCATTCCGGATCTGAGTGTGTGATTACCAAATAGTGTTGACGTCAGGCAGGCGCCGAGCCAAAACCGCTTACAATATGATTGACACGTTGTGCCGAAACCACCTAGGTGGAATAAGGGCAGGAGGATGATGATGACTAGCGAGTCCGTACTCGAATGCACTTGCCCGAAATTCTAGTGGCTGTAACGACAATTTTAGAGTGCAGGATCCGCGTCTGAAGCTAATGAAGCAGAAAGGCTTTGTTCGAATAAAAGGGTTTTGCAGTATAACTCACATTTTTTTTTCAGTTTTACAGCATTGTGGATTAAAGACCCCCATTTGTCACTGAATATACGTATATTAATACATTCAGTGTTCGATATTCTGTTCCTTTCTCTACTGTACACTTTAGTTGACAGTGTCTTAGTTCAGTTAAAATTTAAAAATGCAGATAAAAATTACATTATTTGTAAATAGATTGCAATATTAACTTTCCTAGGGACTGTAAATTATTGCAATAATATCCCAAACCAGTAAGTATACGTGATAACGCTCTAGAAAGTTTTTGTTTTCCGTATTCGAATTACAGCTCTCATTAGGGACTGTATATATACATATATGCGCTCATTTTATTAGATAGCAATATAAGTAAAGGATCCATCAAGTGAATCGAGGATGCGGAATAACTCATTTTGAAAAGACAAATCAATCCATCTTTGTTCCGTCATCAATTATTATGTATTTTTATATTTTCATTATTGTTTTCAGGTAA
This sequence comes from Iphiclides podalirius, assembly GCA_933534255.1. Taxonomy (NCBI): domain Eukaryota; kingdom Metazoa; phylum Arthropoda; class Insecta; order Lepidoptera; family Papilionidae; genus Iphiclides; species Iphiclides podalirius. The sequence goes on along the minus strand of OW152817.1, from coordinate 4,717,799 downwards.
TTGATAACGATAAAGCTTCATCAAGTTGGCGTAAAAAAAATGTGTAATATTTTTTTTCTATGAATTCGATAAAAAATTAGTACAATACCCTTATGCACTTTATACATTGCGTTCTATCGACATAATTTCATTGATAATTCAAAATCAAGAAAGATAAAATATACGGCTGCAACCCGAAGGATTCGGACTTATAATTCTATATAAATTTAATAATTATAATATGTATTGACAGTAATAATACCATCACAACATTGGCACTAGTAATGTGTAGGATCTGTCTGGCATGTTTAAAACGAGTATTGTTGCGAAGGATTCTATGTTTTCTAATTTATTCTTTATTAATAATTGAAGCTTTAAGTTTGGGATATACTGTGTTAAAGCGGCAGTTAATAGATTAGTAAAAGAATATTTCGTTTTATATAAATTAAGTACACCTAACATATGTCAACTTTTACTCTAGTTAGGGCTCTACTATATGCGGCTGATAATAATATATACTGAAAGATACTAAATGTAGATATATACTTGACGGTTGGTACCTATCGCGATGCACCGAGCACATTGCGCGCTATTACATTTTATACTGAAGTAATCCGAAAATTGAGGTTCAAATACTCCTTGCCTTTTTAACGTGTATTGTAATCTGCCAAATTCTACTGCTAACAAAATACGAATAATAATAACTATAATTTTAGAATAGGTCTACTGGTTTTATATAATTGAAAAATTATATTAAAATGAGAAAAAAAAAGGTCTATGTTTAGAAATAAATATACTTATTATGTCTCTCATCGAAAGAAATTAAAGATTCTGTAACGTTCCTGCAGCATATTCTCGTTTTCCTGAAACCACCTGTTCTAGTACGGCCTTTCCCGACTTTATCACTAAGTTGCATAATATACTAAACTCTCATGGACCAAATCACCATAGCATTATTTCATCAACGTTAACAAAAAAAATACTTACTCAATTTACTTATAACTTTATAAATAAAATAAAATATTACATATACATTCACCATAAATGCACCCTTAAGATAAGTCTCCAGTTTTTGTATGTATTACAATCATCCACCCAATTTCATCGCGTACCGTACCTAAAGGATTAAATGCGAAAAAAAAATGGTACGAAGAGGTAAAATAGAAAATAAATTAAAAGACATAAAGAACATTCGCAAGGAAACGTCTACCCATATGTTCGTTTTCACAACTTGACAGCTACCATTTACCATTATCATAATAAATCTTCCATCGGTGTGATCTTAAATTTATTGCTATGAATGTGTGCCACTGGCCACTGTAAGAGTATGTTAGTGTTGTTATAGTACGATTTATAAGCTTGAGAAGTATTCTGAATTGACGCATTTTGTTAACAACATCCTTTTGTTTGCAAATCGGGCGATATCTGACAAAAATAGGCAGTTTTAGGGGAATTTGCGACAAGAAACATTTTTGCGTTGTTGATCAGTTGTCGTACGGTATCAATATTGAATTCTGTAAACATAGTGTCAGTGTAATAATTACACACAGTTTCAGTGTCGAAAAAAATGAAAGCCTAGCAAGTAGGGAATTAAAATTAAAAATAAACGCGATAAATCCGTAAAATTAGTTTCATTTATAATGTGTAATCGCGTAAATACAAGAAATTATTAAAGCCTAGCAAATTAAAAAGTTACATAACACACATACAGTTCCTAAAGAGCTCCATTTTCGAATTTCCGTAATTGCTTTTTCCTTAATTTTTTGGAAGTGGGCAGTTCCAGAACCTTTTAGTATTTCCAAAGTATATCTAAATGTATAAAACAATGAACTTCACGTGTGTATTCCCGTATTATAATAAAAATAGTAAATGATGAAGAGGTAAAATTTACAGAAATGATTTGCAACGTGACAAGGTAATATTGCAAACTTCTTGAGTAGTAAATAAGTGTTGAGTGTTGTGTCTTGAGCCCATTGTTTTTAAAGCTGGACCACACGTCTGCAACCCCTCAGTAGTTGTAAGTAGCCATGAGCGGCGGTAATCACTTAGGTAACTTCAGGTGATTTGCCTACCAAGGAGTAGTTACCGCGTTATTTCAGTTCTGACAATATTTAAAATCCATTGGAATCATATATTATATATCATTATTATATATTGGAAAATACCCTGGGGCAATTTTCTATAAACATATATATAAATTTAATTTAGATAATAATTATATATTGATATATTTTCAGCTCTGTTTAAAACATACATACATACATTTTTTTTCGAAGCCGAAGTTCTGAAAGCTTGGCAGCTACCTTTTTAGGTGTTTCTACCAACAATCAGTTGACAAGGGTAGATTTTCGTTGTACTGATATTGGGACAAGTTACACCAGAATTATATTTTTTTAAATATAATTGCAATAAGTAGATTAAATAAGATTAATAATTTAATTTATGATTGGTATATAACAATTTAATTCTATACTACAAAAAATCCTCAAAAACGTATGGAGCAAAAGATTTATGTTTAAGTAGTGAAACAAGAAACACAGGATTTGAGATATACAATAAATAGCTCTGCTTATCCATCTCGGTTGAAGAATGCCGCATAGCCGGCGTTATATGCGTATATTCGGCAATAAAGGAAAGATGAAATGTTTTTCACTACAAAAGAAGAATGTACTTGCGCGCCTGGAGTGATTATTGTACATTTTATATGTATCATAATCGGCATTCAAGAATCTTCTTTATGTGTAAAAGGTTTGGAGCAAGTACAAAATCATCAACAACTTTTAAATATTTTTTTATTGTTTGAATGTCATTAAGATTCTAAGAGGGCAGTATACAAATTCTAAAAAAGGTTCTATTGTAACTCAATCCAAAATATTCTATTCCCGATCATTTCAGTGTGCCCCTCGTAGGTCAACTTTTCATAGAGAGTTTGAAAGTTTATCCATTGGGTTGCCCAATAAAGTAATTAACATTACAATTATTTCACTTTATTGATTAAATTTTAATACAATAGTGAACTATATTAATTTCTTTTAATTACTCCATTATATTAATTAAATAGTGGAAATAATATAATAATTCTAAAACTAGCTTTCAAGGTGTCATTAAGGATCATAATGTTTTTTGGAATTAAATTATACTTAAATCTGTTAATTAATATTAATCATGAACGTAAAAATGTATATGTATGAATTCACATAAATAACATTTGTTATTTTAGATGAAAGATATGTTACTTCTCATTAAGTTATATAATATAAAAAAGATGAACACCATTGCTCAATATAAATTGTAGAGTAGTTTCGAATATGAGTTAAATGTAGAATGTCCTTAGTTTATGCAAGATATTACGAAAGTGGTTGGCATTAAATACAAAGTAACATGACCAATTTGTACAGTTAAAACTTACATTGAAATATTATCTTTTATGATATTCATTTAATTGACAATGTAGTTTTAGGGCCTTTTATAAATTGATGACGATTCTATGGTTTCTTTTGGTAGGTATACAGACAGCCCAATATAGTTTTTCGTATTTTTCTGTTTCTTTTCCAATAGCCATGGTTTTACATATACTTTTTAGTACTTTTCAATAATTAAAATCTTACGAATTGGTTGTCTCTTAATATAATTTTATACGAACGAAAAGTTAAAAACTCAATAATTTCCTTTAAAGCTATACAATACAAGTGATAGAAATAGAAATATTTTCCAGTCTAACGTCATTTAACACGACAATTTTCAGTTAAAAGTTGAAAGCGCGAGCGTTATGTATTCCAGCTCGTTAAACCTTCAGTTGAAATGAATCGTGATTCATACCAATAGAAAATTATTGAGGAAATGAAACATTATTACTGCTTCACATAAAACTTCCAAGTGTGGTACAATAACACAGCATTGATGACATAAGGCAACAGAATAAATAGAATGTAATAAAGTAATATAATTAGGAATAAATAGAGATAGAATAAAAGATAAGGCTAGATTTTACACCGATTATTAGATTGCTAGATTTTATTTATTTATGAACCGAAACCGGTTTTGTTGACCTTGGAAATAAACACCCAGATCCCGAACCGAAAAATATGTAGATGACACAAATAGTTTTTCTAATGATGATGTTATGATTATAATGATTATTTTATTTTTCCTAAAACTTCCCTATAAAACTTAACTTGCTAAAAACATGTAACTATCAAATAACTTATTAATTTCTTAGATTTCCGTACCTGAAAATGGTAAAATAGGTACCCTTATAAGATCACACTCTTGTCCGTCTGACTGTCTGAATGTCACCAACGATTTTCTCAGGAACGGGTAGACTTAGTGTTGAAATTTATACCACATACTGAGGTCTATAGTCCTTATCACTATCATACATAGTATAAAACAAATTCGTCCTGCTGTCTGCCTGTCCCTATGTATAATTATATCTTTAAAACTACGCAACGGTGATGTGGTTTTGTTGATGTGGATGTTGATGGGGATGTTGATGTGTGTTGATGTGACATATATTGGATATTATAACGTTGTTGGACACATCTACATTGTAACATAATACCTTAGCCTCAATAAATATTTCTAACTCCCTAAGTAGCCTTCTTTCGTATGTTATATCATTATTTTAATCTATATTGTCAATATTTCGAGTAAAATTTTTCATATGGACTCCGTGGCGCAGTTGCCAAGGTATTGGCTTCGGCGTCAGGAGTCGTGGGTTCGATTCCTACACGGGCAACTATTTGTTTGACCCACAGATAGTTGTTTCGCATCTGGGTGTTTGTCTGCGTCAAATTTATGTTTGTAAAACGTCATTACAACACAGGATAATATTATCCTAAAGTAATGGCAATGTTTTAAAAGAAATTGTGATATTATTTTGTAAATAATTACACCACGAGCAGAGAAATCATTGAGAACAGTATTATTGTCATTGTGTACTTTTGATTGCACACTAAACTATAGTGGGATAAAAGAGGAATGCTTTTTCCAGTTCCAGCGTTAACTGTAACAACAGATTCATAAATCAGGCCTGTGTTTTCGAAATTTTTCATTTCATCCGTATTTTCTTCTGGGAATCCGCTGCGTTTAATTGTTACATGTTTTGCTTAGTGTCCCGCTGTAAGTGTCGTTGAGTGTGTGTGACACTGTGAACCTGATAACGGGTTTTGCTAAGTTGTTGGTGTTTGGTGCCTGGTGCCCTGGGGAGGTACGTTCATAGGTACGGCATTTTATTTTTTTCGTATTCTTCTCAGCCAACCCTTTCATTTGATACCCATATCGTGGAAATGCACTAACAATACCTAGTCTACCATCCGGGGCCGACCGCCACATTGTATTTAGAATGACGTTACTCATCTAAGCATGCAAATTAAGTTTGGATGGTTATTTTGGATGTAATTCCTTAAAGGCCTGCGACGCATTTGTAAGCCCTCGGGAGTTGCAGATGTTCATCGGCGGCGGTGATCACTTACCATTAGGTGAGCCTCCTGCTAGTTTGCTCCTTTTCTCCATAAAAAAAATGCAAAATTTCATCTGAATTAATTGAGGATAACTTCTTTAAAATTCATTTGCAAAATTTGACCCGAATATGCCAACATACAGACATTGAAAGTATATATATATATATATATATATATATATATATATATATATATATATATATATATATATATATATATCTTTCATATATATATATATATATATATATATATATATAAATATATATATATATAATCTTTTCATATGTAATGATTTGATAGGTCTTATTAGGTATTCTCATTTAATGGAAATTTATAAGCGCTTAAACAATTAGTACCAAACGACGTAAGACATTTTTCTTATTTTCTTATTCGAATTACAACTTTCATTAGGACTCACTTATTAAGCTGCTCCTGATGGTTCGCAATATGAGTTAACGAATCCATCAGGTAAACCAAGGATGCGGAATAACTCATTACGAAACGAGATATCTTTCCTCATACGTTCTGCCAACAATTCTTAAGTAATTTTCTATTTAATACATATTTCTTAACTGGTAATTAAATAAGCTTGTATGATAATAATTGGTTAGACCTAAATCAAGTTGTTATAATTATCGCTTGCAATTTATAATTAAGCAAAATGCAGTACTGGGTTCACATTTTATTCAAATGTTAATATCGATACGAGAACTTTGTCAAATATTGCAATACAAATATTTATAAAAACAATTATGTTTTAATAAAGAGGGCCATACTGCTTGTTCTTGTTCTTGTTCTCCTTTTCTTTTTTGGCTATTAGTATTTTATCGTGCAGTGCACAGAATAAATATTTTCGCCAAAGAATTTTAAAATGTCAAATTGACTGTCCGTTGACCTGGGAGTCTGATAAAAATTAATACATTACGGTCAAATTTTGACCAATGGTCAACACTTGTTATAAATGATCGTTCATTTTCTAGAAGCACTTTGCAACCTTAATGTCTAGGAAGATGTAAATGGCTTTAGAAATTGCACTAGAATATTTCAGTGCTACATAAAACCATTAATCAACGGTTTAAACCATCGCGAGGATGGAAGTTTCCAGTATGAAATAATTCATATGTAATTCACGTACGAAGCAAATGAAATTGAAATTTTAGGTTCGGTTTTCTCTGCTAATTAAAACCACCGTATCTCGAATAGTAAAAACTAATATTTACAGGGCATATTGTATGTTAGCCCCTATAAGTTTTACAAAAGTTTTTCAAAACTAAGCGTAACACAGTAAGTTATGCACATGTAAATATAATGGTACATGTATGCATGTGAATTATTGATACCATTATGCACGCAAATTTTACAAAAAAGAACATGCATTCATTGTTTATAACTTCATCTATTGGAAATCTGAACAGATTAAAACTCAGCGCGTTGGCTTAAAAAGTGACGGGGATAAATTGCATACCTACTTAAAGTCTCCGATGTAAGTCGTTCTTTATCGAGAATAGGATTTACAGCTTATTGAGACCGGAAGCCAATATATAGCGATTAAGTTAATCGTTTTAAAAAGTTTATATTGCAAAGTTATTTTAAACTTCCCGTTTAGTTGAAGAAGCATGGAAATGTAAATGGAGTATGTTTTTTGTCAAATAATTATATTTGTAATAAAATATAATATATAATATTCATAATAAAATAGTTTTGAAGTCATAATACTCACACAGTGGTTTCATTTAAATCCTAACAATCATATTGTATCAGTGCGCTAAGTACAAAGAAGAAAAGTGCCAAGTATATTTTGAATAATAATAAGCTACTTATCAAAACTTAAACATCTTATTCATAAAGGCCCATTTACACGGTGCCAGTTTCTTGCCTGTTGTATACAATTAAATTGAAGCAATAAATAAGTTGCATGGTCTAAACAACAAATGGTCTAACCAATTATTGCGCGCAATTTATTGCATTCAATTATTGCTCTTGTATGTACAAGAAAATGGCATCGTGTAAATGGGCCTTTAGTCTCGTGGCACGACACTATGTAAAATATATCATAATTTCTAGATTCTTTCTTGTGTGTTGTAACGGTCCATTTGCTGTTTGCATTAGTATTATATATTTATGCCCACCATTCATAATGCTCAAGAAACCACAACGAAGCAAGTGTGAAGTTTCTTTATTACTTTATATATTTTATGGGGCGTTATAATGACGTTACGGTTCGCAGTGATAGCTTATGGGGCAGATGGAACTTTATTAGACAATTTGCTTTGTTACCAGGTAAAATTGAGTAATTAATGACACAATTTTTACAACAACAAGATAACAAAGCAAATTTCCATAGAAAACATGATAAAGATCTGCTTTCAATGTATTACGACTATCATTTAGAGTATTTTAGTATCATTTCAATGTATTACGATTATCATTCAGCTCCCATAAGAAACTAAATTCCTTATATAAACAATTGCCTGTGGTGCCCAAAATATTCAGAACTGATTACAGATTTTTCAAACATGCTTGATTACGATTACAAAATTACATTTTAATTGATATATCTATTCGATATAGAATATTTTCTATCTTACGAAACGGTTGTAGATTAAAAAAAATGACTATCGATAGATGAAATGTATGTTTCTTATGTCGATGAATAAATGATTTTGATTTTGATTTTATCCACCTTTTGACCTGCTTTCGCACAAAAACGTCAATTCCGCTTCTAAGCGACGAAGAAAATTGTTCATGATGATTAAAAAAAAATTACAAGATATAAAGCTGATTCATTTTGAATTACCGTTTTCTTTCACAGGTTGACAGCGACCTTTTACCATTATCGTAACCAATCTTCGTTTGGAATTATCATTTTTTTTATTAATAACTTGTTACTGGTGGCGTACGTTGGGGTATTTATAGAAGGATTTCTATGGTTGCAAAGAATTGCGATTGCGATTGCGATTGTTAGGTTTCTTGATTTGGTTACCAGAGCCGTGTATATGGAAATATATATATTTACAAAATAAGGGTATTGTTGGCTGTGCACTGTTTTATTCGTTGACTAGAAACGGGTAGAACCGCTATAGAACGTGTACACTTTTGTATGTTGGTTTCGTCCTCGTAAACGTACGAGCTTCGGTGTAATGTGAGTTAGCGCTATGTGTGTGTATGTGTGTGTTGATAATACTGTCGAATGAGACTCCCTGTGGGCCCGAAACACTTCCGTACCCTTCCTCGACCGGGTCGATGACGTTTCCGAATTCGTTATGGTTTGGCGTTATGATTCATTCGGTATTTTGTTGCATTTACTGCCTGAGGATTGGTGGATTTTCAACCGCTTTGTTACTTGTCTTTAATATTCCATAATGATTAGCATTTGCACTAATATAGAAGATCGATGATTAGTTTTGTAATGACATTACGTTGATTAATCAATAATTTATTTGAAAGTCTAAATAGAATTTTATTCTAAAATAGGTAACGAAATATTTCAAAAACATCGGGACGCTAATCCATTAAATTTTCTAAAAGGCTGTCAACGCATCTGCAAACCCTCGGGTGTAGCAGATGTCCATGGGCGGCGATATTCACTTTACACCAGGTGAACCGCAAGCTCGCTTAACAAATTTTCACATAAAAAAAACTAAAATTTTGCTCAAATTAATAAAACAAATATTTAGCGAATATTTGTTTTATTGCGAATATACTGCGTTTGATAATGTTTATTTTTGAAGGAAATTCAAATTGGAAATGATTTTACAATAACTTTGCCCTTATAATAAATTATTTTGTGCAGCTTTTTAAAATGTGAAATCATTACACCTTTACCGGGCAAAGTTCAATAAAAAGCTGCAACGTGACAAAGATAAATTACAAACTTTTTGAGCCGTCATGGCGTGCCCTATTATTACTTATGAACTATTAAAATAACGGATAAAATTGAGTCGATTGTTTAAATTTTCTATAAAATTTGACTTAGATATAACTATCATATTTTATAGTAGCTTATGCCCGCGGCTTACTACATGTACCTTGTAGCAGAAATAATATGAATGAAATGATATGTATCCCTATATGACTATTTTAAAGTGCATATTACTTCATTGACTACTGTTTTCTAGCTATGGACATTTTTAAAAATTAATTAATTACCTTTTCAGTAAATAAATCATCTTATCAATAGTGACAGCATATGATGATGCCTTGGTGATAGAAAAGTTCTAAAAAACCTTCTTTTGACATGAAGAATTTTAATAAGTATGCAAGGTGGGTCAAATTACCCATTCTAATCCATACTAACATTATAAATGCGAAAGTAACTCAGTCTGTCAGTCTGTCTCGCTTTCACTCCAAAACTACTGAACCGATTTAAACGAAATTTGGTACACATAGTCTAGAGTCTGAGAAAGGACATATACTTAAATTGGAAAAAAGTGTTTCTAAAGGGTTAAAGATGATTATTAAAAAATAACTATATGTTATTATTAAAAACTAACAAGCACTTAAAAAGTAAATAAAAAAACGTGGTATCAATCTTGTACAAGCATTATAATATCTTTAGATGACAATCTATTAATGCTCTTACAAATTGTGTTTAGGCTCCAATTAATGTCAAGTGAAGGACATAGACGTTGATTGATCACCACTTAACGAATATTGAGTAATTTAATAACCCTAAGTATTCTCTAAGCCAAAGCATTAATTATTTTACAATTTCTCTTATTAAAATAATTATGATTACCCCAATCATTTACTGATGTAGCAGTTTCTGCTGTTGTAAAGAGCATATACTATAAATTTAGATTTCAGACAAGGCCGGCCGAAAAGCAAACATTACTAACTTCTTTCTTTGGTACACAAGTACCGTAAGGCGCCATTGCTTCCATTGATATTTGTGTGCGACCACTACGAACATAATATAAATAGATGATTGATGATAACATCTTTCTTTATTAAAATATGTAGAAAAAGTACGAAAAGATTTTCGCCGCTGCTGTGGGAATCGAAACCACGTCTTCGGCATTCGATTGTGGGTTCGATTCCCACACCGGCGAAAATCTTTTCGTACTTTTTCTATATATTTTAATGTTCAATCTTAAGTGCAACTATAAACAATTTAAATATCTTTCTTTATGATAATAAATGTTAAGTTTATTTTCTTTGCGCTTGTCATCAGGCAAATTCAACTTAAGAATTATGAAGACGCGCCTATATTTTTTTTTATATAAATTCGTCGTAAAACTGACCAAATGACCAAAAGTTTTTTCCAATAACAATTATAGACAAATCTATGAGTCAGTTTTGGCCCTGTGTGTTTCATAAATATGTATGAGTTGTCATAAAAGAGACAAGAAATTTATGGATCGATCCGCTACTGATTGGAATCGTACACAAATGTATGAGTTTCTAAAAATTGCCTTTATTACGTAAAGAAGTTGAAGCGAATTGAAAAGTCGAAAAAACGTTCACAACAGTTCGAAATTGTTTGATGTTAAGTGAATACCGCCGCCCATGGATATCTGCCACACCCGCGGGTTACAGATGCGTTGACAATCCTTTGTTATACATAGGTGCCGGTGATTGCGAATTGGAGGCTAAAGCGTGGCGTAAGTGGCGTTAGTGCCACTTATTCATACCCTCCCTCTATGAAAGAATCTATATGGAACATTTAAATCCGTAGGATGGTTTGACTATGGGATACTAAACAAGACATTTCAGAACGACAAGTCGGTGAATTTCCCGGTTTGCGTATCCAACACTCCATTTCCAGAGATATTGTTAGGTCTTCTTATTTGTACTGATAAATATCGAATAAATATATGACCGGTAGGTTCACACGATCCAAAATCGATTTCGATGTTATTTATTCATGTCCAAAGTGTGTTTGCATATCGCCAATGCAGCAGTAAACCTCAACATTCCTGGTTAACAGCGTACAGTAAGACTGAAACTATAATTAAGCTTTGTCACAAGTGACATGAAGAGGATGTCCTTCATGAAAGAAGTAGAAGAGTAGGCACTAATTCTTAACAACAACAAAAAATTGTAATGATTGTATAATTTCTTCTGTGTAATTCTTGTGTGTAGTACTAAATACTATTGGCATTTAAATATCCTTTAATGCAATACTACAATAAACCTTAAATAAATAAACACAGGTTGACATGTTTCGTGACAGGTTTCATTATTACTGTATTCACGCGTAGACTTAATAATATATAAAGGGAACGGAAATAAGGTGTCGCTCACACAGTTTTAAATGAGGTTACACTTTGCTTTAATAGCATAGTTGTAACAGATTTATAATATTCTTTTCTATAATGGCATGAATTGCGTTATTAAAAGTATTTGTGTTACTGAAATGAAACATTGAAGATAAATTTGCCAATTTCTGTTTTTACACACACTAAATTATTAAATGTAAGGTATCTATACCTGTTTCAATACACAATGGTTTTTTGATTGGTGTATTCTGTATTTTCTCATATCTGCGCTAAAGAGAAATATTACGAATAAATCTATTTAACAACATTTTCAACAAAAAAATATATTTCGGAGATATGTGAAACACACATATGTGTATTTAATAATGCCCCATGAAACCACTTCTATATAATTACAAAGCCGACGAGCGACAGTGCTTCCTATCTGGCATCACGTAAAACATCATGAAGTTCTATAATCATCATCATCATATCAGCCGTAGGACGTCCACTGCTGAACATAGGCCTCCCCCATTGACTTCCACTTCGCGTGTCCACGCGTCCCTGCGACCTTAGCTAGGTCGTCCGTCCACCTTGTGGGAGGCCGTCCTACGCTGCGCTTACCGTCACGTGGTCTCCACGTTCTATAATACTAATTAATAATTCTACACCGAAATACTAATAAATAATAACGCACGCAGGCGCATCTCGGTTCCACATTCTGTTGTGACGCGTTATTACAATACCTCTTCGCCAGCGCTCGCACTACGTGACTCCTTGATTTACGACTACAATATAAATAAAAGCGTGTTTTTTTATACTTATATTTTTTAAATGCGTCCTTGTGCCAAGTACGCATTTAAAAAATGATAGTAATTATATATCCGGTAGTGTTACCGGGTATCGAATTTGGATAATAGCTAATCCTGAAAGTCCAAAGTTTGATTCAAATCTGACCTTTCATAGTGACGGATACTCGTACATACATATAGGTGAATCTAATACGAGTATAAGCGTGTAAAAATTGTTACATACACATGGAATTATTAAACCTGTAACGGATAAAGTTTAATGAAATAGTTTGCAACGTGGCAATGATAAATAACAAACTTCTTGAAAAGTCATCGCGATCTTTCAGTCCTTGCATTATTTACAATTCATATGCAAACATTGTCAAGCGAGCAGGCCGTTCACCTGATGTTAAGTTAATAGCGCCGCCCATGGACGTCTGCTACACCCGAGGTTTGCAGATGGGTTGACCTTTTGAAAATTGGGCTCCGGCTATCTCACTCACCATACGAAAGGCGAAAGTATAATACTTCCACTTTACGCCGGTCTTCTGTGAGGTCGTGGTACTTACCCGGACGAGCCTGCCCATTCGTGCAACAGCTGAGACTGCTGCGTGGCTCTTCCCCAGATCACACAGACAGAGAGCGTGCAGAGTTTAAACAATTCAACTAATTTTATATTATATAAACGTACTTTAATGTAAACTTTTTTTTAATAGATGATATGATGTTGAGAAGACTTCTTTCTAAGATGCACAGAATTTTGTTTTTGACAAATGAACGTTTCGATTTTTTTATTCTGTTTATATTATTAAAAGTAAACAACAACTTAAAAAGCATCTTCTATAGTTTCATAAAGATACGTTCTTGTACAGGTAACAAAATCTTAATGAAAATTATTGGGTTTTTATCAAAGCAGACGTTTCGACTGCCTTACAGCGCCTACGTTAGGTGTCCTTATCAAGGCTCGAAGAACGAAAGTAGATGTTGTTTGATGCACTTATAAGCTAGAAATTATAACTTTGAATCTGTAAATTCTGTTGTAAACGCGAGGAGTTGGAATGTGTACTCGGGTTTCTTCAGTCAATTACCATAGAAGCCCTAGGGCAAAGCTTGATTGTCCATTATTCTTTTGTCATTAAATATAACGAATATAGAATGACAAATTAGATATATGTATAACAACAGATATCAATTTTACTTTCACTGTGGGAGAAAATACCTATGACTCTTGTGGTTCTCGCAAATCAGGAGGAATTTCATAATACGTACGACACAACACTTAATAGAATGTTCTGGATTCCTCGAGTGTTGCGTCATCCACGCCTGAAAACCAATATTGTAATAAAATTTCATAATGTATATATATCATACCTCCCATAGTGATTCAAATATCATTTTAAAACTTAAGAAAAACGTTATTTTTGTTGATAAATCCTTATTTATATTGACACATTATTAAATCAACATTCGGTGACTGATAATGGTACCAACCAACTTCGACAAACTTTACCGTATTACCATAGCAAATAATTACAACTTCTTGACATTTACCCATAATTCTAAGTAACTTAAAGCCGTTATCAATATCCGACATCAATTGCATTTTATGTCTTTTTCACAAATAAAGAGTACTGGCTCAGGGCACTTTCATATAATAAAATCATTTGATGTGAAGTGTCCATAAAGTAAAAGGGGTCTTTAAATAACTAATAATTATAAATATAACAAATAATTTAATATTTTTATACTACACGCTAAACATTATTTTTTTGTAAGAAACGCGAAGTTCTGCAGTGGACCCCAAGTTGATAGTAGCACCTGACAATGAAAAAGTGGGAAGCATGAAGCACTTTTTACTATAATCTATTACATTTATAACTTTAGCTTTAAAATAAGTGACTATTTTAAGGCGTGATGGCTCGTGTTAAGTGAAAGCGGAAATATACGATGCGGTATCATTTATGTAAAAGCATTAAAATGTCTTGCGGCCACAATTTGATAAATACTTCCATTAAAGAAGCATTATTGTGTTTAGACTCTAATTAATGTAAAGCTAGGAAAACAGGCGTTGATTGATCAGCACTTTAATTGATATTGAGTAATTTATATCTCAATATTTCTTACACGATCCCTCATCATTTCTAAATAAATGAATCTGTGTTTCTTTGTCGGCACGCCATAACTTCAATAATTCTGCATCGAAATTAATAATTCAAACGCCATTTTCAAGCTTGTTTTCTTCTAATGACGGAAAAGGGTCAAGTGGAAAAAAGTTAACACTTTCATAAAATATCCATAGTTTCAATTTTCTTAAAAAGAATGTATAATAACGCCATCTATTGACAATTTGTTTATTTGAAAGAGAATGAAAAATAAGATCCATTTCTTTCATAACTTATATTAACATTCGGTGTTTGTGCGAATATTTTCCAGAAATCAACTAGTTATTTTATATTTCTGGCATTAGAATGTATCATCTTGATACAGTCACATTTACTGTAAAACTATAACTTATGTATATATCGATTATTATTTTTTAACTAATTAAATACAAGGAAATTTATGAGATACAAAATTACGTAGATTGGACCCATAATCTATAAACATATTTGTAGAGTTGTAAGTAATTGTGTTTGTCCTATACAGTTTCACTAAGTTTATGTTATGTAGCCTATGACGTGACCTTGGTGTTGCCGTACAGGCAACAAGCAGAAAATCTTACCGAATGATTATAGGTATCAATAACTAACTAAGAAGAAATAATAAGAACTAATATTTTATCTGAGTTATATTATTGACTAAGAATAATCTGAGGGTACACATTAGTCAGACGCACATGTTGAATTCATTATGCTTAATTAATAATAAACATACTGTTGACCATGAACGCTGTAAAGGGTTCGTAACGTCGGGAATTAAAATTAAAAATAAACGCGATAAATCCGTAAAAATTAGTTTCATTTATAAAACACACTAATGTTAAAAATTAATGAACTTGCTATACGTAATGAAGAAAGTAACAAAAGCATTTAACCCGAACATTCAATCTTGTTTACTCTACGAACGTATTTACTTCCCTTAAACAACGGACAATGGAAAACTTCTGCCGAAGAGTTAACTTTTCCCCAAAGCAAACATTATTGATTATCTTACGTTAAAATTTAAAATGCTCCTGCCTACTTTTCAGAAGTTCATTTCCATATGTTTTTAATCTCTTGAAGAACATTTTTTTTTAAAAATCTTTTATTTGTTTTCACCTACTTTACATATGAGAAGATTTAAATATAGGTTTAAGCTGTCTGTTATCTGACAAGCATATAATGTTAGCCTTTCATTAATTAAAGTGGGTTAAGAGTACGTTGGGGTCCAACAAATGTAGATATTTTGTTTATCTTATCGTTGAATCCCAAAACTTCTAGGAATTTGATTAATTTTTAATTTTTTCCAAAGAACTTGCTTTGCAGATGCAATTTAGCATGGAAGATGTAATAACCTTTTATAAACTGCACTAAGACATTTCAAATAGGGTGAAAGTTCCGAGTATGAAAGATAACACACACAATTACAAATACCATGCTTATTAAATTTTGTTTAACAAACTCTATTCGTTTTTGAAAATCAACAATGTTGAAAATTATACTTCAAGTTCTAGTTCAACCATGTAAGTGGTTATTGAAAAGAAAACATATCAAACTCCACTGCACTGAATCTATTTGAAAGCTGTAAAGATTAAATCTCATGAATAAAGCGTTGGTGGGAAAAGTGGCGCCGATAAATTGCATACTTAAGCCACTGCCAGTCGTTCTCTATACTGTGCGCGACTTAAAACCTATTTCGATCGAAGGCTAACAAGTTAATCGCTTTAAAAAGTTTTGTGTGCGATTTAGTTTTACCTAACCTCTACCAACTTCTTGTTTGTTTCTTTACATTGTTTTTGCTTTTAGAACCCAACGGTTAAATGCATAACTTTAGTATAATTTACGCAATTAGGTACATAATACGCAAATGGCTGTAAATTTCAATCAACAAATTAAAAATTACTAGTTTAGGATGGCATAGTTATTGTAAGAAGGAATGTTTTCAATTTGGCAGAATTATTGATTGTAATATAATGTATGCATTCTTGCTACCACATTAGTGAATACATATCTATAACAATCTTGTTCGTTCATTGTAAAATTTGACTAAATATTTTAAATAATCACTCAAATCGTTAATCGTCAGTCTTACAAACATATGAACTATGTTTTATAGCAATATGGAAATTTTAAAGAATTAATATGTATAAAGTTTCATAAGAAAATGAAACATGTGAATGAACAACAAAATGGACGAAAGATGTATAATGTCATATTTTAACGAGAATTTTTACTCAATACAGCTGTCAGAGGATGCAATCCGTGCTTATATTATAATAATCTTAATAAACAGGGTACACTGTTCGACGCAAATGCCTTTGGCCGTATTCGAGAAAATATCCATTGTGATTATTAGATACCTACTTTTACATGCCATGTTGAATCACCGTCCAAGTAAACAGCCTCTTTTGCCTTTTTGACATTAAACTTTGAGTTCGTTTGTAGAGCCGCAGGCGAAATGTCTTTACTACTCGGTTATATATTAATAAGAAATATTTAATGTAACTACATTATATACATATTACAATAATTTGATTCACTACATAATTTTTTATTTCAAATAATTTATTTACATACGAGTACCTTCACATGAAGGCCGATACAGTTGAATGTTTTACTTCAATTTAAAAACAATAACATAATAAGTAATAGAAAAATTTTAGGCCAAGCAGGATTTATGAAACGTACTATTTTAGAAATAATAATGATGCTAAGCTTCTAAGCACTTCCTTGTGAATTATGACTGCCCAATTGTAGTTGTAGTATTTTATGTTTGTTTTTATGCGAAATTTAACGAAATAATATAACGGCTGAACTCATGTCTATCAGTCTGGTTACGGCATCTAGTTCTAGAAACTAGAAACTAAAACCTTTAAAGTCAAGACTAGCTCCTTTTATGTAGGATAAAAAAACATACATTTATTATTTTTATACACGCGTATGCCGTCTTAACGCATAAACTTTTTCATATAATAAACTCCAACGCCTAACGATACTTACAGCATTTTATCTCGAGCTACTTAACATTTGTTATTTCTTAAGAATAGAAAAATGGTAGTTAATGGTATTTACTAGACTATTACGTCTACAATCTTTTTAAATGATCTTCGTCTCGAATACTCATTTTAAATAAGTGAATGAGGTGGCGAATGTAAGATGGGTGCAAGAGACGGAGAAATTTATAAAGAGGAAGTACCAATTTGACATTTTGTTATAAGTATGTTTTTTTAATAACGATTTCTGACAGTTTTAATGGCCGTGAATGTGAATCGTTCACATATAGGCACACTCTTAACACCATATCATATTTTAGATTCTCTGCAAAAAATAAAAAATTCACTTAATCAGACTCATTTAATTATTTTTAAATTTTGATACTATAAATTTTGTTATACTCCACTCAAGTACTGCCTCACTCATGCCGCTTACATGTATATTACCTTAGTTCTAGCATTTACCTGCTGTAATGTGCTAACGCCATTGATAAAAAAAAATTGAATTTATTTTTGGTATTTTTCCGTACTTTATTCATCTTGCTGTTACATTTCCTGATATACTACTATTAGGAAGCATAGAAACGGAGCGTAGCGTACAGAAAACTAATAAAGATAGCTTCGGGCTGATGAAGACGATGATGATGGGGAGTTAAGAAAATTTGAACGGTCTTTGTTACGTATATTTTTTCTGTAGTAGTCCACTGTGTGACATTGGCACATGTCTCGATCTTCGGATATTCGTACCTAGCCTCTTCCATTTGGTTCGCCGAGGCGTCTCACCACTCAAGACAGATAATAGAAAAGTCTACACATGTTTGTATTTCGCGTTACACATGTTATTATTTACATTATTTAGACCTTAGGGTAAATTCCATAACAAATAATATAAACCTAGCCGAAAGAACGCGATTTGGGACGTCATTCCTATTTGAAATCAAGGCGTTTTCATTCTATTCTGGAAAAAATCGCATAAAAATAAGAAAACGAACTTGTAAAATAATATAAATTGACAAAGTAACCTGTGTATATTATCTAAATATTATGTGGAGTAGTAAACAATTAAACAGAAACGTCTGATAAAAACAAAAAAAAAACAATAAAATATGGAGGGTTTGGGTATTTCTCATAAATATATACCGATTCTTTTGATTTTTCGTAGTAAAAGTAAATTCCTTTTTAATGCGTCTTCTTTTATATTTAAATGTAATCTTTATTAACGACAGTAAGACTGTTTAAAAGCATATGGTATTTCAATTTATTAATTATTACCTACCTTCATATAATATAATATACTTATTATATGTTATAACCGTTAAAACTCCGTCACATCGAAATATTATTTACTGCTGCCACGGGCTAGGCCTAGTAAAATAACTTTATAAAATAACTAATTAAGATTTTACATACTAATAATTTTACATTTAATATTAAGTTAAGTTATTTTACTAGTCTGTATACGTCTCGTTATTTAGACGTTTTTGATGTGTGTAGTTATAAAAGATTGTTGGTTTATTACAATGTTACGATCTTTGCGACTAGAAGTTTAACCCATAACTAACCCACATGCATTTTGGTTGTTAATTAAATTTAGGAGCAAGTTTTCACTGCGACAAGCAATTTCAGCTGTGTCGAAAGCAGAAGTTAGTTAACAGATATTTGACCTGCAGGTAAAACTCATTTATGTTTTTTCATACTTACTACTCTGACTTCATACTTATATGCTGATTCAATTTCTGTACTTTAAATAAGGTCATATTTAAATGATAGAAATTGAATCACCATAAATAGAATAATCAAAATAGTATGATTAAAGAAAGAAATGTTGGCAACCCTAATAGGCCTAATAGGGCCCTAATGATGATGATGATAATTGTCCATCTTTACACGGGATAAAGTAAACGTTGTTCTAAAATCAAACCTACTTTCAAATTTATTTGACACACCCCGCATGTTTCATGTTGATTTTTATTGATGTCAGGTTACTCAATCATCAGGCCCAGAGTGCAAGTGTAATAGACCGTGAGTGATCCCCGCCGCAAATACAATCTAGGGCGCCTATTAAGTGACCAAGGTATGCTCTATTAAAGATTTGTATTCGCTAAGCCCGAGTAACTTTATAATATTCTGTCAAAAGAAAGCTTGAAGCCAATAAATATGTCTTACAATCTGTAAATTAAGTAAACATATCGTGTTATTAACTTTTCTAACAGTTAAACTTTTCTAGTTCACTAACACTAAAAGTCGGTTGAAGCTGGGTAGAAGCCTTTCAATCCAATTAAAATCGGTTAGGTGCGAGTCGGACTCGCGCACGAAGGGTTCCATACCATTATCTATAAAAACGGCAAAAAAAATCAGGTTTGTTATATGGGAGCCCCAAGTTATAACGGCAACAAAAATACATTATCTGTGCAAATTTCAACTGTCTAACGGACGGACGGTCGGACGGACGGACGGACGGACTGACGGACTGACGGACTGACTGACGGACGGACAGACAGACAGACAGACAGACAGACAGACAGACGTAGAAGAGAATCATACTGGAAGTTTTTAGGGTAGGTACTTCATTCTTCATGGCGTATTCATTATTACTCTAATGAAACGCCCAAGTGTCAATAGGATGGTATGTTTAGGTACGATATATCACCGCAATATCGACACTCCTCTCCTCCCGCAGCCTCACGACCACTGCATTAACGGTGTGGCCCCGCCGAGTCGCTGAGGATAGGGAGTACGGCCAACGCAATACCGACACTCCTCCTCCCCCGCGACTCCTCCTCGGTAGCAGAGACGAGAGTGGCTCCACCTCACCACCCTCGACCTGTACCCTGCACCTTCCAGCACGCATCCAGAGTATGCTCAATGAGCCCACTCGGAGCGGCCCTCTCGGGCCGGCCTTACACCACAGGCCGGCCCAGTGTGGGTTCCTCTTAGCTTCGCCGTGGGTGACTAAGCCACGGCTACTGAGCCCCTTCGCCACGTCAAGGCGGGAACCCGGTCGGAGGGGTCTATATCAGCTAACGTAACTCCAAAAGCTTTTCAGCAAATGATCCAAATCCTTGATTCAAAACAACAATGAAATAAAATTATAATTAATATTTAACAATTTATAGTTACGGCAGATATTTTCGTGGTTAGTACTATGAAAATACCTGCCTGTGCAATATAGGTATGTAGTATCTGTTTTTGGTTTTTTGTGTGAAATGGTCGCCACCTATGGATATCTGCGACGCCCATGGAGTTGAAAATATCCATGGGCTAAACTGGACAAAACGCAGAAGTATAATACGTAACCTAAGTATGTAGGTATATTAATAAACAAATTCCTTCATGACCCAGTCCGATATAAGTAGTGTAAAATTTAATCCAATCAAAGATATATGCTAGGCGAATCTCTACATTGATTAGAGTAATACTCTAATCAATGTAGAAAGTAAATGTAAACGTAAGTACTACTCAGATTGTAAAGTTTCATCCCCAGCAGTTTAACCTTTACTCGGCAGTATTCATTCATAAGTAGTTAGGTACGAGGGGGGGGGGGGGGGGGGGGGGGGCGGCAGGGATTCTATTCACTAACGTCCCTTTGATATTCAATTTGCCCGAAAACTTTAATCTGATTAGGTTTAAGAAAGTAAACTACTACTAGAATTGCCAACTAACAAAAATTTGAGACTCCTTTGTAAGAATGTTCATGCTGCTGAAAAGACAACAAAAATCGATATTCCTTTTTTTAAATGCAGACACATGCACAACAATATGGAATGAGTACTTCCGGACCGATACGATTCTGTGATGCATGAAAGTCTGTCCCTGTCCTCTGTCCACACTTTAAAGACCTGTGCAACGCTGTCATCTCCTCAGGTAGTATAATACAGGTCTATAGAGAGATGATTATTTACCGTCAGGAACACTTCGCTTCTTACCTCCTCCATAAAAAGGGATTGGTTGGATAGACAGTGTATATTCTTTTTCTGTGGTATTAAAAAACAAATTCCCCTTTTCTTCATATCCGATTTAACACCCTTCATGATCATTAATTGTTTTGGAATCATTAGATTGTCAGTTCTAAGCTATTTACTTTATTATTTTATGTATTTATTGTTACCCGTAAAGATTTAAATTTATGATAAAATGATAGATGTCTATTAAGACAAAAGAAACAAAAATTACGAATGAAAATATTTTTTAATTTATGCAATCAAGAAAATTTGTCAAAAATTAACAAATGTAATGTTATTTTCAGTGTATCAAAACAAAACTGCTGGATTTTGGTAAGTTTAGGTGTTCGCGTAGTGTGACACTAGGCACTCGGCTTCTGCGAATTTTAGGCTACATGGCAACTTACCATATTACACAGTGCACAAAATTGCTTTGTAGTGCAAGAACATATTGACATTACTGGGCTTAAAATTACAAAAAATTTTCATAAACTAATACAGAAATAAAATATTACCCGACTGCGACAAATCCAAAAATTATTGGTTGCTTTTACCTGTATGCATGTACTCGTATGTACGTCCCTCTTTAAAACTGAATATAAGATCGTCAACGCATCTGTAAGCCTCTAAGGTATCCACTTAAGATCAGGCTTTAAACCGCCTGTACGCTTGACAACTTTTCACTTATAAAAATTTACTAAACGGCTGAACCTGATTTTGATGAATAAGATTCGACTTTATTACGCGAGTGTCCCTGAGTAACAAAACTATACTACATGACTAAAAGTATAAAAATTAAAATAGCGGACTTTTTCATTGTCCTAAGAGTTAATAATCGAAATCCACCTTAAATCTCCTAACAAAGTTCAAATAAGACTTCGCTATTAGACAATGTAGAGAAAAATTTATGCAGTGAATACAAGAATATTGATGACTTCGTGACGCCGTCGCTAAATAATTGGCTTCGGCGTCGGGAGTCGTGGGTTCGATTCCCACACGGGAATAATATTTGTGTAACCCACGGATAATTGTCCCGGATCTGGGTGTTTGTTTCCCAATGAGGGTTGGCGTCAGGGAGGCGGCCGGTCGTAAAAGAACAGCCAAAAACGCTTACAACGTGATTCACCTGCTGTGCCCATCCCACCTAGGTGGGAAAAGGGCGGGAGGATGAAGATGATGAATACTGGAATAATATTGGTCTATATAAATTATGTAATATACATAATTAACGCATTTAATATAAGTTTTTTTCCGTTTTGCTAAAGTACATGAATAACGTCGCTTTTATTATTTAAATAATCATAATTTTAGAAATAATCTAAAATAATCAAAACCTAAAATCAAAACAATATGTATAACAATATAAACACTTGATGTATGTACATAAAAATATTTGGTCCAGATATTTTGCAAAAAGGAAGTTAGGTTTACGGTGGTACGGCCACGCAGCAGCCTCGGCTGTTGCACGAATGGGCAGGCCTGTCCGGGTAAGTACCACAGCCTCACAGAAGACCAGCGTAAAGTGGAAGTATGATAAACACTTTCGCATTTCGCCTGGCGAGTGAGGTAGCCGGAGCCCAATTTTAAGGTTGTCGAGGCATCTGTAACCCTCGGGCATATAGCAGATGTCCATGAGCGGCGGTATTCACTTAACATCAGGTGAACCGTCTGCTCGATTGGCAACTTTTCACATAAAAGGTTACAAAAAATATACAGCGTTAAAATATATTTTATAATTTAAATTTCATTTTCGATTATTAATGTATATTACGAGTTACTTTTTCCTACTTATAAATAACAAAATAATATGTAGTACCTATTTAAATCGTGATTCATCGGTAATATGTAAAACATATCAGCTGCAGTCTCCCTTTGCACATTGTAGGTAGGTAAGGGGATAGAGACCGCTAGTTGGGAGCGGGCCGTGTTCACTGTTCCGGGCCAGTGCTTCTTCATCAGTCGCGACGGCGGCGGTTGTCCCACAATCGCGACAACGCCGGCTGAAGGCTGGTATATTTCACCCTAATTTCTCGACGTGTATTGCTGTGCTGTGATAAAATAGAATCGCGCCCAATTTTAATTAGGTAAAATTTTAGTTATACAGTGAAAGTGTAAAACTTGTGTACCAGTTTTTATTATTAATTCTCGTGCTATACTAAGGTGAAGTGGAATTTAAATGCTTTTTACAGTGTGCTCACAATTCTTATAAAAATAATTCTCTAGATTATCATTTTATCTATGGGTAAGCCAAGGGCGGATCCAGCTCTGGCTCCACGGGGGTCACGTAGTCGTGGTCAATTGATAAGAAGTTATAATTTAATTTTTATAATCATAGATACAAGTAAAAAGTAGATATTTTTAAACTACTTCAAAAAGAAGGAGGTTATCAATTCAGATGTTTGCCTTTTTTTATGTATGTTCGGGCATAACTATTACCCATTACCATACCCATATAATTTATTACCCATTATTATATGCCTAGTGTTTAATTCTACTTTACTGCCCTAGTCATTTTCTTTCTGTTTTACCTAGGGTTAGCTGGTAGAGAATGCAGTATAGCATTAAGCTCGCCTTTGTACTATAATTTTAAGTGCAATAAAGATTAAATAAATAAATAACTTCGTCATATATAGACGGATTTGCAAAATTCTTTTCTTGTTCGTAACAATTCGTTGCTTTTTATTATCATATATTATACAAGGTGGCTTTTATAAAGGTGCCCAAATTCACACAGGAGGTTAAAACTCGGTAGTATAACCGTTTATTGAAATAAAAACAAATATTTTTTTTTATTAAAATTGGCATTCTATTCCCTAAAAAACAGAACTTGTTGACAATGCGGTAGTCATTCATAAATGCGTCAGATACTTTGGAAACGAACTTGTCTGCGTGTTAGTTATGAATGATCGCGCGTAAAATACATGAGTTGCCCATAAATGACGCACTTTCTGAGATAAGTTCAATTAAATGTAATTAATTAATTACCAGAGATTTTAAATATTTATAATTTTTTACATAACTTTATTTTTGTCTAGAATTTAATAACAAAAATGGATACACTTAGAAAAGCCTCCATGTATAGTATTTTTTAAGCAGCTGTTGGTAGGCTTACTTATTTTTGAAATTTCTTTTTATTTATTTCTTCGTTACCAGATTTTATGTAGTCGTATTGTTTATAATATTTTTCAAATCCTCTACTCCGCACGCGATAATAATAATATGTAATCAACCCAAATGAAAACTCCTAAAATAGCCGTACACTAAAAATTTCATCGTCCACGTTAAAAAAAGTTTCATAAATAACAAAAAAAATATTTATTCAGTCATTCATTCATTCATAATATTCAGCGCTAATCCATCTAATCCATCTAATCACAGACAGAATCCACATTCATAAAAATGGAACGAACAAACTTTACTTCCCAAAGATGGGGTCGCATACTCACGTCCACTAAACCACCACCTCTCACCACCCGTCAAAAACAGTCCACCCATTAAGACGAATCAAACTCGACGCAGTTGTGTTCCTTAATTACTGAGTTCCTATGGCCACATTCCAGCTCTGTCATCAGACCCTTGTTACCATCTAGCACTAAAGAACTCGTCATGATGAATCAAACGAGCCGAGACACAATAGGGTTGTGTCGTTTGTTTACTGAGTACATATGACTATCTTCCAGCTCCATCATCAGATCAGACCGTGGTAACCATCTAAAAATTAAGTACTCGCCAAGACGAATCAAACGAGCTGAAACTCGATGGGGTTCAGTAGTAGTAGTATCATTACAGAGAGGTCATAGGAACCTCACAGAAGATCGACGTAAAGTACTTCTGCGTTTTGTCTGGTGAGTGAGGTCGCCGGAGCACACTTTATTGTAAGGAGAAAACGCATCTGCAACCCTATGCATATGTCCATGGACGGCTGAAGTTGGAGCTCCATCATAAGATCCTGGTTACCTATGAAATTAATTAATTAATTTATTTGTTTATTTATTTTTTAACTAATTGAAAGCCAAACTACTCGTCAATACGATTCAAATATACCCAAACGCGATTAGGCTCTGTCGTTTCATTGCGAAGTTCCTTTTGCCACCTTCCAGCTCCTTCATCAGATCAGCACCATGTCATAAAAATATTGCACTGTCTCGCGATTTACACATGTATACAAAATTTCAGCTCAACCGGTAACCGGGAAGTATATCAAATTTAATTTGCAAGATTTGATGACAAACATTAAAATATTGTAAAAATGTTCATAAAATAAAAACTACTTGGCCAAACTATGGTAAATTTTTATGGGACAAAATGGCAATTATTCTACATCAAACTAAAGAAGAATCACGTAAATCGGATCATAAATCTCAACGTAATCGGTTTACATACATCGAAAAAAATATACCAATTAAATTGACAAACTCCTCCTTTTGAAGTCGGTTTAAAATATTAGTTTAATTTAAATTAGTATTGAAGGTACTTAAAAATCTATATTGCCGCAAAAAATATATAAAAATATTATGTTTAAGAATTTTAATTAGTGGTCCACCTAGGTCCTGGACCTAGCCCAGGGGAGGGGTCATGACCCCCATGACCCGCCTGGATCCGCCCTTGGGGTAAGCTTATATTGAGATATCAGTTTTTGAATGATATTTATTTAATAATGTTTCATTCGAGATTTATTTTGTTGTTATATTGGTGAAAATTATTTCCTATAAATAAATGTTTTATATAAAAAATAAAACATTTTATAGCACAAATTTCATGTAAAGTCTATTTCTGCACTACTAAGGAACTTGAAGATATTCAAAATATTGCAAGATATCCACTGTGGTGCAGGTTGTAAATATTGTTTTAAAATTATTTGTTACTCATACAGTATTGTTTAACAGTAATTGAGATAAAATTTGATAACACAATAAATTTGATAAAATAATAAAACTGGAATAATAGTCCTACTAAACTTTTAAATAAATAAAAAATTAAAAAAATTAAATAAACATTTGCTACCACAGTATTTTATTAATAACTACAGAGCAATGCGAACTGGTATGAGGTTTTCTGACGGTAAAAGTTTCACTATACAATCTGTGCAATAATCTGTCCCAGCATTGTCAGTCCATTTTGCTCCTAAAAATCCTGTCTTTTGACATCCTACACACATTGTATATGTCTGATAAACAGGGGAGGTTTCATCCAGTAGACGCTGTTCCTTGGCAGTTTTTAGTAACTCTAGCATATACCTGTTGCCACTATTTGTATCCAATGATGATGATGTCGCATCATACAAGTCATTGTTGTTTAAAGATTCATCCATTTTAACAGGGACATGAAGCTGTGGAAAAAATGTTGACTTCTTATACAATATTGACTGACTTTTGTCTTTTCCAACTCGTTTTGGTGCCCGTCCAGGTATAGGCAGTCCTGCCTTAGCCAATTTTGCATAATACTTTTGTATTCTACTCATAACCTGTATAGGAGTCCTGGTTCCAAGAGCCTGTGCAATTTTCTTATATCTTCTTGCTTCAATGAGTTCCTCAGGATATATTTCCAATAACTCCTCAAGCCGCTTCTGCTCCTCACAAGACCAAAGCTGATTAAATGTCTCAGGTTTACTGTCATTGAATTTTCTCCCGCGTACTTTTGTAGTGTTATCATGTTCTTCCTTTTCTAAAGTTGCTTCCTTACAATCTAATGAAAAATCAATACCATACTTATTCCAGTCAACTTTAGGTAAGTCAGGAATTGTTTGTTGGGGAGGAAATTTTATTTTATTAGTTTTAAGATCCTGAACAAATTGCATTGGATCTTTTAGTGCTTTGCTCTGTGCTTCTGATAACTCTTCGATATCTTTTAAAGCTTTTAATTTAATAGCTTCCAATTTGACTATATATTTCAACAATTTGCAATAATCCTCATTTCCACGGAGCGCTAAGTGGTCAGTTTCAAATGCAAACTCATTATTATCTTCATCCATTGCTTTTTGACAAAAAGAAAGATCGTTCTAGTTTTAGAAACTTCCAGGGAATTATTTTCCTACTAGTCTAATAAATGTAAGATACTGGAATGATGTCTAATATAAAAGTTGAAAGTAGTCCAAAAAAACTCTGTATAAAATTAAAGACTAAAATAAACAATGTACATAACAAGAAGTGTAAACCTGAATGCAGAAGTAGTTCACTGGAAGGTTGGTCAAATCGGTAAGTAATTTTGATTTACTTTAATTACGATTTACTTAGTTGTGATGAAATTATTTTAACTTTTTTAGAATACAATAAAAGAACTATGTCACGATTTCTTCAAAACTCATTGAAGCAACATTAATACTGAATATTATATAAAAATGAAGTAAATTCCGAAAAATGATTGCAAAATAATATTATATTATTAGCACACACAGCTTTAATGTTTGAAAAAAACAAAAAAATATATATATTTAAGGTTGTCTTGTAAGTGTCACTGTTGACAGAATGTCAGATGAGTTTATCAGTGTACCACGAATACGTTCCGAACCATATATTTATTGACTAAACATATGAATGAATATTAATTAATCGTTTTGAAGTGAAAAATTCTGTACAGATTAAAGATTAGTTAAACGGACAAACATTTCAAACTCGTGTAGTTACTTTGAAAAATTGTAGCGTCATCTGTTAGCGCTGTTCTTTACTAAATTTATGATTCACCGCGGGCCGCCTGGAAAGTAAGTAAGTAGTGTCAGCATGATTCCATAGGTGGCGCTTGGAAAAATAAGTTATTAATGCGAGTGTATTGAGTATCAATATGGTCACGATCGAATAAGTACACTTATTTTATTTAAACGACATTGATATAAAGATCAGGTAATTAACAATTAACGTAGAAAAAAAATAAACGTCTACATTGCAGCAGATTCATTATTATCTGTTATCATTCCTAAGTGTCCTGAAACGGATTCCGCTTTGAACCTGTCAGTAGTAATATCTTCAGAAAGGAACAGGGACTAAATCCAAGGAATAGAATAGTTGTGCAAGAAAGCTGGCTTTCTTAAAGCTAATAGGAATTTTTATGTAATGGTGTTATTTCTTTTGGCACTGCACTAACAGCTTGCTTATTATGTAATAAACATAAATAAATAAGCTAATCTGTGCAGTTCACTTACAACATTCTCGCTAAATGAAAAATGAATCACCAACCGTTGTTTCTCTTCGTTCCCTAGAGAACAGCTGTGGGATCAAACACTTGGCATCGTTCTCTATCGTATCTAGATAGTACCGGCTTTGGGAACTGTTCCAACATATGTTTGAAAGCACATTCAAACTGTGTCACGTCAGACATACTATGTCTAGTGATATCCACCTAACATTTAGATAATTAGGCCCCAAAAGCAAAGGATCGTGAGTGTAAAGGTACAGTAATCTACATGATTTTTACACACCACCAGATTCAGAAGAAATTTAAAAAGTATAACGGAAACAGAAGACCTTTGTCTATTTAGCGTACATTGACCATCAAAAGGCGTTCAAAACTGTGAACAGGCGGGGCGGGATCTCTATGCAGCAATAGAGGTGTGTGCCGGCGACATATCCGATACTTCTAATATTTGCAGAGACGCACGACAGGTCTATGTATTAAATATTACCTTGTTGTTTGTCCATGATCTTCTTCTCGTAGTCAGCACGCTCTTGTATATTAACCTGGATATCATGTGGAGTGACAGGATTACCAATGGTCCTTGAGAGAGTGTAGTTGGCCAGCTTTGCTTAAACAGCAGCGCCTGATATGATTGAGGGGGGTCACATCTCACGGACTCTGCGCCTTCCTAGGTAAGCCATGCTATGGCCTGTAATGCATAGGAAGAGAAATATTGGGTAACCGTTCCACTTCAAAGGTTGCGTGAATTCAAAGCGTGACTGAGTCATTTAACATCGAGCATGGTGAACGGATGATGCTCGTGGAGAAAAGAGCTTAATGGCGCTACCGTCTAAAATAGGATCTAAAACTCGTACGTCAAGGTTTCTGATAAAAGAGGAAAACGGCAAAACGGCACAACAGCAATACACCTTCTGTTGCAATGCATGTTTATACGAGTTATGGTTGATCCTGCTCAAGCTGGTCTGTATAGCCACAATATTTTTCCAGTAGTGGGCATCGAACACACACCCACCCTCTGGCGCAGAAGGCAGGTATGAATGAGTGAATGAATATTTTATTTAGTTTCAACAACAAACACAGTTATATTAACAATTAAAAGAATATATATCTAAGACATGAAACCAAATAGGTATGTACTCGGTACGATTTCCCGATTTTCAGTACATACCAAAAATTAATTATAAATAACAAACTAGACTAAAATTAACACAAAGCAGGTACATTAATTTAAGGACAATAACACAATACCTACTGATTATAACACAAATCTGGTACATTATTCTATTCCATTCTCTTGACTGGAGGTGGTATATTATTCCAGCATTTTGTGGCAGCGTAGCGAAAGCTACCACGAAATGAGGATGCCCTATGTTTTGTGTGCATTAATCGACTTGCAACCCGGGTGTTGCGTTCAGAAAAAAGAAGTTTCTCATATAAATACTGTGGCTCTCGATTACGAATGACTTTATACAGCATAAAACTATAATGCACGAATCTACGAGATTCCATATTTAATAAATTTCCACGATTTAGAAAAGGGGTCACATGTGCTTTTCGGGGTATTTTAAAACAAAACCTAGCGCATGCATTTTGCACCCGCTGTATAAGTAGCTTTGTACGGGCAAGCAAACTTCCGCCGATGACTACATCAGCATAATTTAACTTCGATAGTATTAATGACTCACATAGTTGCACTCTTGTATTTTCATTAATAAAGTCACGAATTGTATACAAAATCTTTACACTGGTACACTACCGACTACGCCATTCGGGTCGATATCTGTGCTATGTGTTTTAATAAAGTACATACCTATTAACATATAGAACAAACGTTTTTACCGTATTTAATAAATATATGATGGAAGTTAAGAAACAGAGTAGACAGTTCTACATAGTAAAAGAATAAAGTGGAAACAACCATATTATTCTTTCCTCTAGTCCAGTTCGATAGCTCAAAAATGATTAAATCTTATTATTCATAGATACTAACACCCAGAAGAAAACAGATTTTCTTTGGATTAATAAAGGAATTGGAAAAACTTATGAGTGAGACAATCTTTTCCTTTTTTCGATCTGTTATCATCTTGAAGGAGCTAACGTATAAAAGCGACCGGACCAAAGAAAAATAAATGAATAAGTAAGTAATTGCCATGAATATGAGTTCCGATGTGCGAGTGTGTCTCGCCCAAAATTTATTTATTTTACTTTGACGTAGTTTACTTTGAGTGTGTTATTACGGAGTGCCTGTGTCACATTTTTTTTTTCTTATTATTTACAAACATTACATGCAATAGAAAAAAACATAAATTTGATAAGAACGGATTACAAAGTTATTTAATTTAGTTACTTAATAATTATCTGCGTTATTACTGAACAAAATGTCTGATCCAAAAACGATTTTCAGCTGAAAGCTAAACCTTATATTGAAACCCGAACTTGCGTAATAAGGACATAATTTAATTAAATTCAACCGTATACCCTGAAATCTTTACAATTAATTTTATTTCTAAGTTAAATAATTTGAGGGACTTACTGGAAATTATTAAAAACTTGTCCGAGTGGATTCCGGAATTAATATAAAAATAATAGGTAACTTTCTATGCTTCTTAAGTTTTCAAACACAAAGAAACTTATTAAAATTTTGACCAAAAGGCAAAATATTAATCTATTTTTATTGCCAAGAAATAAATTCTGTAGATAAGGATGTTTACCTGGAAAACGATATATTTTCTTACAAAGGTCCATCGTTATTTGAATCGCCAAAGAATGGAATTATTGGAAATCCCTTCTCAAAGAGCCGTGATAGCTCAGTGCCTGGGCGCTCATTTTTCATCCAATATACTCGAGCAGCCTGAGTTCAAGTCTAGGTGCCGACACCTTGATGAAATTATTAATTGCAATTTTAGGTGCTGACTTATCACGTGCTCACCGGTGTAGGAAATCATCGTGAGGAAACCAGCATATTGTTTAAATAGTAATAAAAAAATAAGTGAAGTCTGCCAATGCGCGATTGGGTGTGAACTATGCTAATATAATAATTTAAATATTTCTTATTTAATACCTTTATCTTTTTATACAAATGGTGATGATTGTTAAAGAAATTTGAAATCTGAAAAATAAATTTTTAAAGGAAATTGATGAATGAATGAATGGGTCAAGCACGATGTAAGAAGATGTAAGAAGAGTGCGGCATCTCTTTTACCATAGTGATGTAGTTTCCTGACCAGACTCTCATGCTGTACGCAATCAAGTTACAGAATATACCTACGGCATCCTGCGACTCTTCCCAGGCTTCAAAAATATTCATAACAAGCTGACTGTACTAAACCTGTAATAAACCTGTAATAAATTATGTGAACTAAATTGCTGCTACATTTGATTCAACATAATGTTTTCAAAAAAATTTAAGAGTACTGTGCACTGCTACCAGATTTAAACACCGGACTTTTTTTACTGTGTTCTAGATCAGGAAAATCGCCACGATTGATACAAATATTAAAAATAGTTGCTAGGTTAACTCACCTTGAGTTAATATCAATCATAGAACTGATAACCTTAAGTTTAGTAAGTTTAAACAATTTCTTTCTTGCTTGCAATAGTAAATTTAAACTTCTCTTTACATTCCATGTTTTTCTTTAGATTACTAAAGAAAAGCAGTATGGACACCAACAGTTTCAGAGTCATTAGACTCGGAAATTGTCGGTGAGGAAAGAATTGACTTGGTAGTTGAAACTGGAATGTCAGTGAAAAATTTCTCGGAAAATGTAGTCACCTGCTTATTTGAGTGAATAGTATTATGATCATCAGTTAAAATTGAATCTATTAATTATCTTTCAGGACATTTTGATGTCAGATGCGCTTCTTATCCTAATGCTAATATATAAGGATTTTTTTTTCGGGAAGTTATGAACAATTATGGAAATGTAATGGATACATAATCTATTCATATTCCTTGTGGCGCGTGGCCAAACGCTTGTTTAGCAAACACTTAAGAACTTCGAACATGATCCGAAAATTACGATCCCTTTACAGTTTGTTGAAAAATACATAACTAAGAAAAAAATATTATATTAAGTATTATGCTTTACGGATGTTTTTTAATTTACAACAAGCAAATACGGCAAAAAATAAAGACTCAAAGAAATCTCCATTAGGTAAGTATTTTCAAATTTTGTAACTCAAACGTGATTTTATCGTCTGTGTAGGATTTAAAGACTTTTACAGGATTGAAAGACGTACAAAGCTGAGAAGTAGCATTTAGTTCTAAATATTAACACTTATCGATTTACAGAGTATGATCCGTAATATTTATAAATATATAATAATCGTAAAAAGAGCTAACAGACTGCTCTCCTGGAATCGTCATTAAAAGTGGGGTTTTCTTGTCGCTGTATGATATTTGTTGCTTTGGAGCTCTCAATCGATGATATAATCTACAAATATGAATGTAGATATGACACAAGCGCACCGAAACTGAGGCACTCAAATTACACCAATTGGTGTAACATGATTGCAATTCTATCGACTGCTCTTTTTCCGTATCATAAGTGCTATAGCATCTGTCACATTCACTTATATGTGTCCTTACAATGTGAGGCGGAACAATTTTTAACAGCCGCTATGGATATGCGTCTTCCGTATTATTAAACATCATTGCTCTCAATTTTACTTCATTAGCCCTGTTCCGAATATAAAATACGAAATCAGTCTCCATATAAGTTATACATTAAAAGATTAGATAAGAGATAAGAGAGATTTGATATAAATAAATGACTCAAAAAATAAAAAAGTCCTTTAATTAAACCGTTATTAAATATAAAATTCGACGACCCTAAAATTGTATTTTCAAAAACTAGGACTTTGTCCTACGAATAAACCTTAAAGCTTAAACTGGGCTTATTGGCTTCAGTGGAAACTAAATTTTGCTGGTGAAAAGACACGTAAATAAATCATTTGTTGTTGTTCAAAGCAATTTAATCGTGAGAAGTCAGTTTGTGTAAGCATTTCGCTAAATCTCATTGAAATGAGATCAAATCCACTAAGCTCTTTACTCCATTTTTAAAGGCCAAAAATAGACCTAAATTAGAGTTAGCTTTGTACCTATATAAAATTTATGAAAAGAAAGAAGAAAGTAGGTACAAACTTACATATTAAAATATAATTATTTGGACGTGTTTGATTCATATGTATATCTGTATACGCCGTGGGCGTATGTGGCGAAATTTTTATTTTATATTGGATATTTTATATTAGAGCAATTTGAATCTGTAGTAAGAGTGAACCTGCTACTGTTTAACCTATTATAGTTGCAATAATCTGTTATATATGTCATAGTTTTTGATTAAATAAACAATATAAACCTAATGATTGTATGTATTGTAGCCTTTGTTGCAGTACTTCATAATTTGTTTTAATCTCCAACATCAAAAAAGTCGTCATAGTTTCACTGCAATCGAATTGATAGTACATAACGTCCTGAAAAAATTATATCATTTGTTTATGTTAGAAGGTAGCAAGCGAGTTGGCGGTTCACCTGATGATATGTGATAACCGCCGTCCATGGACATTTCCAGTTGTTACCACTTTTTAATAAAGTGGGCCCCGGCTACCTCACTCACCAGGAGAAAGGCATAAGTGTAACATTTCCACTTCACGCCGGTCTTCTGTGAGGTCGTGGTTCTTCCCAAGACGGAACTGCCCATTCGTGCAACAGTGAAGACTGTTGCGTGGCCCTTCCACAGCTGAATACACAGCGGTTCGGACAATCATTTCGTACTTTTTCTACATATTTTAATGTTTAATCTTAAGTGCAGAGATAAGCACTATAAAAATTTAAATTTCTAAAAAGCAATAGCGACATCTCTCGTTCGAATTATCGTTGCAAAGCGATATTCGAAATTGTTTGTATGCTGGAAATGATATAACAATGGATGCGCCAAGCATTGCTTCAAATGCTAAAAGACAATGTAGATAAACGACGTTAAGATTTTCGTCTTTGTGGCAATCAGTCATTTAGCTTAGTGCCTAAAGCGTCATGCCGCGAATGCCGAAGACGTGGGTTCGATTCCCACAGCGGCGACGATCATTTCGTACCTTTTCTACATATTTTAATAAATAGTAAAGTGAAAAGTAAGTGTGATATGTCAACGCTATTGTTTTAGGCTAAGTCATCATCATCATCTATACGGACAGGCGGAGTGCAATTCATTAAATATATGTTTTAATTACTTGGACTAGACGTGCCGTCAGCAGCTTTTCCATCACCGCCGAGCACGTTGTATATGCGCAATTAAAATTCCATTTACAAATTTCATTGGCGCCATCTTAGGGATTTTGAAGGGGGCGCCGGAACTCGGACCCGCATTGTATTGTTCTAATTCCATAATCACACGCGACGCCTGTAGACCTACAGAACGTTCGAGTGCGATGAAGCCGTTCGGTTGCACTGCGGCGCGCGCTACATGTCCGCAGCTGCACATTGTTGACGCATAACCAAAGCCGCGCGGAACCGAAAGTTCGCTGGCAAGTTCGACAGTGACATAGCTCCGTGTGCGAAACCTGCGCGATCATCGCCGGCGAGGGCGGCCGAGGGCGGCAAAGTTGGGTAGCACAATCGCCGCTCAGGCTCAGTCGCCCAGCAGCGTTCGCGAACGCAACACCTCCGCAACGCAACGTCTTTCCGAGCGCGAAACGGCGGATCGTAAACTTGACGACGCCAGTGTATGTTCGAACTAGCGAAATCCCATCGCGCACTTCGGCCCTCGGTATTCGTGCTTTCGCTAATTCCAAGCGCGCGGTATGACGTAAGTGTTGTTTTTCACTTATTTGGTAAACGGTGCGAAAAATAATCGCCGGCGAAGTTGCAACATTCCCGTGCAGTGCGCCAATAGAAAAGCTGACGTTCCTTTTGGAGTTAAGGGATAACATTAATAAACTTTCCATCCGACCAGTGATCCCAATAACAATTTTAGGAACACTTCCGAACGCTACTATATATAAAATAGTTCGTTATATCAGAAGTGGAAAAAGTACATAAACAAAATAAGCTCGCTTCGCTTTCGGCTGTGCTACGATCATATTGATAACAAAAAAAAAAAAAAACAACGAAGAACGAAGAACGCGGGTGACAATTTTCGCGCTGAGAGTTGGCGGTGGACGAAACGGATGGTCTGCGATGGGCACGCGATGCTCTGCCTCGAATCTCTGGTGACGAGGTGGCGGGAGCGCGGGGAGCGCAGCGAGCGCCGCGCCCGCTCGCGGAGCCTCTGCTCATCCGCCGGCGACGGTAGCCTGCTGCAGTTGTTGCACAGACGGGCCAGCAGCGCATTGTGAGTTGGTTGAGCGCTCGTTTATGACGGAATTGAAAAAAACTTCGGCCAAGTGCGAGTCGGACTCGCGCACGAAGGTTCCGCACTATTATCTATAAAAACGGCAATATTTTTTTCTGTTTTTTAGTATTTGTTGTTTTAGCGGTAACGTAAATGCCTGTGAAAATTTCAACTGTCTAACTGTCACGGTTGACGAGATACAGCCTAGCCTAGCGAGATAGATACCTTTCGGAGCGCTTTGCGTACAGAACCCTAAAAACATGAAGAGATTTTTGAATCAGTTTTCTCTTATCGAGCTTTTTATTTTTTGGTAGGAATGTGATTCCTCATCAGCTGTTCAATATAAATCGACAAAGTTTAATCCTTTATTTCGATTGATTCCTGATCTATGAGAAAATCGTCCGTATCTTTAATTGGCAACGGCAAAGTACGATAAGTCAATCTTAAAAAAAAAAACAGTTGAGTGGGTGTACTTTTAACTTCAGTTGTTTTTATTTTAATAGTATCTACTATTGTAGATGTCGAGGGTTTTATATATTAGTATTAAGTTATCATAAAGTATAAAAAACAAGGCGACCGTTGTACATCTACTGTAAAATCCATCAATCCAATATTTACGATGTCTTTTTTACCATTTGACCGAAAAGTAAATTAAAGTAACCGTAGCACGCGCACCCCAAATGAGCGATTTATTTAACAAACTTGTGTGTAATTTCCTTTACACGTTTATTCCATACGAGGGAAAGGGCGGATACAGCAGACTGATTAATTTGAGGCACACACAGCGTTAAGCAAACCTTTCTATGTAGCAAGTACTCCCAATCTGGAGTTCAGGAAAATACAACAGAAAGGCGCAAACCAATTCTCGTAGATATAATATCTGAGCACAGTTTATATTATTGCATAGAGAATTTTAATGATTGTGAATGGCGGCAATATTCTTAACACATTTATATAGTTACTTGTTGTTAAGCTTTAATTGCAATAAGCTCAAGCCTTCGGACGTAAGTCATCTTAATATGTTTATGTTTCTATAACCGTTATTTCATATTTATATCCGAAAATTATTGTTTACGTTTTGCTAAATAAATGTAAAGGTTGTAATAATTTAGTTGCTCAGCTTGGTGTTCAAGAATAATATAATTTTTTCTCCAAAATCGAACACTATCAAATTCAAGACTTAATTTCAACTAATATCGAACAAAAGTCCGAAATTGATTTAAAATAAAAAGTAACATAGTTAACGATTACTTCTACAAATTGCCCTATGATTTTTATATTACACCACATAATTATCCCCTTTTCTTACACCTACAGGCTTGAAGATGAAAATTCGTCAGGCACAAGTGAAATCTGTATAAGATCTATTTTTTATATTAGTTTACGACGTTTATTATTATATTTGCGATAGAAAAAGGAAAAGCGCGAGGATTTCCAAGAGCGTTCAAGACTCACTTACGGCACATAAGAACGTTCATCATGACATTAATTAACCTTTATGTGGAATAAGTTAATACAAGTTTATGGTGCACATAAGGTGTTTAATTAAAATGTAGGAGCTTTA
The DNA here is from genome assembly GCA_933534255.1 of Iphiclides podalirius. Lineage (NCBI taxonomy): Eukaryota > Metazoa > Arthropoda > Insecta > Lepidoptera > Papilionidae > Iphiclides > Iphiclides podalirius. The sequence continues at coordinate 4,680,275 of OW152817.1, read as the reverse complement.
TTTCACGAGGCAATACGCGTGGCGTGACGTAACAACATCCTCGAAATTGTGTCAGAACGTGGCGGATTTATGGAGAGTTGTAAACTCACAGATGGCAACCGAGGAATTGCGTTTTTATTTAATCAACGGTCAATGGGCGAAAATCGGGCGTGGCAGTGAAGACGACCATCCGCCAAAGCAACAACCTGAAAATTAGTTGTTGCCACGTCGATAAAAACTTTCTTATCATAGTTTCGCCCGCTGTAGCGAAAGTAGTCTGACCCAAAATTGTTTACGGCTCTAAAATAGAAGAAAGAGTACGATCTTGATAAGAGATACTTTATGGCGTATATAAATTTCACCTGTGGCGCATTATCGTGATATCAATTAATTTTCGTTAGTAAGTGTACAATGAGCAGTTTTTTGGGTTCCATACCCAAAGGGTAAAACGGACCCTATTACTAAGACTCAGCTTTCTGTCTGTCTGTCCGTCTGTCACCACGCTGCATATCATGAACCGTTATAGTTAGGCAGTTGAAAATTTCATAGATGATGTATTTCTGTTGCCGCTAACAACAAATACTAGAATAAAAAATATTTAAGTGGGGCTCCCATACAACAGACATGATTTTTTTGCCGTTTTCATTGATAATTGTACTGAACCCTTCGTGCGCCAGTCCGACTCGTATATATCCGGTTTTTACAAGTAAATTCACATGGATATGCCTAATTATTACCGGTAAATACAGCTGTAGTCGAATGAATCATTTTGTTTTTCTGTGTTTATGTAATCAAGTTTTTTCTGTTTCTTTTAGCTTATTGTTTAGATGAATTTTTCAGATTTTGTATAAGAATAGCAACTTTATGTATCTGCTTGTATCTTGTGTTGTTGCTGATTACTGATGTTTTTGCTTTCAGTCCCGAGACTATTAAAGCTTCATCTGACGCAGAACCGGTGGGCTAGCCAGAATCCACGGGTTTGGGCTCATGTATGGGGTTGGAGCATTATTATTTAACATAAATAATATTGTCAAATGTTTTTAATTCTTTGTTGAACCAAATGAGATCACGTTTCTCGTATTCATCAAGAGTATATTTTAAAGTCAATTATTTATTCATTTTATCAATTGAAAATAAATAATTAATTTTAGGCTAGAATATTTTAGATTAAATATTAGTTATTGTTTTAACTTTATATTTTACGTTGGAAAGAATTCACGTGATCATTAATTACCTGAGTCGTAATGGCGTTACTTCCAGCAACGTTATGGTTTCAAGCTTGAATCTTTGAAATAAATGTACATTTATTGTGTCCAAAGACCCACAATCCCTCTCACGGTTGGTCAACTTCTAAAGGGCGTTTGTTGAGGCGTTCAACACTCCTATAGATATAAGTAAATTAAGTTCTTCTAATGCCTTCAAAGACCCTAGATTATATACGCAAACGCTGTAATCGTTTTGTAATTATTTTAGGCAATATGATTAGAGCGTGTTTGGTCGATCAAAATAAGTCCTTTATTTAATGCACATACCAAACGTGACAAGTACGCTGAACAGCTTAGAAGAATTCACTTTTGAAATGTTATTTTTCTAGACAAAAACATTCGTCGCAAATCTGCGTTTTCCGGGTACATGGACTTCTTTTCTTTAATCCTTTAACACAATAGTCAAAAATAAAAAAGAACTGTTCTTTCAGACACTAGTTTTATCGAAGTGGTAAAGCCGATAAGATGGTGAAAGGTTACAGTAAGAATTGGTAACTCTGTAAAATATTATTGATCTAGAATGCAAATATTTGTCCTAGCTTTTTGTCCATGAATTATTTGAGTATATAAAATATACTCGTATCTTCAGCAAACAATAGGCGATCATCAATATACTTGGCGAAAATATTTCTTTAAGGTGTATCTCAAACGACTGCTTATAAATAAGAAATACATACGTGTAATGTAAATACGGTTAATTACTTAGAAAAACAGAAGCTATTGTACTTTAGATTTAATTTTTATTTAAGACTAAAGGAGGGGAAGCTATATTGCTTTAATATTTTCATAGTTATAATACACTCTAATATCTTAAAGTCGTTATGGAATGTAAACTAGATCAAACATAATACATTTTTAATAAACAGAAAATGTAACGGCATTCGGACTTAATGAAAAAACATCATTAATACACCAACTTAAGTAGGTAAAGAAAACATGCAGGCATCTTTTTAGGCTACTTTTTCGTCATTTTTAAAGCTTAATTTTCTTGACAAAAAATAGTTATACGTCGGGTAGTGAATAAGGAGTATTAAGTAAAAAATCTCAACATGCACTTTAAAGTGAATGAACTTCTGGTCAGAATAATTCTTACGGACTACTACGATAGATAACGCGCGCTCCCCTATAACCGTTTCATTCCATAATAAGAATGTTTGGTTTATTGCTAGTAACTTTATTTTTATTTAATTTGTATAAATTGAAAAATCAGAGTAAATTTAGCGTTCATGATACGTCATCGATCATAGAAGCGGTTCGGCTATTGGCATTTTACGATGAAATAAGAAAAGATGCGTAACGACTTGATACAACTGGCCTACTTTCAGCAACGCCATAAACTGGGTCACTTCGCTGGGTAAATCGGCAATGAGATGCAACAAACAACGAATTCATTTGATAGAATGAAACAGTTATGAGGGAGCGATGTGTACATTGTTAATGGAGCACACCAGCAAAATGCGTGTCCGGGAAATTAACAAACCATGCGGTTTTCGGAATATATATGAAAATTAAGTGAGAGTTCTACGAATGATAAATATTACTGTGTCGCCAATAACTGCAATGTTATAAGCATTGTTATAAGAAGATAATATATTAAAAATAATTTATGTAGGTGTCAGATAAACTTTATGCTTAGTAAAAAATGTGGTATATTTTATATAGTTCAGTACCTAACTTATTAATCTTTATAATCATTTTCATTGTATTAAATTCCTTGTTAGTTATTTATTAAGTCATGTTTAACAACTAGGTCTTCAAAAAGTCTCAAGACTAGCTTGACGATAAAACTCTCGTACGGACAGCTCTGAATTGATGGAATGAAACGGACACGAACACCAGCGCTGAATGGATCCACTGACCCAGCACCTAGTTAAGTGGCGGATGTCAAGACGTTGATAAGACTTCCGCAATTTATATCAGGAGCCTAGTCTCAACACGCTTGAGCTACGAGACAAGGCAGAAAGTGTATGGTAGTGCAAGATACGTAATGGCATTTACATTCTACACCGGATAGATAGATTGTCTCGAGCGGGCTCTCAGTTCGATGACCCACGGTAGTTTGATCAATGTCTGGGACTCTACCTATGCAATGGAGACTAGGGCCTGAAATTTGAAACAGGCAAACCATATTCTCATGGTTACTGGTAAATTTTTTTTAAAGCTTGCAATTTTATTGGGCCAAAATTGGCTAATGATATGTTCTGTATATTCGTTAAAAACTATAAATAGACAACGGGTTTATCTATTATTTGTAAATATCTGTATCCAATACTGCCTTATTCAATGATAATACGCCCGATTTATTTTTATCACCAATGAAAGCAATGTTTACTTCCACAGCTCATTACGTCTTTTTGAATGATGATTTTAAAACCATATAAAAATATCATGTCACAAGTTTAGTAGTAAATATTAAGTTTTGATGGAGAATAAGACACAGGTAACATGACTTGGAATAAAAAAAACGAAACTTGTTTCTATATGATGTAAGTAAAAGTTTCTTTCAAACTGCCTATAAATATATCTACAACCCGTGCTTAGATTATGTTTATTAATGCTCAGAATCTAATTAACAACTTAAAAATTCATCAGTTATTTCACGGTTCCTGTTAACTATCGCCTTTTATATATTCACTAAGTTTTCACTTTCTGCATCGATCTGATAGTTATAGCATATATATCTAAAATATAAAATTCTCGTGTCACGGTGTTTGTAATTGAACTCCTCCGAAACGGCTACACCGATTATCGTGAAATTTTGTGGACATATCGGCCAGGCCATAATCGTACAACATCTTTTTTCCATCCCCCTAAATGTTAGGTGAGATTCACCCCAAGTATTTTTATCTACCCTACAATTAATTTATATGGCAATACAACGTTTGCCGGGTCAGCTACTTTAGATATAAAACTTGGAAATATTTGAATACCTAAATCCGAAATAAATTTCCCATACGATAGGACAAGTTTCTCGATGTGTTAGACGCATTTTACTATAATATGCAATAAAATATACAATAAATATCATTCATATCAAACTTTTGTCTGATTTTTAAAGAAAACCTACATTTTGTTGCGCGAATTCCTGAAGGCTATCATATATATATATATAACCTTCATATAATATTATTGAATTGTCTTATTTCCTTAAAAAATTTAAAGGTACTGTTATTGTTGTTTATTGAGGTTTGAAAAATGGTACACAAAGGGCGTTTATTTATAGTTTACTGACTCAAAGATTTTGAAGAGCACTGATTCAGCACTAACAAGAAACCGGTTCCATCAATAGAAGTCATGGTTGTAGAAGAGAACCATGTACCGAACGGTCTGCTGCGGTCTAGATGTTAAGGTATGTCCGTATGTATCGTATGTATCTGTAAAAATCTCCGTATGTATCGTTACCTTAAGAACAACCTTAAGAATAACATCGCAGAAGTAACGATTATCAATACGAACATACCACCCAGTCATAGTTGTGGCTCCAGAAAACTGGGATAGGCTATTATTCTCCGATGAAGTCAAGATGTATCTGTATCGTAAAGACTAGCGTCGGCGAATGCTACGAAGACAAGAAAAACGCTTTGCCACGGAATCTTTGGGAGAAATCACATCCAATAGTAGCAGTAACGTTATATCTGTATAAGGAATAAATTCGTTGTATCAAACGGAGTTAGTCTTTGTCGAAAATAGCTTACGTATTAGATATAGATACATAACGAAAGTTCTGATTCCTAAAGCACATTCTGCATACACGACTCGTGGTGAAAACTAAATTTTATAGAGGAAAACGCTCGCCTTGCCACCGGTGTTATAATGTGGATCCTTTAGCTCGGAATCTATCGTTTGAATTGGCCATCTCGAAGTCCCGTCCTCAATAGCATAGAAATTCTATAGAACGTTCTGAAAATCGACTGAGGTCAGTGCAGCCGGCTACGCAGACCTTCATAGAGCTATATGATTGTGGGAACCTGTTCAGCAACAAACTCAAGCCGCATGGTCTGATTCCACTAAGAAGAAGTCACCCTCCATACTAAACTAATCTGCTTTTACTTTATTAAATTTAACACAAAAACATGTTTCAATTCAATTTTACGTAGCGAGCAGGTAAACTTAAGTATGATTTCTCATAAATTTAATCAAAATGTTACGGTGAAACTGAATAATTCGTGCTTATTAATTTGCAAAATACTCAGGATAAGATCACGTAAAATTATCAAACAAATAGCAACATTGAAATTGTTTATTTTTTTGGTCTGCTTATTTTTTTCAACAGAGTTTATAAAACGCGATTTTATGTTACTAGACATAGTGAAAGTCAAGTAATGAGAAAGATATGACGGTATCACATGTATGTGTTTTTTTACGCTGTTTTTTTACGTTGATAGGATTTCATGGCTTAGAAATGTTTTCGGAAGTGGTTTGGATGGCGCAATGCTTCCAAGTTATAAGCCTGTGAATGCGACAATACACGCAGTTACACAATACGTCATCTCGAGCGTGAAATCAATTCATTTGTGTTTCGGGTCCACTAACTAAATTAGTTTGTGGACCCGGAAAGACGTATTTTCATGGCAAGCAGGAGATACCTTATTCCTATTTTTTGAGCCGATAGCATTGCAAGTGCCGCTCCAAAGAGTTCCTCATCAGATGACACTCATATTATTGACACCAGAAATCAGCCAGCTACGAATATATTCTTATACCTTGATATCGAGGAAAATCCAAATACTGCTCATGTGACAATATATTGAAGTTATTTTGCACTTTTCTTTGGTTAGTAAATCTTGTAATTGTCATTACATTAGGCAAGAAGATGGATTCTTAGGCATCATTATTTTACATTTTAACATTTACGTTAATGCAACAGTCATAAGATGTATAAAAAGATCTGCTACGATTTTTACATGCTAATTTTACAATTATCATGTTAAATTCGTAGCGAAAGAAATGAAATCTTCAGGAATCAATTTTATATTTAATACTAATCTTTTAGAGTTTTAAAATTATCCTATATACACCGTTTCTACTCTCTCCAATCATACTTGTGGTATCCTAATGGTTTCAATAATTACGGGATAATATGATATGTAAAAAATATTACGATTACGATTTACGGCAGTAACGTATGTTCGCTGGGCGTCCCTTTTACGGGTTTGCAGGATTCACAGTATTCGACGTTCCAGAATCGAGCAATGTGACCATGGGGAAATATTGGATATGATACATAATTATCGCTACCGTGAACTAGTGAAATCTTAACCCAGAATTACCCTCCAATATCTTTATATATATAATTCTCCTGTACGTGTGAATGTCACTGAACTGCTCCTAAACGGCTGGACCGATTTTAATGAAATTTTGTGTGTGTCTTCAGGTCGATTCCAGAATCGTTTAGATTCACCATTCACATGTTTTTCATTTTTTTTGTTTATTCTTTTCGGATTTCAGCCATGTTTACAGAAGAACGTCTGTCGGGTCCGCTAGTAACGTATAAATATAAAAAGATCAATGTAGATCATTCAAACAAATAGTAGTTTGTGCGATCTGATAACCGATATGTTTGTTTTACAAGGCACGTCGCGTAATATAGGGGCAGGCACATTATAGGTGTCTCGATTAAAATCGACCCAAGCGTACATAACGCCACTGTTGCGTCGTTCGTGTATTCAGAATTTAATTAGTTTGGAAATTTTGAATTACATAGGTATTGGCTTACGTGCGGGACGTAACACGTGGGCTTCAATGTATTCGATGGCGATATATTCTAATGGGATTTCACAGTTTTAAAAAGGAGAAACTAAATAGTTCGCTATAGAACAGAATAATAGTATCATCATACCCTTTCATTGAATTTTCGTAAATCACCAACTATTTATTGCTTACACTAAAATCACACAATTGCCTTTAGTCATGTTACTGCAATAAACTACTGTCAATTTTGGTAGCCTTCGGCTCCTACTTTTTTGTTTATGTGAAAAAGTGGCAAACGATCTGGCGGTTCACCATTTGCAACACACGTAGGGTTGCAGATGTGTTGCCACCTTTTAATAAATTGGGCCCCGGCTACCTTTACCTCATTCATCAGACGAAACACAGAATAGTAACACCGATACTTCACGCCCGGTCTTGAGTGAGGTAGTGATACTAACCCGGACGGACCTGCCTATTCGTTCAGCAGTGAACACTTTTGTGTGGCCCTAGCACAGTTGAAACCATGCAGTACAGGTTCATGTTATTAAGAGTTACCATTCTTTACATATATTACTTTATTGTATAAACATATTTGTTTAAAAGATATTTTATTTAGTCAACTGAATGATAACAAAAAAGTACTATTCTATATGTTTTTATTGATAAATTTTATAAATAACCTAGTATTAACCTAAATTTGTAAATAAATCAACGCAGCGTTTGGTTGTGACATCAAACATCATATCACGTTTCAGCTAATTTTCCATTTGATTGACATTCTTATAGGGTTTAATCAAGCTTTGGAACGGAAATTAATGCAAGCCATTTTCGAATGTTATCGCAAAGATTTATTTTTCAACCTGTTACTTCGCTAACTTTCTATTTTTAACAGAAAAATGGAATAAATCAGGGCTGTAAATAAATGCTAATAACCATTTTACGTAAGAACTAAATGGCGATTTACGACAAAGACCAAGAAATGAATGAAAAAAGAATGTTTCGCCAACAGAGGCGTTCAGACGTAGGCCAGAGTAGTTCTTTGAACCAATGTGGAATGTAAGAAGAAAAAAATATATGTAGCTATTAAAAGTAAAAATAATGTACTATTAAGTAAAAAAAAAAAACTAAATATTAAGAAAACCTTAAGATATGAAAGAGTACGATTTTTAGATAAATTAAGATTAAACTTCATTGATTCAAAGAAATATCGATTTAAAAAGGTAAGAAAAGGTCCTGTATATCCAAGCACAGGAGTTACGAACTGTTTTTATTCTCATAACATTTCATCCAACAGTCTGGTCTTGCAGTAGCAAATTCAACGTAGAATGAGCATCAAAGTTGCGGAGGGCTCTTAATGTTATTGAGAAAGAACCTAGAGAGGATTTTTACAACTTCGCTTAACAAGTATGTCATGGTCTTTTATTCTTGTTTCGCGTAAGACATGTTGAATAAAGAAACAACCTTATAAAACCTAACACATTTGTTTTGAGGTCGTCCAATGTGCTTGCAATGTGGCTTGCACTACTTGTAACCTACTAACAGTGTTCACATTAGTAGTTTCACAAACCCGTTCAGTACGATACATCCCGTCGGCGACAAATTGACGCCTTGCGCCCAAATGACAAATGTGTTCGACCCAATTCAAGCTTAACGCTTCGATGGACGTATTACGAATTAACATGGTTAATAAACTGAAAACTTATTGACCATATTACGTATCTTACTTAACTGTAAGCTTTAAAATGGACTCTTCGAGGGAAGAGGAAGCGTGGCCGCCCTAAGGACACCTGGAGAAGTTCAGAATGGCGTAGACCAAAACAGAACGCGATTGTAGAGTACTGTGGACGCTCTCTGCTTACTTAGGTCATAGGACATAACTCAAAAAAAAGTAAATAAAGTAACAGCCTATACATGTCCCACTGGGCAAAGGCCTCCTACATACAGAGGGTATCAGGGCATTGCCCACCACGCGGCCCCACTGCGAATGGGCGGGCTTCACATATCTTCGACATTCAACAACATTTTTTTTTGTTATTATTTCGAAAATAAGCAGGTTTCCTCACAATGTTCACTTCACAACGGAGCACGTTATAAGACAGCATTTAAAGTTAAAAACTTCATTGGTGCCGGCACCGGGGTTCGAACTCAGATTGCTCGAGTACCTACATTGAATTAAAGGCGAGCGCCCGGACACTGAGCTATCACGGCTCTAATCAAAACTCAAATATCCATCTAAAATTCTAACTCGACATAACCTAAAAATCAAAGACCTGTAATGAAACCAAAGTCCAAACACGCTGAAACATTGTTTTTTTGAAAAGTAGACAGTCGAATTTGATAACCTTTCATGCTAGGAAGTTTCAATATCTTAATTATCAATAATATATTAATTATCTAGAGTAAATCTTTGTGTACTACTACCATTGATATATATTTTTTTACTTTTAAGAAATCCCTTTTAAGGATCCCAATAAATATTTACTACGAATATATATATATATATATATATATAATTTCGTGAAGATTGGATCGAATTTTTTGGAGTTTGGAATAAAAATAAAAGAATATAGGTACTTGAAATGAATAGGTATACATCCTAAAAACTAATTTAAACGAAAATAACGCTGATTAAAATATATAACACTACTCAAAATCGCTTTTGTTGTTAGGAATATAATAAGACAAACTTTATTAAAATTTGTAGAAACTTTACCTTAAATAAATTTTCTGCTGAACTTATATTACTTTCAAAACATCACTTAAGTGGTTTTGTATTAATTTAATTAGTCTTGATTAATCTTTATTTTCGGTTTCCACATTACAAAAACACAATGTAATCCAATTTGATAAATACTACTTGTTACTATCTTGATTTATTCTTAGCTGACAAATTTATATCTGGACGCGACAAATGATTATTCACGCTAAGTTTTCTTGGCAAAGTGAAGAAGTGAAGAAGTGAAGAAATCTTAGTATCGAGGGAGGTTCAAGAAAATAACACAAGAAAAATGTGCATTAAATGAAAGAAATATTGATAGTTGTAGTAAAGATGTATAAGGATAGTTTCATATCCTATAATATAAATTTAATAACATAAATTTTCGCATCAAGGAAATTGACAATTTAATTTAAAAATATACGATTAATTGACTTGGGGTTCGAACCCCAAAAATTCCCCTTGGCTATGGCTTTGCGTGATGCGTAACGGATATTGTACCAACTTTTCTATATTTTTCAAAATCTTTTCTATCGCCGAAACCCATGAAGTGTAACTTACCACTCTACATAATCTCTAGTGTATTAGGAGATTTGCTTCTTATCTGCTTTGCAAGGAGTACAACGTAAGATAATGATCTAGAATAGTAGTAGTAGGGGTAAAATTTATTGTGTAATAACATGTGTGAAATAATTATGTAAATTAAAACCCGTTCTGCAAATCTGTTAAATGTTTGATTGTTATACATACATATTGCATCGCTTAGGAATCTGCGCTCTTGTGATGTCGCTGCGCCATTCATGGCGCGAGATGGCACTTGACACTTGGCACTTATATCCAATATCAATGGTCTTTCTTTTTTCTTGAATGCTCATCCAGATGTTACAAGTGCTCTGCGCTGTCTCACAGAAACATGACCCAAAAACTTTGCTCGAATTAAGATTTTCAGAAAGCGGTTTCCCAATATTAAAAAAAATGTCAAACGCTTTTTCTGACGCGTCGCGATAACACCGTTGAAACCATTCATTTATAATAATTAAACCATTGTTTATAACCCACTGGAAAGACTACATTTCAAATGAGGTGTAGCAAAATCAATCAGTCACACGTACGTGACCTACAAATAATTGGTATTTTAGAGTCTGGTTATTACTAAAATATTAATTACTTCAAAAATTATGAATTAACTAAGAGTGTAGGTTTACTTTGAGAAGCTGCCTACAATCTTAATAGTTTTACTATTATCTAATTACTAAACAACATTGCTATGCTACTTATTTAAAACAATTTTTATTGTAAAATTAAAAACATCCCAACACAAGGCCTACAAGGTATGTCGATGCTCAGTAAGCTAACGTAAAAAAGTGTTTATTTGCTTTCATGTTTTGTATTCATTTAATTATAGTAGCTATTAGAAATATACGTATTTTAGCAAAATATATGTATAGTATGTATTTATTTACAAAAGAAAAGTATGTTTATCAGTTATTTAGTACCCATACTAAGCGTTGCATAGTTTGGGACTATCGAAAGTTGTGTAAAAATGTGTCCTAAAATATTTAGCACCATGGCGCGTGAGTTAAGTTCGTTTCGTAACTTGTAATTTGGTACATGTTGGTGCATCTTTAAAATAATTGATGTTGTTAATAAAATTGTTTCTTTTCCAATCAATGTTGAGTACAAATATTAGATATCTGCACTTCTAAATCCTAGAGCTATCACAGTCGGTATTAATGGAGCTACTATCTGATCGTTAAGCGTTCCCTCGCGATCTATTCGTTGTTATGTAACACGAGGTCAGTCGCTGTTATATAAAGTTTCATAGATTTGTTTGCTTTTATTCTACATTCTTCATATTCCAAAGATTATCAACAGCTTTAAGCTCTTAAAGCGATAGAAAACCGTATTCTCTGTTTAAAATAAACGTGTAAATTAATATTTCGAAAGTGTCGTAAGTAATGTTAAAAAATTAATTAAACTTTTGATCTGATTGAACACTGTATCGAAACTTTCCTTAACCGAAATATATTTTTAATTTAGTATAAAATGATTAAAGAACCTCAAATAAATAAAATTTCAGTTTAGGCATTAACTATAAAACAAAATTGCAGTAACTCGAAAATAGTAGCGGAGAAGATAACTTTTTATGGGAATAAATGTATACATCACAATCGTCTGAACAATTTTAGTACTTGGTGAAAATCGTATCACTTGTTTACAAATGAATGCTCGGATGTTAAGAGATTCTAGTCACAGTGGGTATTAATGGAATGTAGAAACTTTGTGATCGTTAAGTGCTTCTTGTGTGAATGTTACCATACATACTCTGGTACCTATGTATGTATATATCAAACATAACTTTGCTTTTTGTCATACTCATGTTCAATCTAAATGTTATCTTATTACTGCGTCAATGACAAAAAAGTAACTTCGAGTTTCTAAAAAAAAAAATTATTGTCAGATAATATAATCAGTATGCCAAACTAAGGTTCAAATTTTGTCTATAAGAGGACTCGGAAAACAGGCCGCCATAAAAACTTAACAACTTCAGAATTTCTGCATTAGATTAAAATCACAAAGTCAAGGCTTATATAAATTATCCGATATATTATGGGTATGGAATATTCAAAATCATGAAAATTATGAAATAATATTTGTTGCTCCCAACAATTAAGAAATATTTGTTGGAAAGCTGCCCCTCAAACGGTTTCAGTAATAAACGCGCAATCAAATTACACAATTAACAACTCCTATCGCCGAAACGTAATTCTGCTAAATATAAAAATTTGCGTATTGTAACGTGATTAAGTTATGTATGTCACCATTATGTATGTACATAATTAAAGAGATCTTTTTATTTTTATTACTGATTTTCGTAGTTTATGTACAAAGTCAAAGACTTGTAAAAAGTAAGATAAAATTTAAAAATCTGACTTTATTTAGAAATAACTTAAAAAAATTCTACGAACAGACACCGAGCCACGCAGGTAAGTCTTCATTTTACTAAAAAATGCAAGACAAATGGTGTGACCTCGCTTTCGTAATGTCTATAGGGAATAGGTATTTTTAAAACAATTATTTATTTATTTTATTATAGAAGGTGGTAAGCGAGCTGGTGGTGTTAAGTGACAACTGCCGCTCATGACAACACTCGTAGAGTTGTAGATGCAGTGCCCTTACAATAAAGTGGGCCCCAGCATCCTCACTCACCAAAAATAAGAAAACTATGGTCATTTTGATAATTTTATTTTATAGCTATTATGTTAATCTTGCACGACGCATTATTATCCCAATAACAATTAAAAACAATTAGTGACATTCTGCTTTTCATACAAGTGACGATAATACGAAATGTTTTTTTTTTATGTGATAAGGTTGCCAAACGAACCTGATGTTAAGTGAATACCGCCGCCCATGGACATCTGCTACACCCGAGGGTTGCAGATGCGTTGACAACCTTTTGAAAATTAGGCTTGGGCTACCTCACTCACCAGACGAAACGCGAAAGCATTATACTTCCATTTCACCCCGGTCTTCTGTGAGGTCCTGGTACTGACACGGCGAGCCTGACCATTCGTGCAACAGCCGAGGCTGCTGCGTGGCCCTACCACATTTATACAACCGTTACTACACATCGACGTTTATTCATGTTGTGTCATATGCAATTCACATGCAAGTACATAATAAAGGAACAGCGTCTAAATACGTTGACGCCCTTAACCAATGTGTTAGAATCGATGTAAAACCACACCGACGGAACTGGCTTCAAAATCAAATGGTATATCTGGTATAGAGTCTGTCAAATTTTGTGATGGAGATAGAGGCTTTGCTGCCGTCGCCTGGCGGTCGAAGAATCTCGCGACGACCATGAGATTAGGCGAGGTTCAGGTTCAGGAGATACGGGGTGGTCTAATACATGTAAAGGCAATGGTAGCTCAAAAAAAAATGGTTAGCAGCGGGAGTTTAGGATTTTCGAGACTTCTACAGAAGGATTTGCTGAGACAATAAGTAAGCACCAATAACTAACTCTACGATAAAAATCTTCACAAAGTTATCAAATACAATAAATCATAGGCATAACTTTGAAAAACCACGGCCGCGCCTCTGCAATTGAATACACTCTTCCCACTCAAGGCGCACAGGACGACTAATGTATGGGGCGGGAGTACCGAACGTTGCGAATGTTTACGTAATTAGAATGTATGTATGTTTCAAGCCTTAAAAGTGCACAAAAAAAACTAATGTGGAGTTGCGCTTGCAGTCAGAAAATTTAAAGTGATACGGAGCGATGACGTAGCTTGAAGGAAATGGTATAAGCCGAAGCCGTATTTAAAGAAATATATATTTTTTGCTGACGTGATTAAACGTTGTGTTAATTAGCGTTTGTCAAATTTTACGTATTATAATGTTGCCTCGCTCTTGCACTTGCCTTTTATGTTGATTCTAAATTACTGACTATTAAAACTCCTAAAATGTTAAACTACCTATGTTTATGAGTCAAATTGAGATGTTAATTCGTTTAAATGTGACATTAGGAAGTGGAACACTATTTGATTACTTACTTTGGAATTTGAATAAGCGGTGCTTCACGTCAGTTATGTACTCTTTAATTCAGGTACCAACGAATTTTTTGGTTTGCCCCATTATACATCAACCTGTATCTTTCAGGCGGATATAACCAAATAATATTCTCTATCATATTTCTTGTAACGTTGAGATGCAACTTTTTTTTTTATGTGAAAAGTTGTTGTGCAACTGTTGCTTTTTCTGTTTAGTGTTTAATATGAAAAGATTTCATTAATTTAAAATCGTAATATGACATATGCACGAATACAGAAGCATCTATTTTGTAATTAATTTTTCAACGCAACATTCGATACATCTTTGCGAATGACCTTCATATCTTATCTTCTTTTCTGAAAAATTTAGATACTCAGACTACTACTACTACTACTAATCATATTATTACTGTCAGCAAGATGATGGTTAATCTCATTGACATAATGGTATGAATCTTTCGTGTACGCCTTTGTATGTCCTCCAAGTATGAGAGGATCTTAAATTCTTATCTTGTTGGGCCTAGCAAATCTATGCCGGGAATTTAAAAATCTAAAAAAATCGATAAGATCCGTATAATACTTTCATTTCACAATTGTGTAATACTGTTAAAATTTATTATGTTTAGTAATATAATATGTAAAAGTAATACATACAAAAGTATTACAATAATTCAACAAGCAGGAACGTCTGAGAATTTATGCGGCAGTTTAATTTTTGGTCTTAGTAAGTTTGACCACGTCTATGTAAATATGTTATATACATACTTATACTTACAGTTATATATATTATATATATATATTTGTATGTTTATAGATGTACGATAATTGCACTTAGTAATGAAAGCACACACCTATTTTCCATATTTTCCATATTTTTGTTTTGTTTTGTGTTGTAAATAAAGAAGGGAAAAAGCTATAGAAAAAACCAGCTTTGGTCACCCTGAGATAATACATTTTAAAATAACCAATGTATATCTACACTGAAACTGACTTCTATTACAAACTTTAACGCAAGCGGTCAGCTGTTTGGTTAGTCACGTAACCGCAGGGTTACTTAGTATCCGGGTTCAAGTATCATCAGCAGTTGTCTACATGACTAAAAATACAGCCAGAATGTTTCGAAAGCTAATCAGTAATTCATCTTTAAATATGTTTGTGTTCACAAAAAACAAAAACTAGTTCATGGATTTATTTGATATTTGTTTACTTGTTCAAGGTTTTATATACTTTTTGAAGCGTGGACGGGTTCAGCTAGAAATTCATAATGAAGATGCTATGAACGCATATATAGATAAATTAACAATGTCAATAATTCGGAGATCAAAGATTTAATCGTGGTACCAGCTATAAGCACGCTTTTTTTCAGACCCACGGTTAATATGTTTCCACACGTATTTTCTTTTACACACGCCTTTAACAAATGCTTTATCCCACACTAATCAGAACTGCCGTGAAATAGAGCCTCGTATACGAGTTACCAGACGGGTAAACGTTTTCACGTGACCTATGTACACTTTCAGTTCACGATCGGCTTGCTTAATTTGTGGATGTGGATGCAGGAATCGCCTTCTCAAGATTCTGCTTCTACGAAATCTACGTAATTGATTCAACAGCACTGTCCTCTTTGTGTGTCGCAAATAACATAAAAATTGAGACCAGTAGTGATTGAAGATTTGTAGAATTTATTCTTCATTTGCTGTATGCTTAACTTCCTAATTTTGGCATCTTTTTGTTGGAAAGCAGATTTAACAGGATTAACTTTTATAGTTAATCCTGTTGAACTAAAGTTATTTGTGTTAAATGTAGCATTTATAAATATATCATTTATATAGAAATATCAGCATTTCCCGTTAACCTAATTGTTTAAATTCATACAGTATAAAAGTTGTTAAAAGGTGTCTAATACAATTAGTACTTCTATTTCTTTTGAAAGGTTCCAATTGACATTTTCTCACTTCTAAAGAGCGGTTGGTGTATTCGTTCGCTTTACAATATTTGCGACTGGCTCGTGTTTGAGAAACCAATAAAATTCGCTCCATTTATTCTGCGAACATACTGAATCGCTGCTTTGCATGAGTTTAACTTCAAATGAATTTTAAGGTAAAAGAATATTACGAGGAACTCTTTCAGCTCACCTACAACGACTTTGATAAGGAATATCTTATAGGTGTTTATGATTACTTTACTCCTTTTCTTTGAAAGTTTACTCTTTTAATGCTAATGAATTTAAGGTAGAAGAGTCAAGACGTAAGTTAGATAAGCACATAGGGTTCGGAAGGAAGGCGCTCTATGGGAATGAGTAAATGTATATTATACATGAACCTGTTGGGAATTAGTATCTCGTATAGTTCCCATCAGCAATTAAGACGGCTAATGGAAGCTTTAAATATAAACTCACGATATTCCACTATGTACTTGTAGTCATTATATCTACGAATAGTATAAGTGACTAATAATTTAAAAGTTTCTATAAAAGTATTAAGTGCCTATGCTGTAACATAAAGTGTTATATGATGTTAAGGGAGGTGCAAAAAAAAACATTTATTCTTTAAATTTTTTTTACAAATTTTGTTTCATCCTAATTGCAGAGCACTATAAAAAATTTAAATGTTGTTAAATTTTTTGCTTCAATGTAAAAATTTAATTCTAAAAGTAAATTTATTCTGCGAACATACTGAATCGCTGCTTTGCATGAGTTTAACTTCAAATGAATTTTAAGGTAAAAGAATATTACGAGGAACTCTTTCAGCTCACCTACAACGACTTTGATAAGGAATATCTTATAGGTGTTTATGATTACTTTACTCCTTTTCTTTGAAAGTTTACTCTTTTAATGCTAATGAATTTAAGGTAGAAGAGTCAAGACGTAAGTTAGATAAGCACATAGGGTTCGGAAGGAAGGCGCTCTATGGGAATGAGTAAATGTATATTATACATGAACCTGTTGGGAATTAGTATCTCGTATAGTTCCCATCAGCAATTAAGACGGCTAATGGAAGCTTTAAAATATAAACTCACGATATTCCACTATGTACTTGTAGTCATTATATCTACGAATAGTATAAGTGACTAATAATTTAAAAGTTTCTATAAAAGTATTAAGTGCCTATGCTGTAACATAAAGTGTTATATGATGTTAAGGGAGGTGCAAAAAAAAAACATTTATTCTTTAAATTTTTTTTACAAATTTTGTTTCATCCTAATTGCAGAGCACTATAAAAAATTTAAATGTTGTTAAATTTTTTGCTTCAATGTAAAAATACAGTACTGACTACATAAATCATTTTAATTGCCTACAGATATACATATACTACGGATTCGCTGTGGTCGTAACAAGTGGGCACTATTAGAGAATGTTTATATTGTTGTTGTATGAATAATGTTTGTGTCCTCTACATGTTCGCACGTGTTTCGTTAAGTAGGGTTGAAACTTTGTAAAGTCGTTATTGGAACTCGCCTAAGTTTCTAACCATAAAGTTTTAATCCATTAGCCCATAATATATCATTAATGTTTACGGTGTACACATATTGTAAAAGTGAAGGCCTTATTCCTTTTTCCAATTTTCCAATGTGTAAGCTCTTATTGGTCGATAAATTGGAAAAATCGGTCGAAAAATAGACGCATCACTAATCCAGGCATTGATTTTTATCAATCAAATTTACAATTTTAACGCCCCTGAATCAATTTTGCTGTGGCATAAGTAAAGCAAAAAAGAAATGCGTGAGTCGTGGAACACACATTTGGAACGAAATTCCTTTCCTATAGTATATTATATTATAATAATTATTGATAATCGCATTTTATTTTCAAAAACTAAATATTTTATCCCCTGTGCTCTTTGTTTGTGAAAAATTTAATTCATGCTATTAAAATTAATTATCGTTGTAAAACATTATTTGGAATTGTTTGTGTGCGTAAATACGAATTGTTGTGACGTAATAATAGATATGCCATTGCTTAAAATGCGAATACCTTGAAGTTTTCGTCGGCGTGGCAATCAGCCATGTAGCTTAGCGGTAAGACGTGGGTTCGATTCCCGCAGCGGCAAAAATATTTTCATACTTTTTTCTAAAAATTTTAATTTTGTGTTTTAAGTGCACAGATTAGCACTATAAAAACTCAATATAAAATTTAATTTTTGTACCACTTTTGCCTCGCAGAGTGCTCTGAAAAACTGTTCGGATCAACAACAAACCACCAGAAATCAATCAACATGACGTTGATGAGTGGAAGACTGGCTTGCCCTTTGCAAGTTACGTAAAGTTGATTTATGGAATGAATTAACTTATCGAGCAAATCAGTGATATTTCCAGTCCAATATGACTTAGGGACCATCGGATCGAGGCCAACAGTGAAGACCGACGAAGCTTTCACATCACCTCTGGTGATGCAAATGTCCTCGGACGGTAAACACAGAGCAACCTTCTCTAAAAGTCAATAAAAATAATAATTGATAAGTCAATTAACGAATAAATACTTTTTTTTTAATATGGTAGGGCAGCAACAGCCTACATGATAGCTCACCAACAACTAATCGAATAGCAACTCGACCGGGGTAGCCGACGGCCGTTTCACAGAGGACGTATCAACTGTATGATGCCACTTTTAACTGCCTACTAGAGATCCACATTCTAAACAGTGTAAAATATATGGTTTTGTGAGTATTCAATAGCAACGGTTCTCGCTTTTCATCAGGTGAACCATTTACTCGGCTTCCGTCCCTTGGAATGAGAAATCAGTTGTAAAGTTGATCCTGATATCGAAAGTGAAGCAGCCAACTTTACTAAATTAGTTATGGTAGTATATAGTTATTTCATGGATTCTGTACTCAGAATCCATGAAAATCAACATTAAAATGTAAATATATGACTATGTGGATTACGATGTATACAATTACATATGAACTTATGCTTACATTATAATTTTTTAAACCTTACCAAGGAAATACAAATCGATGCACTTAAGTAATTATTGATCTTTGAAATGAGCTGTTCTTTTAGTTTTATGTTTCGAAAGTGAACTTTCATACAGGTTATACTTTAAATTCTGAATACTCAGAAACCTGATTTAGATGATTTTATTTATTTATTTGTATATATTTACACATGTTTTAGTTTATATACATATTTAACATTTTTATGGGACAAATCATTAACATGCCAATCATGCCATACGACTAAAACAGCCGCTATCTTTATTCCTTCCTAGCCTTTTACAATCTTAGAGCAATATGCTCGTATTTTGTGTTTACAAAGTATTTACTAAGAGTTCCAACTGAATTTAAAAAAAAGTTATAAAGGAAGGAAAAGTTACAAGAAGGCTCTATAACTCATAATGAAATAAAAATAACAAGATAACTAGCTCTTCACTCGCATTTTCCAAATTTATTTTGGCAGTTTGATAGGTAACGTCGAAGGTATTTTTATATTTTCTGGCATCGTTAAAAGTTTTTAATTACTGCTTTTAAAAGAAAATTTTTATTAACATTTTTTTTTCTTTTTAGAAAAACTTATTCTTTTGGTATGATCCACTGAACATTAACACTAACTAAGATGTCCTCTGGAAATAATCTTATTTTTATGGTACATATTATAAAGAATGTATGTTACCGTTACGAAGGTCTTCCTTATTTTTAAAATCCAATTCTGTAGTCACAAATTCGCATCAAGATCCGTTACGAAGTTTTAAAGTACATATGTATATATGGACAGACAGACAGCGGGACGACGTTGTTTTATACAAAGTACTGATTTGTGACTGGTTTGTCAACAATATGAAATTCTTAGTATATCTTAGTATACATTTCTTACGTCACACGATGCATTCTGCGAAATTGAAAATAATATTTGCTTATGCTTATTATTTCTTTACATTAATATGAAATCAAATGTTCTTTTGTCATTAAAAAATGTCTTTAACCTGAATGTTGTTCCTGATAGCTCAGTGGCCGGGCGCTCGATTTTGAGTTTAGTTCAATATTCAGTACCAATGAAACTATTGATTGCAATTTTACACGCTAACACATCACGTGCTCGGCAACAAAGAAAAACATCATAAGGACATTATTAGAGATTTCGACAATATGTGAAGTCTGCGAAAATGCAGGACTATCGTTCCTCCTCGACCTCCTGCTCGTTTGCTGCTTTTTTCCCATAAAAAAAAAAAAAAAAAAAAACTATGCCCTAATTTCCTCTGTTTAGAGGAGGTCTTCGCTCAGCAGTGCAAACTAACTTAAATATCTTAATAGTAATCAATAATCAGCAATTAAACATTATTGCAATTTAGGTGTAGTTTTAAATTAAGATATTAAACTGACTTAAAGACACTCTTTTTCCAGGAGGTGTTTTAAATAATTTTTTATTGTTATATTGTTACACTGAGAAATAATATATAGGCTATAAGGATTTTATATTATTTCGCAGTTTTATAAAGGCGACAATGTTCAAACTGGGAATATAAATAATAACTGAATGAGTTTACTTATTAGTAAGACTTTCATAAACATAATTGATTTTTTGTGTATATGTAATAAACTTCTTAAATTAGGAATAATCTCCTCATTTATTTGTCCTAAAAGTTAAAATCTTCTTTAGGCCGAGGGCGAAAAGTTAGAAATTGTAGAGTATCGTTTTGGTCATTTCTTTCCAAGTTTTGGCGGGCGATTAATCACTGTCGCCGCGAACTGTTTTTAGATATTGGTGTAACTAATTTCAATGTAAGAATCTTTCTTTCGCTGGTTGACTCTACATTATATTATATACCTAAAATATATAGCGTGTGAGATGCTTGAAATCGATTTGTTTTTAACACGCTTCATTAGTTTCATCTGTATGTTTGTTTGTAGCCAATGATGTTTAATAAAGATGACGCAGGTCCATATGACGCGACGTTTAAAAATTGTACCGCTTTACATTACATGACAAATAAATATTCGCATATGCAAATGTGACAGAGGATATAGAGCATATGACATGGAAAGAGATAGAAGTCTATAGAATAGCAGTCTAATTACACCAATTGGTGTAATTTGAATGCTCCAGTTTCGTTGCGCTAAGGTCATATCAATCTCGTATTATTATGCATACCTAATAACATAGTTTGTCTTCTTCGAACTTATCTTCGAACGCCATTTTCACTCACTTCAAAACGTCAAGGACAGATAACAATACATTAGTATATTATGTTTGTCCCATTATCCTGATTATGGATTTCCTTCCATAATCACGGTGCAAGCAGCAAGGCAACAGCCGCGCATATTACCGAATCACGACACATGAAAGTATCGAAGACAAACACCATTTGTTTAGTTTTTTGCAACTTAAAATTGCGTACATGTCACCAACGAAATCCAGAGCTTTCGTGAAAACAATAACTTAATTAGCAGTTGGTATCTAATTATGTCTGCCATCATATCATGCCAATGTGTACGTGCGAATACGAAGTGTTAATGAGAAACCGTTTAAGGTCGCTGATCAAACGGATAGTTGTAAACTGCATTGCCCGTGGCGTCAAGTTATTAGCACCGATTCACACGCAAAGCAATTTCGAATTAAACTTCGCGAAATGGGTATGACGGACCGCTATTTCTATTCACTTTAATTCAAATTCAAAGAATGTATCGGAATAATTTCGACGTTCTGCAATTTCTTTCTCTGAGAGCAACATACCTGTGTGGACTTCACCCCATTGAAATCCTTTCTAAGCTATTGGCTTCAGCTTCTGGGGTCGTGGGTTCGAATCTCATAGAGGACAAGTATTCGTGTGCCATTCCATAAGCCCATATATTTTTTAGGAACTTTCCTGAAGGCTTTTTGATATCAAAATGTATAAAAGTCAGCCCTATTGGCCTTTTATTATTACTAATTGCTACTACGGTGATCTATATATTCATTTGAATTGATCTGCACAATGATATATTTACAAATTTTATCTTTCTACAATTTGATTTTCTTTTACTTTACAGCAAACATGGTCATATGTAAGTATAAACAAATTATATGCGATAAATTAATTTAATTTAGCAATGTGTAGTTTTAACACATTAAACTGTTTGGGTAGTGCAGGAAAATCATGACGGTAAATAACATCTTCGGTTTAAATTTCATAATTTTCATAAAAATAAATATCGAATGTTATTTATTACCACAGCTTAAAAATATTTTTTGTTCATTATAGTACATATGTATGCATCAAGTTGTCAAAATGAAAGAAATGTGCTAAAATATTATTCATTTGGGAAAAATATTTCTCCACTATTTTTCACGAATTAAAAAACCGTGTTTCAGTATTGTATCTACCTAATAAATTACAAAGGCCCGCTTTAAAATTAGGTAAAAGTTCACTCTTTCATTTAAAGAACGCCTTTATTCAAGGTCATTACGTGACTCGAGCACTTTAGCTGAAGTTTTTTTTTTTCGCTCCACCAAGCTTCTTAATACAGCAAGATGGGCTTGACAAAACGGGTCATCGATATTGAATTTAAGAGCGGGCGAATCAAGTGTCATTCTTCCTGAAGATGTTTAAAAAATTTAAAGGTTTTGAAAAACCGTTCTCCATACCTAACGTAAATTTTAATAGAAATTAACATTTTCTTATCCAAGTGCTTAGCTCCTATTTTTAAATTAAACGCCGTATATAAAAGCTAAAAATCTATAATATCCTGCTTAAAAATCCTTCTGTCTTTACTTCATCACATAAAGCTTAGATTACTTTAGCTTAGAGTCCTTCGTGATTCCGAATTATTGAAATTGCATTTTTATTTTCTATTACATATGTATATTTCTTTTTTCACTTAGAAGTAATTACTACTAAATATATCGAATGCACTACGGGTGAGATAAACGCGAGTTTGTTCTTAATGTAATTAAAATAAACTTGGCTCGTTGCCCACGGAGAATGGCTTATTTATTACTGCTTAAGATTCTATTAAGGAAATAAAGTTAGTGTAAAATAATTTTAAAAAGTGGATAGCTATCTTATGCATCATTCTAATTTCTACCAACTGAATGCCAAGCTAAGTGTCGCCTTTATTAAATTGAAAAATAAATGGAATTGCATGACAGTATGTCCACCCTAAGTTTATATATACTACAGAAGCACTTTACTACTACTTTAGTCCGTAACTTGTACCTCTCGTAGAAGACTGAAATTGACTGAAACGTCATGTAAGCTAAGTACTGGCCAATGTATATGTACTACTTTCATTGGCCAGTACACTGGTGTCGATGTTGAGGTTTATGCCGCGACGAATCGAGGGTTCGATTTAGACTCGAGTGATGTATAAATGTGCTCCGCTTATGGGTGTTTAGCTACGTTTTGGATTTGTAAAGAAAACTTTATTCGTACTCTATTACACAAGATAACGTTAGTCTTTAGTTTGAGTTGAGTAACGGGTAAAAAAATTAGCTAAACAATTATTATTGAGCTGATAATAATTTTTCTTTCTCAAATTATAAGAAATTATAGAGAAGTTATCATTTCTAAATGAATAAAACAAATTTTAATTGCCATTAAATAAAAATTTTAACACAAACCACACATTACCTTTTTTGATATTGGGGAATTTTGTCAAACCAATGCATTGTATAATAAAATCACACCGAAGCCATTTAATAAACAATTTACGGAGAAGTCTTGGCAGACAAACTTTTTATCAACAAGTTACCGTAACAAACTTTCATTGTTACTTTTTGTTTCTTATACTACCACATATTTTTGATTGCCGTCCCGAACTTACTGTTGTTTGAATAAAATGGCACTTGTAAAGATAAATAACTTCTTCACTTACCTTGACTCGAAATGTTATCAACTTGCATGTGATTACTTAAGTATACTATATTAGAATTGCAAGAAATGCTTAAATTAAGTACTCAGTATTTATATACTATATTAGAATTGCAAGAAATGCTTAAATTAAGTACTCAGTATTTATATACTTCGGAGATTGTGACGTGGATAATTTAACGGAAATTGGTCTTACTGCGCAAAACGGTGGCAGGTCATCTACTCATAGTAGTAAAATATTAATTTTTATTATTTAAACTAAAGGTTGTCTTTTAACTGAAATAATGAACAGTTAAAATAAATTAAATAATACGAAACTGAACATGAAATTTAATGTCTAATTTAAAAGTAATACTGCGATTAACAATACTAACAATGTGATTCGTACTAGGAGAATATCTTAATGTTAACAAATTAATAAATGCAAATTAAGCTTCACATACGCCAATATGCTATTTGGAGGTTACCAGTGACGATAAAACATACTGTGTGAAATTCCTTTGAACCCGATCCTTCAAATATTACAGTAATTTTCTCGTTCACTTCTATACGAGTAGCATGCAATCTGACCGTGTAAAGCCAATGACATTTCTCCGAGCTCAGGTGCAACGTCGTCGGACCTTAAAATAATGCCCGTAATGAAATTGAAATGTACGAGCTCATGGACCAGTATCCCGGGCATATAAAATTCTCAGTCTGCAAGCGTAGCTCAATATACTGCTAACTAAAATTCTCTCATTAACTTGCTAAATATGTATTCATATTCAAGGGAAAGGCCTGATTGTAAAGGTCGGCAGAAATAAAAATAAATGATTGTTTTTCATAACAGAACCACAAGAAATATGATTTTTAAAATTCCGACTCCTACGGTTACTGCATTTGCTTTTTGCTTTTTCAGCATTTTTTTAAAATCCTAAATCTAAAACTGTGATTAATAACTAAAAATGTGCTTTAATTTTAGTTAAACACATTCCATATTACTCAGAAATACCGTAGCTTTCCATTATTGAAAGATAATTCAAATTCAATTAGTTGATTAACTATGTTTGTCCATGAAAATTTGACGGCTATTGACAAATTAAAATTCTGATATCATTATTGAATACAGATAGGGGCATTACACTCACTTATTGGTCAAAATTTGGATGGTCAAAATACTACCACACCGTTTTGGAAAAGAAAGTGACCTGAGAAGAACCGGCGAAAGAAACTCAGCGGGCGACAATTTTTTAGCTAACCAATAGAGATATTTCAGTTTCTATTAGCCATATAGCCGAAAAATGTCAGTTAATCTTAATTTTGTCTTTCCATACTTTTAAGTTAAGCATTATTAAATTTGTGAAAATCATAAGCTACCTTTATAAATTTATCCTTTAATACCTTAATATTAAGATGTTGTTTGCTGTACTGCCTACCTAAATATTTATGAATGACGACCAATTTTCGGGATGTCACATTTCAACTTATTAAAAACTACGAAAAATTTTTTGGCATCTTGGTATCCCAAATTGTAATTCCGAGAACCAGGCTCTTAATATATACATCCTAAGCACTGTGGTGACAAAGTAAAACTTTAAGAATAGAAACGCTATTGAGAAAAGTTCACAGTGAGTTGGCTGTCGGTACAATGTGAGCAACTTTACAATATCGGTTTTACGTTAACCTATTTCACGTTGTTGTTCTTAAACTCAATAAACCAGCACTCTCCCGAGATAAGCGAACACAGATTGTTTGTGTGATGTGGTAGGTACAATTTTGACTTTTCTAATTGAGTTAAAATAGTTCATTTTATACAAATAATAGGTTATCGCAATAGGACACGAATTTTAATTGAAACAGTGTTTAGTAAAATATAGGATTACTTTTTTTAATTCACAAAATATGATATAATTTCAACGAAATATATGATTTACTTGTTTTTAACCGAACACTTACATGTCCTCTTTAAATCTTTATGAAGAGCTTTTTATTTGACTTTGTGCAATAGCGGAAAAAAACTTTTAAAGAAAACAAGTCATTAACGAAAATGATAAATTAAGATGCGTAGCCCTAAATAAGCGAGGCATGGTTGTTTGGTGTTATTCGATTTCGTGTCTAATTTACGAACCTATAAAAGGTTATTCATTATCAGTTCATCAATTATAAAAAATCAAGATAATATAATTTATAGAACAATTCGTCACTTCAACTAACTTGCTTTCAAAGTAAAATAAAGATAGTTACCGTGATCATGAAGTTAATATTAAAGTTAAATATATTAAAAATAAAGTCCACACCATGGAAGCGCAGAAAGAGTTAATTGATCCATAACATGAATCTTATCTGGGTAGTAAATGTAAACGGAATAATTGCTTCCACTTTAAGTAGCCCTGTTGTCATACCATTTCGATATCTTAGTTGATTGCTTGAGAAATTTTACTATTTGTGGCTTATTAGCAATATGTCGTTAATTCTACTAATTTCATACAGTTCTTCATTTTAAGACGACAATATGGTCGTTCATAATAAATGTGGTAAATATTTTAGATGTTTCTTCGAAGATTAGAATGGAATTTATCCTAAGAAACTTTCGGAAGCACCAACAGAACTTTAGATGACAAATAAGATCATTCCGAATAAAGAATAGAGCAATGCTTACTTAGCTAAAACTTAAAACACCTTCTGCCCATCCCACTTAGGTGGGGCCGGCACAAAATGTGAAATATGTTGTAAGCGGTTTTGGATATATTTTAACGACCGGCCACCTGCCTGACGTCAACCCTCCTTGGGAAACAAACCCAGATCCGATAAAACTATTTGTTGGTTACTGGCAAGTATTTGTGGGACTCACAAGATCACACAAATACTTATCCTATGTGGGAATCGAACCCACGCAGCCAAGCTTAGCAATGGCGCCATCGTGTCATCTCATCAGGCTTATAACGCGGTAATATTCGTAAATAAATTAGAAATTGAAACTTGAACATTTAATTTTATCAAAATATTAGTGTAGACGTTTTTCAAAAAAAATATTAAGGAAAATGAGCAGCAGAGTGGATCAATGTCATGAAAATGTATTTTGAACTTGACCTTAGACGAATTGTTTTATTTTACACATTCCGTTGTACATTTCTGACTTTTCACTGTAGGTAATTTGGTTTCAGCCTAGTTACGTGGTCTGCATTTAAAATTTTCTATTCTATGTTTAAATAAGTACTTTTGATTTAATTTCGAAAAAGAATTGGCAATAAGTTTTGTGACATTTTACCATTTTATTATTTCTTTTATTATTAACAAACATCGCCT
Source organism: Iphiclides podalirius (assembly GCA_933534255.1). Classification (NCBI taxonomy): domain Eukaryota; kingdom Metazoa; phylum Arthropoda; class Insecta; order Lepidoptera; family Papilionidae; genus Iphiclides; species Iphiclides podalirius. The sequence goes on along the minus strand of OW152817.1, from coordinate 4,652,996 downwards.
GTGCCACCAACGATCATTTCTAGAAGGAAGTGAGATCCCCATCCGATAACAGTATACCCAAACACAGTCCTAACATACATAGGTTACACTAAACGTTTCCGGAACTAGCTATTTACATAAACAATATTTAAAAAGTAATTACAACATTTGAAAGTGGAACTCTTTGACTGTTGAATACAGTTTGTTTTTTCTGACTGTAAATTGTTGTTACATTGTGGCGTCATTTTAAAAATTGTATATCTACATAACATAGGGTTAACTCGTGAAAATGTTCGTAGTATGATTTTATACGATTTTAAGTGTAATTTGACAGTTCAGTGGAGCCTCGCTCGGCTTCAATCTGCTTTTAGCGATAAAGCACCATGGACGGCTATTTATAGCTTTAGCGGCTATTTGCGGAACTCAAGCGCGGTCGTGTCAATCTCAGTGACGAATCTCGCGATGATCGCCTGTCAACCGCCGTGAACAACAAAGACATAAATTCTGTGCGCCGTATGTTCGAAACATATAGACATGTGACATATCATGAAATTCGAGCAAATATAATCAGTCCTACACATTTAGATCAAAGCTCAGAAAACGGACCGATTCTCTTAGTGCAATACCATACCACCAGATTGAACGAAGAGCGTTAAATTTGGTGTGGGACATAGTAACAGGTGACGAAACATAGATTTATTGCTAAGATCTTAAAAAATAGCAGTAATCGGGTGTATGGGTCTTTCAAGATAAGCCGAAACCATCCAAAGCGGCGCGGGTGAAAACTGCATCTAAACGGATGATTGGTTCTTTTTTTTAATAAACCTGGATACGTGGCTACTGTTGCTTTATAGAATCTTCGAACCATGAATAGTGACTGGTACATGACCATTTGTTTTCCCGAAGTTACGCCCGTTGACGAACTGCGTAAAAATAACCGTAAACGCCGTAACATCTTGACACCACGAAATGGGCGAGACAGACAAACGAGTTTTTGAAGATGAAAAACGTAGAACTTTGAGTCATCCTGTATACAGTCCTGACCTGGCGTCTTGTCACTTTTTTCTTTTCCCAAAAATTAAGAACCAATTACGCTGTCAACGATTATCATCATCAGAAGAGACTGTCGAAGAGTAGGAAAAACATATTTATGAAATCACCACGGAGGAGTGGTACAAATGTTTTCAAAATTGGTTTAATCGCATGAAAAAGTGCATATACGCAAAGGGATCTCCCTTTGCGTAATAATAAATTACTTTTAACCTTTAATAGTATTTTTTTCTTATTCATTCCGGAAAATTTTAGTGCGCCCCACGTACAAGACCAATTACTTTGACCCAGCGCAATTAATAAATAATTATAAATAATAAATAATAATTCAAATTAGTTGGAGCACATTGAACCGATACAACACATACACAAGGTGCTTCCGATTTCCAGGTTGATTGTCACCACCACAGCTAACGATTAAATACAACGAGAATATGGAAATTGCGGTCTGTACTGAGCCTCGATGGCCCGTAGACGAAATTCCACCCCAATTAGATAACGCACGCGTGAGCACATGCCCGACCCTATCCTAAGCGAAGGCTCGTATTAAACTCGTGGAATTTCCCTATCCACATCTACGACTTCTGGGTTCGATGAAGGCTGAAGGCGGAAGCTGCTTGTAAACTGTTGCTGCTCTATCGCAGACAGTTATTTTTTTATAGTTATTTTTTTATATGCTCCGTATAAATGTTAGATTAAAATCGAATTGATTTTGTTCGATTAAAATCTGCTTTTTGATCAATGTCAAACAAATATCGATGTTGAAATTAACGCATACGCAGAAGAATTATTATTACATCAAATATCGAAGTCAAATACATACTTATCAGCGTGTCGTTACCATCGCGACAATAAATGAACAAACGTCTAACCTACTTGCCAATAATCATAAAAAAATATTAACGTTAAACAAAATCCATAATTTTTTAAACAAATTAATTAAGTAAAAAAGAAACAAAATTTGTAACATCCTATACAACTCGCGCCACAGCGTCGCATTACAAGCCTCTCCTTCTAACTGTATGTTTTGTCTCTTTTAAACTCATTGAACCCATTCATATGCTTTGTGACCTTTACAAATGAACTTTACGTTTCAGTTTTATACGTAAGGGTGTTTTAAAATTGTTTGTTTTGGAAAATTTAATAACTCGGTAAATATTGATGTTTAAAGAATGTAAATGCTTAATACAATTTTAAAAAGTTATCCTCTATATTATGTCTGTTCATTTATTGTCGTGGTGGTAACGACACGCTGTATAGGCATATATTAAATAGCGTTAAACGAATATTTGAAAACAAAACAATCGCAACGGATTATTTTAGATCCATATATATATTTTTAATGTTTACTGTTTTCCACGATTGTTACAATTTTAGTATGTTAATTTATTAAGTGGTCACATTCTGCTAATGTTAGTTTCGAAACTTGTTTTTCCCGCGTCAAGTTGTAATAGTATTACAGCTAAGGAATACTCTACATCGTTAAATTAACTGCATTGCGGGTGACTGTTCTTTATGCGATAATGTAAAAATTAACGTTTGTCTGCTATGACATCAAAATGTAAAGAGTTACTGTTATTACTTTCTTAATCTCTACTGTAATTAACAAGAATTAATAGGTTTTATTGATCATTATATATACTGAGCTAATATGTTTAGGTTTGTAACTACATTAGTATTGGTAACCAGTTAGTGTGATTTAATTTTTATCTCAATCACTCTCCAATGTTAATTCAAAACTAATCATTGTTTCTTGTTCTTTGACAAAAAGGACTTACTAGCAACATAACCTGGCAAAACATTCCTCATTCGTCATGAAAATAATCTTGTAGTACCGAACAGACTAATAGCGACCTCAGAATCGTAGTAAAACACAAATGTGACGTGTATTCTCTTCGCACACTGTGAAAATTATGCTAATGGCTTCTCGCAATGCAATAATGTCACGGATTTTGTCCGTCACCAGACTCAGTTAACCATGTCACAACATTATCGTATAATAATGGAAAATAAAATGTCTAACAGGCAAGCTTTTCGTTCTTCTAAATGACGTAAAACAAAAAAGAATAAAATATAGTAAATCAAACTCCTATTTGTGAAACACCAATTTGAACAAATGATGTCACGTCTATGTTAACATGATTTCATCACTTGAACTGTTCTTACTTACGCTCCAATATTTAATATCTATGCTCTTTTTACACGATAACTTCACGTTTTTTCTACCAAAATTAAAACTTAGAAATACAAGTGTGACACATGTACTAGTATGATGCAAAGGTAAATAAGGAATGTATAAAGGTATTTGATAATAAATGAAATGCAAAGGTAAACTAAAAATATATTAACTTTTCAACATGGTCTCGTAACAAGTTCCATAGTTTTTCCAAACCAAGGACACCCTTAGGAAAAAAATCTTTATCCTCTCGAAACGTATCAACAGCGGCCATCACTACTCTATAATCTTTAAATTGTTTACTATAAGCGCTTTTATTATTTAAAAAAATATTACTAAACAAAAGCCAAGCTTAATGCTAATCAGCATTCTCTTCCAGTCAACCCAGGAGTAGAGAAAATTTGACGCAGCTGCAAAACAAATTAAAGGAAAAAATAAATAAAATAAAACAAAAAAGTAAAGGTACATTCAATAGAAATATTCTTTACACAAACATAAATACTTTACATATAATCTTTAAATACATATAAATTCCAATACCTACATTATATAAAATAAATATGAATAGTTTTAGTGTTCTTCTGAATGTCTAGATTCTAACACCGACTCCTCACGTTACTCTGAGCAGCTTTTAAGTCTTGTTAGACCTAAACGCAAGAGAGGGCACGATTTTTGATCAATGTCAAAGTAATAAAAACGGTCATTCCTATCTGATGTGCACCTTCGTCTACCAAATCCGGGTCTTCGGTTTAAGCAGTTACCAGTTTCCTGTACCGCTATGTAACTGAGCAGGCTGACTCATATTCTACACACGAACCACTTCTTGCTGACTCTGGCCTTGTTCCGAAAGGGAAACCGCTTGAGTCACTTCTTCAATAAATTTTTAGGCAATGTTCGTCATGTTTAATACTAAGGGTTAAGTGTGCCGGTTGATGTTTGACGACTAATTGACTTATCACTTAGTGAAAGGTAGGTCAGGTGAATGACCTTTTATAGGCCATGGCTACCCCTAATTAGGCGCTATTGCAAACAGGAGCAGAAATAGTGATTAGCAGTAACAAAATTTTTTTTATTTTACGCGAATATTATACATATTAAATGAATAATACCTTTGTCTATCTTATTTAGAAGCCAAATTATACTTACCCATATAAACAACTTTAATAATTCAAAAGACAGGTACAAGGCCAACACCTGTGCCTCTACGAAGAAAGAAAAAATACGTCTGACTAAGGTCGCGAATAATTGTAAACAATTGTAAAACTATTTAATAGAACCAGTGCCGGATTAAGCAAGCGCGGGGCCTATAGCAAATTCTTTCAAACACCCCTTGATCAAACAATAAAAAACAATTTAATACTTTTACTTACTTAATAAATTTCATTCATAAGTAAGTTAAGCTTATATCACATATGTATACATTTATAAAAACTAAGGACTGAGGATTTTGTTGCTCAATAAAATAAAATAAAAAGATTATAGCTCAGGTAGGGATGACTGGGTTTAAATACGCGGAGCCCCCTATGGCGCAGGTCCCGTAGCAATTGCTAGTCTTCCTACGTTTTTAATCCGGTACTCAATAGAACTTTCCATAACACGTTTATATGTGTATGGAACTATGGATCATAAAAAGTTAAAATAGAGATTGGCAGAGGCCAACCCTTTTTTCGGTTGGAGTGTTTAAAAAAAACTTTTTAAAAGATATTTTTATTATTTGATTTCTTAAAATAACGATAATATTTTCTCTCTTACCTAGTCAATTATCTACGATTTTGACCCATTTACGGCGCTTCAAATATTATTAAACCTTGGAGAAATATCGCATTTCTCTTCAATTAAAATTATCAATTTAAATGAGTTCACGTTTTTTGTAAAACTCGACTTCAATTCACTCGTCGGCGCCATCCGACCTGGTAATGCCCTATAGTTTATTTAGGCAAAAGGGAAAAAGTCATAATTTTGTTGGTCAATCTTTAGCTCTTAAAACAAACTGATTATCAGGGTAATCGTTCAGATAATTTTGGTGAAATAATATTACTAAACTCGAATACTATTGATCTGTGTTAGGCCTCGGATATCTTGAAAAAACTAAGGATATCACTTTATGCTAAGAGATTTTATATATTTAACTCTAAAATGACTCCGTGTCGCAGTTGCCAAGGTATTGGCTTCGGCGTCGGGAGTCGTGGATTCGATTCCTACACGGGACAACTATCTGGGTGACTCACGGATAATTGTTTCGCTTCTGGTTGTTTGTCCGTGTGAAATTTATGTTTGTAAAACGTCCTTACAACACAGGATAATGTTATCCTAATTTAAGGGATATTTAAAAAAAATCAAATGTCAGCAAATAATAAAATGCGTAACGTTTCACTGAGCTTATAACATTACATATCAACACGTCATAATTACTTTCAAAAGATTTAAAATTTCATTTAAAACTTCTAAACACATTTAAAACTGTGTAAATATGAATATGTCGTATACACAGTATTTTAACTATGTAAAAGTTTTAAACGAAAGAATGAAAGATCTCATGTTGTTAACCTAGTGCAATAATTAATTCTAAAGGTAGGTAATAATTAATTCTAGAGGTCGTAGTACTTCTCCAGACAGACCTGACCATTCGTGCAACAGTGACGACTGTTGCGTAACCCTACCAGAGTTGTCTTTCTCTAATACTTAACCTTCAAAATAATCTACTTTATATATATATATATATAATAACATACTCCCTTCTACAACAAAATTTCAGTGCATGCAGAAAGATTTCTTATTGGCAGCTGTTGGCATTTAAGAACATTTAAGAAATTCATTAAAGAAAAACATTATACATAAAAAGGGTTATCATAATATAAATGAATACATAGCTCCTGCGTTATCATAATGAATGTATTCATTCAAATAATATATTCATTTATTTAGGGAAAAAAATGACAAAAAAAGGATACTTACGGAGTTTATGTCTCTTGTTTCTTCTTCGTTAGAGGAACCTCGTTGCGAAACGTTGATAGATTTTAAAAAAATAATATCGATAGATTAATAATTATTGTAGTTTCTTTATCGATGAATAAATGATTTGGATTTATCCAAAACTTCCCGCAATACCGTTTTGTAAGACTTAGAGTCCTCCTGAGGCTTTAAGGTCATCCAGACATTTACGTTGACGACAAAAGAAAGCACAAAAAACGATGTTTCTGCATATTTATTTTGGGCGATCCATGGGTGATCGTTTTCCTTAGTACAATCTCTTCGAAAATAAATTGATCGATTATTAAGGAACAAACACATCATAACAGTACATCGGTGTTATTATAGTTTTAAAAGATGATTCGGGGAAGAGAGAAGAAACTTCCCAAGCGTACATAGTTTGAGAGCCAGTCTATTTATAGTTTATGAGTTATAGACACCAAACCTTAAAAATTGAAAATAAAGATATATTTTGCAATTGACTGATAAACAAAGAATACTACACAAACGAATTTATACATTCAACTTATTTGAATAAAGGACACAACAGAAACTTTTTTTTTCGTAATTTCCATTTCGTGAAAGTAGCGATAAATTGCCCATTTTATCGGAAGCCATCACTAAATCCCATCTTTTCCAATGCTCCGCTAATGTCCGATGATCACTTCATCACGAATTTTCAGTTCGTAAGGAATTCGTTTTAACGAACCTATATTTCGTCTATTCTATGCGCATCTTGTGATTTATTTTTAACTTTAACAAAATTTCTTTTAACTTCTATCTTTAATGGAATTAAGAGGTAAAATTACCTTATGGGGCAATAAGGGCTGCGATAGGTCAGTGTCAGGATGCTAGCTTTTAATCCAAGTTTTTATACCGACATTAATAACTTGTGTGAGTAAAAAAAGCGTTAATTGTAATTTTAAGTGCTCAGTAACTCGAAAAAAAAATACAAATCATCATAGAATTAATTTACAAACAAATTTTTTCGAGATATGAAAAACCTGCCATTGCACCGTGAAGTCATAACACTCGCTGTACAGGCTATATATATGTAAATACTGTTACTACCGTTCATACACGCACACAAGTTCGTTTGTGTGCGTGAACAGTAAAATTTAGGTATTCATGAATGACTACCGCCTTGTTCACAAGTTCTGTTTGTTAGGGAATAGAAAGGTAATTTAAAAAAAAAGTTTTTTATTTCAATAAGCGATTATACTATCGAGTCTGAACCTCCTGTATAAATTTGGGCACCTTTAAAAAAGCCTCCCTGTATTTAAACTCACTAAGTGACCCACCCCGTTTTAGCGCATGTGGTAAAACTATTACGCCTAATTTTTTATACTCTACCCGCCGATTATCAACACGGCAAGATTTTTACGACATCCTTAATTATCATCGTCATATTTAATTCAATTTACACAAAAAGTTAATGAACCATACACCTAAGCGTTCCCCATTAAATACTGAATATTGGAAATAACTTACGATAATCCGATCTATGTAGTATTGAGTTGATCGCGTACAGACTAAGTACATATCGAGAAATACAGACACTTTTGGGCTTTTTTATAATATGCAGTGATAAATTACATACTAATGCAAAACATGTTTTTGTGTTATAAAAATTTGAAAAAAAAATGAACACAGGTAATTTAATAAGTTAGGGGGAACATGTAACGTTAACTTCTTGTTATAACATTTTTAATGAAAAAGTAATGACTGTCGTTTCTTTGTTCGTTACAAAGCAGGATTTTCCACATCAATCTTTTTAATTACACTTTAAACGAAACTCATGTAGGAAAGTAAATATGCTTAAAATTGAGTTTAATTAAAAAGAGAACATAAAGGGAAATGAAACAGGTACACAATTTTAAAAAGAAACTTATTTACTTCCAGGGAAATGCAATCCCACTTGTTAGAAATTGTTTCTTGTAAAACATTTCTTCTTACACTGAACAAAATTATATAAACAAATTTATTATGTAATACAATGGCGTAGTTGAAACGGAAAACATAATCAAGAGCAGTTATTAGGAAATACACGGTTCAAATAGCACATACAAAATACCTTTCAAACTGAAGTACATAATGACGGCTCTAGGTTCGGGACAAAAGATGTTGATCCGCCTGGCGCTTATCCCATTTTAATGAACCCGTTCGTTACTCAGTGCTAATGCCCTTATTTTCGTTTCAAATAAAGTATTTTTCAAACGTACCTACAGAAAGTGTTTTAACTTTCATTTATTTTAGTGATCAAACTCGAAATTACCTACAAATTTATATTTGTTTATGCATTGAAGAATATTTTTGTTGATTCATACCTGTTCTCAACCGAAAGATGTATAATGTATATTTTTATTGAATTACTTTATCATACGAACATCAAATAATATAAGAAATACCTAATATTATCAGCCTTCCTTAAAACACTTACTCCGATACTCGGCTTCGAAGCATTGCGATTGGTTTTACTATGCATAAAACATGACTTCAGGTACATATAACTTGGCGTTAAGATTGATCGGGTAATTAAAATTCGCGACACATTCAACTGGCCATATATGTAAAAGAAGAGAAACAACGGGCTTTAAAAAATAATGCATGTCTCTCCAAAATAAGCACCGGAAACTCGATGAATGCAGTATCTATAACAATATGCTATAATAAGCCTGTAGTATTTGTGATAATGATATTGAGCCTTTTCTATAGAGATGGTGCTCGTATAATCTTTATTACGTCACGAAGTCATTGAATATAATTATATAGTTTGAAATACATAACTTATTTTTCAGACTTGATAGATATCACATAACTGAAATAACAACATGGTTGCGAAATAAATGATGGACATGTGGTACTGACCCCACCTAGTGTGGGATAAGAAAGAATAAGAAGATGAGTAAGATAGAATATTACCTCACTCACTAGAAGAAATTCAAAAGTACAAATATGTACGTTATGTCTTCTTTTTTTTGTTTTTATTTTATTAAACTTAGTTACATAAACACTTAAACCAAAACACAAAGAAATAACGCCTGCTTAAACATTTTTCAACAATATTATATAGTGTTCTACCATTTCCAGAAATTGGAAAAGCTAATACACTGTTACAAAACTATAATATAATTAATGTTTTAGACATGATTTCACACCTCTCTGCTTCAACCCTTACACGTTCCATCATGATATGGTACACATCTTCAATTAATTCACATTGGTTACATTTAGGCGATATAACTTTCTTCATAAGAAACCCGTAGTTATTGAACGGCATGTGCCCAGATCGAAGTCTTAGAGCGATTACAATTTCGGACCTGCTCATTTTTGAATCTGCAAACCATGGGAAACGGCAAATAACTGGCTGAATTGTTTTGTATCATATTCCTTTCATAATTGACCTCTCATCAAAATATTCACTCCCTTAATCGCGACAAAGTTCTTTTGAAATAGGTTAATATAATAACTCCGAAAAATAAGTAGACATTGAACATTCATGCCATCAATAAGTGCTTCTGAAGCTAGACTATCAACCTGCTCATTTTCAACTATACCAATATTAGATGGAATCCAGTGTAGTATATCCCTTTCTTGGCTAATTTTTCTATAGATTCCATTATTGGTACATCGACGTCGATCTTCTGTAATGGTAAGTTTTTTCCATACAGGCATCTGCATTCGTGTAACAGCCGAAGTTGCTGCGGGGTTCTGACACAGTAAAAATAATAAACTTACAAGCGGTGATAGGGATAGTTCATAAACTATCCCTTCCTTTACACGAAAATACAAAAGAAGGTGATATAAAAAGTAGTAGCAAATGACTTTAACTTTAACTTATTTTTTTATGCATGTTTATTAATATATTATCAGTTCTTATGTAACATTCAATTTCGCTCCATTTTAAACATATCAAAGCATTGCTTTACAGTTCGGCCAAAATTGGATGTAGTTTAAATACCCAAATGCAACAAAATGTCGAATTACAAATACTTCCTATAGGTTTTGAGAACACCAGAAGACAAATGTAGACTATCGCGTATGTAAAATGTAATATGATAATTTTATCATACAGAAAAAAAAATAGCTTTTTACCTCTAGGGCACCAATAAAACGACATGTATATACATAATGATATTCTTTAAAAACTCAATCCAAGGGGTGAGATTGAGGATATTATACTTTTATTTAATTGTGCAACAGTAGATATTTTCTTTCCTTTTTGAGCATGAGATCATAAGTCTATTTGTAAACTGGTTTCTTTTTATTACAGTATGTTGTAACATTTATAATTATTTGTAAGATGACACATAATTGTCGCGGTTGGGTATCAAAACTTTATCCAACTAAGGTTATAAACCCTAAAGCAATGCTTTTGTAAGTTTAAAAAGGAAAAGAGTTGAATGTTGAAAAATTAAACAAAAATTAATAAAAATGGTAAAATGCCCTCGTACATAAGAACTGATATTGAGAAATATGCAGAGAATAAATAAGGCTTGCATACGAGTTATTCCCTAGAGTGATAGAGCAACAAAGGTCATGCGATGATATATTGCTTCTTAGAAAAGGTTGCTATTTTATTTTAATTAGTACCTATAAAATAACTTCGATGATAATGTTATACTTACACAGCTTACAGTTTACAGCAAAATCAACCTTAAATAAATGAATGTTAAATCAAAAATACATGGAATTTTTCTGTTGTTTAGTCTTATGCCCGGTTTCTGAAACACTGATGAAACTATTAAAATGTCATTTAAGTTGCCAAAAGGATGGTTAAACTCTATGAATTGATCATTCTTTCACGTTAACCATCTTTTTGACAACATTAATAACATTTGAAAAGCCATTTGATTCTATTAGATAAATTCATTAGATAAATTCTACGATGATCAGAAATTTTTCAGATTCAGAATCCGGGCGTTAGTCTTTTAAAATGAAAAGAGTTTTTAAATTTACATAAATAGTACCTGTTTCCTCAAAAATAGAATAATAATTATAAATAATCTGAACACCCAATGGTAAAAGCAACTGTTTAAACGGTGTGCTCGCTGGTTAGAAGTAATTGTTTCATATTATTTAAAACAATATTACTAATAGGTTTTCCATTTTTGGTACTGTTGTTAAACGGGCATTCTTATTAACCTCTTGAGGTTACTGAGTGAGTGAGGATGTTGATTCATTACATTAACGTTAAACAATCGTAAATTTATGTGAAAATTACAAGAGTACTTCGTTAAATCGTCCAATTATGCCCAGTAAAAGTCGTTCGAAGCGCAGATATGAAGGGCTCTTCCACTGTTAAATTGTTCGCTATTTGTACAATCCGAACTCTGACTGATTAGTAAGCGCGGTGTTATTAATTGCAAAAGTTCCGCAATTCGATAGTATATGTTTGAACACAAGTCAAAAAGTACAGACAACGTGATAATACCGGTGGTACTTTTAAATATCAACTAATAAATTCCGTGTAATATAAGTCTATTTTTCTTCATTTATTCATGTTCTATTGTGGTGTATTATATTTCTAAGGCATACATTACTCCGTTATATTATTATCATCTAAAAATTAAAGCAAAATTTTCATTAAATTGAAAAAAATCACATTGTATGTATTTTATTACACAAATTATCAGGATAGTATTTGTCTTGCCATTAATTAATTGCACATATACGATGATCTATGATATTAGTATAGTTAACTCGGATATACTCACACATTGATCAGTTACCGAATTTTAAAATAAAATAAAGTGGGGAAAAAAGTAAATATATAAAATTACTTTATATCTACTCATCATCATCATCATCGTTATTTTTTATCGTTAGCGGAGATCCTAATTTTAAGATGATGTCATAATCGTTAACTAAAAAAGGCACTGGAGAATATATTGCCTTTGTGACAGTAAGGCTTACTTTAACAGTTTTCGATTATTACAATTTCATTATGCTAAATTTCAAGTACAAACTTAAAAAAAACCTTTAGAGTAAAAATCTCTACTACGCTTCAATATAAGTCTAACAAGAAAGTAAAAAGAGTGGGTAAATGACATTTTGTAACATAGAAATAAGTTCTATTTTTAATAAAAATAAATCTTATTTTACATGACCGTGATCTTTTGTATAAAAAGGTTTTGTAAGGCAGTTATGTCAGAGACAAAGCTCTATACATCACTTTAAGTTAAGGTGACCTGGTTTCGCACAAAGCTCAACCGTACCTCGAATTCATCCATATAATTTTATTACTTTTATAATGTTTCATATTTTAGGGCATATGTTTAAAAAAATGTTCTTTACATGAAATATTCTTGCAAACAAATATGAACTACAAATATCTCATTGTAAATTGCTCCATATACATGACTTTTACTTTTTTAACGATGTATAAAATTGTGTTACTGCGCATTATGAATATTTACTTTCATGGTAAAGGTATAAAGCTCATAAAGGCTTTGTTTTAAAAAAAAGGGTGAAACCACACAGATGGGTATTGTTGTTAAATAAATATAAATCGCACATAACAATGCTATGATATTAATAATCATTGCCACAGCCACAAATATCCGGCAAGAGTTACGGAAATATAATCTCTATAGTCGTTTTAAATAATATGAAACAAATACTTCTCACCAGCCAGCACACCGTCTAAACAGTTGCTTTTGCCATTAGGTGTTTAGATTATTTATAATTATTATTCCATTTTTGAGGTAAAGTTCACTATTTATGTTAATTTAAAAAAGCTATTAATTTAAAAAATTGACGACCGGTTTCTGATACACTGATCATCGTAGAAGTTAACTGATCAGTCATTTGAGTCGCCAAAAGGATGGTTAAACGCTAAAGCATAAGTATTAAGCATAAGGATGGTTATGAATTGATCATTCTGATCAATTAGGAACAATTCAACAAATTGATCGAATCATTTAATATCATCGCGATGGTTTTTCATTTTTGCAACAGTAAAAACACTGAGGATGAAGTTAAGCTACGTAACCAGTAAACTTACGTACTTATAGACAAGAAAACAAAAATGTGTTGGTGTCTTTTTAGACCTGGCTAAGGCTTTTGGCTAAGAAAAGGCGAATGGGTTTTTTGACTTGAGACATTGATGTCTATCATACTTCCATTACGCAATTTTACTTTTAAACTAATCAAAATATTGGAAGTACTCTAAACTGTGCATTTACTATGTTTACAAATTAACGCATTGTACCTATGCAGTAAAAATAGGTTTTGTTTAAAAATTTGAAAAAACGTTTGATCAATAGACGCGGAGTGGCACGGAAGTGAGTAGGTACATTTGAACAAACTAGAAAGAATCACGTTCATACAGGTATTCTCGCCACACGCTTGCGGAATACTTTTACGTAATATTCGGCTATTTGGCCAGGAAGCACACCGAATGTTCCGTATTCAGCAGGTAGCTGAATGTACTATTCGTTGCAAGTTTCTAATTTGCATAGTTCACTGCTGAAAACACGTTTTAAATATCGTTTAACAATGATTTATTGCTTACTTGAAACGAGAATGCTTTCGAAATTTTTTAATCTTAAAATCACATTTTGAATTTTCTTATAAAATAATGATAGACATCATAAAAGAGACTAAACAAATATAAATTGAAGTTGAATATGCAATTCGTTACACTCTCATCACGTTAATGACAAAAATAGTTATATAATTAAAATATATATATATTATCAAATATCTGTTCTAACTACGATTGCTTTATTATAATTAAATATTAAAATATCACTTTCTTTGTCCGCAGTTCATCGGCGAGTGAGTTAATATCACGACGCGGTGTATTCTCACGAAGGCAATATGGATCCGTTGAACAGGTACGTAATGTGATATTCGAAATAAAATATGAGATGAATCCATTTAGATCAGTAAATAATTACATTTCTTTATTATTCTATATTAACTTTATATATTTCTACAAAGCTTCTTTAAAACACTCTAGTATAAAATATGATTAATGCAATTAATCATATTAAAGACAAATAATAAAAGAATACACTTTGTATTCTTTTATAATTTGTCTTTTATTTTTTGTTTAGTTTATAAACCTGTACAAAAGCTCAGCTATTTCAGTCGTCGAGCATAAATGTTTAAACATGATGATCAGCTTGGCAGTTGTTAAAGTATTAGATGTTGTCCATGTGAGTGACCATTAGTGTATAAAAAGTATTGAAGAAAACAAAATAAGAGTTTGAGAAAATAAGTATTTCCTCCCTTCGTGCACAACATTGTTACTGATACAGACGTTGGTGCGCCCGATGGTTGATTATGGTGATGTTTTCTACCCGGTCAAAAATGAGGATTTATAATTGAATTGAGTTTATGTTTAGATTTCGAAAGTTTGACCACATTTCCCACTTTCGTAATTAATTAGCTGCAGATTCCCGAATGAAGAAACACTCACATTCTTCATCCTCTTTGATCCCATCACTCCTGATTAACTCAAACGAAAATTTTCCTTCCAATCTGATGTTCACGGTCGGAACCTCCGCTCTGATCAAAACCTCATTAAATATTAAAAAGAGAAATTAGAAGGGTTCTAATTTCTTTTTATTGTTCCTGTTTTGTGTTCAAATCTGGAACTCACTACCCACCTCTATCAGAAATTGTCTAATTAAAGATGAATTTAAACGTGACGTCTTTAAATTATATTTAGATACTCGCCAATTTTTTTGCATCAGGGCTATACCCGTTTCTCTTGTTTTTGTTTTCTCCCAATACTGTAATATCAAATTACACTGATCAAATTTGTCCATATCAATTTTTTCTCCTTCTTGAATCATCTAATACTATAAAGGTCTATGTATATTTGTGTTTGTCTATATGTATATATGTGTATTGTACATATATCATTTCTGCAATTATACAAGTATGAAATATTATATAAAACCATATTAGTTTCACTACGGCTCATTTGGCTCTCTCGCACCTCCTTAGTTTCTCTATTTATTTCTCGGTGGTAGAGAACACCTAATGGTGTAAAGTCAGCCGTTGTACGCTATTGTGCAAAAAGTTTTTATAATAAAAATAAATTGATATACTCGCTGAAAATCTAGTACATAAACAAATTGTCTACGCGCCCAACAGATAATCAAATTCACTAACCCGTTTTCCCGTTGTTCTTTTTAATTTATGCCATGTAAAGGAACTTTCAACGAATTTCGAATAATTGTTTCACTGAATTTAATTGTTACAAATCCTGGTTGCCTAGTTTGAAATTCATGGAAGACTCGTGTAAAAATTTAAAAGTCCTCCTAAGCACTCATTCCTTATATCTATTTATTTCGTTTTTTTTTCATAATTTATTAAAAATTTTCCGAATCCTTAATGTGGCTTTTTTCTACCGTAAATTCGTATCTATGTACTTACTTTTAATGTACATATATTTATATAAAACTTAAAAAAAAACGGATGGATCAAGTGATTAGATTGCGAAGGTCCAACGAAATTTTCTTCGCTCCATGCAATATAGATAGATGTAAGAAACCGAATTTATCATATTAACAATTATTAAACAACTACAAAAATAATAATATAGTCATCACTTGAGGTAAGAGTCAAGTCGTACATATCTAGAAGCTAATGTAATATAGTATTGTGAACAACAATTGTGATTGCATTGATTTAACAAATAAGCTTTGCTATGTAGTTCCTCGCACTATCCATAAACGAACAGTTCACCCGGGCACTCTCTTTTTTCCACCAAGACCAACCGAACAAATTCAGGATAACGTGTACTTCCTATACAACGTGTACTTAAATCTTATAATTCTAATTTCGTTGACATTTTGTTTTCTTGATTTTACGCGAATATTATACATATTAAATGAAACTAGTTTACGGATTTTAACGCGTTTTTTATTTTGATTTGAACTCCCGACGTTTCGAACCCTTTCCAGCATTCATGGTCACGGGACAGATTGACAAAATAAAAAACGCGATAAATTCCGTAAACTAGTTTCATTTAATTCGTTGACATTATTATATTTGCATGCTCTAAATCTAAATTTGAGAACCAAATAGTTTCCAATTTATGTATTTTTGAAGTGTTTTTTAAGGTTTTTTATTATTTAATGAAATGTTTTTTTTTTATGTTTTTGTGTTTATTAATTGCAACGTATAATTCTGCGTTTCGTCTAGTGAGGGAGGTAACCGGTCGCCACTTTATTGAAAGGTGGCAACGCATCTGTAGGGGTGTTGCAAATGTCCACGGGCGGCGGTTAGCTTTTAAAATCAAATGAACCACCAGCTCGGTTGCCACCTTCTCAGATAAAAGGAATAATATTCCTTTTATCTGAGAAGGTGGCAACCGTAAATTCTAATTCTGTAAAAATTGGTCCATTACTATTTAAATTTTCTACAGACGACACGTTCGAAGATCTATTATTAAAAAATTCCCTACTTTTTAAATCTACTCTCATAAATATATTTAAATCTGCTTTCATGTAATAGGAGACGTAAATTCTTTTAGAACATTCTGCACCTTTCTTTCACTGCCACTAAAAATATATATGCGTTAGTAAAATTAACCTAAGCTAGTCGAGATAAACTTTTGTATAAAGGGAAACAAAATGCGCTATGCCAAACGCTTTGGTTCCTCCATCAATCACTCCAATTTTGCCATGTAACGACTGCCTTAGTACAGTTATTTATACATCGACACTGTGTGCTTCAATAAGAATGCTGCTTATTGAATTATTTACTACAAGTTTTAATTAAAAAAATATAATAATGCTTAATAGTATTATACCAAAGGACGATGGCGAAATTTTTGTGGAACAAATTTTTTTGCGTCTCATGACGAAAAGTATTTAAAAATAGAATTTATTGTTGTGAATATACATATTATACAAACAAATTGTTATTGGGTGGAATTAAAAATATTTCGGTGTAGAGTTTTTGAGGTTATGTCGAATGCTACTGCTATACTTTAAATAATAATAAAAACAATCTGTAATAAAATGAATTGCGGTCTATATAAAAGAGTTAGAATAAACCAAAAGATGTCATAGTTTCGAAAACCTACAAGGTAGCATATTACATCTCTCCATATACTTATAACGTTACATAAGTACGGTAATAAAACATTAGTTATGGTAGTAAAGCAAGTAAGCAATGAACATAGAAAACAAGGGATGGGCAAAATACATTAAAATAGTCATTTAATTACTAAAGAGCACAACTTTTAGAATCGGGATATAATCAACTTACATAGTTCTATTGAATAAAAAATAAAGTTTATCGTTAAAATGCTAGAGTCCTGATAAATGGTTAAAATGCTAGAGTATGCTGAGTAAACAACATAAATAAAATATTTTGCAAAAAGAAAATGGCGACTTTTATAATTGCTATTTGAGTAATCTTCAGTGATCTTAGAATTGATCTTAAATTCACTCCAGCAATAAATGCAATATTTGATAATCAATTGGCAAAGTATACAATATACATTACGAAAAATGAAGGGATTCGAATGAATTTTAACCTCACAATATTACTTTTTTTTTAAATAAACATTGCTCTAACTTTAGGATAACATTGTCCTGTATTGTAAGGACGTTTTACAAACATAAATTTCACGCGGACAAACACCCAGATTCGGAACAATTATCTGTGGGTCACACAAATAGTTGTCCCGTGTGGGAATCGAACCCACGGCCCTCGACGCCGAAGCCAATACCTTGGCAACTACGCCACGGAGTCATCAATTAAAGCTTCTCCATAATAGTGCAAAGAAAGTAATTAAAACTTTCCATATAAGCTGTTTTCATAGAGTGATATTATTCGGAAATTTACTTAGTAAATGAACAACTTTATGAGTACGAAGTTAGAGTTGGGACAAAAATACTTGTCTTGTGAATTTGTACTACGTAGACCGAAGCAATCATTAACTGGAAAGTGAATTTTTTCACTTGGAAATTAAAATTAAAATAAAGTGCAATAAAATAAAGGATGCCTTCAATTTTATTCATAGTGTTACCTTGCTATTATAAAATAGATACAGCAAGGTAATAATTCTCACTCTCGCACCATATTCAAGATGTTATACAATCCGCGAAAAACAACGAGCAATATGGAAGTAGGTCAGACGATGGAGTGATACTGTCATCTACATAAGGTACTTTATATTATTTACATTTCCATGAAAAATTTCTGAATGGATCAATAGTTCCTTACATGTTTTCATGTGAAAATTTGGCAAGCTAGCAGGCGGTTCACCTGATGTTTAGTGATTACCGCCGTCCATGTACATCTACAACACCTGACGCATTGCATATGCGTTGCCAACATTTAAAAAAACGGCCAAGTGTGAGTCGGACTCGTGCACGAAGGGTTCCGTATCTATGAAAACGGTTAAAACAAGTCTTATTGTATGGGAGCCCCGCATAAATATCTTTTATTTTGTGTTTTAGTATTTGTTGTTATAGCGGCAAATGAAATACATCATCTGTAACAATTTCAATTGTCTAACTATCACGGTTAATGAAATACAACCTGGTGACAGACGGACAGACAATACGAACAGACAGACATTGGGTACGGAACCCTTAAAATATAGTTTTTTGATATTAAGATATAAGTTATTTGTAGATAAAAATTTTGGGATTAAATATGTTTTTAACAAAGAAATTATAGTTAATTAAACATCCAACCGGGTAATAAAACTACAAACATGCATACAGAATTGAAATAAGATTCTCACATGAAGTCAAGAACATGCCAAAGTTAAGCCGCTTAACATACAAACCTAATAATGGTACTGCAATGAATAAGATACTGTTTTTTCAAATTCAAGAATTTGAATAGGTTCGCATTCAATATTCTTTTACCTTTTACCCTTTTCTACCAATCAATAACAAATTCAGTGTCAAACAATACGAGTTGTGTGCATCGCATAAAGCTATTGTAATCTGTTTAGAATTGCATTTCATAACTACACCTTGCTACTAACGGGCTGTGTTAACGCTGTCGTAGACAGACAAAGTGCCAATTGGTCCATGTCAGACACAACACCTGGACACAATGGCACCTGCAATTGTTTAAACACAGCGCCGCGGCGTGCCGGTACTTCGACATTCAACACCGCTCAACGCGCAACTAATACGCAAATATTATATTACCTGTTTAGATTTTTTTCTAAAATATGATTTAACTACTCACCCAGCATAGTATTTTTTTTAATGTTTTAATTAAAAAACATTGCCCTTACTTTAGGATAACATTATCCTCTGTTGTAGGGACGTTTTTTACAAACATAAATTTCACGCGGACTAACACCCAGATGCGAAACAACTATCTGTGGGCCACACAAATAGTTGTCCCGTGTGGAAATCGAACCCACGACCCCCGTCGCCGAAGCCAATACCTTGGCAACGGCATCACGGAGTCATCAAGTGATACTTGTATACTATACACTTATTTGTACAAAAAATTATTTGATGGCATTCTTATTTTTTGTCTAACGTTAGTCAGTGGTTTTAGAAAGTAATTAAGTGTTATTAATCTCTATGCCTTATTTAGTTGCGTATAAATAATAAATAAAAAAATTAAAATCCAAAAGTGCACAACTCGCAAGCGTATTATACATTTACATGTGGAATACAAGAGAATGAACGGAGTGACAATTAAATATATAATAGACAATTTTTACAAGAGAAAAATCAGAGGTCGAACTTTTACAATTTTTTTGTTATATAATCTAAAGTGAATCAATTGGGAAAAAGTTATAAGATAACTTAAGGTACCTGAAACATTGATAATAATATGGATTTAACGTCTAGTTTAAAGTATAAGAACGATTTTATGTAGCGAGACTGGAGTATGCTCACATATCGAGAGCAAGGCATTCTCACATACTGTCCATTGTGAGTCCAGTGTGAATATTTACAATGTAGAGATGAGTTTTAGATTTTCGCACGTCTGTAACTGGTTAAAAGCACAAGATGTGGTTATTTTTTATCAACAGCAAGATTACCTATATATCAATATTCTTTATACTTTATGTTGCTCTGGTCAGATTACCTTTATCATTATTCTATATTTATACACATTTTCATGAAACGAACTTTTTTTGATACCTCCTCTATTTCAGGCAAATAAATCTTATATTTTAATTCAGCTTACCGAACAGTAAGAATTTAATAAGAGATATAAATATCACTTTGCAATTTCGTATAAGATCCTCGCGTTTCTATCGAATCACAAAATATTAACATATCAATTCCTCGTTGAAAATTGAATTTTCTGACCGGCTCGGGTGGCAATAGAATGAAGTTTGAATATTTTTTTCTATGAACGGTTCCAGGAATATAAATTACTATGTTTATAAATATTGTCGTTATAATTCTTTTGATCAAAAAATTTATGTTAAACAACGCAAAAATCAAGCAAGCCAGTTTTATGTTATGGGTCATACCATATAAAGTTTCATTCAAAATTAATCATACCAATGTTAAAGAAACTCATTAATAAAGCCATTTGATAATGAAACATTAGACATTTTTGCGACGTAGCTGTTTTCATAACGAACGCGACGCGTTGTTTTTACTATACCGTTACAATGTTAATAAATTATTCGCCAAGTCGAAATGAGATTGATGTTTAGCGCTCCGCTTTCACCGAAGTAAATACATGCTATCGATGGTGTGTCGTGTACTACAATGAATGACATATTTGTCTAGACCAACTTGTTAATTACTTAAGCAATTTTAATTGTGTTTTTACAAGTACAATGAACGCAAATTACACATTAACATTAACATTTTGTTTTATTTGCGTTCACTGCATACCTACTATATAACCAACTATATTTATGTACCTATAAATTTTCAATAAAACTATTATTTTAACAATAAATTTGCTCTCAAATATCACTATCCGCTTTTTGGTTATCCGGGGTTACAAGTTTCAATCCCATTGGCTTACGACAATATAACGTCGAGTATCCGGATTTCCTACATACAAAAACTATGTCTACGCCACTGTTCGTAGTCACGGCAACATACCGCTTAAGTATGACCCGCCCGAGAAACCATTTAAAATATCTGTCTAGCCTATCTGTGAGATGTTGACTTTATTTTAATCTAGGGCCACGCAGCAGTAGTCGCTGATGTACGAATATTTGGGTCCGTCCGGAAAAGTACCATAACCTCACAGAAGACAGCGTGCAGTGGAAGTATTATAGTTCTGCATTTCATCTGTTGAGGGAGGTAACCTGAGCCCAATTTAAAAAAGGTGGTAAAGCATCTGCAACCCTACGGGTGTCGCTAATGTCCATGAGCTGTGGTTATCACTCAAGATTAACCGCCAACTCGCTTGCCACCTTCTCACATAAAAAAGATACGGAATGATTTTGTTACCATAGAGACAAAATAAGCTAATTGCAAAATCTTTCCCTTTAAGCAATCCTACGGGTGTTACAAATGTATGGATATCTGCAACACCCGCAGGATTGAAAATGCGGCGGCAGTTGTCACTTAACATCTGGTGAACCGCCAGCTCGCTTGCCAACTTCATACATAAAAAAGAAGGAGATAGAATGCAATGTTTGAACACGTTTTAGCCATGTCATATTGATTTACAATATTTTACATTCTGCTTCGTGCTCGCACACAAAGTAAAAGAATCTTTCCCGACTTCTGCGTTCAGTGTTGTGCAGGATTGTGGTCGTAGGCAGGTTCCTGTTCTGCAAGTACAGCATCTATAAACTCTTCTCGCCTCTTAGGTGTCTATGTTTTTTTTTAATGTGACTTTTTTTAAGGCACCAGCTAGGTGAATGCTACTTCATAGGCAAATATCTCCCAGCTCTAAGGTGGGAAGATTTATTTTAATTTACTCATCAAACCATCATCATCTGGATAGGGTATGAGAGTTACTATTTCCTTGACGTCACTTCAGAGAATACCTCGGCGATCAGAAAGTAGATTTCACATCTACTCATTACAGAAGACCGCAAACTTCGACTTCTTATTAGAGGCTCCAGAAAGAGATAGAAGTTGACGAATCACTCGATTCCAGGGTTATCCCGTCCTAAACCTAAGAAATCTCCATCATCAATTCAACTGTGTCAATTGATTAATAGATCAATTCAACTGATTAATAGATATTGGCTGAATGACTTTTCCACGTTGCTAACTGCACTTCTACGTAATGTAGAATAGTAATAATTACTAATGTCATATTGCGTGAAGGTAAACACGCCTGAAAAATAGCACTTCACCTAATAATAGTAATTATATTATGCCTACTATACGGCCGTCACATAAAAATGTATGAATATACTCGTAAATATCTGTAATATCAGGCGCACATACATCGATTTTGCCACTGCGGCATGTTACCTAACTCTTCTCAGTATCATGCAATACGTAGCTTTAAATTGTAAAATATTATTAAAACTTAAATGTTGCAGAAAATAATGCAAAACAAATAGATTGGACATTGTTTTCTTGAAAGTTCCATACGCTTGTAGGTAAAAAGTCAGGGCCGATAATATTTTATTTTCAAGCCATATATGCAGATATTAGTGCAATCATTTATCATATTTATTCAATTTTTCATCGGCATTTAGAAGTACTCGTTGTATGACTGGGGTATTTTCTTGTATTCTTCAATAAAAAGAGGGTGGCAAGTGAGTTGTTGGTTCAACAGATGTTAATGTATTACACATACAGCTGTGGGGAAACATTGCAAATTTTTAAGAAAGTAGATGCCGGCTACCTCATTCATAAGAGAAAACAAAAGTATCATACTTCTATTCCGCGTCGGTCTTTTGTCTTCTGATGATCATGGTACTTAGACGTGACTGCCTTTTCGTGATACAACAAAAGCTACGTACGTCAGTTTAGCGATGTGAGTGATACATACTAAATCACATTAAAATTATAAACGTAAACGTGTATATGCGTCTCGTGATGATTGGACTGACAAGTATGAAAACTGTAAAAATGTTTAAATTTAATCTGGCACAAACTAAAAGTGTCTTTGTTGAAAAGTTGCCTACTGAACGCAACGCAACTATGACTCCAGAGTTTTTATCGATGTTCAGGAGCGGTTTCATTAAAATTAAGTAATTACTAATTACTTAACCTCAAGTAACGGACTAGCCGTTTGCCACCGCCAATAAAAAAGGGACTGCATAACCTCCGCACAAAATCGATTGTGACCGACGAGTGTCGTTGATCCCTTTATTTGGGAACTAATAAATGTAGTACAGAATACTTCGGACCGGCCATTATTACCATCCTTTCGTCTCTAAATGTTGGGACGGACTGAATATCCTTTGTCAGGAAATGCTTTCTCGCAATACCTTAAATATTTACTGCATATTTCACCTATTCACTAATGTTTCAGATGTACGTTATATTTTAACGCCCGTTTTTTGGTACTTCCTTTGAACGATATTTCTCAGACGCTGTTAAAATATGTAGAAAGATATACTTTCGGTTCATATCAATAATAAAAAAATCTCCATTTCATACATAACTTCAGAAAGCGTAGACAAGCTACGCAGGGACGTCGTGGATTTAGACTTAATCCTCGTCAATCAATATCTTCGAACGCTCCAATGTTGCACCTTTAATTTGTCAATCATGCCTCTGATTAATCCATTACTATAATTAAATCTTATCCTTTAAACGAGCAATTCTTGTATATAATCGGAATCTCGGAATCGGCTCCAGCGATTTTCATGAAATTTAGTATGTGCGTAGATTCGGGGGCGAAAAAACGATCTAGCTAGGTTTTATTTTTAGAAAATGTCCTTTTATCCCTGTTTTCAGCGAATGAAAAATATCATTCGAATATGACAGTAAATTTCGCCGCAAAGCAAATGTTATAATAGCTCGGTCGGTAATCGGGCGGCCCCAAATCAGACGGCCGGGATTCGTATCACGATCATTTACACAGTCTTTTTTTAAACTTTTTTTTCGGTTCCAGATCATTGCTTTCTTTATTTTTAATTTTTTTGTCGATTTGTTATTTTGTTACTTTTTTCCCTTTTTTTTTAAAGTTATTTCTTTTGTGAAAAACGCCACTTTATGTTTTCTTATTATTAGGTCGGTAAGATCGAAAAATATTACGCATATTTCATTACTCAGTAATTTGTATCTAAATGTAATTTCCAACCAAAAAAAAACAAACCGAGCAAAGCTCGGTCCTCCGGGTACTGTTAATTACGTGAGTAAAATTCACAGCTTTTTATATGCTATCACCTTGACTGACATTGGATAAGAGAGCTACCTGAAGTACCTATAGATATTTGGGTGTTACATCTTTTATTAAATATATTTTTCAAACAGTAATCGATCTAACATTGTAAGTATAATCACCACTCACGATATGTGTATAAACATGAACCACAACAATCGTATGTCGACTTTTAATTCAAAGAAGTGGTGTAATTAAGCAAATTAAATGACGTAATATGGACGCCCAAAATATCACATATGTATAGAATATGCAGCATGCAGGCATATTGCCAACTACTGAGAGAATGGCCTTCCGATTACAGTACCAACCTGACGGAACACATTAGTATAATACTTTTACTTTACGCTAACTTACGCCGCTCCCGTTGCGCAGTCATGGGTTCGATTCCCACGCGGGACAAGTACGACTCACAGATAATTGTTCCAGATCAGAGTGTTTATTATCAACGAGGGTGAGTGCTTAAGAGGGTCTGGGTAAGGTCAGGCAGCCGACCGATCTTAAAAGCCTAGCCAATACCATCAACAATATAGTTCACGTTGTGCTTACAGCTTACCGCATTTAGGTGGAATAACGGCAGAAGAAGAAGAAGAATACTTCACGGTGATTTTCTATTATATCAGGCGTACTTTCTAAGATCAAACTAACCTATTCGTGAAGCAGCAGTTGTTCTTGAAGCTATTGTTGCGCTATTTGTTAATCTATACTATGAATGGCAGCAACATAAGCTGTCATCACATCCTGTTTTTTACGTGGGAAAACTATGATCCATATGTGGAGGCAGCAGGGGTATTTGGGAGTTCCTGAGGATCATCCACCTGCACTGTCGCTTTTGCCATAACACCCGGGGTTAATTTGGTAAAGATGCCTTTAGGCACTAAGTCCATTGTTACCTGTTTTATTTAAGGTTTGCAACAAAGATTAAATAAATGAAATGTTCATAAGTAATTATGTATTCCACTTTTATAATAAAGTATTACTAAACATCCTATCCTAAGATAAAGTGGTAATTATTAAGTATTAGTCGATCTGTTAATAATGATGTTTTCGGCAATGTTTTAATAAAGATTCCACATATCCACACTGCGCGGCGTTTAAACATATAAAAGAGAATGTGAGAGGTGATCTAGAAAGTATCATACGGAAAGAGATAGCATTCTATAGAATTGTTATCTAATTGGTTCCCCAGTTTTGGCGCACTAGTGTCATATTTATCTCGTATTTGTATGCAAATGCAGCCTCGGCTGTTGCACGAATGGGTAGGCCCGTCCGGGTAAGTACCATGACGTCACAGAAGACCAGCGTAAAGTTGAAGTATGACAAATACTTTCGCGTTTCGTCTGGTAAGTAAGGCCAATTTCGTAATTTCGTTCTGTAACCCTCGGGTGTAGCAGATGTCCATGGGCGGCGGTATTCACTTAACATCAGGTGAACCGTCTGCTCGTTTGGCAACTTTTCACACAAAAAAAAACGTTAAATTGGTCAAATTAAATAAAAATCAATATGTAATTTTTTTGTATATAACATTAGTGTTATATTTAAATCCGCGATTTTATTAATACGAATATAAATTATGTAATCATTTGACCAAATTTTGGTCGATTTTTTTTTGGTAAATCATGTATTTTGGAAATAAAAAAATAAAGAAAATGATCTGGTATAGAAAAAAAAAGTAAAACAAATAAGTGTGTAAATGATCGCGATACGAGCTGCGGCCGTTTGTTTTTGGGCCGCCCGTTTACCGACCGAGCTATTTATTATAACATTTTTTTGCGGCGAAATTTACTGTCATATATTATAATGATATTTTTCATTCCCTGAAAACAGGGATGAAAGGAAATTTTCTAAAAATCGATCGATTTCTCTCCCCGGAATCTAGGCACATACTAAATTTCATGAAAATCGCTGGTTTCCGAGATTCCTATTATATAATTATATATATATATATATATATATATATATATATATATATATATATATATATATATATATATATGCTCTATATATTGCTCGTTTAAGGGATAAGATAAAATAGAATTATACGAGTATACGCGTCGGACCCACCGTCGGTGGTCCTGCCGAACACTACACCCACAGCTAGTGTAACAACAAGCACGGCGAGACCAACACAACGCGTACACAAGGTACACCCGCGTTCCAGGGCGGTTCTCACCGCCCCCAGCCACCGATTACCTAAAAACACAGTCGACGGCCATCGGGATCCTGGTCCGAACCGCAACCTTGATGGCCCTTAGTTGACACACCATAGTTAAACGCACGTATGAGCACATGCGCGGCCCTACCCACAGCGGAGGGCCCAAACCCGTGGGTTCTGGCTAGCCTACCGGTTCTGCGTCAGATGAAGCTTTAATAGTCTCGGGATTGAAAGCAAAAACATCAGTTAATACAAGATACAAGACGAGTATAAGGATGTTGCAATGTCGTAAAAGTTTCAAACTATTATTCAATTGACATCCTGGACGTCAAATGACAAATGTTGTAAAACTTTTACGACATTGTAACGTCCGTATATACTTTCTGTGTCTTAGTTTAGTCTGCTAAATAATAAACAGAAAAAAAATCTAACAATTATAAAATCGCGGATTGAAATATAACATTTTAGTTTTATATTAAAAAATGACATATTAATTTTTATATATCTATAATTTGACCCATTTAACGTATTAATTAATGCTATCGTAATAAATGACATTTGAACTCATATTTTCTTTTTCATAACCATAAATTGCCTTTTTTTTATCATAACCGTTGTACAAATTGCATATTTTTTCTAGGTGAGAATCTAAACGTTCGGCCGCCAAAGCAAACTACGCCAACGAAGACATCACAGTAAAGATGGTTAATGAAAGAGATTGGTTTTAGGAAATTTTAATTGATGAATTTTGTCAGCTGCTTTTTCTATAATTTATTATTGATACTGTTGTTTGTCGTCCTAAAATGATGTAAAATCTTTTTGATCCTTTAATCGAACTCGTTCATAAAAAGTATATACGTGGGACTAAAATAATATCTGTGTGGTCAACGATTCATTGAGCGTAAAATGATTTAATTATAGAAAGTTATTCTTATACTTTTCCGAGCTGTTTCCGTGTGTTCATTGATAAAGTGAATGGGTTTAGCCCAAAAATCGCCGTCTCCTTTTAAACATTATTGTAGATACCTACTTTTATCGATCTTTCTACCGAACAGAACCTTCACGCAGAAGAAACAAAAAGCGTTAATAAAATTCCATTCCCCTTCAGTCCGACTGCAATGTAATTTAAAGCAAACTTCGGTGACATCGCCGCTATGTTTTAAGTAAAAAGCATATATCCAATTCTCATTTTGGTCTTTATTCATTTGAAACAAATGTAGACTCTATGGCAATGAATTATTTAAAGTTCATTTACCTGGCGTTAAGATTCTACATGCTTACAAGTTTATGTTAAAGTGACCAATATAGATAGTGTTGAAACGTTTTTTTTTCTTGTAAGTGGGGAGAAATTATGAACATTTTGAAACCTATAAATTCCAACCCTCATCATTTTCATTAGTAAATGAGTAGTAAGTAAATGAGAGTAAGTAACTTACTAGATAACTTCATAACACTTTTTTCCCGTACTGGGCTTGGCGGTGGACCAGGTCTGTGACTTCGGCCGTGGAGGGTAAGGGAATGGCTTATGGCATTACCGACACTCCTCTCCTCCGTGACACCAACTCGGTTGCACAAGACAGAAAGATTGCCTCCTCCTCATCGGTCCCCGCACCCTCCCAACACGCATCCAGAGTGGGCTTAATGAGCCCACGTGAAGCAAACTTTTCGGGGAGGCCTTACACGCTTATAGCCTTACGGCTTAGTGCCTTTGCCGTGGATGACCTGGACACGGCTACTAATCCACTCCGCCACGAATTTCCGTATCTCCTCCGAATGGGTTCCAAGTATAAACCAAGGTAGGAGATATTCTCGAGAATTCAGATTGACTTCTTATCCCGGCGCAGACACCAATGAACGAGATAAACTGCACAATGGTATAGGAAAACTGCATATTTTTTAAATACAATAAAAAAAAGTTTTGGAAATATGTGAAGTGTGCCAGTCCGCGGTAAGGTCGCTTGTTTCTATTCTCTAATAGCCTCTGTTCAGATGAAGCCCTGGCCCAGCTATGGGACATATGTATAGGCTGTTACTTTGGGACAAAAGGGGACACGGATGAGCAGCAGCACGAAGTGGTCACGTGCTGCTGCAAGAGAGTGAGGGAATCGGAGAAGGTTTATCCTTCCGGCGTAGTAACGGTGCGTTCCATGGGAGAACCCGGAGTCGATCCAAATGTACAGACGGTGGTCACTGAGGGGGGTTTAGGGGGTAAGAACGTCACTTAACATGACAGGGTATCTTTCTAAGATCTTTTACTCCCCAATGAGTATGAACGACGAACGACACGAACTAATGTCTAACTAAAGAAATCCAACCATAAGTTTTGAGATGGAACACTATAGTCATTATCTTACTCCAGTATGGCCAAGCGTTTTTATGGCAATCGGAATGGTCAACCGCAGTGAACAATGATTTCGTATCATAATGAATTGAAATTATGCCCATTTATAAAATTGAGAACATTTCGAAACGCATTTTATGAAAGATTGAAAACAAATATTAAGACGTTGTAGTATTGCAAATGTATCAGTCATTACGCTCATAAATATGCAGAATAAAATTTTGTTGTTATAAACATAAATCATACGAGTATACAATGAACAGCGAAAAGGTTCGTAGGAAAATAAAATAAAACTTCGTTACACAGCTGCGAAATAACCTATTACAAAATTACATATTTTTCTTCGTACTAAATTTCGTGCCGTAATAGACTCTGTTCAACGACAAAATATTCTAAATGCTGTTGATAAACGTAGTTTTGTCATGCATTAATGAAATAACGCGCTCTATTTTCAAAAGTAGCCTAGATTTGACGCTATGAATTCGCTATTTTATATTTAAAATATTGTTGTAAAAAATAATTTACATAGGTAGTAAAAATATTGATGATGAGTGTTGTACATTAACTTACAATTATTTTATTTTTATGGAAAAAGAGGCAAAAGAGTATAGATCACCTGATGGTAAACGAGCACCACGGCCCGTGAACATTCGTGGCACATTCGTAACGTCTTAGCAAGTCAGGCAATTACAAAGACGTTACGGGTCTTAACTCTTCTTGAAAGTCTACTAAGAAAATAGAGATTTCACAAATAATGGTGCGCACATTGAATTCACTATGTTATATTTAAAATATTGTTGTGAAAAATAATTTACATGGGTAGTAAAATATTGATGATGAGTATTGTACATTAACTTACAATTATTTTATTTGCGGAAAAAGAGGCAAGATTATAGATTACCTGATTAAAAGAGCACGGCCCGTGAACCTTCGTACCAGTTCGTAATTGTCAGGTACTTACTAATTGTTGTGAAAAATAATTTACATGGGTAGTAAAATATTGATGATGAGTATTGTACATTAACTTACAATTATTTTATTTTTATGGAAAAAGAGGCAAAAGATTATAGATTACCTGATGGTAAAAGAGCACCACGGCCCGTGAACATTCATAGCACATTCGTAACGTCTTAGTAAGTCAGGTACTTACAAAGACGTTACCGGTCTAACTCTTCTTGGAAGTCTCCTAAGAAAATAGTGATTCCACGAACAATGGTGCGCATATTCAATTATACGTTTATAATTAACCCAATTTAAAAATAAAGAATAATTTATCTACATATTATTCACATTTTAACTTTCAGCTTGAGTGCAGTGACTAGCACAGAAAAGTATAAGTAACCATAAATTTAAATAGAGTTCCCTTTCCACTACTTTTTAGTTCTTTCTCACTATACATATATATACATATACATGTCTATATATATATATATATATATATATATATATATATATTACTATATATATACATATAATCTGAATCTCAGAAACAGCTCCAGCGATTTTCATTATGTGCCTAGTTTCGAGGGCGAAATATCGATCTAGCTAGTTACTACTAGCGGTTTCATTTTTAGAAAATGTCCTTTTATCCCTGTTTTCAGAGAATGAAAAATAACGTTCGAATATTCATTAATAATTATAATTTCGCCGCAAAAAAAATGTTATAATAGCTCGGCCGGTAATCGGGCGGCCCCAAAACAGACGGCCGCGGTTCGTATCACGATCATTTACACACTTATTTTTTTTACTTTTTTTCTATACCAGATCATTGCTTTCTTTATTTCAATTTTTTTTATTTCCAAAAGTAAATAAAAAAAAAGTCGGACTCGCGCACAAAGGGTTTCGAACCATTATCTATAAAAACGGTAAAAAATCATGTCTGTTGTATGGGAACCCCACTTATTTTTTTTACTCTTTTTTTTAATATTTGTTGTTCTAGCGGCAACAGAAATACATCATCTGTGAAAATTTCATCTAACGATTCACGGTTCATGAGACACAGCTGTATCACATCAGCCTGGTGACA
The DNA here is from genome assembly GCA_933534255.1 of Iphiclides podalirius. NCBI lineage: Eukaryota > Metazoa > Arthropoda > Insecta > Lepidoptera > Papilionidae > Iphiclides > Iphiclides podalirius. Next base: position 4,622,071 of record OW152817.1, on the reverse strand, counting down.
GACGGTAAGACCGACAGCGAATTGTTAGTAATAGGGTCCCGTTTTACCCTTTGTGTTCGGGACCCTAAAAACGTTTTAAAAATTCGAATGATGTATAAATTATCTTTATAATAGTAAAAAAAACTTTAAAGGAGAGTAAAAAAGAAAAGTGTAGTAAAATTACAAAGTTTTACAGCTGGCTTGCCACCTTCTCACATAAAAAACAAGTGCGAGTCGAACTCGTGTCCCGAGCGTTCCGTATCTAACCATTATATCGCCAAAATAAAATTGGTAAAAGAATCACCACTAATTTTCTCAGGATCGGGTGGACCTATATTTTTTCCTTCGTTGAAACTTATACCAGATACTGAGATATATACTCCCTATTAGGTGTGCAAAAATCAAGAACCGAAGTGAACACGATAAAAAGATATGGGTAAATTTACATTTTCACATTTTTTTTATTTTTCGGAATTTTTCCTTTATTTGTGCTGTAAGGCGTTATTTTTTTAACAGCTCGCATTTTACATTAATTTAAAAAAAATTATATTAATATAAAATGCTATATGATCTAACCGTAACTTTCTGATTGACAAGGGTAAAGGGAACCCCAGGCATGTTTCGCTCAGATAGTTACGCTTTCAAAACCAGGTCTTATTCGAATTAAAATTGAAAAAATCTAATTTTCTGTTACATCATTAGTCTAGTGTTCTTATTCTGTCCAACTTTTATTTATTTACTGGGTCTGTTTACGAAAATTTAAACACCTGCAAATTGTTGAGGCCCCAATGAATTTTTTTGTATGATATATCGCGGAGTCCCCTAGCGAAATATTTAGGTACACACACCAATCTGTATTGAGCAAAACTAGTGACTTCGTTCTTCAATTATCTAGAAGGTGATGACGATAGCACGATAGCCTCTACAAGAGGAAAGAGGTTTTTGAAGGTGGGTAGAGGATAGAGAGAGAGAGACCTTATTCCCGGCAGTCAGAGATCGACATAAAAATAATAATTTAAAAACTGGCAGTAACACAGGAACAAAAAATTTTTTTTTTGTTCCTGTGTTGTAAGGACGTTTTACAAACAAATTTCACGCGGACAAACACCCAGATGCGAAGCAACTATCTGTTGGTCACACAAATAATTTTCCCGTGTGGGCATCGAACCCACGACCCCCGACGCCGAAGCCAATACCTTGGCGACTGCGCCACGGAATCATAAATTTACGAGTATTCTCATTTTAAAAAATATCATATAAACGTATGAATCCCGCCCGGAAGCGTAGTCAACCATTAATTAAAGCCTATAATTTTTATGTGTCACAAAATATTACGTCATAAAAGGTTTAATGAACTCTCTGAAGTGTAAAGGTCAATCGACGCCACTGATTACTCCGTTTGTCCGGGTCAAACAAATCAGTCAACGTTGAACGACACCGTAGAAATGGCACAGCGTGTTCCAATTACCTTTATACCAAAATACACACAATAAAGTAATAGCAGTTAACCTCTACTCAATAGTGAACCTTGATCTGATTTACGACGCAGACCTAATTTATTGTAGACCTTTATATTTATGACCTGTATTCTTAAATGGTGATTGTTTCTTGCTTCCGTAAGAATCTGCTTATAGATTTTATAAGTTCCTACAACAGGTTTGTACTTATCCGAAACGTTAGTTAACAAAAAACGCTTTATGGTTACCCACCCACATGAAGCACAATACTCACTCTCAGAAACCGACTTCAATATGAAAGAAAGGTACAGCCTACTTTGTAGGTAGTCTCAGAGTTAAGTGAATTTCGCTGAATTTTTGCACTGTGATTTCACCGCAAATGGGCCAGGCATTTCAGCTTGACTGTTCCAAACTTTTTATATTCGTCTGACAAGCCTTTGTTAAATAAGAAATGGTCGAAATACGAAAAGTGAAAAAGGTGAACATGAGACAGCAATGACGTCTATTACTAATAATATAAGGGGTATCCTTACTCTACGGCGTCACAGATGACAAACTTGAATTAAAGTATTATAATTTTGCGTTTCATAACTTATGTGTGATGTGACCATTTTTTTAAAATTACGTAGGGAAAATGCTTACATTACAAAGTATTTCCCCTACGGAAGCGGAGCAAGAGCAAACTATATTGGGCTGGCATTGACTAAAGCCCTTACGATGTTCCACCTAGAGCGCATATTGGCGCGTTCCTCTGGAACGCGATTGCAAGTTTTTTTTAATTAATGCGAGGTTTGTGCAACAGGCCTAATTATAAATGTGCAACCCCCTTGCCTATTGCAGATGTTCATGGGCGACGATAGACATTAAATGAAATGTTTACTAACTTACTTTGCCTTCCATTACCAATTTTTGTAGCACCCAAGTCAAAATGGGTATCATTATTTACTTCCGTATCTTACATTGCAAAATGTTTGATATTTTATATCACAATTTGATTCGCATCTATATTTGATCAACATTGAACTATTCTTTGATTTGTTTTTTTTGTTGCACTTACAAGGTTGGGTCGAAAACTCCGCTTCTAACCTCAACAAGCGACGCTCTTTAACGGTACAAACACAAGTTTCATAACAGTTCACCGAGTTAAAGCCCAACAAACAGATCCGAGGCTTGAATGGCATCCCAGCAGAAAGCGTAAATTTTGAAAAAAAAAATGCAAGAGGAAGCAGTTTGCTGAAATTATTGTCATGTAAGCAACAACCATTTTGAAAATTCTTTACGATCATTTTGGCATGTCAAGAGTGTGCAAGTTAGGTGGCGACAATGCACGCCACACCAGAAACTACGATGAATTCGAGGGAATAAATTTTGCAGCGGTGAGCAGGTGGAAACCGGCCTGTTTTGACGAAAAAACCAAACATTTTTACGGTATAAATAAATCAGTTGAGAGATCTACTAATTGTATCTAATATATAATACGAATGTATCGTAAAAAAGTATTGATTTTTATTATTTACCCTAAATATTTGACCCACCCTCGTATATACCGAACAGCTCGTACCTACTACAAGCTATAGGAGAATTATTCTTTACAGCGTAAATTATGTCACGCGCCCACAACAAAAGGTGTTCGCGTGACTGAATTCTATGAAACACATACGCCACATTCCTTATATGTCGACCGTCTACTCGTTTTGAAATTATTCAACGTCTTCTTATTTCAATTAAGGAATTCAGCTCACAAATTTTTCCAGACATAAAAAGAAACCATGTTAAAACTTGTACTTTTAATGTTTAATCTTAAGTGCAGAGATTAGCACTATAAATAAAAAAAAAAACTTTAAAAAAGAAACCATGTACAAAAGAAATGTCGCATCACTTATTTTTTATCCCCGGCGAGGAAGACGAAGATTGTAGGAGAAAAAATCTTTAGACCGCTAACTACTCTTCATTGAGTTTTTAGAGTCAACAAATGATGAACCTGTCATTATACATCTATCAAAAATCAGGCACAGTGTAGGTAATAGAACAATTTGCTTAACCTACTTCAAGGATAACATACAATGAAGAGCCTAAAGTGCGTGGCCGAGAAACTAAAAAAATTGTCAGTGCATACTCTTACATCGTAAGTATCCACTAAGAAAGGATCCCCCAATCGTTTCTAATAGCGTAAATAAATTTAAAAAAAAAAGAAGCTAAAATATAACATTAAAATAACAATTAATGTAAAAATCACCACAGTCTATTTATTAAAGCTACAGTTTGAGTTCTTTTCTTTACAAAATAATATTCGATCTAAAAATAAGACAGACCTAGCTAGTAGCACAAAGTAACAAAAGAACAAAATAATGTATGTAATGGTCAGCCGGCTAACCTGATTACTCCGTTAGTCCAAGTCTCGCGAATCAATCAACATTGGACAACGGGGAAAAAGAATAAACGTTGACGGCCATTGTGTGAAAATATCCAGTAGTAACGCGCGAGCTATTAAACTTTTCAAAAGAGCAAATCGAAGATATCGTACCTACTCTCGATTGTCCTTTAATAGGTAAAAGCAAACCCTGATCTAATTACTGATCCAAATCGTCTAGTCATTTTTCCGAGATAAATATAAAAAACCGTTCAACTGCGAGTCGAACTCGTACGCCGAGGGTTCCGTACCTACCCATTATACCGCCGTAATAAATTTGGTAAATAATCGCCACCGATTTTCTCAGGAACGGGTGGACCTAGTAAGTTGAAATTTATACCAGGTACTGAGGTTTATAATGGCTTTTAGTTGTATGGAAATCAAAGTCCTGAGTCAACTAAATAAAAATATCGGTGGTGACACACTGACAGACAGATTTACAAGAGAGTGATCTTATAAAGGTTCCATATTTTACCTTTTAAGTTACGGAACCCTATAAATAACTATAAAGTTAACTTAGAGAACAGTCGAAAAATTAAATCATTATTGTAATTTAATCCTTAACTCCCTAACAAATTCCTTCAGTTTTGCATTCTAAATAGATAAAATTTTTCACGTACGAAGCGACGATAAACATTAGCTATAAATAGAGAATAATCATAAAAAATAGGGCTAAAATTTATAAACATGCACTATTGAGCTAATTACGGATTGCCCAGCGGAGTATCTTAAAAAAAACTATTTAGTATAAAATTATATTTAATAAAGGTTTTACAAAAGTTTTTAATACTAATACTTAAGACACTAAAGGGTGTCCAAACGGACCGAAGGTAGGATGACGAAAGGCAAAGATTTTATTGAATGAGGCACCGGTCATTGCTCTATTTATTTAGTTCCGTTTATTATTTCTTATGTAAACTCCATACGCAAACATGCGCTAAATATTAACACGAACGAGTTCAGATAATAAATTCAACTACACGTCCGCTTCTCATACCAAATGAGCTCAACGCCATATATTACATATAGGAATTTAAGTATATATATAATTGTTTATTTATTTTTGAGACTGTTAAAGGGAAGTTAGTCTTTGTTCATGTTATAATTCAAGACGTACTTAATTTTTAAATGTTACTCAGGCGTAGATTATAAATAAATTATAAGCGTCCACCGCATTTTATCAAAGTAATCTTGCGCGTTGTGATATAATTTGCTAGCGAAATGAGTTATAATATTTCCACGACATTCTCGAGACGCAACTCCTCACTGACTTTTCCATTAACTATATACATAGCAATCGGTTTATTTTATTGTTATTGGTTAATTTTTAAGTTATCAGTTTATTAAGGTTTGCAAAAATAACTCGTGATGTTATTGATGGCCATGGCCAAGTTGGTCTCCTGCTCGCATGCCACCTCTTTCAATAATATAAGCGTTCAAACGTTATTAGTTTGATTCTAATATTTTAACTATTCCTGAACTTGAATATTAACAACTATTATGTCGACAAGTAGCGCTAGTGCTTATATCACCGTCCCGGAACGCAGCCGAAAAACAAGTGACAGCTGCTCCATGCGCTCCCGTGTGCTCCAAATATAAGGTTTTTAGAACCTACAGCCAATCTAACCCTATTTCGAAATAAACAACCCGATCCTGTGGGTTAAACAAGTTACCTGTCCCCTGTGCTAATCGAACCCACCACCCCGGCGCCGTATCTAAAATCTAAGCAACTGCCCCACCGAGTTATCATCGTTGATGTTAATTCAATAATTTACATCAGTATAATTAATTTTACATTTAAAATGATAACAATAATTTTCCTAATACATACTAATACATAATAATAAACATAATTTTACCTATAATTCTATCACATGCCATAAAACAATTAAACAATTTAAACTTCATAATATCGCTTTAGTTGAATCATTGTGAATTTACGTAACAGTGAATAACGACAACCCAAGCACAGAACGAATAGATGGAAGGATAACATGGATTTATTTTGCCATTTCCGGTCGGAAGAAATCCCTTCGGAAACAAATCAAAACACAAAATGGTTTCTAGTCGTTTCTTTTTACATGAACATGTAACAACCTCATTAAAATATTTATTTTTGATAGAAATTGTTGGAGAATTCTTAATGCTAATCAATGATTTTAATGGTCGAAATTTAATGAGTATCATCAACTTGCTTGAACGGAACTGCTTTACGGACTATTTAGCTTTATTTTGTTTTTTTAGGTCCCAATTTCCTACAATTTTCAGTTGCAGTGGTCACGGACAGACTGAGTTGTATTACGTCATCGTTTTATGACGTGACTATTCCTGGCTATCCAAAAGGCAAAATCAAAATTGATTTGGTCAAAAGGCATAATGCAGCAGTCTAATCAGCTGTTTATAAAGATACACCACCGATCTTAGCAAAATTCCTGATAAACTTCGTTAAATCAAAAATACGGGTAGTCAGTAATCAAGCCGCCCAAGAAACAATTATGCCCAACATTTGAAATCAAAGAATACTGAGAGGAACCTTTTGCATAAATAACAATCAATTCACAGCCTAAAAATTGATCAAATATTACAAATTTGTGATCACTTTATAGACCGTCTGAAACAATACCCTCGCTACCGCCCCTACTAAGGACGTTATCAGCAAACTATTGAAATATAGAAACACCCTAACGGAGAAGATGGTAGAATGTTGGATGGAACTATAATTTATGAATTTAATTCCAAAAAAGTACAACACTGCAAGATGAATTCTCGATTGTTTTGTTGAGATGAGATTACCTTCAAAACTAAAGGATTTAAAAGACTTCTGAATTAAAATCAGTGGAATAGTTAAAATTGACTATATCCAGTATTCGCAAATGATAAAAGAAATCATTCTGCAGAATGAACTGAATACATGTACATCGTTTATGTCCTTAAGCACATGTTTTTAGATATATAGGATCATATCCACTAAAAATTTATCAACAATTGTGTGATGATCATTTAACATTTTGAACAAATTATTGTTAAACTGAATAAGACACATCGGATAGATGACTATTACAGAGAACTGCGAAAATCAATGGAGGTGTTGAAATATGTAAACGCATTATGTTCCGTAAACGATATTTTATGGCTTTCCTGTCTACAGTTATCTGCAACTGGTGAGGGTGCCGGCGCGGTGGATGCGGTGGTGCGGCGCTATCGCCTTGAGAACGGCAATTCTCTCGGAGAAAAAGACGAGGTAAGATAATTATGAAAACGAACGTAACATTTACGCGTTGTGGCAAATTAGCAAGCAACTCTTATGATATTACATCATCAACTTTGCCCATGGTAATTGAGGTGGATGGAATTTGAACATGAATTCGACACCCTCGAAGCGAAAATATAGATCCTTAAGAAAGACGCGTGTGTTGTATGTAAAAAAGAAATCGATTGATCAATAATCTTTCGGATTATTTTTACAGTTTTTAAATATTCAACGGACGACAGAATATTTTCCAAATATTTGAACATCCGTCATCGCGTCGGCTGCCGAATATCAATCAACCATATAGTATTATAAAGCCACGGGAAAGAGATTTACAGGAGGTATAAGAAGACATGAGCGGAGGCTATTTAAGTTACTTCATTAAACAATAAACTTTAATACATAACATAATACAACGTGACATCTGCAAAATTATAATTGATCAGGACGGCCGAAAAAAATTTTATTTCAATATTTTTTATTTTGGTTATATGTAGTTTTCTTATAAATAGCAGTTGCTATTACAATTTTTGAGGTTTGCTATATGATAAGGTATATAATTAAACAGTATACTTTTTGAATAAATAATTATGTAAATTTAGGAAACTAAGAGGTTCCATGTGTAATGACGTTTTCCTACGGAAAATGTAATGGCAATGGCAGGGGTCACAAGTTTATACAGGGTGGCTTTTCTAAAGGTGACCAAATTTACACAGGAGGTTCAGACTCGGTAGTATAATCGTTTATTGAAATAAAAACAACCTTTTTTTTTCAAAAAATTGCCATTCCAATCCCTAAAAAATAGAACTTGTTGACAATGCGGTAGTCATTCATAAATGCGTCGTATACTTTTGAAACGAACTTGTGTGCATGTTAGTTATGAATGATCGCGGGTAAAATAAATGAGTTGCCCATAAATCATGCACTTTTTGAGATAAGTTCAAATGAATGTATTTAATTAATTATGAGTGCTTTTAAATATCATCCTTAATGATTTTTACCAAGATATTTTTTATCATTTTTATATAACATTATTTATGTCTAGACTTTAATAAAAAGTGGATACACTTAAAAAAGCCTCCCTGTATATACACATTTATATAACGTTATTCAACGGAACATTCCAAAAAAGCATAGGTCACACGTTCATAAATAACGTTGTTATACTAAAAAATCAGAAAATCTGTATGATATAAACGCATGTAGCACTTTTTTCAACGAAAAAAAACTTAAAAAATTGGGTGACTGTGCAATAATTATCAATTGATTCTGATAGATTATTTTACACTCGTCAAGCGACATTAATAAGCTAAGTATAGTCAGTATAAAACAACCGTGTCTAAATCTAAACCTACATAATTATGTCCTTTTACTGCGGAGCACAAATCACATATCAGATAGAAATGTTCTATTCTAAATCTCAATATATATAATTCAAATAAAAAAATACAATGTTGTCCGAAAGCGTAGACAATAATTAAGACTTTTCGACAATAAAATCAATATATTTTATATGTTACCACAGAACGTTATTCTACGCAAGTGCAAAATTATATTCTTGCTAGCTCTCGTTAAATATACTTTAATTGATTCTCGAATTCTTAAAGTTCATCTCTTTCATTCATTTCATTCTTGGTTATTGGTTTTAATATGAATTTCGTTATAAGAATTATGAGTTATATTTATAAGTTAGGTATTTCTGTAGTTATCTTATTTACAGAAATACCTTATAAAATGGAACTGTCGCTGCAGCTAATTAAAAAGGTGACATTGATTTATAAATAAGATTTTCCGGCAGATCGGCTTTCAGACCTCCACAAAATTCTGTGTGAAACATAATATCGGCTCTAAAACATAAACCCTGTGAGCATTACATTTGTCTTGAGAAACATAATTAGAGTAACGTTGGTAATTTTTATTTTTTTAGGTGATGGTAGAAAGTATTAAAGGTAGAAATATATACATACTAATTTTTGTTTTATAAAACCGTCAACCATCCTTAATGATTTTTATCAACATATTTTTGGTGTTACGTGAATTAAATAAATATTTTTGGTCCCCAGTTATTCGGACCACCGAGCGCACCTGTACTTGAAAATCCCGAATTCCAAACGCGATGGTACTTCAAGTATTTCCTGGGTAAAAGTGAGTAAACACAACTTATTCGTTGACACGTTTTTAGACCATGTTTTGTTTTCCTTCGATCAAAATTACCACGGTCTCACAGAAGACATGTGTGAAGTGACAGTAATTATTCTTTTGTGTTTCTTCTGGTGTGTGAGGTAAAGTTAATACGAAATGGTAGCCACGCAACAGTCTTCGCTGTTGCACGAATGGGCAGTTCCCTCCGGGCCAGCGTCAAGTGGAACTGCTATACTGCGTTTCGTCTGGTGAATGAGGTAGCTGGGACATACTTTATTAAAAGTTTGCAATGCCCTTGCAAACCTATGAGTGTTGCAAATGTCCATGGGCAGCGGTTATCACTTAACATCGGGTGAACTGCCAGCTTGCTAGGTCAACCGGAAGTACCAGTTCAAAAGTAGGTTTTGGGTCGAAAACCGATATGGAAGTTCCCCTTGACCTAGAATCACTAAATTTGGCAAAAAACAATATCTTACAGCACCAAAAAAGGAAAAATTCCAAAAAAAAAAACTTTTAAATCAGTGGGTGTCCCCATAATGAGTATTTTATGCCAATTAAGATAGTCCTCTGAGTCGTATACAATTGGCTGAGCAATTACAATTTAGAGGACTAGTTATTGATAATGGAACAGATACGACTCACACATGGCCTATTCTTTTATTATTATTTAGGATAAGATTTATTCTTCTCATACTTTGAATATTATTTACTGTTTATATACTACTGACACATGAGAGCAGAGGGGTCTTTGTCTGTAAGGGACTCATATAATTAAAAGCTTATCTTTAGTTAGTTACATAATTTGTACTATTTACATAAAATCCAATAACGTAAAAGGAATTCCCCAATAGAAAAATACCACTATCCTTCAATACTATTAAATAAACATTCTTTTCATTTTGCCAAGACATGAATTATTGATAACACTTCGGACTGCGGTATTTGAATATTTTATTTCATAGCACAACATAATTTGACACACCCGAATGGTAACAAAAATAGCAATGAAAATAATTGATTTAGCCGGACAGGCAAATACGATAACGGATCAAAATAATATATCTCCACTTAAAATCAAGGTTATCATCTATTGCGACTCCAAAAGACGTGATGATTTCTCGCATAGTATCACTCACATTCAAAGAAAGGTACATTAAATCGATTAAATAAAAGTATAGTGGATAAGTAGTTAGCGTATTTATTTCAAACTATAAATGCTTAAAAATATTTTATTGGCACTTGGATAAAACGAAACGAAAAGTAATGGATCTTAACATGTTCCTCATGTTATTATTTATTGTAAAAAAACTACAGCTAAGCTACAGTAAGCTAGGAATTACAATAAATGAAAATTTCTATTGATTTCTTTTACTTACTTTGAATTGAATTATTAATAACACTATCAAATACATTAAAATGTGTAGAAAACAACTGAAACCAGATCCTGAAACAACAAACGAAACAGTTTTCAAATAAAACTTTGAATGCTTTCATAGAGTATTTGCATATGATAACGAGTTAAGTTTATTAACTAATATAGTTTACGTTATACGAATTCCCAAAAGAATATATTGATACAAAAATACTAAAATAAGTGTATACAAAAGTGTAAATTTAATATTTTCTATGATCCAAAATATTTTGTACATTAAAAGCGAAATAACTTTAGTAAATTTGTCATTGTTATGTACCTACTTAAATAAGTTACATAGGTAGCGTCGTCAGACAGGCAATTTATATCAAAAAGTTTGCGATAAATGACTTCTAAAGTCTGAAAGAAAAAAAAAGTCAAACCTCTTTTATCTTAGTTATCGGAGTCGATCAAAATGTTTCGTGGTTTTGGTGATTTATCGAGTGTTTTTAGTAAAATTCGGGTAAAATAATATATTTATTTCAGACAGAGTAACTGATTGTTCGAATATCTTCAAAGTACAATAAATTTGGTAAGCGTGTGTAAATTACTTACTTTATGTCATAAAGTAAACCTTGATTCTGATATGGCCACGCAGCAGTCTTCGCTGTTGCATGAATGGGCAGGTCCGTCTAGGGAAGTATGTACCACGACCTCACAAAAGACCGGCGTGAACTGGAAGTCATACTTCTGGGTTTCGTCTGGTGAGTGAGATAACCCGAGCGCAATTTAAAAAATGTGGCAACGCAATCTGCAACCTTAGGGGTGTCGCAAATGTCCATGGGCTGTGGTTATCACTTAACATCAGATTAACCGCCAACTCGCTTGCCACCTTCTCACATAAACAAGATACGCAATGATTTTGTTACATTGGAGGCAAAATAAGCTAATCATTTTAGAGACACAAAATATTTTGACGACAACTTGGAAGCAACACCTAATCAGGTACTGTCATGATACACACTAGATTCCATTAGACTTTATATATTTAATACATTTTATTTAACAAGTACATTTCAATGGGACTTGAAAGCTTGTGTTTTTCTTTGTTTAAATTGAGTAACCTTATTTTATAATGATCTTTTAAATAAATTTGGGGATAATACAATACAAAAGTAGAACCAAATCTATTTAAATAAATGTACTAAATTGCCAAAATATGACGTTCATATCGTGCTCATAGCGTATCCCAAACGCTTATATCAAATAAATTATCAACACAAACAAACACTAGTAGCCACACGAAGGCACAATCAAGTAAATGGAATCACTTTACGTGAAAAACAATCTACTTTAGTTGACCTAAGTAAACAAGTCTTCCCTCTCATTTTGTTTGGTCATGAATTATTGACATAAAAATACTTGAGCAGTTCCGCGTTAATTTGATGATACTCATATAATAAGTAGGTATGGCTCTTATAAAAATATTTTGTGATTATACTTTACTTAATTAAATGGTATAAGCATAAATTATTAAACAAAAAAACATGCTACATTAAAACTCTCAAATGTTACTCTACTCTGTTTTCGTGAGCATCATATTGAAATAATGTCACTCCCTCAAATCCAACAACACCTCATATGTTAAAATTCTTCAAATGCTTCAGCCAGTGCACCGTGCCAAAATTTAGACTTTCATATAGACATACGTCTGTACGCAGTGTACAATTATTTTTTATTTCGATAAACCTAGCGAATGCTTTAGCAGAATGTGCGTTTTTGTAATTTTATCTTACATAAATTTAACTTGAAATAAAGATATTAAAACTAATATAAAATAAAGATATACTAAATGGCTGAACCGGTTTTATTAAACTATATTATGTCATTAGAAGTCTATATTGCGCGTGTCTCTGAGTATATTAAAAAAATTAGTAGTTGGGATTAAATTTTTAAAAAAATCTTAAAAATGTACGTATTTTTTTTTTGTACCGCAGTCGTATTTTATAGTTTTTAATTACTGACTTCTCCTATATTAGATATACTTTTTATTTTAACAATAAATCCGCCTTGTCGTGGAGCTGGAGGAGTAACTATGCGTATAGGTACTGTTTTTTTTAACTGATGTTAACGCTTTCAGTCCCGGGACTATTAAAGCTTGTATACTGTTTGCTTCCCAACCAAAACTGTCTCCACTTACGATTACGACCACTCGTTCGCGATCGTCGACTAGTCCTGATTCAGTTATCAATATATCGATAGCTAGAAGTACTCGGTAATATCTAATTTTCTGTTACAGTGCACCAAAACTACATAGGCGTGGACGGAGCCAGGGAGCCGTATTTACTCAGTGTTGTCCAAGAGGGTGCCGGGCTTTTACGCGCTATACTTTTCAACAAAATGGTTAGAGCCTTATTAAATTTATTAATATGGCCCTAAGTTTATTGGATTATTACACTTCTCTTCGGCGTGCTGAACCCAAATAAAAATAAAATTATTTTTTTTATCCTTTTACATATTTTGTTTTAATCTCATGTGTCCGTCCAAAACTAGACATATTTTTTTAAAAGCCTAATATTCCTCGCTTAACATGTCCTGAATATTTAATTAGATTAGGTTTTTATTTAATTTTTATTGTATATCTTTGTATTCTGTCGAGATTCACTAACTGCAACATCTCACCTCCTACAAACTTTAGATCAAGAACCCTGTGTGTGAGATTTTAAAGAGCAAAAGAATATTCTGTTTTGTTTATATTAATATGTTTTATGCTCTAGGGTGCTCACAAAATATATCTACCAGCTAGCGCGTGGAGTGGTGGAACGGCCCAAACTCCGACACGACCAACTGTTAAACAAATTCTAGCCCAATTTACAGCGATGGAGCGAGTCGATAAAGTACCGCGAGAGGTGAGAAATACTCTATTTTTTTTTTTAAACTACTTTCAACGTGTGTGCCATGTGTTCTTGACAAGCTAAAAAAGTTTAATAATATTGTTATTACATATTATACTTCAACGTAAAATTTGTTATTATTTTCCAAAGTAGATTATTTTAATAAACTTAGAAAATAAAGTTCACATTCAAAATATGTACATTTGTGCAACACGTGACTGATTAAAAATGATTGAATGAATGAACAGGATTAACACAAACTTCTACATTTTTTAACAGTCCTAACCCATTCTTATAATTATTTTTTTAAAGTATTCACGACAAAAAAATACTTTGTTCGTATACTGTTGCATAATTTTAATCAGATTTCGTCTTGAATAATAAGAAACGAAATATGGCACCTTTTCCTTTGTACAGATAACTTGCCCGGAACTACAAAAGGACATTTTGCTGCTCGAAGAACAAGAGGGCTCGGTGAACTTCAAGATCGGGATTATGCTAATGAGGCCTGGCCAAAGGACAGACGACGAAATGCTATCCAACGGTAAAGAATTTCGTCCTGGTACTAAACAGGGAAACGCTTTTATGAAGGGCAACACGTAAAAGCTTCGGTATATTTCAGAGAGAGGCAACGAAAAATGGGAGCGATTTATCTCGCTACTGGGAGACAAGATTCGATTAAGAGGCTGGAACCGTTTCCGAGGAGGTCTCGACGTCAAAGGTAGAGCTTCAAGAGCAGTTCCATTGGAACGCGTAAAACTAAAAAATGCCTAACTTAAATGAATTACGCGATTGTATTGCCTTCTGTAACCTTTATATTACAGTGCTATGTAAAAAAGTAACGAAATAAAAAAGCGGTTTATACGAATAAAGATAAATATATCGAAATTAATGTCTTTAAATATTTAATATATTCATTCACTTATCTTTCAATATTTAGCAATTAAACGTGTGATAGAATTGAAATTAAAAGAACATTTCAGGAGACATGACCGGTAGTCACTCAATCTACACGATGCACCAAGGGCATGAAATCATGTTCCACGTATCTACCATGCTACCATTCTCCAAAGATAATAAGCAGCAGGTAAGTTTTTTTTATTTATCATTCAAAATAAAAATATTTTTTATTCAGGAACTTTTCGTTTACGAGAATAATTTCATTATTCCGGGTTTTTAATACAGAACGAAGTAAATGTTACTATTCAATCATCAAAAATAACAGAAATATATATCAGTATAAAAATAAAAATTTACATAAAACTACTTTGTTACTTTGCTAATTACAAATAAAACTCTAATATTTAAAATTCACTTTTCGTAGACCCATTACGTATAATACCTTCAAGTATATCACTGTATAAAGTATTACAAAAGAGAACAAAAAAATTACTCATGTACGTATAATCTTTATATACATTTAACGTAATAATTTCACTGCATAGCTGTTAGACATAGCAGAAGTCCTATTGAGCAAATTACCGATTTTGATGTCCATATTAATCAAATCTATCTGGAATTCAATATTGAATCAGAATAATCAAACCTGACTTCGTACCTAATGAACGATGCGACCGTGAACAACTGAAACTAAAATGACTACTCTGATTAAAACATCGATGAGTTAAAATGAAGCACAATCAATTCTTATGTTTTTTTTAAAGTAATATTTTGTTATTTCGTAAAATTGTTTCTCCTTTTGATTCGATTTTTAAAATCACGAATATTTGCGTAATCTGTGCATGATATATCCGCCAGTGCACCTTAAATTAGATTTCCTACATACTAATAACCTTATCAATATGTTACATCTCTTCCTATTTGTATTTTGCATAAATAATATGTATTCTACCCGCATCTCTGGTTACATTACACTCCAGAGTTACTCTAGAGTTCTTACGACTAAACCAGAAAGCTAACGTATAGTCTACAAATACATAGATTTCGTTTTGACTTGTGTTATGTAACGCATTTATACAAAAACTGTATTTTTTTCAGTTGGAGAGAAAACGACACATTGGCAACGATATAGTAAACATTATATTCACCGAGGATTCGGCGCACAACACTTTTAATCCACAATACGTCAAAAGCCATTTTACTCGTATCCTTTTTATATAAATATCCAGGTGCCTTGGCACGTTGAATTTTTTTTTTACTTAAAAGGTCAAAAGGTTGGATCGAACGGGGCACTTTCGCTACCATTCTGTATTATCAATTGTATTGCACAAAAGTTTGTTTACAATTGAATAGAATATAAGTTTGAAATGATATAAGTAAGTACTTAGATGTAATATTTCTTAAAAAATATTCAGATATATTTGCCGTGGTTTCCGAAGTAGAAGGCGAAGGTTACCGACTCAGCGTGTACAGCGATGACACCGTACCACCCTTTGGCCCATCGCTGCCCTGCCCCCCAGTCTTTAATGATCCTCAGCTCTTTAGGGAATTTTTACTGGTGAGTACTTGAAAGCAAAAATCTCGATTCATCGTAGATTCATCCCTACTTAAAAGAGAAATTCCAACGACACAAATATGGTTTCGTTCAATGTATCACAGTTTAGACTTTGGCAGTTAAATGGATGCCGTGAAATATTGGCATGAATCATTTACCCAAAGTACACATTATATGTCCATAATAAACGTTTAAGAAAAAACATTTGAAATTGAAACAAACAAAAAACGTTTTTCCTTGTAGGGGGCTATTCTGGCGTAGACATCTTTTCGCAAATGGAGATAGACTTGAATCCTGAGAAAAGTGTAGCAACATACTTGACATGGAACCGTAGACCCAATCCCGAGGTAGCCAGGACTTAAGATTAGGGCTAAATAATTCTTTGACAAATGCCTTGGAAGAAGTTAAAATATTGACGGATTACCGAAATAGTGCCACAACGACATGCCAATTCGTATCCACAATGACGTAAAAACTAAAGCCACGTTCGTTTCCAGCTGAGTTTATTATTCAAGGACCAAAATTTTTAATTTTTTAGTTAAGTGATGTTTATGGTTTCAGTCCGTAGACTATTAAAGCTTCATCGAACGAAAGGACTCGTTCGGTAACCGAGGGACGAAAGTGTCCCGGTCCCACCGGGGGTCCAAATCGATAATTACACACAAACGTAGTAGTCACTCACAGCACGCTGTAGTTCTTCCCATACGAGCACGGTGAAACACACACCTCATGGGGCCATTCTAAGCGCTCCTAGCCAATGAATAACATAGTCGATGGCCGCCGATTTCACGGTTCGCATGCCGACCTTAAAAGCTTATAGGCGAATTTCCCAGTTTTGTTAATGTACGCATGTGTATTGAAGAAATTAAATTCAGGTTTACATAAAAAATCGTATAAAACTCTTATAAATACTATATGATAATGCTGTCTATTAAAACTGTGTTTAATTGAAAGATAAAAAACGTTATTCCCGAAAATAAGACACCTTTCATTGTTAAATACTCGTTTACCCATTATTACATGATTCTATTAATCACGGCACTATGAGACAATTTTGCGCGGGTCGAGAATTATTTAATTATTAACATGAGTTGTACATTATATATTCGATCAACAATGAGACAATCAGCTTAACAAGAAATTGTTTCAAATATGTACCCAGGTTAAGCTCATGAACGGTGAGAAAGCGGCCTTCCAAACGCCAACGTTTGCGCTGAAACGCCAGCGAACCCTTGATACGCTGATCAGAGATATCTACGCAGAGCATTGTTCAGACCACAAAGTTGTAAGTCACATTCCAGATACTACTATATATTTAGAACGCACAACCCACGTCGTAAATAAACTTTGAACCATGTATGGCTACTTCATAAAACTTCCACAATTACGTCCGCGTGAAATTGACATGGGTTAATTTAAATTATCAGTTCGGGCAGGAATTCTAAATGTTCACGAGATTATTAAGAGCCCAAATCGTTAGCATATAACCTATTCAAATTAGCTTTGTAATTAGCAAAATATAACATTGTAAATTAATTTTTATGCCAAAATTAGTTCATAAAAGTATACCTAAACAAGACGTAGTTAGTAAATGTTATCTAATATTTTGATATCGAATTATAAAATGTAATTTTATGATATTTACGGATTATTGCATGATCTATTATTTTTATTCGCCGATTAGTTTGCAGCCTCCACGGTCCATATCAATGAGTATAAATAATAATCCGTGAAGACAATTTCGTTTAGATTATTATTTTATATACTTTGATATTGTAATTGTTAGCAATGTTTTAATCCTTGAATTTGTACTGAATGCGCTTCATCTCATTTATTCAGGGGGCGGCCTAATTATGCATATGTGACGTTAAGCTGACAAAAGCATCTTGTCCCGTGACCTAGTTTCTTGATTATTCGAATTTGTCACATGGTGAATAATGCCTTTTAAACATTTTTTGGACGAATGATTTCATATTGACAAAAACATCATTGTACCATGAGAAGATGAAATCATATTTAACGTGTACTAGAACAAAGAATGATCTATGCAAGTGGTCTAATTAAAAGTACAACGTTCTATCGTTTTAATTTCATAAAATTGTAACTAAGTAATTTAAATACAAACATTTATTTTAAAAGAATAAGGCTTTGTAATCATTTGTGATGACCAAAGAGCTTTCCCTAATACATTTTGCTACCGTTTGTTTTGACGAAACGAAAACGTTTTGGCCTAAATAAAGGACAAAACGTGAATCAGAGTGGAAAGTATGACAAAACCATGTGACGTAAGAAACATTAAAATAATAACTTCAAAATCATATCTGCGAGATTGTGTACTAAAGACTTGTAAACAGTCATTAATATATACAATTAAAAAGCGATTTCTAATAAAGAGAGCTTTATAGGGAAGAAAGGAAAGTGAGGATGAGTTATAAGATACAATTAAATCAAGTGTAGAAATAAAATGTCGAAAAAATTATTGCCGGCACCAGGGTTCGAACCTTCGCCTTCCGCGAAACGCGCCCAGTCGCTCTAACATTATTTACATATAAAAGTATTTGGATGCGTCACCCAAGTCACCCATGTAATTCGCTACACCAACAAGCTTTAACTTGCTCTTACAACCGGCAAGAAGTTGAATTTCCGGCTAACTTACTCACGCGAGCGTATCACTTTATCTCCTTTACCTCCTTACTTTATGTCCTCTGATAAAGTCATGGTGGCTCCCCTTAACTTCCTATTAATTACATTACACCGTGTTCGAAGCCTATGCTGTCGCGACGCGCGCTCTCGGACGTGTGGTCGGGAGGGGCGGGGGCGGGGGGCGCTGGTGCAGCTCGCACCGAACGATTCCTGCACGTAGGTCAGGCCCTTAAGCTGGATGCCGTGCTACGCGGCGATGCCCCCACCAGCCTCGTTTCCACCGGTATGCGGTTCAGAGCGGTAATACTATTAGGATTTGCGGTAGCCCAGTTGTTGAAATTCGACCATAATTAATTTAGTTTAATGTGTGTAATGTTTTTTGTCTTTGTTTTTGTCTTTGTAATTATAATGTCGGATATGTTTCTATACCGATTTAAAATATTTGCAAGGGAAAAACGTATGCGCCCGCAACAAAATAAAACAAATTAATAAACTTTTGTGTTATTAGTCTGTTGTCAATCAATTGCACAGAGTAAAAATGAAAGAAACTTGAGAGAAACTCGTCAAGCTTGCGGCCGGGATTTATTCATGCATTTTAAGATCCGTGTATAATCTAAAGTATATATGTCACTAAAACATATTACTTGGTTCAGGCTCAGGCGGGTCCCGACGAGCTCCATGGGAAGGTCGTGTGTGGCGTGCGGCACCTTTGCCCGCCTCTCCAGTATGTGCTGAACAATTGTCAGAAGGGCGTCTTCTTCTTTCCACATCCTCCAATACTTATATTCTGGAAGGTAAATTGGAATATAGAATGATTGGTACACATAAGAGAAAAAACTGACTGAATTTTCAATCAACAATCAACCAAGGGCGCTGGGAGTGTGAACTTAAATATTGATAGCCAGAGTACCTTTTACTCGTATGCTCTCTCTATGCTCTAAGTCCGATGGATGATAAAATCGTAGATAGCAGTAATGTTTCATGTTGAGTTCATTCATATAATTAAAGATTGGACCCCATTACTAGTCAGCTTTTGTCTATAAATACAGTTGGTGGATTAACTAAACTTCTATAATTATCAGCATCTTTAATGAATAGTGGCTAAGCGGACAAATCAAGCACTTTTAACGTACATAACTGTGGTAGGGCCACGCAGCAGCCTTTGCTGTTGCTCGATTGGGCTGGCTCGACCTGTCCATGAATTAGTTTGACTTTTTTTTTATGGAAAAAAATGGAAAGTCATCACCGCCGCCGATAAACATCTGCATACCAGAGCAAGCTAAACATGTTTTACCAGCCGCAAATGCGTTGCCGGTCTTAAAGAAGGGCCTACTTCTTCCAGAAAGCGGCACGACCAGGGTGGTGCTGCGTTGGGAGGGGTGCGTGCGCGCCGCTCGCGTCACGGAGCGTGTGGGGCTGTTCCGCGTGGGGGCGCGGGCGCTCGCCGGCGGGGGGTCAACGACCGGGGGGGGGCGGGGGGCGCGGGGCTGTACGCCCTGCCGTTAAGCGAGCTCTGCGCTGGGGCATGGGCGATGCGCCCGCTGCAAGACTGCAAGCACGCCCGCCTGCCGCGCACCAAGACCGCTCACTATTTCGACGTGATCGAAAACGGTGAGCCAGTAGATAAGTCATATATGGGTGAGCCGCTGGCTTAGTTTTCTTTTTGGTAACGTCGCAAATTTTAAATTAAATTAAAACGCTGAAATGATCCGTAAAATATTTTCATTTAGAAATTCTCTCGAACTTATTATTTTCATGAAAAATACCTAATTTATTTTAATATTTTATTTCGAAATTATAGCTTACTTACCAAGTGCCTTGTTAGGTTTTTGAGTGTATTATGTTAACAATGAATTATTACACAGCATAACCTGTAAGCAACCATTGCAACCTATGGTTGTAATGTCAAAGCTAAGGTGTCTGGATCAAATGCAGTATTTAATCAAACATATTATACAATATTTTTTTAACCGAACTCTAATAAGATTGTTAATGTGGTTATTTTTATCGCTTTATCATTATTTCTTGTTATCTAGTTGAGGGTGGAAAGACATTACTCGCTGTAGCAATCGGTAGAAGAGTAATTTTGCTCCTAGAAGAACAAAAGACTGAAAATGAGATGGGTTTCGAGTATACACATATCAAGGTATGCGACACTACACAGTTTCTAAAACACATTTGCGATTTCTTATGCAATATATTTTTACATTTTACAAAATATTTCAGGACATTCAATTGAATGAATCTCCCATTTTAATAAAACTCATGGATGGTGAAGTGCCGGTCGTGGTTGTTGGTTATAAACATCATTGGGAAGTCTTGGAAACGACAACGGGACAGGTAACCCAGGAAATTGATAGTTCGATTAATATATTTGAATAAAAAATTGTTAGAGATGTCTTTTGTGTGTCTTTGGTTTTAAAACTACCCATAATGTCCAAAATATCAATCATTGTGTATTTACAGAGAGGCCAAATCGGAAAAAGACACAGTTAAAATCCTATCCTTTTCAAAAGGGGAAAATTTAATGTCCGCTATTTTATATTAGGTTTTAGGTTTTAAACCAGGTCAAATTTTACGGAACTTTATCGTTCATAGGCTATAAAGCGGGCGGAGGGTTCAGAAGACACTGGACCTCGGCGCGGAGCACTCGTCAACGCTCTGCGTATTGGCGATGAACGAGATGGCCAAATAATTCTTTGCTACAATCGTAAGTACTATATGAATGCAACGAAAAGTTTTACCAATAATTATTCTTTCTTGTATTATTTAACTATTTGGTCTTGTCCAATATTTGCTCTTTGCATTATTCACTTTGTTTATCATTGATCTTGCTACAGATTAAGAAAATTTAGGAAATTTGTATGTAGAAATTCCACATGGACGCACAACCAGATGGGAATCGAAACAAGTCCCGCATATCTCAGCATGCGTTAAGTTAAACCATCAATACGTTTTTACGAAGAACGTCTGTAATTATCCATTTGTCATTAACATTTGCATATGTGACAACTGACAAGAGTGTTCCGGGCGCTCGCCTTTAATTACATTTATTAGAGCAACCTGAGTTCGATCCCAATGAAATTGTTAATTTTAAGTGCTGAATTATCACGTGCTCGGCGGTGAAGGAAAACATTTTAGGGAAACCTGCATATATTAAAATAATAATTAAAAAAATTTCGACAATAAGTGAAGTCCGCCAATCCGCAGTAGGGTCACGTGGTGGACTATGCCCTCTTAAAGAGGAGGCATTTGCCCAGCAGTGGCACGTCTATAGGCTGTTACTTTACTTTTACTTTTATGTGACAAGATATAACCCGGTCGCATACGAATTTGAATTCCTTATGAAAGAATCGAAGAAATAAAACCAACGTACTCCAATAGAGTTCGAGCCCTCGGTGGCAAAGATGAAATTTGTCAAAAAGATACGGCAACATAGAAAGATTGTAATTATGAATAAATGAATAATTTCATTATTGATCGTTAAAGTGATATGTAGTATGCCCTACTAAATAATTTTCGTTTTCAGACACATGCCACTTCGAACGTATAACTAGTAAAGGACTCGAGAGCGACAGCGAATACGATTTTCATTGGACCACAGTACCCACGGCAGTAGGTAAGCTAGCAACAAAAGTTTATGAACAATCTTCAAATTGTAACGGATGTATTTCGTAACTAACTGTTCTACAACATTTTCATTGTTATTATGTTATAAGCACAACAAACACATTGCAATATTTTTACGTAGCCATAAACATCAGTTTCAAAATTCAGAATATTATGTTTTGGCTCGTCCGAGGAAGTACCGAGGCCTAACAGACGACCGTTTTGAATTGGAAGACGATGCTTCTGCGTTTCATCTAGTAAGTGAGGTAACAAAGGCCCATTGTTTTTAAATGTTGTTGAAGATGCCTATTTGGACAGACATCTATTGCTGGCAGTGATCACTTAACTTCTGGTGAACATAAAAACATGTTATCAAATTTCTATACGTAAAAAGGTTTACTTAATAGTAATAAATTAAAGTAACATATAATGATATACCAGTATATGTTTATCTTCCCAATGAGGGTTGACAGCAAGCAGGCAGCCGGTCGTGAAAAAGATAGCCAATAAAAATAGCAAATTACACATGTTTTGCCGACCCTAGGAAGATGACGATAACGACCAGTACATGTTTATCGCAGTGTGTGCGTTCCCGTACATAATGGCCTTCGCTGAAGACTTGTTGGAAATACGCCTGGTCGCCAACGGCTCGCTGGTGCACGCCGCTTGTATTCCCGGTCTGAAACTGCTCTGCGGCAGGAGGGTGAGTACACTTCACGGCGTACTACAGTTTACGGGGAAATCAACATGGCTTCTTTATCTCTGATTATTATTTGAACTGACGTGGGAATGAATCGTATAGAAAAACCTGCAGGACATCTTCTACGTGGCCTGCGCGCCCGAGTACGTGCCGCTCAGCCGAGAACTGGACCCGTGCTTCGCGCTGCAGCACGAGAGCTACGAGCTGATTCGCCAGATGAGCCGACAGGGAGGGACCCAGTCCGTTGACGATGAAGACGTGGATAGGTCCTTATATATCTGTTTCTGGTTTACTTTCTTGCTCGTTGTATCATAAATCAACTTATTGTTTAATCACAGTATACTTAATGTACGCACAAGTCTTTAAAAAAATTCAATGTAATTATTTTTAACGGAACACTAGTACCACTACCAGTAATAATGTTTATATTCCATCTATCAATATAACCCACGGGCATTTCAAAATCATTGATGTACTTATTCCAAAAAGTTAGTTCCACCCATTAAGCACCCAATATATGCCCAACATCAAACCTACGTCACAATTTAAAAAAAAATTACAGGGCTGACGTATGCCAGCAAAACAACCGAACCTCAGAAGACAATTCGGCCTCAAGCAGAAGCAGTTCCATCTCATCGGAGCAAGAGAACATTAGACCACCGCTGCAGCGGATGGCACCGGTCTCCCCACCGAGCTCGCCGCAAGGTACACAGCTTTCAAGACCCTAGGTTATATCTAACTTAGTCTCAGAGCCAAACTAAAAACTATTTAATGAATGTAGTATATGTCAAAAGTATATGTCATATGTAAATATGTCATAATAGTCAGTCACTGAACTCCACTGAACTCAGTCACTGAACTCCTAAACGGCTGGGCGGATTTTAATGAAATTTTTTCTGTGCCTTCAGGTCGATTAGAGAATGGTTTAGATTCACAATTCGGTCCACATTTTTTTTATTTATAAGTTGTTTCGGATTTCAGTCGTGTTAACAGGACAACGTTGGTCGGGTCCGCTAGTAACTTATAAAATGTTCCCACAATAATGCTTGGATTCAAGCTTTATGGTGAATGTTTTAAGAATAAAGTTGATTTGTTAAACATCAACATAACTTTCATTGGATAATTTTCACAAGATCCACGAATATAATATTATTTGTATCATTAAATTTCCAATGTTAAGCCTGTATTGATTCAAATTAACAACCGCGTACTGTTTTTTTTATATGAGGGGGCAAGTGAACTGGAGTTAAAAAATGTTAAATGGTAACCGCCGCCTTTAGACATCTGTAACACCCGTGGCTTGGTGTGACAAGACGAAACGCTGAAGTATTGTACTTCTACTTCAAGCCAGTCTTCTGTGATGCGTCAGTACATTAAATGTTCAGGGAAATTAACTTATTTCGAACTTAGTTAAAATAACAGTAATCTGTAATTCGTTACAGTAATGCCAGAGAACAGCGGAAGATGCGTGCGCATATACAAAATACCCCAAAGCAACTTAAGTGCTGGGACCTATCAGCGCCAGTCCGTCTCCGCGGATCAAGTCGTAACCTCATACTTTTCAGACCGGTACGTGTAATAAATATGCTTACGCTCACACTCTTTGTGAAGCACAACAAACATATGTTTTAGTCTAATTTTGTATTTTATATAGGTAGATAAAAAATGGAATAATATAACATTCTGTTACTAAATTTACTACGTGTATTGAATACAGCTTCAGTTTTACTTGTCCGAAAAAGCTTTCTATAGTCAGTTTCTTAGACTGACGATCGGTTTCTGTGTTTTTGTATAACTGATGTTACGCTCTCAGTCCTTAGACTGTTAAAGCTTCATCGATCGCAGAACCGATGGGTTAGCCAGAACCCACGGGTTTGAGGCTCCAATCAGTGGGTGGATCCGCGCATGTTGGGTACATGCGTGCGTTAATTATGGCATGTCGGGCCATGGAGGTTCAGTACGGACCGTGACCCCGGTGGCCGTTGACTGTTCTTGGTTAGTAGGTGGCGGTGAGAACCGCCCTGGAACGCGGGTGTACCTAGTGTACGCGTTGTGTTAGTTTAGCTGTGCTCAAAGGCGAGAACGAACTACGGTGTTTGCTGTTGACGGGTTCTCTCCAAATAACACTGTGTAGTGTTATTTGGCGAGACCCCGACATTAAGTTCGACGTCCTTAAGTGCCCTTCCTTGGCCGGGTCGATGAGGACGCTTGTTGACGTACGCGTTAGTATCGGGTTGGTAATTTGCTGCGCTTACCACCAGAGGGTTGGGATGATGTTCGGCTCTATAGAAGAACCGTTTGGTCAGGTTTTTAAAATATTCGTGAATCGTCGGGAGTCTGCAGTCGATGTGCAGGTTGACGTTGCGTTGATACCACTGCGCACCGGTTGCGTGGCGGAAGAACTTATTTTGTACTATTTGCAACTTGTACATGCGAGTAGGGTTTATGTAGGCATAGGTCATGCACGCGTAGGACATAACTTCGCAGGCCTTATATAATAATAATTTGTGCCTTAAGGGCATTTTACTAGACGCATTGGTTAGGTGATAGAGCCAGCTGACGCGGTCGGCGGCGCTTTGGAGACGAGTAGGGAGTTAATTAAAATGTTTATCTTTGTAAAAGAGTGCCGTTGCAAGCCGTTTTGCCCGAGCTTGTCGAAAGCTTTTGCGACATCGAAGAAGAGAGCTCCGGTACTTAGGTGTTTGGGGTGATTAAGATCTTTCAGAATGTATTCCTTCAGACGGCATAATTGGTCGGGATAGGAGTGTCTAGCTCGAAAGCCGAATTGTTCAACTGGCATGAGGCCGTTTTAAAACACGTACTTTTTGAGTCTATTTAATTTGAGCCGCTCGTAGAGCTTCCCGAAACAATTGAGGAGGCTGATAGGTCGGCTGGTCGACCCAGTTTCTGAAACACTGATCATCGTAGAAGTCAACTAATCAACTGCATGCAGCATTCTGATCATTAAGATCATTCAATTCAGAGAGTTAGCAATCGTTTTGGCCACTCAAATAACATTTGAAAATCCATTTACAGCTGGTACGATAATCAGTGATTCATCAGAACCGGACGTGACTCTAGCAGTTAGTTCTTAGATTAAATGTGTATTCTAAAATTGTTCATAATTAGATTAAATATATTTTCAGACCAAATAGTATCAAACAAAGATTAGCAGAACTAAGACTGGAAACCAAATCTCGAGGAGGAGGCGAAGAAGATAACCTGTAAATAGGGAAGAAATTGCGAAATACTCGAGCTGTGAACACATACTCGTGTCCTTGTAATTCGAAAAATAAAAAAACAAAATTTTAGAAAATAGTGAAAATAATGAAATTTGATGTCGGTAGCTAAACATGTATCCAGTAAGTATTACTTAATTATTAAGTGAAACAAACCAAAACGCACTAATTAGTTGTTTAGTAATTTTTTTTCTTAGTCGTTTACCGACTGAGAAAAAAAAAGAAGCGGTAATTTTTCGACGATATATTCATAGAGGGGGATATTTGTAAGTGATTTTTAAATTATGCATCATGTTCACATGCATGCGTGTATGTATGTTCAAAAGGTAATTTTACTATTACACAATGTACCGATTGTTTCAATGACACTCGTTTCTTAATATTGAATTCAAATAAATGTTATCATTAATTATGATAATAAAATATTTTAAAAAATTTAACGAACCGGTTGGCATGGGGAGTAGTGACACTGCCTCTTGCGCCAAAGGGTGTGGGTTCGATCCCCACTACCGGAAAAGTATTGTGTGATGAACATAGTGTTTTTACATTGTCTGGGTGTTTACATATGTATAATATGTATTTATTTACAAAAAAATATGTTTAATAATGTTTATCAGTTTTCTAGTGCCCATCAAACAAGCGTTGCTTAGTTTGGGACTAGAGAACGTTGCGTAGAAATGTGTCCACAAATATTTATATATTTTTTTTAAACAATACCTACATGCATGCATTAGAGAAATATTACAAAATGGAAATGTAGTTTTAAAATACTTCAAAATGTTGTTAAACACTCAAGATAATGTACATAGCTCGTAAGAACATAAAAATATAGGTAAGTTCAGGTTTTAAAATAAGTGGATAAAATCAGATGCTAAGCCGTTAAAATATTTCTTGTTCAAATATATTTGTCGTCATTCAATGAGAGTCTATCGTTAAAGTGTTTCAAAGAACGTCAAAAGTTCGTCAAAGAGCATAGAAAATATCTAATGTTAAATTTCACAATTAGCCTATAAACGTATTTTTAAATTAATAATTTAGATTAAAATTACTTTCACGCATTAAATGCAAACATCGCATGAGTATTAAGATTGTGTGACTGAACCATCAAGGAAATTCTTATCCAACATTTTAAATTAAAAAGGAATTAAATAAAACATAAAAAAATTCAGCAAACGAAATCATAAATCGTCATTAAAAATACTGGAATTCGTTGGTTTGTTACCAAACAACAAACTAAGTCCAAACATTTCTACAATAGCTCAACTGTAAATTATTGGCTTATTATATGGCTTAAAAAATATTCCCTTCTATTTAGATATACTTTATTGAATGCACTCAAACGAATCTCAAAATTGAATATGAATATTGGAGTTATATAAATACTATGAACTGATTACATATAGATATGTTGCAGAAACCAATTTAATAACTTTATAAATAAATGTATGTGGCATGCAACTTAATATATCGTAATCGGATTCAAAAATTTCTTTATGATGAAAGGGTTTACCTCACTCTAATTGAAAATTCCCACAACTTGAACTTCTAAATTTGTCACGCGATTAATAAAATTAATAGATAATAGTCATGTTGACGTCGTCGCCTCAAAGGCTCTGATGATGTTTAGTACTTACCTTTATCAATATTTTTTACACATTCTAATTAAACAAATTAGAATGTGTAAAAAAATATTGATAAAATATATAAAAAAAGATACTAATAAGAAAAAGAAGGACGAAAAAATCCTGTTTAGTTAGCAAATGAAACGTAAGAATCTTTCTTATGAAAAATTGACGTCGTCGAATATGCTATAAGTTTCTCTATGAGCTAGAACTAGTCAAGTACTTTTTCAAAGATATAAATACATAAAGACAAAAAAGTGATGTAAAATTAGATTTCTCTAGAATTAAGTTTCTTAACAATCAAAAAATATTGTTTCGGCTCGTCATTTAAATACCAAAAAAGGAGTGCCAGCGAAAAAATTCGGTTATCTTTCTAGCGATAATTATTATATGCATACATATTAAACGTTTTGCGATGCAAGAGAATTGAAATCTTATTTAAGGGATTATACTGTTTCATACATTTTTTGTACATAATATAATAATTACATTTATAACTGTCTCATTTCTTAGAATTATTTAATTAAAAGTAAATAAGTATGATGCTGTGCGCTACTATTATAATAAATTTTACCAAGGAAAGAACCAAACCGATAGTTGATAAAACATTGTAAGTAAAACTCTTAAAAATTAAAATTTAAAAAATGTTTAACCTAATAAGTTTTTAGAAAAAAAAATCGTTACACAACTTGTACCTACTATAAAATAGTCTAAATAAATAATTGAAATAACGTTGGACTGCATTATAAATTTAAAAAAAAACGTTTTTTTTTTAATTTGTACAAGAAATAAAGTTAACAAATATATTAAACTGATACAAACATAAACTCAATAAGAGTTTTACCGTGTTTACTCGTTGAGTTTAATCGTGTATCTATACATAGTTACTACCAAAAATCACAGAATCCACTTTCACGCATACTATTGTATATAAAATATGTTCAATCGTTAAACTTAATAATAATGTATTTTATATGAATACAAAAAATGTTCACAAAAATAGTCAAATTGAAAATATATATTTTTCTTCGAAAAAAATTGAAATTATGTATTTTTATTGTCTTTATGAAGCGACATTAATAATCGTTCAATAAATTTCGCTTCCTATATTAACAAAAAGAAGTACAAGCACAATACCTCAGGGAAAGATCATATATTTATAAAAAGAAATATGTATAGCAAATTATTTTAATACTTTGAAAAGGCCTACCAGTATTATATCTTGACTTCATGTAGACTTGGAACGAATATTCAGCTGTTATTTGCTATTTGGCCTATTCGTCTACAATTATTCCAATCGGGCGAATAATGAATACATGGAATTGTCGTAATAACAAGAAAGAAGTCAAATTTTATAGTGGAGAAAGAATAATTTACATTTAGACAGTTGTTTAATCCTATTCTTTTCCTACGACTATTGGTTAATTTTCATTGTTGTCGAAACATAATATCGATTTATTTTTAAGTCATAATTTCACTTTTACCTAATCTAAATATAGATAATACGATAAACTGTATTACTATTTATAAAAACTAAACTAGTCAAAACACGTAGCGTTGGATGTACATTTGAACTAAAGAGAAACAATCAATCACGTCAATAAAAGTTTCCCTATCACATGCCGGCGGAGGCTTTTGTCTAATTTTGGGTTACCCTATATCCGGGCTATATAAGCCCGCCGAATATCGATATTCGCCACGTTGCCGAACATGCTATTCGTTGCAAGTCTAATTTCAAGCTGTATCCCACAAAAATGTGATAACAATAAAATTTGTAATAATATAAAATTTCGTAAAGTAGTTGTGGAAATATATGTATGATATGTTATATTTGCTGTATATTACATGTAATGATTGTTCTTAATCTTGTTCTAGTGTAATCAATGTCTGGTGTTCCAAAAATATTGTCATATTTCATGTAGTTTTACTCTGTTACTTTCTCTAAAAGTTTAAATAAATGTCTGTTCAATATATTTAACGTTTTATTTACTATATAAAAACTTTAATAACAAAACCAAGTATAGTATCTTGCATAATACAATGATTTCCTAAAGTAGTTTAGTCTGCTGTTTTAATGCTGTGATGTCCAAAAATCGTGGAATCTCAACCGCTTGGACCGGTTTTGATCGGAAGCCTGAAAGAAAAGAAATCATTAATTACGATGATGATATTAATCATGTGCATAAAAATTAATATAATAATGTCCAATCAAATGACGAGTCATATTACCATCTAAAAGCAATCCAAGCCTTCGTTTTTGAACGTGATAAATTGTTAAAACTTTCATGAGACTTAAGCCCAGTTTCTGAAACACTGATCATTGTAGAAGTTAATTAATCAGTTGTCAAATTGCTTTTCAAATTTCATTTGAGTTGCCAAAAGGATGGTTAAACTCTATGAATTGATCAGAATGATCTTCTTAATGATTTGAATGATCAATTCAGTGTTTAACCATTCTATTGGCAGCTCAAATGACATTTGAAAAGCCATTTGACAGCTGATTAGTTAATATCTAAGATGATCAGTGTTTCAGAAACCGGAAGTTAATGAACTAAATAATAGAACGGCCAAACTCACGTCCAAAACTTTCCACACAAGGAAAAGTCACTCAAGTTTCGGATATGTCGGAGATCGGAAACGTGTGAGGTAGGTACTGTTTCCAATAAAGTTAATTTGGTGAATGGCAACAAACTGAGCCGTTAATTACTTTATCAAACCGCAATACACGTTTTTTTACACAACTAATTAAAACAAAAATAAAATATTGGTAGACAAATAAGCATAATTATTTTGGATTACTTTTCTGGCAAAGTAATTGGTTATGGATTTTTAAATCTGCTAGGTTCAATATTAACCTTGTAACAATTGATGCTTCTCCATATAATTCCTAGTTGCTAATGATACATCATTTGGAGCGGTGATGGCTTTTTGTGTCTCTTGTTGAATTGAAAGTGTTCCATTCTTTAGATACTTGGCTGCAAGCTGATTCATTTTTAAACTGGTATCTGTTGACGGTACATGTGGTTGTTTACCGACTGGATCATCGCCAAATTTTACCCTACAGAATGAAAATAAATTATCCATTCATTATTATTAAATTGTTAGTTATATACAAAGCATCAGGTAGTGTCATGCAGTAGCAACTGCCATTGGAGGCTAGTCTGGGAAGTTACAGAAACACACAGAAGACCAGCATGTTATACTTCCGCTTCTCATTTGATTAAGAAGATTGGAAGGTTGGTAATTCATCTGCACCCCATTTGTAACATGTGTATAGGTGGCGGTAATCACTCAATATTAAGTAAACAGCCTGCTTTTTTTGCTAACTTTTCTTACATTACTACATGGAAATGTTAATTCATAATCTCAACATAACATGTGCAATGTTAATAGCGAAGTACCTTGTTCACAACAATGATAATTATAACAATTATTATTTATTTTTAAAATGTACATGGTGCTGGCTCAGGCTCTATTTATAGGCTAAAACATATCCTTCATTTATTTAATTTAACTTGTACACAGTTATGGCATGTATGTTTATAGAAATTTTAATGTTAAACTTTTATGATAATATCACATAACATACTTGCCTTTTTATTACACTAACATTAGTTTTGTCAATTTTCATTTGCATACACTTCTGTCTTGTATTTCTATACATTGCACTTGCTGAAGAAGGCATATCTGAATCATGCAACATACCATTGACATGTGTCTGAAAATACAATAGTACAAAACATTGGATGTAAACAGTTGTAGATAATAAAATTACTAAAATAATATTTAAATATGTTTAATCTTACCATAACTTTATTATAATAGGTCCATCCAACATTAGATTGGTCTTCACATTCAGAACCTGAGCTGATAAAAAAATATATGGATTATAATTTACAAAAGCTTTAAAAAGAACAATTATGTCACTATGCCATTAAGCCCTAACAGCAACAACAAAAAATTATTTCAGTTAAAAGATTTCACCTATGACCCAACTGCTTGTACAGAAGTTTAATAGGCAATGGATCGTGTTGATCATAAGCTGAAGTGAATATGTTTTCCACTTTATGTTATGCATTAATAAATAATTAAATAGGGAAAAGAATATTGATTATCAATTGGTAATTTTTTGTAATAAAACTGAAAAGAACTTTTTCAGTTTTATTACAAATCTTTTAATCACAAATAAACTATTAAAAAAATTATAAATAAGCATCTGCATATGATAATGACATATAAGACTTAAAATATGTAGAAAAAGTGCGAAAAGATTGTCGCCGCTGTGGGAATCGAACCCACTTTTCGCACTTTTTCTACATATTTTAATGTTCAATCTTAAGTGCAAAGATTAGAACTATAAACAATTTAAATATAAGACTTACTCGCTATAATCTTTCACATCCAAATAAAGGCTTTGCTCAGGAGACATTAGAGGAGTTATTGCATTATCAACTTGTACATTGTACAAGCTTAATTCATTTAGTGTTTTTTCTTCATTTGCATTATCTTGATGAAAATTTTCAGATGAATGCTGTATGTTATTACTTTCACACACAGAAACATTTCTACTTGATCCAAAATTATTATTCTTAGCAACAGGCCTTATACCATCTAAGAAATTAATATTTTCGGGTTGAATAATTTCCTTCATACTTATTTGAGACCTGTTACATTGTATTTGTGCCTCACTACTTTGTTTTACTATTTCTTTATTTATTATAGTGGAGGTGCGGACCATTTCAAAGCTTGTCATTACACCAATAGATATCTTATGACATTCTTTATCTACACTTGCAACAGACATATGTTCCGTTCTATAATTTCTTTCTAGAGGAAGTGGCTGTTTCTGTGCTTCAAATTTATTAGATGAAACAAACTTATCTACTTTATCTTGTAGTAATTTTAATTGTTCATTTTGCAATTTTATGATTTTGAACAAATCAGCCACTGTAGGTTCCCTCTTTTCTTTTACTATTCCATGTTTTTCAATGTCCAAAGTCGAAGTACTTTGTGATTCTTCATATTTTTCCAATGCCCAAGATTTCTTGTCAACTTGAGTTTGTGTATCTTTAGGTAATGAGTTATCTATGCTACATAAACAATTATTAGAATATTTTTTGCAGACTGGAAAATTACAAGTACAACTTGCACACAAGTTTGACATTGAATGCGGCTTGCAAGTGTACTTATTGTGACCTAATAAATTCTTTGGAGACATACATTGAAGACATGGTCCAGTTGGAACTCTACAGGGTTTAGAAGCACCTTGTCTGCTCATACAGTGGAACATTTTACAACATTCATGAATTGCACCAACACAACTACTCAACTTGCCATTAGCCATTTTATCCATTGTTGTGAGTGGTTTAGCAGTATTTTGTCTCATCAGATCAATCTTAGCAGCAAGTGGGTTATTTTCTTTATCTAAACACATTTTTTTAAGCTGACTGTCAATTGGTAGTACTGATTGATCATGTAACTTTCGTAAATTATCTCGTCTTAAAAAGAAATCGTCATGTTTAGATAAAAATTCTGGAGGATTTGGGTAATTATTTTCCAATGATGTTAGTACTCGCGAATTTGACTTAACATGATTATGAATAGTTTTGTTTTCTGAATCCTTCTGAACGTCTATTGGTTGCAAGCAATTGTATGATTCGTGAAGATGATTAGTCCTTGAAATTTCCTTACATGAATCTAGTATACTTAATTCTAAATCATTTGATGGTGACCACTTAGGCTCTGTTTTGGTAACTTCCGCTAAACTAGTCTTATAGACTATGGGGTAGGGAGAGCAGTTTGAATTTTCATACCTTTGCAATGGGTCATTGCTAAATTCAGCAAAACCATAATTAGCGTGCAGCACTCTTGGTGTTAATTTTTTCTCGGTAAAAGGTCTTGGAGATTGACAATCAAAATCATTCATATTAATGTGATGAACGGTCTTTGTTGGAGTCTCGAAACGTACTCTCTTCGTCTTCATGAAGAGATAATCTTAACAACAATAAATTGAAGCAAGTCTTACAAATATTAAAATAACGATTAATATTAAGATTAGAAAATAATACTGTTATAAGAAAAAACATGAACGCTGTACAAAATTATAAACAATATCCAAACTAAATAAATTTAGTTTTTGTTTCTTTTCTGTTCTATTGACAGTTGGACCATGGCCAATGAAATGAAAGAATTTTAAAAAGTGGTACATACTATGCACTGCTAGACTAAAGAACTAGGGATGCCGAAAAAATAAATATATATCGATATTTTTTTATTAAATGTATCGATATTTTTAGATACATTTTGATCTGATATATCGACATAAACGGTTATCCCTTAAGATCAGGTGAACCGCCAGCTCGTTTGCCACTTTCTTGCATAAAAAAAATTATCGTAACAAAAAGTTATTTAATTCTTTTTTCTTCTACTGCTTACTTTAGATAAGTTTGCATTCATAGGACTTACTATTTTTCCTAACCCACCTTACACGTGTCCCACGCAGAAATGGTAGGCTAGCCAAAACCCACAGGTTTGGGCCCTCCGTTGTGGGTAGAGCCACGCATGTGCTCATGCATACGTTTAACTATGGTATGTCATCTAAGGGCCATCGAGGTTGCGGTTCGGACCGGGACCCCGATGGCCGTTGACTATGTTTGTGGCTAATCGATGGCTGGGGGCGGTGAGAACCGCTCTGAAACGCGGGTGTACCTTTTGTACGCGTTATGTTGGTCGAGACCAACACAACACGTGCTCGGAGGCGCGGGCAAACTATTGTTTTTGTTGCTACACTAGCTGTGGGTGTAGTGATCCAGCGGGACCGGATAACACTCCCGCGGAGATCCTACATACTGGCCTACAGACTTGAGTAAAGAACCAGACTTGCTTGACTTCTATATTACAAAAGGCATCCCTAACAACTTTATAGCAAACAAACCGAGAACTTAACTATCCTCCGATCATTCTCCGGTAGGAATAGTACTTATAAGGAAAATCACAGTAGTACCTAAACTTTGTAAGCTACACTCCAAAAAACTAACTGGGAACTCTTCACACAGCCACTGACAAATTAGTGCAAATGTAAGGGGGTGTTAGTAATAGAGATTCGCGCAGTGGAAGCGTCTGTGTTGTAAGGGGGAAAGGATTTAATGTTTTGTGTTAATCAATTAATTTTGTTAGGGGAGGAGATTTTTATTATTCTGCAGTTTTCTCTTGCTCAGTTTTAGACTTGTCATCTGACTGTTAGTACAAAGTCAAATATATATTGAAAAACGGAATTTTTCAGAGAAACTTTTTACAGAATTTTTGATATCTCCTCTTCCTTTATAGTGTATGTTTTTCTTGTGTTTCTGTGGATTTAGTTATAACTAAGAGTTTTGTTTATTTTTTGTTGTGTTATTGTTGTTTTATGATGGTAGTTTGTTTGTTGATCATTTCAAAATTATTTTTTTGCGTTTTTTGTACTTGTCTGGTGTTATGATGTATATCTGAGATTAAGGTGGGTGTGTCAATTGGTAATCTCAGATTATACATACTCTTTTGATGTCAACTGTGACCTGTTTGATTTATGTAATGTTTGAATTACTTTAATTTTGGAATGTTAGCTTTATTTATTCAGACTGAATTGTCATATTTGATTGATTCCGTAAAAATAACTTGAAGAAGTAACCTATACAGCTATCGATGTAAACCGGTTTCTTCAAACCGGTTTACATCTATAACGGTTCATAGAACAAAGTTTGGCTTAAAGGTCTTGTTACCAGGCCATTAAATCTTTATTAAAAAAAAAAACAAAGTTGACAGGCCCCAGAGATAGATTATAGGTTAGTTTTGTTAAGAAAATTGTAGTTCGTAGATTCTATTTCTTACTAAGTAATTAAATTAAAATATGAATCGAAATTTATTAAAAACATTTACCCCAATTCAACCAATATTCTGTCGTTCTAAAGGTTATAAAGCTCCTGGTGGTTTGCGTTACCCTGGAGGTATCACATACTACCCCAGGTATCACAATATATTTTTAGTTTACTTCAAATGTTTATAATATTCATTAATCGCAAATTTTAATAATTGCTCTTTAAATTCACAAATTTTCAGACATCCTGACCACAAAGATCCTGAATACACACCTTCAAAGCTTTTTAGGGTAGAAAGAATTCGACCAGTAAAAAATAACCCTTGGTGGCTTAAGACTATTTTGAAAGAACTAAAAATTGACGAAGAAGTAAGTAAATAAAAGAAGTTTAACAATATTATCAGTTATAAAAATTTTCCCAGTCAGTAATATATGTATACATTTACTCTTAACTGGTCCTTGTTGAATGTTTTATGTTTGTGCTTACGTTATAATATTTTTATACTTGCAGAATCGGGTAACAGTGGTTAAAAACATACCTGAAATCAATGCTCGATTATGGAAAATCAAACATTTAATCAAAGTAACCCCAATTACTTTTCCTTATGGAGAACCGTCCGAGAATGATATTAATCATACAATTTTGAAAGAAAATGGACAGTGTGTAGTAACAAAAACCTTAACTCCTCATCAAAGTCAAATTGAAGCCTTAGAAAACTTTCAAAGTGATAAAACTAAAATGGATTCAACAACAATAAAAAATGATTCTAGATATAAATGGAACATTGCATTTGGGGGTGGGTTTTAGATTTGAATTGTTCTAAATTAGATTTTATTATGTCTAGTATAGTCTTGTAATGTAAATAAAACATAAAACTATTTTGTACTTCTTTGATAAACATAATTTAGTTACACAATACATTACCACAAAAGGTTCTTGATTGGGTACCACCACAGCAATAATCCTACAGATTCAGTGTTAGAAAAGCCTTGGATGAGGGTGAATCAGGACCATACTTCCTTAAGAAACATTACTCACAAGCTGATTTTTATTGCCCTGCAGGAATCATGGAAGACACTTCACTCTTTATAAACACAAGCTTTTTGCAAACATTTCCCCCTTTGTCCTTGGAATGGTTGTATATTGGAGAGCAATGGTACATAATGAACATCAATTTCATATTGATAGCCAATGATGTCCATTACATTTGTAGATTCTGTCTTTATCAACTCTGAGAAATTGAAGTCAGTAGTCCATTATAAGCAGTATATGTATTATCTATGTATATGTATTATCTGTAGTCATGGTATGGTACCGTTTAATGAGGAGACTTCTTTAGGATAAAATTTTGATTTTTTTGCAATAATTTTCATAAATGTGGAATCAAACATGCGTCGACACATCGCATTGAGTAATATGCCCATGTTTACAGCATATAAATACTTTCAAGTAACATTTAACTATAAATATTAGATCCAGTGATGTCGCCTTGGCTCATGATAAATTTTTAGTGCTAGTCTCAATTCTCAGCAATAATAATTAATGTTCCTGATCTAGGTTTTTGTTCTTAGGGAAGGTCGACGTCGTAAAAATCTTAGCCAATACTATTAACAACAGGATTCATATGTTGTGCAGACTCCATGTAGGTGGGATATGAGCAAAAGAAAAATGTCTAGACTATTAATTACTAACGGTTCCTTTCAATCGTCTTAGAATAGCCAATGAGAAGTACAATTTGTCCCTCCTAAAAAAGAAAGTTTGGGAATGCTTGGTCTGGTTTACAATAAACGGAGCCACACCTGTCATTATTAATAAATCAAGTGATGTAATGCAGTAGCTTGTTATTTCTTTCATAAATGGATTCTCTTGAAAGAATTTTGCCAATAAAGTAGTAGTTTTTCTAAACTGTGAAATGAAAGATGAGCTTGATAAATAAGAAAAAGTATTAAAGGATCATAGATCAACATTCAACACTATAGTTATTAGTAAACAATAAATATAGTATTTATGTAGTAGAAAAAAGCAGTTAAAATTAACAAAACATTTAATAGTAAGTTAGTAAAACATTTTAAATAATAACAAACTAATAACAGTTGGTAAATAGTATACTACCTATGTGAAGAATGTCTCCATATCAATATTCAGTGTCTGAAGTTCCTGGCTTTTTTTTATAAACTAAATAATTGAAATGTCCAGGTGTTTTGAAGTAGTCTTCGAGCAGAATTCCGTGTTTTTTACCGAGACCAAATCTTGAATCGCTCCAAGACACAACTAATGTAGGATTTAATTTAACAAACTCATTTAACTGAAACTCATGTTTTTTAATAGAATTAAATGTGTGACCTCTAAAAACAGCCAAGTAATTATCTCCATTTTGATACAGTCTTACAACATATTTAGATAAAAGAATTTTTATTGCTACATGAAATATAACAAATGCACCAAGATAAATAAGACATTCAATTGAATTATTTGCTATAACAACTTCATCACCGATGATAACAGGGTCATACAAGGTAGCTTTATCGAACACAAAAGCTAAATAATATATTAAACTACATGAAATAGATGTAGTTGAAAAGGTCAAATAAGCTGTAGCAAATTGCAGACTTTTCTCCATCGGTGCTTTATAGATTAATTGCCATTGTTTTGAAACTCCATCCTTTTCTTGATATTTTTCCTGAGCATCTAAGAATTTGTTAGGATGTTGAGAAACGTAACTTGCTCTAAAAATTTTAAAGATTGATTGATGTTGAACAGTTCTTATTAAACGCACAAAATTCATTTTTAAAACGAAAGGCATTGTTTAGATCCTAATATTGCATATTTGATAAAGGTTTTAAGAACTTAGATTAATACTAATTTATTAACGTTTCCGATAACGCCTAAACCTAATAACAAAGATTTAGGTTATGTTCATTGTTCAGGGTTGGATTTAGCCCAGTATACAATATATTTCCAGTATACACTAGTAGTCTTTGATTTAGCCTAAATCATTTAGGTATGATGAAAAACATAGTAGAAAAATTTGAAAAGTAGTATTTGTTAAAAAAATTCTAGTACACTTTATAAGTTTGATTTTAACAGGTATTGATTTACTCCTCTTCCAAGCTTATTAATTCTTAAAATTAAATTAAATTTTAGAATTAATTTTTTAACTAATCGATAATAAATATACATAAATCAGTACAAATTCCATCTTTAATGGGGTCTATGGATTATATTTATTTCTTATCTCAGTTTATGAAATAATAATTTATTGTACTATTAGACATCAATGAACTCTATTAACTATCTCAAAGTGCATGCAAGTCACAATTTAACAAGCCTCATATAGAAAAAAAATTAATAGTATGTCCCCGTTAATAGTTCATTGATAAAAATTCCGTGGTAATAATTGACAAAGTTTTAAACAAAGTGGTAATATCCACTTTGTTTAAAACATTACAACGTTATACAACCAAATAAAACTTCTTTTATGTTGGATTTGCATATATATTTGTCAAAGTAATTTGTAAACGAAATTATAGTACAAATACTTCATTTATATTACAAAATCCTACCCTGGTTATTTTATAACCTATTACATTTTTTTAAATAAAGACATGATGTCCTAGTAATAAGACCTTTGAGCCAAACTTATTACCTATTTTAGATATTATTTTAGGTTATCATAGGTTTTAATTCATACTTTAGGTTTCAATAATAATAATCGATTTATTAAAAATCCATTATAAGAAGAAAAATAATCGATTAATTTGAAAATCGATTATTTTTTCACATCCCTATTTTATTCTTGTAACACAGTTGACATCACGATACTCTCCTCGCCTTACTTCAGTACATAGATAAGACATATATACTGCTTCACTCACGGGGTATAATGTTCGAACAAAAATTTTCAGACAAAGTTTTATTTATCATCTGTATCAGAAAATTATGTATGACATTTCTATCCCCCGCACGCTTCACCTTCATCATAGGCATGAGATATACCTGCAACATTCTATACCCGGCCTCAAAGGTACGGGTATCGCCGTATACCCGGTGCTAAAACCCAGTATCAAAATACCTATAGGTATTAGTTATGTTCAGGCCTCCTAATGGAGACCCGGTATGGAATTGAACCTTTCTTTGGTTGGAATTGGGACATTTAGATGTTTCTTTTAGCAATCATTTTTTTTAATTTGAGATTTAATCAGTCTAAATTAAGCTCCATCTTTACCAACGTAAAGAACCCTATTATAAAAAAAAAGTAATTCAAAATAAATATTACTGTTTAATCTTATTACGCAATTATTTATCTACCTAATTGTAATAAATTAATAGAAATAAAGAATAAATTTATCTCAAGGAAATGTTTGGTATAAAATGTCTAAATCATACGTTTCAATTCGGGCATGATCGGAAAGAGCCGCCGTAAGCGTTCGGGGAACTTCGTACCTATTCGGCCGGCGGGTTGTCGCGAGCGTATATACCGCCACCGTCGGACGAGGCGTCCATAGCCATATCTATCGGTGCGGGTATGGAACGGGCCTCTGCCGTACATACGTCATACCCGGTGTGCGGGCGGGTTGTCGCGAGGGTTATATACCGCCACCGTCGGACGAGGCGGCCATACCCAGCCATACCTATCGGGTATGGAACGGGCCTCTGCCGTACATACCCGGTGCGCGTACTGGCATGTTCATACTGGGTATTTATACCTGTTCCAGTATATACGCCTCATCCCTACTTCATCCCTTTGACATATACGGACGGCTGCCATTACTCATGCATATCATCTTAGTAGTCCTAGTCTGTGCCATTACTGTTTATGCTGTTGATAGTCGTGGTTACGTTGATTAAATTCCGTTCACTTCAAATCCACATAATCAGTGATATAAGTAATACCTTTTGTTCTTAGCGTTTTCGCGAGTGTCGAAATGTATTACTCCAAGTGTTGTGTACCGGGATGCAATAGTTTACGACAGGAGGTTATGTTGCATAAATTCCCGAATTGTGGGAAAAGACTCCAAAGGTGGTTAGAAAAAATAAGTCCTCTTAGAGCTTTGAGCTTAGTAGATCTAAGCAAACTACTCGTTTGCCATAAGCACTTCGAAGGAAGATTTTTAACCAAGACCGGCCGTTTACTAGGTTGTGCTTATCCTACTCTTTTCTCCTATGATAAAATATCTAGTGGCATACCAGCAGAATCAATTGAAGCGTCTGGTAGGATTTATTTAATATTTATATTTTTAGATACTTTGTCGAAATATTATTTAGTTTTCATAGATAAAGCATAATTACTAATACAAATATTTTTTTTTCCAGTAAACTATAATCCTAATATGGACCATGAAAAGACATTATGATCACTCATATGCACATAACCTACTGTCAGATCCAACCAAAGCACATAAATCAATAGGTATAATTTATTGTCTATCCTTATCTTTTAGCAGGCCAATAATTTTAAATAGAAATTATGACATAAGTAGTAATTTTAATTTTAAAATCATATGTTATATTAATAAATCGGTAAATGTAAATAACTTTAACTCCGGCGTAATTCAAATCAAATAAATTTTAAACGATAGAGAAAACTCACTTATGAATTTATCAACAAGCAGAATTTGGCGGTCGCTTATAGTTTTCGAAAAAATAAATAATGAAATAGTGTGATTTTTACTATAGAAATCCGCCATTTTTTTGTTGTCAATATGTCAATTCAGCTCGTATTTCTTGGTGGTCATAAAAAAAAAACCTAACATCGAAGGTTAAGGCGGGAACTCCGCTCCCGCCTGAACCTTCTAACCTAATCTATCCAAGTCGGATTCGCTCTGTGTCGGTTCTGTGACTCATTAAATTTAAAAAATCGGAATATCGATACGTGTATGATGGCGCCCGCTTCCTATATTTATCATGTTGGCAGAACTGTGTAAAGAACTTTTGAAGTCAAACGAATAAAATGGTGGATTTCTTAGTACAAAAAACAAGTTTTAAATATTTTTTTTCTCGAAAACTATAAGCGACCGCCGAATTCTGCTTGTTGATTAATTCATTAGAGATTTATCTCTATCGTTTAAAATTTATTTGATTTGAATTACGCTGGAGTTAAAGTTATTTACCTTTACCAATAAATCATAATTCATATCATTATAATGATCAATAAATCATATGATGAA
Source organism: Iphiclides podalirius (assembly GCA_933534255.1). Classification (NCBI taxonomy): domain Eukaryota; kingdom Metazoa; phylum Arthropoda; class Insecta; order Lepidoptera; family Papilionidae; genus Iphiclides; species Iphiclides podalirius. Next base: position 4,580,300 of record OW152817.1, on the reverse strand, counting down.
AATTGAATAGATATTATTAAGGAATAGATTTATTATTTTGTTTTGTCTCAAGGATGAGCTCAATTACTTCATTGTTTTTAACATATTATTCCTTGTTTCAGCACAATATTGTGATGGGAGTCCTGTGAGTGGTACACTAAAACATACTGCAGAAGTAGTGATATTTCTGGACAATCTATTTGATAGTGTGAATGGTGTTTGCACTTACAATAAAAAAAGTAAGGGTAAATTACTATGAACAGCAGTCACAACAAAATCCAACCATGTGGAATTTTGGAGAGCTTTCTGAGGCTGTGGCAATTTTTTAAAGGAAAAAACAAATATTATGCACCCAAGGTACTTTACCTCAGACACAATCGAAAATTTCTTTGGTCAGGTACAAGCTTACAATTACAGGAGTAATAACCCAGATTGCCACAGCTTCACAAATACAATTAAATCTTTACTAATAACAGGATTTATAAAATTTCACAGTCATACTTTTAATTTTGAAGATGATTTGACTAATCAAATAATTAAAACTAAATCATCATTTAATGAACATTTTACTCCAGTCAGTCAAAATGAAACTTGTGATTTTCTTGTGGACGAGTCTTATAATACAACTGATTTTGTGTTGGAAGCAAGGCGTGAACGGCTAAATGTACACTAGTAATTGTAAATTCTGTAAAAATGAATTTACAGTGGACCAACCTGTAGATCTGCATAAGTGGGTTTCCCAAAGAGAATATAATGTATTAAAAAACAGGAAACTCACTTATGCATCCGAGAAAGTCATTTTATTATTTGGAGAAATTTTAAGATTTACTAATAATTTCCTAAATTCAAATGGCCATAAGGTGTGTATAGGCAAAAATATATTAAATGAAATTTTATGTAATAACAATGTTACGATTACGGGGTTGACATCTTAAATGTCAACGACCTATAAAATGTTCTTTTAAATTATTAAAAATATGATTATAAATTTGAAAGAAGTTTCGAATTCCAGAACTTATTTGAAAAACGAACGAAATTCCGAGTATAAAAGGGGCTCAGAGCGCCTTAGACGGCAGTTCGGTGGAGGAACTCGAGGAAGAAGGAAGAGGAAGAAGAAACAGGAAGAATAAAGTGGAAAGTGAAGTAATAGTGAGTGAACACTGAGTGGACAGTATAGTAGTGAATAGTGACGCGAAGTGACTAGTAGTGTAAAGGCGTACGCGGTGGGTTGGTTCGGTAACGTGTGGAGCGTTGCACCAGTGGACGCGTACGTGGAGATTGGTGCGAGACGGAGCGCACCGGCAGTCGTGTCACGGAACGGGAGAGTCGTCGCACCGGTGGTAGTTATAGGGACTAGAACGCTATTGACAGGCTTGTTGTGCACTTCTTTGTTGGCGACAATAAAGTAAACATTTAAACGACCGGTTTTCAATCCAATCCCGAACCCCCAGCTCGTAACAATAGCAAAGAAATTTGACTCTGCCCAGTGTGAGAACCATAAAAATTTTGCTGTTCATACTTTTTGCCAAATATCAATAAAATTGGCGATATTTAACTGGTGCAATACAATAAATAAAATTCTAAAAGGAACAGATGTATTCAGACTATCCACAAGAAAAAAAATACCAGCAATGTTTAAGACGGCGTTAAGCAAATACAACAAAAAATTGAAAAAGAAAAATAAATAAATATTTGTATATATACGATTTTTTTTCCCTGTATTTAGTACTCCTAAAAAAATAGAAATATCGCAAAGGGCGATGAAAAATTTAGGCTGTATCTAAATTTCCTTTGCTTTTGTTTAACCGAAGACGAAGTAATATAAATGTCACATATCATTTTCGGTTGGCCAATCACAAAACAGCTCTTATGTCCTACTGTCGTTGTATGGCACATGCCTATCTGATGCGTTAGCATCTCTACCATATCTGTGGCTTCACTATATACATCTTATCTAATATGTAATGTACATATTTAATCTTTTGATTGCTTTTTTTTTTTCTGTTTTTGTAAATTTGTAATAAATGCACCTACCCTAACCTTTCTGGACCACCCCAAGGTTGCCTAGGAGATAATGGTGATGGCATTAAGTCCGCCTTTGTACACAAATGTTTGTGCAGAAAGTTTAAATAAATAAATATCTATGCCTTACTTGCTCAATTAAGGTTCGCTCCCGCAGCTTTGGATAGGTTCTCGAACTTCAGCAGTCGAACTGCTGAAGGTCTGTGGTCTTCACAATTGGTTTATATTGGTCTTTCTCCCATAATGTTCTCAATTTTCATAAACTCAATCACACCATGTCTTGATTGTGCATAGCAAATCGGTGCTGCGAAGATGTTCGGATTTTACCTACCTACCTTTTTATTTACCTTCAGGCTGATATTGGTGACCTCCCTCACACGTTTGATTGTTCGTTAAAGTTTAATTTAATTCAAACTTGAGCGTTATTCATAACTTATCGATGTTTTATGGAATAACTGTTAAGACGAATAAATGCCAAGCAATGCTTGTGGGAAGCAATAGAATGATAGCTAAAATTGATGTAGCACGTCTGCCTGTTGTCTACTATAACAATAAACTTATTCCGTTATCGAATTCAATTAAAAACTTGGCCTGTATATCGGACAATACAATGAATTGGGGAGTACAATGCACTGAAGTTAGCCGTAGTCTTTGTAATTTTGCGAACCCTTTATCGTCTGAAAAATTTTCTTCCTTTCAAGATTAAGCTCTTACTTGTGTAAACGCTTATTCTTTCAATTAACGATTATAAGAATGTTTGGCCGAGTCAGCAGAGGCGGTCAACAGGCTCGCGGAATCATGGGGTTGGTGGTGTGTTTTATTAATTCAGGTAGTTACTTTCTTTTTTTTTTTTACGTGGGAAAAATCCTTTATGGATCAGTGCCTGTTGGGCCGTCTCCTCGGCACATACGTCGCAGTGGTGGCAAACCGCTGTTGGCTCCCTAGCCGCCAAGTGGCACAGGTACCTACCAAAACAGCCATGTCCCGAAAGAAATCTAGGTAGTCACTAGTGCAACTACTCATTAAGGATATAAATACCGAATTTGAACCTAATAGGGTCATTAACCTTTGAGTTATCGAAACTCAACATGTCAAGAAGGAGCGTGCGGTCACAAAAAACTCATGTGATGTGGTTGCTCGAATTCTGCCAGATCCCCGTCTTAAAACAGATTGAGGAGTTACAAAAAAATCATCGCAATTTACTCACTTCCAAAATAATGTATGTGATACATTCAGATAATGTTTTTAACACTAGATAACACCACACCCAGGAACTAGCCACTTCGAAAGGCTTTAAAATTATTATATTTTTTTTTTAAATTTATTGGGACATAAAACAGTTATACATTAACAATTAAACATAAAATGGAATTTCTAATTAAGTATTAAACTAAACCTAAAACCAACACCACGGTCCGCAAAATAATATTAAGTGAAGTAAAATAAAGAGTAATTACTCTTTAATTAGGCTAGGAACGGACTTCGGTCCCTAGCCTAATTTGCATATTACTTTTTAAGAATTAGTGTACCATTCTTTTAAATGGATTTTGTGAAAGTTAAAATAAATCACAATTTATAAATTTAGAGTTATATACATCTAGTACTTCTACGAAGTGGTGCTCGTTGCCCAGCATTTGTTCTACACCTTTCAGTGTAGAATAATCGGGACACGCGTGCATTGCGTCTGGTAACTCATCATGTAAGCAATCTTGTTAGTAAGCTCCATACAGTCGAATATATTATTAAATAATCCATATAACAGCATAGCCATAGTAAAAGTGCGTTTGGACTCCAAACTCAATTACTCATATTTTTCTAATAATTGTACATAAGAAAGTCTGGCATAATTTAAAGTGCATGGTGCGAAATTGCTGCTTTTGTACGATTTCTAATCTTGAAATGTATTTTTCATAGAGGGGATTCCATATTGGAACAGCAAATTGTAATTTAGAACGAACCAAGGTTTTATATAAGAGTAGAAAAGTCGAAGGACGCTTAAAGTCGTTGATAGAACGCTTATCAAATCCAAACAACCTAAAAGCATTATTGATAATATTACCAATGTGAATATTAAAGTGCAGCTTTGGATCTAGCGTCACACTAAAATCTCTAATAAAGTTAACCCTTTCTAAGGGTACATCATTAATAGAATAATTGATATTAAGAAAATTTTTCTTTTTTGTAAAAGATGTAATTTTACATTTGGGGAGATTATGGTTCAATTTATTTTATAGACATTATCTAGAAAATCTAATCGGATCCTTCTGAAGCAATAAGCAATCCTCAGGGTTTGACTGATGTCTTGTAAATTTTGAAAACTTTGAAAAAATAAAATTTAAGATCATTGATGAATAGAATAAAGAGAAGAGGCTCTAAGATAGATCCTTGAGGAACTCCGGAAGGATCAATTATAATAATCTGATTCAAAGCCGGTAATAACGATTTTCTGCGTCCTTCGAAATATGTATGACGAAAGCCACCGCAGCTAATTTCCACGGATGTCATTATATGCTAACTAGTTCCAGAAGTAATTTATGATCCACCTTGTCGAAGTTTTTTTGAAAGTCAGTGCATACCGTATTAGTTTGCTGTTGCAAGTCCATATTCTCAAATAGTGATTTGTAGGTAGTTGTAGATCGATGTTTTATAAAGCCGTGTTGTTCAGATATGATGTACAAAGTGTATTTCGAATAGCTTGGACAAGGTGTTTAGTTTAGAAATTGGTCTATAATTTTCTATATTACTTTTATCGCCGCTCCTATGAATTGGAGTAATGTAAGCACGCTTCCAAATGTTTGGAAAGTTGCCTTCCATAAGGCACTTATTAAATAAATTTGTTGTATTTTTTTATGTTCTATTTGTGTACATTTATTAAAAATTAAAAACAACTAACACTTGTTTAATTTAATAAGTGGCCCTTATTTTGTTTTGACTAAGATATTCAGCTAGCCAATTGGGATTGGCTCGTAGTTGTTTCCGTAAACTTTCCGAAAACTTTCATTCATGGCACATTGAGCAGTGGGCACTACTAGGATTAATAAAATTTATGTTGAAAATACAATGTATTAAATTTGAATAAAATTGATATAATGTATGTGTATTTAATATATTTCTATTATGTTATATTTAATTTATGGGATATTTAAATTTATTTCTATTATGCAAAAAATAATTCTTTTCATATAATTTCTTTTATTACTTTATTAATACGTTAAATATGACGTATTAATATTCCTATTTTAAAACATTATATTTTAAAATACTATTATTTTAAGGAAATATTTTTAACGTAGAAAAAATATTGCTTAAAAACCCAATAATAATGTTTGTCTTATGCATGTGATAGTAATAGTATATTGCAATTAATTGATTATAAGGTTAAAGGAAAATAAACTATAAACAAACATAGAAACAAAAAAATATAAAGCGTATTTATGTGCAAAAACTCAAAAAAAGTACACTTATAATTATGTCACTTGCGTTTTAATGTGTGTATCTATATAAATTACTATAATAATTAAAAATTAACAATATAAAAATGTTTGATGAATTTTTAGTTAAAATATTTTTTTATAACTCAATATAACAAATCTATTATAATTTGCAAGGAATAACATATCTAGGTACATCAACAATTTTGGGTAGTTAAGTTTATAAAAACACAATATAATAATAAAATAAGGATATACAGAGATAACAAAATATTACCTTAGCTTATCCTTTCAATACGTGATGCGACAAATAGTATACAAAAAATAAAATGGGTTATGATTCCGATAGCTGTGTCATAAGGTTGATTACAAGCTGCTTATGTGAGATTTATTACGCGAATAATAATAAGACGCTTTTAAGAATTAGCTACGTCAGATAATTATGACTATGGAAAATAAACACGTCATTGAAAAATATTACGTATGCTTGAGTTTGAGACCAAAAATGCAATGGAGCTGAAAATTTTGACCTAACATTAATTATCTATAATATATAAACACTTGTATATGTACACTGTGTGTAATATTGAAATCGCAAAGTTCTTTCAAAGATCTTTTGTTATGCTTGAGCCATTAACCAATGAAACTTATATATCGCAGTTATGAAATATTCATCAGTTTCTTTCATTATACGTCTAGATTTCTAGATTCCTGGGCCGGCAAGGCAATGCATCAAGGTTTAAGATGCAGAAAAATACACGTACTTTCAGATACCCGCCAAAATTACTTTTTTACACCGTAGAAAAAGCACTTATTTTTAGCTCCGAAAAAAAAAATTGGTTCTGTGCACTGAAATCATGCAAAACTTACTCCCAAAAAAAAAAGAAAAAAAAATGGAGGGGAAGATTTCTTTTTATTTCTCGACATACAGCGTGTCGTTACCACCGCGACAATAAATGAACACACGTCTAACGCTACTTGCCAATAACCATAAAAAAATATTAACGTTAAAAAAATCCATAATTAAAAAATATATTTTTATTCAAACAAACTAATTAAGTAAAAAAGAAACAAAATTTGTAACACCTATACATCTACAACTGACTGATTCATACATTCAGAGACTTTCCATTCGTTGCCACAACGTCGCATTATAAGCCTCTCCTTCTAACAGTATGTTTTGTATCTTTTAAATTCATTCAACCCATTCATATGCTTTGTGACCTTTACAAATTAACTTTACGTTACAGTTTTATAGTAAGGGTGTTATAAAATTCTTTGTTTTGGAAAATTTAATAACTCGGTAAATATTGATGTTTAAAGAATGTAAATGTTTAATACAATTTTGAAAAGTTATCCTCTATATGTGTGTTCATTTATTGTCGCGATTGTAAAGACACGCTGTATAGTGTCGATACTATAAAATATTCAATTATTTTAAATTAATATCTAAATTTATCCAGCACACCAAACTCAATCATTTAACTCGAAACTACTAACTGTCGAAAATACTTATTCAATTGCACTGAAATTGAGGCAATCAAATTACGCCAATTGGTGTGCAACTCTATACTCTGCTATCTCTTTCCGTAGCATACGGTCTATATCATATGTCATACTCACTTATATGTCATATAATGTAAAGCGGGACCGTTTTTAAACTATGGATATCCGTCATCTTTATTACAACATCATTTTGCCGGGATAAGAATATAGACGTGTATAAAATTAAAGGTATTGAGTTTTAACTTTCACGTTAAAGAATTATTTATTGGTCGCGCCGAACTTAGTGGCTTCTGCGCTTCGCAGGAGCGAATATTAGGAGTTCGAGGGAAGCGTTACCATCAAAGTTGAAGGCTCACCCGTTAGCAATCATTCGTGTGCCGCTCAGTATCTTCGTAATTGTATGCTTGTGTGCGCGGTGTACGCTGCAACCATTAGTACTCCTTTGCTCAAAAACTATTCGTGTTAAAATAAGTATTTCTTTTCTTAAAATGTAATATGTTAAATAAATCATTGTAATTTAATATTATTCACTTCTTGCCCAGTCTACTGCACTAGCTCAAGGTTGTAACTCATGTCTTAGGCACCGTTAAATTTGGCGGATCCTATATAATATATAATACATCAGTATAATATATTAAGTAGTGTAAATAAAAGCGTAACGTTATTCAAAATAAGATTAAATTTTCACTCTTTCGATTGTTCTAGAATTGGTTCGTCCATTCGGCTACAATACTATAGTTTTTTTCCCGAAAAAGTCTTTGCTATCAAATCTGTAAATGGTTATATATCAAAAGAGTGTGAACTTTAAAATAGGCACACGTGATGTCCCGTCCCTGCTATGTAACATATCATTCGTTACTTTCTCAATTGTTATATAAGTATAACTGATAATAAGTAAACGATTTTATTCTATGCTACTAATTATGTTTGGGTACTCATGAGGTTTATTGCACTTGGCATTAATACGACTTACAAATTTCTCTTGTTTCATTTTGTCGAACAAATTGATAGCAATCGTTAAAAATCTCGAAAAATTATAAAATGACAACACTCCTTCGTACTTAAAGCTTTTCTTTCGGCATTTAGTTTATCATTTATTTCATTACGTACTCAATTTTTAAAACGGTTATTAATTTCATCTAAATTTAGATTATTAGGATCATAATGAATAAATACGCCGTTATTGACCTGTTTTTCATAGAAACAGGTCCTAGTATTAAACTAGTGTGCATTAAATCTTAATCACAAAACACTGTGACCGTATACCACCGCTATCATATTACTTAATAATCAAACACTCAGTCAAGCTATCACATGTGCACCAGTGTGTGAAATTTGATAATCTAAACGAGCTCAATATGTTTATTGCACGGAAAGACTTTTGAAACTCTGTTTGACGTAGTAAAAATTCTATGTTAGACTGTCATTTCTTGATGTGTTGATATTGTCGATATTCTTATAATTTAAGTTATGACGTCTAGGATGTAAGATTTGAGCAAATAGATCACCATTGACATCGACATTATTGCTTAATTTACTTTTTTCCTTATTTCCTACCGTATTAGAAACATTATTGCTTGAGGTCTGCATAACATCCGAGAGACTAGCATCAATTGCATCTTTGTTACTTCTGACGTACCCATTAGTGTTTGCTTTAAGCTTGGCGCTATTCTGTTCAGGGGTAGAACTTTTTGACACGATATTATTTTTCTTCCTTAAACTTTCGGGTAGTGCGTCGGATTTCAGTTTGACTAGAGATGTGTTCACAACTGAACAGTCGATCTGCATAAGCGTCACGTGATCATTCATTATTGAATCTGAAAAAAAAAGGAAATATCTTATCCATCAAACTAATAGCGTTCACTTAGATGTTACGATGACAAAAAAAAAATGAAATTCAAAAGCATTCCGTTGATGATCGTTAAATACCTCTTTTGTACTGTGTAATTTTCTATACTTTTTGACTATCACTCTCTAAAGCTTTTCAACTACGAGCCGATCTAAGACGGTGATTGTCGCTTCTGAAAGTGCGGTTACAACGAGCGTGCTTTGAAACAACGTGAATTGTGCATTATAATTAAGTAGTACCGTTTCCCGTCCTGGCCGGCAGTATCAGCGCCATCTTGGGCGGGCGGGTGACGTTGTGCGAGACCGCGGGCAGCAGCAGGTGCCCGCCCTTGCCCACGCCGACCACGTAGAACGTGTCGTCGCGCCGCTGCAGCGCCGCAAGCAGGGCGTGCCACTCGCCGAGCTCCGCGCGGAGGTCGTCCATTTGCCGCAGCGGCTCGCGGTACAGCCGCTCGTAGCGGTACGCGCCGTCGTCGAAGGCGGCGTCCCTGCCCCTCCTCGGGCGGCGCATCCGCAGCTTGTGACGCGCGCCCTTCTCGGGAACCTTGCCCGGGAAGTCCACTAGGCCGCCGTCCAGCGGCAGCTTGCTGAACAGGCCGTACGTTTCGAACAGGCCGTCTGGATTTGGAACAATCTTCCATTGATTCGGCGGCGGCACGATAATTGGACGAGATATGAGAGGCAAGGATGCGTACGCGTACGCGTCTAGGCACATTTCGCTGCGCAAGAGAGGAGAAAGAGAGGTGGGAAAGAGAGAACAACCATATCCGAAACAATTATCAGTGGTACACATAAATAGTTGTACTGTGTAGGAATCGAACCCACAACCACCGGCGTCGAAGTTAATATCTTGGCAACTGCACGACGGAGTCATTAAGATTCAAAAAGTGTAATGAAAGATGGCTCAATAAATTAGAAAACAAATGACCATCTACCGTTTTAATATTTTTTTACTAACCATTAGATTTTGCGTCATTGGTGAACACCCTGGGCTGTTTTTGTGGCGATTTAGTCCAATTCAACGTTTTGCCGTCTCCTATCCACCTTTTGAGTTCGCCAGCTATCCTTATGCTTTCCGTTTGGTTGATGTTTTCATACTCCCCGATGGTGCCGTTATGACAATCGGTGCCGTCGTTGCTACGGTTCACAAATTGGTCGTAATCTGCGGTGAAATGGATCTTTATTTATTATATATTATAAAACATATAGAGAATAAAATATTGAATTTAAATTAATGCACTGTGTATAGTTATACGCTTACCAATTAGATTGAAACAACTTTCAACAATGACAACAAAACATAAGAAGCAATATAAAGTCTTTTTATATAATAACGTAAGAAAAACCAAACATATTTAAACGAGTAAGGTCAATACGTAACCCTTCGTATCTTTGAATTTTTTAACTCTTGAGTCGTGGTAGTTTAGTGGCCACGCGCACGCTAATTCAGTATCAAAAAGAAATGAGAGTTCAAATCCCAACAGTTTCAATGGAACTGTTACTAATAATAATGCATATAATATTTCGAAAATATGTGTAATAAATGTGTGTGTAATCTGTCAACTCCCAGTGATAATTACAATACAAAAGAATATTACAACTACACGCCCGACTTCTATAGTCGAAACGAATTTTTTGTATTAGTATTCAAGCCCAATTTTCAAAAGGATGTCAACGCATCTGTAATCTCTCAGGTGTAGCAGATGTACATGGGCTGCGGTATTCACTTACCATCAGTTGAACCGTCTGCTCGTTTGGCAACTTTTCACTTAAAAAAAATTATTCTCGCTATTTTTATAATAATTAATTATTAATAACAAATACTCTCTCTCACCAGAGATTAAGTCCGAATTCTCCTCAGCCCACAACAGATGTCGTGTTGTTTTTTGTTGCGTAACTGGTCCGACAAATGGTGTGCTGTTCCAACTGTAAAGATTTTTTTAATTTACTCATTTCTATGTAATAGATGCGGATATTCAGCTTGTTACGAATATTTTTGAAATCTCGAAAGAGTTACAGGATGCTTTAGGTATATTCTGCGACATAATCAAATATTTAAGTTGTGTTAAATGAGTGAGTGTATAAGAGATGCCGCAATCAATCTTCGGAAATCGTATTTGTTCAGAGAATTGACGTGAATGGCAAGAGATCTCTCGGGGACCTGGTAAATATGGGTGTCGCGCAGGGATCTATTCTTGGGCCTTTTCTCTTCCTCATCTACTTAAACGATCTAGCTTATCTAGGTAAAATAATCATTAGATTCTCTCTCCACTTTAACAATTAACAGCAGAATAATTAAAAAAACTAACGCCCGGTTTCTGAAACACTGATCATCATAGAGATCAACTAACCATCTGTCAAATGTATTTTCAAATGTTATTTGACTTGCAAAAAGCATTGTTAAACTCTTTGAATTGATCATTCTGATCATTAAGATCATTCTGAGTCAACTTATCAGCTGTCAAATAGTGTTTCAGAAACCGGGCGTAAATATATTAAATCTCATGTGAAACGTGTAAAAAATTTTGTACTTATAATGGGGTAGTGCTAGACCCTATTGACTCGATTGTATTCAAATTGTAAATTTTTGTAGATATTAGAGAAAAAAATCTTTCGGCGCTGTGGGATTCGAACCTGCGTCTTCTGGTTTCGCACCTAGACGCTTTGCCAACTAACCGAAGCGGTCGACTATATTTCTTGACATGACTATAGAGGCCAAACTGTAATGGGGCCCCCATATTGAGAAGTTGGCGAGTAGGCTTAGCTTCCAGCAGCCTTCGCGGATAAAAAAATAGGACATCTGACTGATGTAGATAGGATCGTTTGGTATATTTTAGCTACTTCCTAGTACTAGTGAAATGTAATGACATTCTACTTTGGGGAAACGCGGCCGACATAAAAGAGAACTTCGTGCTCTAAAAGGGAGCTATTCGAGCAGTTTATAAACAGGGCCCCAAAGAATAACTAAAAAATTTGTGCAAGGAGATTAAATATTGATGTTGCTTCTCACTACGTACTTGAAAATGTTGTGTATATGTATAAAAGTTAGAATCAATTTTCATAATGATAAATACCAGGAACATACAAACTAATTCTATCCACAACTAGACTGCGTAGAATAATTATTTTTTTATGGTTAAAAGTTCAAAATGTACCAATTGCTAAATTCAAAAAATTGTGGAGGATTTTTTTTGTGTGCTTTTATAATATTAGTGATTATTTAAATTATAACACACTGGAAAATAATTGATCGCTCCAGACTTTGGCCTTTAATATATTAAAATTACTATTAAAGAAACTAAAATAATGCATTTTAATTAACACCAAGCAACAAAAAATACTTGTTAACCTTGGCGAACACCGCATTGTGATATGAAAATATTAAGAAACAAGTTAAATAGTGTCGCTTCATTTGAATTTAAATGCAAGTACATATATCGTGTTTTCAAGAAATACTGGATGGATGAGACGTGTTCAATATGTAAGAACACAGAACGTCTATTGTAAGGGTACAATTATGTTTGCAAGCAATATAATTATAAACTACACATATTGCTGAAAATAGTTTCGTGTACTTTTAAAATAGAATGGAAAACAAGAAGGATACGTTGAGAGACTTTACCTAAAAAAAAACCCTTAAATACACCCAGGCCAATACAAAATTTTATAATAGAAAAATTTTTTTACTTTACAATATCAGATTTACCCTTGATTATATTTTATTCTATTGTTAAAGGATTTAATTTTATAAAATACGCATTACATTTTTTAAAATTCCATACTATAGAGTAGAGTTGATCTCATCGATATAATGACGAAAAAAGTAGTCATACAATCAACGAAAAAATATGGGACAACCATTGCCAAAAATTAAAAAGTAATCAACTTACCCAATTACGTTCCAATTCAACGACACCATAAATACCATGGCGAATAATACTGCAATATTCTTCTTAGGTATTAAAATAGAAGTGTCTAGTCGTGGAATCTATAACAAATTGAAACAAAGAATTTTGTAGTCATGATGACCCGATTGGCGTTGTGGATGGTGAATCTCCCTCTTGCGCCAGAGAATATGGGTTCGAATCCCACTGCTGGAAAACTACATAGTGTTGTTTCCAGTGTCCAGATGTTTTAATAAATATAATACAATGTATATATTTACAAAATAAATGTATGTTTATCAGTTATCAAACATTCTTATAACACTTTTAGTTTGGGACGAGACAACTGAGACAATGTCTTTTAAATATATGTATTAATATATATTGAAAGAATTTTTTTATATGTATTGAAGGAAATATTTATTTATGTAACATCGAGTACACACCCATAAGTTAAGTTTTTTTTATTATGATAACGCAATATACTGAACATGTGTTGAATGAATGATAGCGAAGTAGATTGTAACATTACTCTTCAAAATATGATAACTTTCATAGAAAAGTAAGTAACTATCTACACATTATAGATATTTTCATTTGGCAACTGATCACGGAACTACGCGACTCTTACTCACGGGTCAACTAGTTAACACATAAAATTCAGACTTTCCGACTTTGGCTGATCAAACCAACCACACACTATCTATTTAATAGTATGTGGTATTGATGTCTCCGTGACGCACTTGCCAAGGTATTTCTTCGGGTCGTTGGTTCGACTCCCCCACGAGTTAACTAATTGTGTGACCCACAGATAATTGTTGCGGATCCGGGTGTTTATCCACTTGAAATTTAATACATTTGTATAATAATAATAATATATTTGTTAGGACACAACACAGGTTAATGTTATCCTACGGTGAGTGTTCTCGAAGGGAAAGACTTCCAGGTCACAGTGGTCGTAGGGACTTACTACCCAATCCCTTCCACATAAAATACAAATACAATTTATTAAGTGATTCAAAGCATTCGTGGGATTACGGAGGATATTTTATCTTTAATTTATATAGTCATCTTCATCATCTTCTAAAACTTAATGCGGTGTTTTTTTTTATTTAAAAAAACTTGCCGTGGCATAATATAACATCTTCCATTAGCCTCTAATAATGGTTATTACAAATACCATGTTAATGAACGTCTTTTCTTTGATCTCTTGTATATGGGTCATTCTTAGTCTTGAACGTGAGTACTTCACGTTCAAGACTTTGATCTTTATATCGCTTTGACCTTTGGCTTCAACAGCATTAGTTATGGGTGTTTTCATATCATGCATCATAAACATTTTCTTTATCATTGTATCGATACTGACAACATTGCAAACGATGTTTTGCGATAACAACGTTGAAACGGTTGACCTTGGCTCGAACGCGGCGAACCGTGAATAGCACAGGTAGGCCACGGAAACTTAATCGGATTAAGTTGAGTTGCTTTCGCCAGTTTTTTGTATGTATCGAATAATATAAAAGTACCAATTATCCGACTAAAATTTGTTCTAAACTGAACAATTACGTCTCACCCAACTATACACCAAAGCAGTGTGGGTGAAAGACACAAAGCGATTTATCGAGCCCTGGCCATAAGAGTAAACTAACATTTATTGCACTGTTCACTAACTTTAGAATAAAAGGCAAATAACACCATCACTTCTAGCTAGGTAATAATTTCACTGTTACTGATTAATGTCAGTAAGAGTGAAATTATTACTTTGACTAATGTCTAACTATTTGGAATAAATACATCATTATGGTATCCTATTTGATATAATTAAAATCATCACAGATTCATCAGGATTATTTGCAGGGGCGTGTGTCATCTACCCGCCTCTGCAACGCCAAACACCATAATGCGTAAGAGATGTGCTTCTCTGGTGGACCCCATGAAAGTAAGCATGATCCTAGCTATGATTGTGAGCAAGGCTGAACTAACTAAATCATTGTTGCTCTACATATAGTAGAATGGCACAAAGTGACTTAGATTTTATGCTACAATACCAATAATTTGATAACTGTAACTAATTTGTGAGTGTAAATTACTTTTTAATACACATTAAATTAAACTGCATTGAATAATTTAAATTACCTTTCGATTTCGACCTTTAGTCTCAAGCTGATCTCGTAACAATTTATTTTCAAGGCGTAGTCGCGCTATTTCTTGATGAGCCTCCAATAATTGCTGCTCTATAGCTGTTACATATTCTTTCTTTTTTTGCCTCGACTGACATGCTGACTCACTGTATTAGGACAAAAAAATCAATTATAAAATAAATAAAACTATGCAAGTGTTTCCTTTGCTTCTAGGTGTTACACCTTGCAGATAAAATTCTACCTATTATCTATCACTTCATGACAAAATTAGGAATATGACTCTTAAGAAATTAATAAAAAACATAAAATATACAATTACCGGTTTTTGATCATCCTTTGTTGTTTCTTTATAGCCCTTATCTCAGCCTCACTTAAATTAGATAAATCTACATTGGCACTTATTAGTATATTATCTGCTTCAAAAGATTTGGTTCTATTTTGTACTATTTGTATATTGCTGTCACCTAATTCCACTTTAGGACTAATAACAATGTTTTTCTGTGGTGGTGAAAACTGAAAAGATACAACATTTATGGTTAGCCTTTAAAACTTAATTAGTATTATACAATACTGAATGAAAATAATGTATGTAATAACAATATTTAATATAATTTTAAAGATGGGACTGGTCTGCTTTGCTGATTTTTAATTTAAAGGAAGTTAAATAGCACGTACACACCTTAAGTTGGCAACCATTAGTTTTACCAACACTTATATTTGTATGAGGAAGTGGTGTTATGGCAATTTTACCCCCCTTTGTAGTTTCTGTTGGTATCACAATATTTTCCGATTTTATTTCAATTGGTTGATGCTTTTTAAGTGTAATAGGTATCCTCTTCTGTTCCATTATAAGTTGTATTTGACTATCCTCCCTCTTGGTGGGAAAATTCTCATTGACAACTTTGAAATAGGCATTTTGAACTAATTTATTTTCTGAAAGTTAATTGTTATAATACAGATATCATTATTAAAATGAAAACAATTAAAACTGTAATATTATAATACCTTTGTGTGGGTTTATCCTAGCTAAGGTATTAATTTGTCCATCATAATTGTCATACTCTATTTTAACTCCCTGTAAAAACATCAATTCACATAAAGAATGTGCAGTAATAGTGAAAGTAAACTATTACAATATTTATGTAATCACTACCTTAATAACACCATTTTCAATTGCCATAACTGGTCCATTTTTCTCTTGTATGACATTTGATACACAACTGGTAACAGACTCCGATTCATTCTTGGGCTCTATTATTAAATCATTCACAAAATGTTTTAATGTAATTTTTTTAGCAAATGTGGAATAAACATAATTAAATAAAATGCAATTACCTGGTTTTTGAAGGAATTGATCAACATCTTCAAGTTTTAAGTAATTTGAGTCCTCACTAAATGTCCAGTCCAAAGGGGATAGTGATGATTGTCTAGCTGAAGTGTTGCTGGAGCTTATGTAACAAAAAAAATAATACATTTATTAACTTTCTGCTTAAAATTATTTTTGCAATATAAATTTTCTTTTTATAATTGTAGTTGTTTTGCTTAATATGTAAATATTGCTGCTGCAAAAAAAACATGCATTCCATTTTAAATTCCTGATAATTACCACCTTTTATTATATAAATGCTTTATTAAGACATTCTTTTCAAAAAAGCAAACTTATTCACACTATATTCCTAATAATAGGTGTAGTTATTATCAGCAATTAATTACATATTTATATCAAAAGTTATTATTGTACTACAAATGTTACTTTTTTGAGTCATCTTCACTGCCTGAATCTGAATTACTGCTTTCATTGGGTGATGATCTACTGCTCAAAACAGGCGAAATTGGAGGCACAAGAATTGGAGCGGCATCAGCCAATATTTCACTTGGTGATGCATCAGTTGCATCTAATAAAGATGACCAATGGTACTCATTGTTAAATGGATCTAAGAAGTCTGCATCTGAAGCAAACAAATTAAAAGCTTAAAAAATTACATATTACGTGGTAAATCCCTAACCTATTAATTTTATTAATATACAGATAAATGTAACATAAATATTTTAACATTAAAAATTGTTAGAATTTTATTATTAAAAAATTAAGGCATTTTAAGTATTGGCAATTGAGGGGAAAGTTGTTTCAAGGATGTGGTTGCGGATAACTCTATTAACGTAATAACATGCACTTTGTTTTCATTCTCACCCGGACTTTATTTAGATAAACATAATGCTGTAATTACCATACAAACAGTCTTTATTTCCTAATAGAATGTCTGTATCCATCGAGGCAGTATATTTTATTAAATGTAATATCAGCCAATTTTATAGAAATCTTTTTATATGATCTTTGATGGTACTTGAAATTGCAACAAAACACGCCAATCGCCATACGAATTAACTATTCATCTTTCATCTTTGTCATCATTGACTTGACACTTGACAATGACTTTGACATCTGAATTCTGATAAAAAACATAGCTATAAAAGGCCAAATAACTTCAATTTTTATTTATCTAATATTTACAAGATTAAATCTATCTAAAATTACATATTATGTAATAAAACTAATCCACGCGGCATGGTTCCGAGAACGCTAGCTGTATTTCCTCGCTGAATAGTTTAACCTTTGAGCGAGAAAAGAACCAGCTCTCTTGTCACCAGTCGCGGCGTTAAGCCTAGGACATAAACCAAAAAAAATAATGTGCGGGAACCACACGGACCTAAAGCTTCAACAGCAAATGGCCTAAATACACAATCTAAACATAAAGACTCATATTTGCACCATTTACTTACTTCAGCTGACTCCGATGCCGCTCCGACCTTGACCGAAGTATCCCTTAGATGAGAGGCACGCAAAGTATCTACACAAGTACCTAGAGTCCCAAACAAGGGATTAAATATACTTATAAATATAAGAGATAAGTTAACTAATCAGCTGTCAATGTTATTTGAGTTGCCGAAATGATGGTTAAACTAAATGACCCCCGTGACTTTTAATACAAGCACTCAACCTGCGTGGTTGAAGGCTTTTATTCAAAATTGTATTGCGATTTAAGTTCGGACTGGAGGAGAGTCAGTCTTCTGAAAGAGATGGCAGTCTATAGAATTGCAATCTCAATACACCAATTGATGTAATTTTCCTCAGAGTTCCTCAGTTTCGGTGCGCTAGTGTCATACCTACCTCGTATTTGTATATAATATCATTGTCTTATACCCTGTTAAGCGGTTCCTCGGTCCATTGTTTTCTACATATACGGTTTATTCACATAAATTATGTGTACGTCCCCATAATTTGACATAATTTCCATTCATTAGTTTTTTGGTTAAAGCTTTCATTCTCTATTAAGAAATCCAACACGCACCCCCCTTGAACCTTGCTTTTGAATCGAATCGTAATTTTAACCATATTAATTCCTTCCGATAAGTCCCACTACCGATGGCTTGAACTTACATCCGAGAGGAGCCCTTAGACAATCTTTCTCTCCCTCTTTAATTGTCGCACCACCATACATTGTTGATTTACGCTTTGTCCGCGGAGTCAAAAAAATTCTGACAAAGTGGCTGATCTAACAGCAAACTTGAACAAAAAAAAATTATTTGAAAGTGAATGGGACTAAAAAGGAACGTAGAAATAGATTATTTTACCTGACAGATATTTGACAGATTATTGCGGTCTGTGTCTGTCTCGGACTTCGATTGATTATATTTTATAGCCAGATTTATATTTATTTTGCAATATTTGCTTTCCCTCAAATATTTCAAAATGAACCATACTAAACAAGTTAAATGATGTTACATTTCATAGGTTAATTTTAACTTCATGTCACATTCAAGATTTCACTAATGAAATAAATCGGGCAAGAGCGAAAATGTCTGTTTCTGAACACCAAGAAGATTTCATTTTTCGCCCTCAAAACCATTTAGATGCAAAATGGCTAAACCCTGATTTGCAAGATGCCCTACACAACCCAGATTTGCAAGATGCCCTACACAACCCAGATTCTCTTTGTTCATTATTTAATAGTCTGATACAGGACCGTGAAATATATTTTAATGCCGGAAATGGGCTCGTAAATTCGTCTGGAATTACAGCTAAACTTGGTGACAGTGGAAAATATTATTGTGGTCTTAGGGTATGTCGTTCTTAAAGAAGTTTTTTCCCCAAACATTTTTCCAAAGCATTGGAAGTTTTATTTAACTGGTACTTTTCAGATTCTTACCTGTACCTGTTGTGATGGACTCTGTGGTCCTCATTCGGGATGTGCTTGTGTTGCTTGTACCGCCCTTTCTTCTGATGAAGTGCAACGTGTTTCTCTTCAATCGAAGCTAGCTATTCCACCACCATCCACACAGGTGATTGATGAACTTAAATGGAAAGTAGATCCAGGTAATATTTTCATTATATATGATACATTATGGCTTTACATATCTATATAATATTAGAAATCAAAATGCTATACATATATCTTCTTCTTTCTTTCTTTATGGCTTCTTGTGAATGAAGTCTATTTAATTATATTATTTACAACATAACTGATGTAGAATTGAAAAAATGTAGAGTTATCATTGAATATGATTAAAATATTTATTTTTAACTAGCAACCCGCCCCCGCTTCGCACAGGTGCAATGTATTATACATATGAACCTTCCTCTTGAATCACTCTATCTAGTAAAAAAACGCATTAAGATCCGTTGTATAGTTTTAAAGATCTTAAAAGCTTACATAGGGACAGACAGACACTGACAAACAATTTTGTTTTATACTACGTAGTGATGCATAAAAAAGAGATGTTTACATCTCAAGTGACATTTTACCACAGTCACTCACTTCCCGGAATCCCTCCACTAACACTTACCCTTTATGGCAGTGATTCTCAACCACTGTGCCGCGGCACTTTTGTGTGCCGCCAAATTTCAAAAGTGTGCCGCCAAATTTTGCAAATATATAATAATGTTAATATTATTAAATTATATCATTCCACCAAATATAAATGAAATTATCAAAAACATCAAGCTCAAATTTCGCATTAAAAATACTTTTATTATTAGCTTGTAATTAATCCCTTAATAAACGTTTAGTTATTATTGTAGTATATATTAGTTTATTTCGTATATTTAAAATTTTTGTCATAAACTATTTATGCAGTGTGTTGTAGTAAGTAAATATGTTTTATCTTTTTCTTTGTGTGCCGCCAAATTTTGAAATCGTCAAATATGTGCCGCAACAAAAAAAGGTTGAGAATCACTGCTTTATGGTATGGTATTAAAGTTCAAATTGACTTTTAAGTATTATTACAAATCTTTTTATATGTTGTCTTTTTTCAGTTAATTTTTCTCTGTACTAACCATCCCCATACTACAAGGAATATTATAAAAAAAGAATTAGTGAAATTGGTTCAACTGTTTGAGAGATTTGCGCTTAGCAACACATTCAGCGATTCATTTTTATATATAGAGATTATTTCAATCTCTCTATTAACTAGTTTTAATGCATTACTAATTAAACAAATTTGGCAAAATGTGTTTTCCAGTTTGTGCAACATTTCTAAAAAGAGGTCATGTTTAACACAACATCCTGTTGCATTTGTCCAACATTGGGTCACATTTTTGGTGAAGTAATTCAAGTTGGGAAGTTATGAATAACATTAACTTTATATGTGATGTTTATCAATAATGCAAGTGCATTAAATTTTAAAACAAAACATGATTGTTATTATTTTTTTTCACAATTATATTACACAAATTTAAGACTTCATAAAAGTACATAAAAATTTAATATTTATATGTTTTTCAGGCACCTTTTGTTTAATTAAACAAAGTAAATTTATTTGGAATGATTTTTTTAAAGTGCATTAAGTATTTTTTTCTCAGGTCCAGAATGTCTTCAAAGCTTAATGGAGTCATTGATGTGGGAGCAGCGTGTAAGAGCTATTAACACAGTTGCCAGCTGTCCATTCATATCACAAATTCGTCGTTTGATAGTTCTTTGCAACAGACACTTAGTAGCTGTTATCAGGTAAAGTAATTTGATGTTTAGGTACCATGCATTATCATTGATAAATCCTTATATATATTAATGTAGATTGTGTTATACACAACTCCTATTGGATACCCAAAATCATATGAAACTTAAGAATACAACTTTGATAATTGTATGGTTTAATGGGACGAGGTATAATGCATATTAGTATGGGTGTAGGCTTATTGCATAGTAGTATATTGACCTATATAACCATAGTTATTATAAAGCTGATTATTTTTTATAATTTTTGGTGAAGACATTTGCGGTTGTTAATATTAACATTATTCATTATTTCAGGGATCAAAAGCAAAGCAAAGAAGTGAAAAAAATTAAAATAGACAAAAAACCACCACATGCTGTCAGTAACCGAGCACTTAGCAATGTTGTAAACACTCTTAATAAAACATCAGAAATAGGGTCTGAATCTCAGGAAAGCGACGAGCATGGTTATTCAGAGAGGTAAAACTTTTTAAAGAATAATGTAAAAACTGTATATTTTAAATCATTAAAGTAAATTGTTAAAAGACATTACTAGTTGTTAATAGTTTACAATATTAGAAAATTGAATCCTGAACCATGTTATAACAAAGTTTTCTTAAAGTACTTGTAATGTCTAATATGAAAAAATATGATGTATGACAATTGTTTGAATTTTTGTTGTTTCAGTGCAATTGGTCTTGCACGTGTCGGTGCGCGGGCAGCTTTGAGATTGGCATTATCGCTAGTGCGGCGTGCATGGCGTTGCGGGGAGGATGCTGATGTATGTTCAGCCCTGCTACGCGATGCATTGGATGCGGTGCGAGCCTTACCTGACGCCGCACTATACGCTGGTGGAGGAGTCGGAGTAACACAGGCGCCGCGTTCGCAAAAGATTTGGGCTGAAGTTGTTGACAGTGCTGCTAAGTTCCTTAATCAAGTTGTCGCTGGGTACCATTCAATATTTATTTTATATGTAGATCAATCACACTTACACCATACTCTAAAGAAGGGTTTTAAAAAACAAAAAATACACAAATCAAATTATTTTTCTAAGTACAATGTAAGCTCTGCATAGCAAAATTTATTGAATTAAAAACTCCTTAAAACATAGTCAACCCCTAATACATATTATCCCTAATATTTGTGTTTTAAATTTTTGAGTTTTTTAAAAAAAAAAACCTTACCCTCACTTTAGGATAACTTTATACTGTGTTGTAAGGATGTTTTACAAACATAAATTTCACTTTGACAATGGCCCAGATCCGAAACAACTGTCTGTGGGTCGCACAAATAATTGTCCCTTGTGGGAATCGAACCTACGAACCCCGACGCCGAAGCAACTGCGCCACGGTGTCATCAAAACACTATATAGCAATGAGGCAAATGTAGACCCCAATAAATATTATTTTCTCTGATTTTCAAACAAAATACTGATATTGTTGAAAGACATTTTGTAAATACAATGGAATTTTTCAAAATATGTTCATTTATTTACTGTAATTAACTTGTCGTGTTATTGCTATAGGTTGTTATTTCGTTACTTATTCTTCATAAAGTTATATTCCTTTCTTTAACTTTTATGTTTAGCGAAAACTCTTTATAAGGCAATAAAATACCTTGTCTCTTCAACTCCTCTATATATAGAATTTACCTTGTATGTATTATGTTATTTTGTTCTTACAGTGAGGTGGGATGCAATGTACCACTGGGCGATTGGCGCACGTCGTTGTGCGTGTGGGTGGAACTATGTGCACGTAGAGCGGAATTGCCAGCTTTACTTAAAGCCGCCGACGTGTTGGTGACGCTGCCACCGCGGCAGAAGAGACAGCCTGATAATAGGTATTTCTAATTAATACTTCTCATACTGCATTGATAGTCTTGTTTTGAAAAGGTACCTATGGGCTGTCGAAATTTGCCACGGACCGTGACCCCGATGGCCACCGAAAGGGGACCATTATACGGTGCCTGGGAAAGTCCTGTTACTACCTATCATGGACTATGATATGGGTGAACTTATTTTGTCTTACATGGAGTTTATGGCAGTTATGTGGGGTTGGTGTGAGCAATGGACATGCATGCGTAGATCAGCCTTGTATAACAATAGTTTCAGCATTCCTCTTGACGCGTATGTGAATTTAACGAACGGGCCTGAAACGAAATCGGCTGTCTTTAATGTTGTTGATGTTATTCTTGAGTCGGAAGTGACTCCTTGGAATTTGGACGTCTTCTCCCAAGGGATTGGGTATATTGTGAGATTTAATTTCCTGTTCTGGCGTGGACGGATATGAAGGTGTGAGGAATGAGTGTTGTGGCCACCACAGATGAAGCGTAATAGCCTCACTATTTTCGGGATTTACGTCGACTTGACGTCGACTCCATTTGCGGAAAACAAATCACCGAGGTGGTCTGCGGCATTTTGGGCGCGAGTACTTCTTCGGTCATAATTGTTGTTCGAGTAGGGAGAGGGCCGTCTCATCCTTATAAAGCACGAGATTTTGACGAAAGACATGTGGGTCTTTAGGGTTGTCAGTAATGAGGAGCGAGAAAAGCAAGGCGTAAAGGCAGGAGCCTTAAAAGACGCTCGTCGTCTGAGGGAGGCACGTGGAGAAAGTTCCCTCTACACGGCATCGAAAAAAGCGATTCGACAGGAAAGGTCTGATGGTGTACACAAGCTATCTAGCATGTTGAGTGCGAACAACTTGTTAAGTAAGCCAAACAGTCACTTTATAATACTTGAAGGGTTCTTGGAGTCGACATTTAAAACAAAGGTTTTTAACAAAAAAATAATTTAAAGCAAGCGGTAAAATAACGGAAATTGACTGGCAAAAAGGCAATGGATATCTTCAATTAACAAAAAATACTTGTCAACTTTAACATATGTGTACTTCATGACCATAATATATTGTGCTCTTTATTTGAACGGTATTGCAGAAGATCCTGATCTGCTGCAATACGGGTCAACTCCTGAGTTGTCGTGACATAACACATGTACAAAAATAACATGTACAAATGTCTTTAAGCTTTCTATTTAAGTTCTTCTGCTATCCGTAATGAAGTGATTGACTCTGTTGTTTTTTTTTTATTTCAGAATAGTTTTGGAAGAATGTACTGCGCCTCTTGGACCATTTTTAAGACGAATGGCTAAAGTGCCTGCTCCTAGTCCAATTGTTAACAATGAGACAACAGCTGAAATTAATCCAACTGAGACATATTTAAAGTAAGTGATATTAAGATGTCTATGTAAATAGTGTCCTGTTTATATTTTTTTTTTTTTTTTTTTTATGTGAAAAGTTGCCAAACGAGCAGACGGTTCACCTGATGTTAAGTGAATACCACCGCCCATGGACATCTGCTACACCCGAGGGTTGCAGATGTGTTGACAACCTTTTGAAAATTGGGCTCCGGCCACCTCACTCACCAGACGAAACGCGAAAGTATTATACTTCCACTTTACGACAGTCTTCTGTGAGGTCGTGGTACTTACCCGGACGAGCCTGCCCATTCGTGCAACAGCCGAGGCTGCTGCATGGCTCTACCACCGTAATATTATATATATTTTATTAAACTTCTGAAAGTTCAATATGGTAGTATATATAGGTAGGACACTTCTTATTATTAACTATTTAATATAGCCATTTTTTTAGCCTCCATATATTTAGTCTTCACATAGTCTAGTATATCTGTAAAACATTTAAAATAATGATGAGTGAATATCGTTAAATTTTGTAATATATATCTTTGAATTGTTTAAATAGTATATACATGTGAATAGTTAGAGAACTAAACCTAATGTTTCTTACAGAGAGCTTATTATACCAAGTGGTGATGGTCTGATGGAGGTGAGGAAGGCGGGCATCGCCTTGCTATGCCATTTAGATCGCCTAGGATCTCCTTTATTGCCACCTTTAAAGGGATTTGTAACTGTAAGTTTATTTAAAGAATAATATAATAATTTGTAAGCAGTATAAAAGGTATTTAGAGATTCAGATCAATAATGTACTATTTATTCTTATGCATTATTATTTTAATTGTTATTTGATTCTTATTATTCAGGTTAATTATAATTAATATTTAGAAAAACAGATTGATGTCTGTTTTGACTTGGTAGCATTTATTTTTATATTTCGTCTATGTTCTTTTATTATTTTTGTTTCAATATTTCTTTGCTGATAATTTTTGCCATGTTTTTACTATTATTGATCCAGTTGTTTGTGTTATATTTTCATTTTTTTTTAAAATGCGTCTTTTTTCAGTGTACTGAATCAGCACAAGAAGTGGTGTCTGTGGGCTCTGGCCCTCTCCAATTAGGAAGTCTACGAGTCCAACAAATTGCTTGTGCAGAAAAAGTCGCGCTTTTGCTAACCCACGAGGGCGTCGTGTACACATTGCCATATGACACTCTAACTCCACATCTTGTCCCGGGTACGTAAGACCGAAAGGAAATTATTTGTATTCTATTATCGGTTTGTTGAACTCCATAAAAACATCCAAACTTCATGTTAAAAATCAAAATAGTCGAAGAGATTTAGAATAAGACCAAAAATGGCGTGATATTTATATGACACCGTACCGCGTGGACTAGGTTTATTAGTTAATGTTTAATTTAGTTAGATTTATTATTGTAAATATATCATTAAAATTTGAGAATAATTTCGTGAATTTAGGGCCATGAAGATATTTGTTTTACTCGCTTAAACAAATTCTATAATAATATCATTTCATTTTCGCAGGTTTGTAGGTTTACTTCCTTAAAGAAGTTAAAAATAAGATTTTATCGATTTTGCTGCAGGGTTGGAGGGTAAAACGATCATCCAAGTGGCATGCCACTCGGCCGGCCGGCACTTCCTTTGCTGCTCGGCGTGCGGTGGCGTTTGGTCGTGGGGCTGTGGGGACGACGGGCGACTGGGCCATGGGGACATGGCGCCGCGCGAAGCGCCAGCCGCCATCCACCACTTGGCGCACCACGAGGTGGTTCGCGTCACCGCGGGCCCCACTTGCAGGTACATCATTCATGTCAATGGTTTTATTTGTGCGGGAAGGCACGCAAAAAATTATGATGACGTTTTTTTTCTTATGAAAGAAACACATTCGTTAGCCAGTATGGCTCCTAGGAAAGCCGCTCGAGATATGCCAAGTTTAAATAATTTACGTGAAAATATTATGATGTGATCTATTCAATCGAAAGTTTTCGTTAGTGTGGCCCACATCTACTTGTGAACCACCTTCCCTACATAATTGCTGTAAAATAATCCATCTATGATAAAAATAAACAAATATATATAATTACATATATATATACACGTTTATTTTTTTATTATATAATACGTACGGCGAGACACTAGTTTTTAAACATAATATCTTCCAAATATACTAATAATTTATTTCTATAAGTAATATACATATTTACTAGGTATTACTATACACTATTATTATAATTAACACACGCACTACTCATTAATTTAATGATGAATGAATGATAGATATACTTCTGTTATAAATTTCAGCGTATGTGTATAATTTCAGTGTATTTATTAATTTATTAAGAGTTTAAACAAAACACATTGGATAAGAAAAGTTCCCACCACATCAAGGTTTTGGAATATATCTTTCGATTAATTTATTTATAATGCAATATAATTTATTAATTTATCGACAACATAGTCTATTTTTTCTTTCTCTTGTGAGGTAGACCCCAGCCATGTTCCGAAACCAAATTGTTCATGTAACATTTATGTGTCCATTTAAATTAGTGCTTCAGCTCAGAACAAATATAAAAAGCCATATAAGACATACAAGTAAAAATTAACATTTTAGAACATTTTGTTGGGAATATCGGAAATATTAGGTCCTGAATATTTTGGGTACTGTTTAACAGTGTGTTGTATTGAGAAAGGCCTGTAAAAGAACAACTAACTAGATATTACATGCAGAAGTATGGACATCCACAGATCTTAACCTAAATTTTACTGGTTCATTTGAAGACCGTACAAGGTAGATTGAAATCACCAGCAACAATAAATTAGTCGTTGGGAGTTCTATCCTAGACGACTCTACGGCGACTGAACTTCACAATTCGCTCAATTGCTAAACCACACATGTCCCTACAGACATCAATAAATGCTTAAGCTCATTTAAATTCTAAATCGAATAAGAGGAAATAAATGATGGGAATACGAATGAGAAAATGCGTTTGATATTTGCGACACGCCAACAGCGCCGTGATAACGTCGCGCGGCGCGCTGTACACGTGGGGCCGGGGCCTGCACGGCCGCCTCGGCCACGGCACCGTCGAGAACTCGCTCACGCCGCAGCCGGTCTCCTTCAACGCGCACAACATCGAGCGCGTCATTGACGTAGCTATGGGTATGTTGCGTCAATTGATCAAGTTCTCGTGAATTGAAATATATATACAGCGGGGCGTCGACTGTCCGAACGTCGATCAACAGAACGACCGCTTATCCGAACTATTTCGCCTGCAGTGCCTCCTCCCGCGCCACAGTGTTTGCGCTCTTCTAACGTAGAGGGTTCGAAACGTAGGTAATTAAAGTTAACGCGATAAATCCATTAAATTAGTTTCATTTATAATGTGTAATCGCGTAAATATAAGGGATTATTATTCTGTGAATGATTTATAACATTATCTGTGAAAGCGCTTGCCTCGACTTGTCAGTTATACTGGATTAGACAAGATACATCCCAAACATCTGATATCCTAAATCCAACTAAAACATTGTATCAAGTGTAATCCATATTAATATAATAATGAAATGGTATGATTTTTTCATAATTTCCTGAACTATTGCAACTAGTTAAAAAATTCTTTCACTGTTTGAAAGGAATATTATTCCAGATATATATGGGCAGTATGTTATGTATGTTCCTTTAGTATGTAATACATATAGTTGCACATCATTAGGCATATTGTATACATTGGCTTTGCAGGTTGGGGTGAAAGTCAGACCCTATGCTGTACGACGGAAGGTGCCGTTCAGGTGTTCGGTGAGAACGAAGCCGGCGCTCCTCGCGCGCTGACCTCTCTAGCAATGTTCAGGATCACTCGAGTTTACACTGGGGAGCATTGGCATGCGGTTCTAACTGACGGGTAAGGGTAAGACTACATAATTATGAGGACTCCGTGGCGCAGTTGCCAAGGTATCGGCATTAATATACTTATTTTTGTAAGAATATTGTTTTGTTGTTGCAATGATGAGCAAATGATCTGTATTAGTTTTAGTTTGTCTTATATTTCTGTGGGTTCTACAATATGAGAGCTACTGGCTCGATAGCTTTTAGATTATTACTAGCCGTAGTCGTGGGTTCGATTCTCAAACGAGAAAACTATTTGTGTGACTCACAGATAAATGCTTTCTGACCTAAAGCAAGCTAAAAAACATCCTTACAAACGGGATAAAGTTATCCTGCAGAAATATAATATAGAAAAAATAGATCTTCTAGTCATTTGGTAGTGGTCATTGGGACTTACTACCTAACCCACCCCATACAAAATACAAATACAATACAACAGTCCATAATATAGTAGTTGTGTTGTACATTATGCAAAAGAACTTGCCAGACCATACATTGAATAGTCGAGATTAATTTTTGCGTTTTTGAACTAGGAAATGATATGAAATTTAAATAAATAGCAAAAGATAATATATATAAAAACGGACCACTTTTTGACTAACATGATGATGAGGAGACTGGTAGATATAACCACAATACCCTTAAGCTGGGTAAGGGTATTGTGGTATGTGTGAAAAAAGGTGGCAATGCTTTTTTTTCACAAATAAAAATATGTTGAACGCACAAATAAAAATATGTTATACGCACAAATAAAAACGCACAAGCGTTCGACATATCTTTCGCAAATGTTCGCAATATGCTTGTGTTTATGTGAAATATTTAATTCTACAGTTTTGAGTGATCCAAAACAAAATGTATTTTCTATGATTGGTTTGTTTTATTTCAGGGGCTTAGTGTACACCTGGGGTAAAGGGGACGACTATCGTCTTGGTCACGGAAATTTGGAGTCACTTAATGCTCCGAAGTTGATAGAAACGCTTCAAGGTCCGTTATGAATCAAATTTACTGATAAATATTTTTTTATGATTTCTATTTGTAACTAAGTTACCATAGCATTTGTTAACCTAATAAATGAGGACAATTTTTATAATGATTGATCTCTTTGTAACATTACAATATTTACATGTATTTAATCTTTAAATATAACTTAATGTAAATTATCATTTGGAAAATTCACAGTTTAACACAATTGCAATAAGTAAGTTGATTTATATAATAAAGATTTATTCCCTTTGCGACAGGAATAAAAGTCGTCGATCTGTCTTTGGGCGCGTCTCATGGAATAGCGTTGACCGCTGACGGCGCTCTGTACATATGGGGAACGCATGAACGAGCACAGATAGCCAATCAAGTGCCGCAGTTGTTACAAGTTTTCAACTCTTCTTTTAGAGCTAATGGTAATACATCATTAATATACTTATTTTTGTAACAATATTGTTTTGTTGTTGCAATGATGAACAAATGATCTGTATTAGTTTTAGTTTGTCTTATATTTTTGTGGGTTCTACAATATGAGAGCTACTGGCTCGATAGCTTTTAGATTATTATTAGCCGTTGATTGATTGGCTTCATAAGTGCATAATTCTGTTACAATTTGTCAAGAGTGATATAATTTACGAAATCGCCGTAATCGAAGAAAACGATCAACAGTTATTTAAAAAAAATAGTGATTCATTTCATTGACTTTCGCCATCATCGTTATTGTGTACGTAGTAATAGTAAAACTTATTCTTCTATATTCGTTGGTTTGTTCACAGGCGCATCGAATGGACCCACGCAGATATTGGCATGGAGCGAAGAGAATCCCAGGGATTTACCGTCGTCGATGCCTTTTGTTATAGATTTGTCCGAAAGTACTTTTAAGTGAGTAGTTTTATTAAGCAATTTCATGGATAGTTATAATTCGAAAGTAAATAATAATATAAATGGTAACTGACGAACTTATGTATAAAGTTTTATCTAAATTTCGACGTCTCATAAAAATGCGCAAGCGTCTTGAATTTCCCGGAGTTTCCGGAGTCCGATGACATGCACATTTTGGGTTACATTTACTTAAATTATTTATAGGAGTTAACAGTGAATTGTCTGTAATGTAAATTAATAAAAAGGAGTGTTTTAAACAAGCTTTTCGACGATGTAAATTAACACGGTTATCATTTGGTACATTAATAAAATTTAAATGATTATTTTTTAATTACAGATATTTGGAAAGACTGTTGAAAATTTCGGTAGAACAGAGTAATACAGCAACGATGAAGGAGAAAGAGTGTTTAGCCATAGCCTGTCTGAACTTACTAAGGTTGCAAGTGAGTTGATAAAAAGTAATACTGTCTTTTTAAATTTAACATATACAATTCTATGTATGCACAACACCTCTCCATTAAGAATTAAGAAATCAAAAGGGCTTTAACTCGAAACAAATTATTCTTTTCTTGATTCACAAATATATCAAATTACCAATCACAATTATTTAAGAGAATAAAGTATTCAAATCCACCAAACTTACCCAGCAGCCTTATTCATTGATAAAATGAAATATAACCTATTGTAGAGTTGATGAACAAATTATCTTAATATTAAATCATGCATGGCGCATCGTGCATCAGTTGAATTCTATTGCACAATTTAACATTTAAGGTTTATAAAAGTAATTTCAATACAGAATCGATTTAAATTATTTTTCCATACCAAAGCTATGTGTGCGCCAGGCTAATCCTTTTATATTTATCGTAACCTAACGCTAAGTAACCAACACCAACAGGCACCTACCATACCCATATGCATGACTTCTAATAAGTCGCTCTTAATTCCCTTTAATTCAATTTATCCCCGGTGCCAGCACCAATGAAATTGTTAATTTTAAGTGCTGTAAACGTCGTGAGGAAACCTGTTTTTCGAAATAATTAAAAAAAAATATTTCGAAAATATGTGTAGTCCGTCAATCCGCAGTGGTGTACGCGTGGTGAACAATGCCCTGATATCTCTTTGCAGAGGAGACCTTTGTCCTGCAATGGGACATTTAAAGGCTGTTACTTTACTTTTTCGTCGGTGCGCAGATGTTCTGTTGACTCTCTGAACTCTCCGTTCATTTGATTCCATCCACCAGGTGCACGCGTGGCAGTGCTCTGTGGGCGGGGCGGCGGGCGAGGGGGGCGGCGCGGGGCGGCGCGGCTGGTGCGGCGGGGTGCACGCGGCGCTCGTGGCGCTGGCGGAGGGGCGCGCGGGGAGGGGCGCAGCGGCCGCGGCGAGGAGGGCGCTCGCCGCCGCCTGGCCGCTGCTGCTGCCCACGCCCCACGTGAGGGCGCAGCACCTCATCGCGTTGCTGCCGCACGGTACCAATCGATACCAGTGTTGGAGGGGTTTGCCCACTATTGCCAGGGCAGGATTTAGAGGTCTGCAGCAACAAAGGAGTGGAGGCCCCTTTGCCCCAAATTATTTTGCATTGATTTCTGTCAATATTAATTGTAATCATGTTTGTACAAAGTACTGTAGGTAAAGGTAAAATGCGAAAAAAAAAAATGAAATGAAAAGTTGTTTACTAGTCCGAAATTGAATTTATTTTTCTTGACGTCTCTATTCAGGGGGCCCTCTTTTGTGGAGGCCCGGGGCAGTAGCCCCGGTTGTTCTCCCCTAAATCCGGCCCTGACTATTGCAGTGAAATTCACATCTTTACATGGATATACATGTAAAGATGTGAAAGGCACTGACATCTGCAACGTCGTCATCTACATAATTCGGAGCGTACATGCATTGGCAAAATATTATCACTGACAAATGTTGAAACTCCGTATTGCATACTTTACAGTAAGGAACACCTTACAAATAACGTTGCTTAAAATAGCGCACATATTTGCGTATTGACTACTGTTGTGAGACGAATTTCCCAGCAATTTCGTTGTGATCTCTTGAAAAATAGATTACTATTTGCGTATTCCATCCTCCCACTTATTAAATTAAAAGTAAATGAGTCTAAAATATGTTACTAATATACACGAACAGCCAACGGATACAGAAAATGATTTCATAGAACAAATAAAGGTGAATAAAGGAAAAAAAAACCAAATAATTGTTTTGATATTGTTTGAAGTGATTTTTTTGATATAATTGCCTAACGAAATAACAAATTTCATGGGGGCAATATTTGTGCGAGCAGGAACGGCTACAGCGAGCGCCGGCGCCCGTTTCATGACGGAGCTCCTGGTGTGGTCGCTTCTCGGCGGCGGCGGGCTGCGGGACGCTCTCAACAACGCTCTGCAAAAGTACTCCAACGACACCTATAATCATCTGCAGCTAGACGAGTGCGTATTTGTATACTTAATAATGCTTATTATTGTGGGAGGGGGGGAATAAAAACAGTTTTATTTAATGATCTGCCAGATGGGTTCGATTGAGTGTATTCGTTCGTTTGCAATCCTATTTTTTGGATGTAAGTAGCTGTTCCGTATTTTTACAAGATGCATGGTAACAGTGCCCGACCAGAAGCAAACCCGGTGATTTGTCAGTAGCATGGTTTATTGTAGCAAGCAAGCAGTAGCAAGAAGTTATTACTCATCTCTTTTTACCCCGTAAAGGTAAAAAGGTAGAGATGGTGTTTTTACTATTATGGTTATGATCTTTATAAACATGAAGACTCACTGAACACGTTACATAATTATAATTTTTTTCAGCGAATACGATCAAGTCGACATAGTGACCGGCCAACGAGGCTCCCAATCGTCTGCCAACGCAGACGGTAGCGATGCCGTTCAAGGTAATTTTAAAAATTTTTAGGAAAATGTGGGTAAAAATGCTAGAGCGTCAGACGCGTATCACGATGGATGCAGGTTTTTTCTTTTTTTTTTTCGTTTTTATAAAAACATTACCCTTACTTTAGGATAACATTATCCTGTGTTGTAAGGACATTTTACAAACATAAATTTCACGCGGACAAACACCCAGATGCGAAACAACTATCTGTGGGCCACACAAATAGTTGTCCCGTGTGGGAATCGAACCCACGACCCCCGACGCCGAAGCCAATACCTTGGCTTTTTAGGTTCAGATTCAAACCCTTGTAAATTTTATGATGTCTATAAGTTTTGATGAAATATTTAAGCGATAATTATATTCATCGCTCAAAAAATCAAATCGCGAAAAAAACCACGTCACAATTCTTTGTTATAGATGAGTAGTAGACTATCAGTATGATTAGTGTTAATTTTTGCAGACTTGTATTTAATGTTATTTTAAAAAGTAAAATTAATTTAAAACTAACTTCAAGAACACATTTTTTAAGTTAAAATTTGTTGATAATTGTTTATGAAAATTTTTTGCAGATGGCTGCACTGAAGAATACCAAATTGATAACGCGACCTCATCGGAGTCTGGGGCATCCGTGCCCCTCATGCACTTGGTATTATAATTTTAAATATACAGCGTATCGTTACCATCGCGACAATCATAAAAAAATATTAACGTTAAAAAAAATCCATAATTAAAAAAAAAAATTTTCAAAAAAACTAATTACGTAAAAAGAAACAAAATTTGTAACATCCTATACAACTACAACTGACTGATTCCTACATTCCGAGACTTTTTCATTTGTTGCCACAACGTCGCATTATAAGCCTCTCCTTCTAACAGTATGTTTTGTATCTTTTAAATTGTATGTTTTGCCTCTCTTACAATCAATCAACCAATGCATAATGCTTTGTGACCTTTACAAATGAACTTTACGTTACAGTTTTATACGTAAGGGTGCTCTAAAATTCTTTATTTTGGAAAATTTAATAACTCTGTAAATATTGATGTTTAAAGAATGTAAATGTTTAATACAAGTTTAAAAAGTTATCCTCTATATGTGTGTTCATTATTGTCGCGATTGTAATGACACGCTGTATAAACACTACCGCATAATTGATTTCTGTATTTTATTACCATTTTTTATTTGAGAAGGTGGCAAGCGTACTAACGGTTCATCTGACGTTAAGTGATAATCACCGCCTATTGACATTTGTAACACCCGTAGGGTTGCATATGCGTTGCCACATTTTAATAAAGTGGGTCACGGCTACCTCGTAGACGTATAAAACTACCCACTTCGCGCCGGTCTTCTGCGAGTCGGAACTCGTGGTACTTAACCGGACGAATCTGAGCATTTGTGCAACAGACAATACTGTTGCGTGGTTCTACCACAGTTGATAAAGATCGTTCAAAACTTTTGCGAATAGACGCATTAAATACTTTTAAAACAACCGAACAAACGGGTGCTGTTATTTTAAAAGAATTTAATATTGTGTTTCGATAAATTAAATAATGTTTCCTTCCAGGTCAAGCATTTGATCAAAAACACGACCAGTCAAACGCAAATGCATATTAACGCCATTATCAATGGCGACACAAGCAAGAAAGACGAACCAAAGGGGCAAGACACCGTTAGCCCCAGCTGCGACTTGCTTATACGATTCCAGAGGTAAGGCTTCCTAAAGATAATTTATGTTATTATTTATTTTATCCCAAAGATAAAAACATGACGTTTCATATTATCCGTTTCTATTTTCTAGTAGCGGCAGTAGTTTGTGTTGATCAAATTAGGCCAAAGGTGTGTCTTTGGTCTAATTTGTCTTATACATGTTTTTTGCATTCCGCTTACATGTAATGGGTATTGTATTCAAGCCGCTCAATAGCCTTTGCTTTTGTGTGCACATCCTGCGCCTCCGGGGGAGTATCGAGTCTTCCTGATAGAAAAAAAAACAAAAGTGCATGCACTTTTACATTTTTTGAGTTTGTTGATTGTGTCTTAATCTTATACTTGGTGTTTACGCGTGGTGGTTATTACTTTTCATCAGGAACCGACCCGTCAACTTTTCCCATGAAGACTTTGGTGATGTAACTCTATTGCTCTATGGTTTCCGTCGCAGGCTGCTGTTCTGCGAGGCGATGTGGTCGCGCGGCGGGCGTAGCACCCGTGGCGGCGTTAGAGCGATCCTCGCCGAATACAGCGGCCTCCTCTGCGAGCACGTGCTATCCACGTTGAGCTGCTTCACGAGCGCCGTACACAGAGCCAACGGGGATCAGCTGGTGGCACTGTGCGACGCAATTTGCTCCGATATTGTTGGTGAGTATTGGCGTAGAAGGACTGTGGGAGAGGTCTCTATTTCTTTTAAATCTAAAAATTGCCAAGTTGCCATCACTGCTCGATGTTAAGTGAATACCGACGCCCATGGACATCTGCTACACCCGAGGGTTGCGGATGCGTTGACAGCCTTTTGAAAATTGGGCTCCGGCTACTTCACTCACCGGACGAAACGCGAAAGTATTTATCATACTTGCATTTCACACCGACTTTCTGCGAGCTCGTGTTACTTATTCGGGCGAGCGTGCCCGTTCGTGCGATAGCCGAGGCTGCTGCGTACCACAGCAATTACTGTTCAGCAGCGGACTCGAACAGGAGGTAACGATGATGATGATGATTTTACGCAGGCCGCGTGGTGAGCGAACTGGGCGCGTGGGTGTGCGCGTGCGCGGCGCGCTCTTCGCACTCGCTGATGGACTCGGCCGCGTCGCTCGCTAGCGTCGCTCGCGCGTGCGACGACGCCGCCAGTGTGCTGCCCTCGGCGGCCCGGGTCGACGCAGACCTGCTCGGCTGGCCCGGCCTCCTGCCCAAGAAGCCCAAGCTCAAAAACACCCCGATACGCAAGTGGGTACAGTCGCGCGACAACGCGACCGAGCTAAATATGCCGCGGCTGCAATAATCGTCGACACAAAGCCAGCCAAATATTACACAATCGAATAAAAACTCTGTTCGCAACTGTACACCGATGTGATATGTAGTCAAAACCGTATACGTACATTGTTCGCAACTGTACACCGTCGTTTAGTACGGAAGAGAGGAAGCTATTCAGACGGAACCTCCGCACGTTGTAATGACGTCATATTGCAGTCCCATAAACTGTACATTACATCTTATAGTATTATTTATACATTGTGTCGGTATTTTTGTTAACGGAAGAAGTTAGGTTTCGACATAGGATTACGGTTGCGAATCATGAGCTTCTTTTTAAAACGTGTGCTATCTCAAAGCTCGGCAAACTCTAAATTTCAAGTTAACTGTGACATATTTTACTTTTGTTTTGTAAACATTTAAGTTATAAGCCTTATCACGCTTACAACAACATCTCATGCAGATAAACGTCCAATGAAATAAACTTAATTTACAAATTTAGAGTTTTACGAAATAAGAAATCGTTACCACTATTCGGTTTATTTTTCAATTATTTTTAAATTATAAAAGGCCGTAAATAAGCCTTTTACGAAAAAAATAAAACAAGAAGGAAAAACGACGAATGCCAGTTCTTAAATTGTTAATTTCGAACTCCGTCCCGCCAGATGCGACCTCCGGAACCACACGAAGGACGGCGGCTCGTGGATAGTGGTGGGGGGCCGCGTGTTCGACGTGACGGGCTTCAAGTGCGAGAGCCAAAGCACAATGGAGCTGGTGAAGAGGATGCGCGGCTGCGACGCGACCGCCGCGCTCAGCGTGGAGCCGCACGCCTCCTTCCTCTCCGG
Source organism: Iphiclides podalirius (assembly GCA_933534255.1). NCBI lineage: Eukaryota > Metazoa > Arthropoda > Insecta > Lepidoptera > Papilionidae > Iphiclides > Iphiclides podalirius. Next base: position 4,543,866 of record OW152817.1, on the reverse strand, counting down.
CGTCACAGAGAGGTGCGTCGGGATCTACGCCGAACAGCTGTACAGCGATCGATGCCGGGTGAGTCCAACCTTCAGTACGACAATTAGATCACGACCAATACATATTTTTGAGGAGTGTGGCAAAATTATGCCTGAAAATTCTTGATGCTTCCCTTTTATTGGTTTTAGGTTTTGTTTTCAATCGCCCTTGTTTATACCTGTCTTTACTCCGGGCTATGGTACAGTTATTACAGTGGTTGCAATGGGTGATCCATATATATACATACTATGTTATATGTATTCGCAGGAAAGTACATCGAGTCTGAGAGCTCTGCACGTGCTGTCTTCGTGTGCTTTTCACTTGGCGTTGGGGCTGACGCAGTGCGGAGTACGATTGGCTCGCTCTCTGCCCGTCCAGCAGGCGGAGCGAGACACCGCTACTTATGCCACGGCTGTCTTCCTCAGGGGTGGCTTGCAGGTGGGGTTGCTTTTAATGTCATTCAGCAAACCATTGTGCTGAATATTTTATTGTATCTACGTGTGCAGTGTGAACGTAATAAATTGAAAAGAATTGTTAAAATAATATAAATTTTATACTCACTTTATTTAGGGTAGTAAGGGTAGTAACATAATCAGGTAATTACAAAATTACAAGTTTGCTATCAAAACATATCTTCAAACATATTATCTATGTTGTTAATTATTTTAATTAAATTGCTTGCCTAATGTTGATGAACATTAGAAAGTAAATGAAAAAATATATACGCAGGTATCGCAACTGACAAATCCGTTCGAAGAGGAGAAGGCTGAAGCGCGCAGCGGCTCGTCGACGGGCGGCAACAGCCCGGCGGGGGAGACGCCGGCGCCCCCCCGCACCTCCCGCCCCACCCCGCGCCTCAACGTGGGCCCCGCGCCCGCGCGCGCCGAAGCGCTACTGTACGCCCTTGCCGAGCCCAAGCTACACGTGAGTCATGCCCTCCTGGTACACGCACACAACGTTGACAAATGAAACACTAGAGGCGCTAATCGTGAGTCATGCTCTCCTGGTGGTTTCCCGTAACGATAACCTTATATCATGATATTTCATTATTAACTTCACTACGGTCTTGTTATGTGCATCAATGTCCGCACATCGAGGAATTATCTTCTGTACTCTGTCTCCTTGTATATAATTTTCCGCTGCCCGCGAGACATGTTTCCCTGGTCCTTACATCGTATCAAATCCTCTCAATACGTCGTATCCAATCGCATAGAATTAATGCTGTTGCAATGTGTTATAATGTATTTTAATATTTGCCTAAATGGCTATTTTAGTGATTACATAATGCTTAATATGTGCGCGCTTTGTAACAGCCGTTTAACCTTTAAGCTGCAAATTTGTCGCTCAAAATATAGCCTGTGTGGGCCGATACATTAATTGGTGTCCTTCTATCCATTTGCAGGATCCCCTGGCGCTGCACCTGTGGTGGGCGTGCGAGCGGCGCGAAGGTTGCGCCCCCCACTTCCCCCCGGAGCACCCGCTCGAGGAGTTGCGGCGCGCTCTGCTTGCCGTGCTACTATACCACGCCGGATTAAAGGAGCATGCCCTCGCCACTGCGACCACTGGTAATTTTTTTTATGGCAGTCGCATCAACGACGCTTCATTAGCGTGTTATGGCATATCTGTACAAAACCCGTTGTACCAATGGCAGTCTATATATTTGTAATAAAATTGTATATTTTTAAATAAATACAAAATGCGATTCAATAACTATAGTATTATTATTTTGAGAATGGAATCACATGTACAGGAAGTCACTTTAAAATCAACAGTGACATGTTTATTCTCAGACTTCAAAGTGAAATTATTATTTTCTCGAATGAGACCTTGAAACTCCTTTAATTTTATGCAGAGATGGAAAAAGGTGAAGTAAAGCTGTCTCCAGCCATGTCCGAAATAGTTAAGGCTGTACAGCAGAGCAAATGGACTCTAATGCGAACGAGACAACAGTTGTCGCGTGGATATAAAGAAGTAAGTTGATGTTTAAATTTCTTATTTTCGTATTTTACTGATTGAAACGTATCTAAAACGACGTATTGTAGAATTTTTATTGATTGAAATATTTCCTTCACTTTTCAAACCATTTATTTCTCAAATGTTAAACAGGTATGTGCAGCGCCCTTAGAAAGAGCTAGGTTTCTTTTGCACGAAGTGCGAGCAGCTATATCTCCTGCGGTGACTGCACTACAGAAGAGGCCCCCGTCCCACCGACCGCCGACAGCTAAACGAATTTTCCAAAAAGTCATGCGTATGGCCAAATTGCCCAGTTTCAACAAATGGTAAGTAATGTCCAATACGGAGGCGATATATTAAGAGCATCATTGAGGTTTATCTCTTTATGTGCATTAAAAGATTCATACATTTTTCTGACTTTATCTCACCTAGGTAGACACAACATGGTAAACATGGTTTAGTGGTCATCCCACCTTGGGAGCTAACACACAGATCCGGAGCAATTATCTCGGAAATCGAACCCACAACCCCCACGCAGAAGCCAGCTTAGCAACTGCGCCATCGAATCATTAGCATCGCAATGTGCTTGTACTTAATATAATCTAATATATAACCTAACGTTATAGTGTTTTTCATTTTAGTTTTGAAACGACAAAAGATTTAAGGAACAGACAGAATAGCTTAAGCAAGAGCATGCTGAAAGCGACCGGCAGCTTGCTCCACGGTGACGCGCTAATCATCAAATCTACGCTCGGAAATGCATCGAAGAAAGCAAGCGAAGGCATTCACATTAAAATCACGGAACCTAAGTTGCACTCGAACATGGAGAGCGGAAGCAGCGCCGCCCTGAGGGACGCCGCGAACCTACAGACCAAAAGCAAACTGAGGCTGAAAGACAAACTCATGTTGCTCGAGAAGGAAATGAAGAACGCCTCAAACTACGACGACATGCGGAACGAATCGCGCGGCGAGGCGAAAATCGTCGAGCGGGACGACGCTCTAGACAAGGATTACGACGACAAAACGCCAACGAACGAGGTGTCGTTCAGCTCCGTCAACGACATAACCGACAATTCCATTCTGAAGGAGTCGATCGAAAGCGAGAAGCAGGTGATGCTGCTCGCTGACGATTTGAAAAACGAACTGATCACCGCCGACGAGGAAAAGGATGACGATAACTCGGAAAGGAATAAATTCGTCAATGCGTGGGTGGCGAAGCTCGCTTGCGAGGAAAAAGGTGATTTATTTTAAATTATGTTTTTTTTTCTCCTAATCACCAACCTGTTTGATAAAGGCCTCTCCCGAGGATCGAAACATAGTTCGATCTTCGGCAGTCGCAGATCGTAACCGTATTTGGCTGACCTTGTCTCTACTCAACAATTGGTCTACCCAAACGGTGGTCACTATGTCTCTCTCACTGCCTATATTCTAGAAAATGCCATCTACCAGTCAAGGTGTCAAGAGAAATCGTGTTACATCCAATAAATGAAACGACAATATGGATTTCTGTGTTTTAATATGATTCAAATATTTGTTCGCCAGATTTGTATTGGATGCTTGAGGAGGTTACTCCAGAACAACAGAGTGTGACAACGGCCATAATTGATTTCGTGATGACCGAGGAGTCTTGCGATATCGATATATTGAGAAGAGCCTTATACTGTCAGGTAATAAGATTTTTGAAGTTATACTTTTTTGGGGCGTTTTGAAAAATTATGATATTAAAATTGACGATGCACGCGTATACCGACAGCCAAAATGCGACATAATGAATATGTTTGCAAAGCGACTAACTTCACGATATTACCATATTACCACGGCAACTGATAACAACTCTTTGACATTTACCTTTATTTTCAAGTTATTTAATTAAACCGTTTACAAACAAAAGTATTAAACAGGGGATAAAATTTTTAGTTATTTTTATTTTTTTTTACGATAAAGGCGTATAACTTTTTACATGCGTTCATAAATACACAACATTATTTAAACGAATATTAAGACAGAATCAAAAAAGTGCAAATTACTAGTTTGCAAGTTTATTTTATGGTTTTAGGTGCAGAGAGCTGAAATTAGGAAAAGCGGATATAAAATTATAAATAAGATGCTGCACTCGTCACAAACCATGTCGCCGAGCGTCAAGTATGCAGCTCTTTCGGGACTATCAGGAGCCTCCATGGCTGATTCGGTTCCCCGCTTACCTCTAAAACCCACAATTCCCTTAACACTCCCACTAAAAGACATTGAATCCGTGATACCGTACTCCAAATATATGGTGCTTCAAGAGAGATCAAAATTGATGGACTTTGTTCTAATTGAATTAAAGGCAAGAGTATTAGAAGGGGAACATCATCAGCCATTGCCATTGAAAATGAGCGCCAATTATGGTGCTCATGCGCTACTCAACAAACCTTCAAGGGCTAGGTAAAAATCAAATTGAAATTTGTCGCAGTAATAATAAAGTTGAAATTGCAAAACGGTTTCGTTATCTTTCAGGTACCTTATATCACTTTTGGCGCTTTTGATAGAGGGATGCCAGGGCCCCGAACTGGAGCAACTGATTAATGGCGGAGCCTTGAGCTCTTGCTTGACTTTATTGAAGCAAATCGGCGGGGACACGTTGCATTACACTTCTCTGATAGGCCACGGAGTGAAATCGAAACGTACGTAAAAAGTATACGGGCTTTATTTATAATTTACAAGGACGATTCACTAAGTATTTATTATGTTTCAGCCGATTGTTTAGTGATATACGAGGACGAGAGACTGGGTGCCCGCGCTAGAGGTGCATCCTTATCCGGCCCGGAGCTTGCGTCGCTTATGAAAATCGGGACACGCGTTGTGCGCGGTAAAGACTGGAAATGGGGTGATCAGGTAGTTCTATTACTGCCAACTGTTATTTTTCTATTATTGATATTAGATAAATTGCAGTTGGTGTGACTGTTTAAAATAAATAAATGTAGATATTTCTGAACAGTTTGACGTATTGAGGTATATTTACAGTGCCACTTATTAGACAGTGTGGAATGGAACAAAGATCCAATCGTTACGATCGCTAGAATTTATATAAAAAAAAATAGAAGTATATAAATTATAGCTATATGGATACCTGTAATAGGCACATATACAGCGTGTCGTTACCATCGCGACAATAAATGAACATACATCTAACGCTACTTGCCAATAATCATAAAAAAATATTAACGTTAAACAAAATCCATAATATTTTTTTTTCAAACAAACTAACTAAGTAAAAAAGAAACAAAATTTGTAACATCCTATACAACTCGCGCCACAGCGTCGTATTACAAGCCTCTCCTTCTAACAGTATGTTTTGTCTCTTTTAAATTCATTCAACCCATTCATATGCTTTGTGACCTTTACAAATGAACTTTACGTTACGCTTTTATAGGTAAGGGTGTTCTAAAATTCTTTGTTTTGCAAAATTTAATAACTCTAAATATTGATGCTTAAAGAATTTAAATGTTTAATACAACTTTAAAAAGTTATCCCCTATATGTGTGTTCATTTATTGTCGCAATGGTAACGACACGCTGTATATAAGAATTGGCCCTATAGCTAATACACATACATTATACTATATTTGTACTGTTGGTGTACCTCATAATAATAAATAAATATAAAACAAAGTGTAGGTTAAATTAAGAAGTAAATTATGCTCTATTAGGATGGTGTTCCGGGTGGCGAGGGTCGGGTTATCGGAGAACTAGGCGAGGACGGGTGGGTTCGTGTGGCCTGGGACGCAGGTGGTACCAACTCCTATAGGATGGGGAAAGAAGGGAAGTACGATCTCAAGTTGGCGCGCTCACCGTCCCCCCCGCCTTCTGTGGACGAGACAGTGCACGGCACCGGTAAGTGTACTCATGTCAATAATAATGGAAATATGTTAAAGTAAATGGTAATAATTACCGATATTTATAAACGGCAAATATTAAATCGGGTAGATTTCTGTTAGGCATTCCAAAACCGTTTATTAACTGTCGCGCATACACTAACCGCGATTTTGTCGATTATATATGAATTAAAATTCCCATTATATACGTATCAAATACCCCATAAAAATTCTCTTCGCCAGTGGAGAGCAGCGTGGAGTGGTGGCCGGTGAACGAGGTGCGGGCGGCGTGCACGTGCGCGCTGCGTGCGTTGTGCGCGCGCGCGGGCGGCGAGGGGGGCGCGGGGGGCGCGGTGCGGCGCAACGTTGCCGCTCTGCAGCGGCGGCTGCTCGCACTGGCGCGTGCGCGCCACTCCCCCCCGGCGACAGCCTTCGCGGCGCACTCTAACACCGCGCTCGCTCTGATTAGAGGTAACGACACGGTTATTTTTTTTTTATCGTGGGACTAGTCTTCACGGTGTACGCTAAACTACAAAGAGACGATGTGCACGTATGTTTATATGGGTATATGTGTATGAGATCATGTATTCAATTATGGGTACTAGTGTACGTTTATGTTTAGAAATAAAAGTTTTTATTTGAGTGTTGAGAGTACAACATCGGTAAAAATTATGAAACTTACAAATTCAATAAAAATATATTGAAGTTGTTAATTTATATAAAAATAATCCTATGTCCTAGTTTGGAACAAATCGTAGCAAATTGTGGCATCAAGCAGCAATTGAAGTACGGTGCCATCTATTTGATGCTTATTTAACTTAGCTGACAGCAGATTGCATTTAATACAACTTACAATGCCCGAAAGTATATACTAACCGACCTCGCGTTTTATAAAAAGTTGGAACAAATCTGAAATAATAATGGTTTCCGACCATTGCGGATAAACACTGTGACAGGGATTTTAATGTTTATAGATTACTATTGAAAAGTTTGAGTTGTGAAGGATTATATGTTAAAGGTGCAAAATTTATAAGCACCTGAGTAAAGTTTGTTCCGTCTTATGCGTGCAATTTATAGTAACAGTCAGATTGTTGTCCTAAGGAGGGTTGACGTCAGGTAAGTTGTAATGTTGTACCGACCCCACCTAGTTGGCATAAGGGCAGGAGGATAATGATGAGTCTGATACAAGGTCTGTGTGCAATAACTTGGCCGCATTTCAGGGGAGCACATAAGTTATGCGCGCCCTTAAATATTTTGATTAATAATGTACACTCATTAATGTTGAAATTTATGTAATTGTCTGGTTTATTGATCCCATCGTTAAGGTCGATGGAAATAAAATTACTTAAAAAAAATCCCTTGAGTTATAATCGACATTAAGCGCTCATGTAACATATACAAAATACTTTTGTAATTATTAATTTGTGTTCTAGCGAGCGCCCAAAGTCCCGAAATGAGAATATCGCTGTGCACCGATTCCTGGTTCGAGCTGTGCTTCAGCATAATATCGGCGACCGACAAACCGATCTCACAGGATTTGATTTATATGCAGGCAAGTGCAACATCATTCTTACTATTAAAAAGTTGACGACACTCATCTGACACCAAGACGTCTTGGTGTCAGATGACAGTACAGTTTAGTATACGGGCCAGTAGTGATGTAATTCGGTCCGTAACAGAATCTGTACAGCGTGTGAATCTCACATTCCAGACAGTATCCAATTAGGGACCAACCTTGTAATATAAGATTCAATACCTCCAAAGCCAAGCGTGTCTTTTTACTGCAACAAAGGAAGGTAAATAAAAGGTATATAATACATTTAAAGTTTTAGTACAACGCATTATTTAGGTAATAAAGTTTATTTAAATATCACAAAATACATATCGTGAATACAGCTAACTTCAGGATGTAGGTTTTTCGTGGCGGTGTGCGCGCCCATCGTAAAAATTTCCTGTCATCATTTTTCCCTAACGCGCCAAAAGCAACCTTGGCCGAATACTGCTAAAGGTCCACTATGTAAAGTAGGAACACTGACTGGAAAGTTATTATAAGTTTTTTGATAATATAAATGTTTTTGTTCTTTCCATATTTTTTTATTAGATTCAAGCTATCTGGCTCCTAAATCGCGTGCTTGTCGAGCACAACGGATCGCCCGATTGGCGGAAGACTGTAACCGCCCAACTGTTGGCGTTGGTGGGGCGTTTGTGGCTCGAGACCCACGCGGCCGATCCGGCACTCAGGCCGAATCACTTGATGATCGTTGCCGGCGATGAGGAAGAAATAGGTGAGCAATAATGTTTAAGAACAGATATTATAGACCAAAATGCCGACGTCCTGAAAAAACCGTTTACTGAGCCGAACGGTGACGTTTAAAAGTCTAAACTCACAATGGAAGTGGGAAAGGACTAGTATCGTAAATGTGTTCTGAAGCGATAGAAGGTAAAAAAATGTACTGGCTCGCCGGCGCGAAATGCAATTGTAACGCAGTTGTCGCCCAGAGCTAAGATCACTTTGGTACACGAGGACATGTCTATCAGTAAGGTGATTATACTAAGTAATAATTATGTTAAGTAACTAATTTATAATTTATTTTATAGTTTGTGCCCAATTTTGAGCAACGTTTGTGATTGTTCTCTTTGTAGTTGTAATAATGTGTGAATCCGCAGTGGGGTCGCTTGGTGGACTTATGCCCTAATACCCTCTGTGTAAAAGAGGCCTTTACCTAGCAGTGGGAAATATGTAGGCTGTACATGTACTTTACTTCACTTTTTTTAAGGTGCAAGAAGTTTGACTTTACGTTTACCAGGTCGAGTTGAGCGGAGTGACGAACGCCGAATGCGAGCGGCTTCCGCAAGCGCTCGGTGGGGGAGAGAGCGCTTTGCGAGTTTGCGCCGCGCTGCTGGGTGCTTCACCGAACGCATCGCCGGTGCATCCCCACCATCTACCCGGTATGATTATTCTAGTATTGGTCGAACAACTACCCGTACGCAAATTCTAGCAATGGTCGACCAACTACCCGTACGCAAATTCTAATAATGGTCGACCATATACCCGGTTCCTAATTACTGCTTGGTATTTAGGAACCGGGTAGGTGGTGGTGTAATGGTCCACCATGTACGCGGTATCTAGCTAAATTCTAGTAAGGTTCCACCGTCTACCCGGTAGTTAAAGTCTAGTAATCATCCACCGTCTACCCGGTAGGTGAACAAAAGCAATGATTGACGTTTTACTCGTTCTCGAAACGCTTAGATTATCGCCGACGGTGGCTTGCAAACAGTTTGTTCTTCGACTTTTTTCATCGTCGGTGAATCATTTTATAAAGTGAAATCTTCGTCGACAAACCAATCGTCGGCAAGCTATCTTCATAATCCTTACATGTTAATGTGTCATATGAAAATTTTCGTTTTACTATGCCGTTCTGGATGTATTCATAAGGCCTTTTCATTCTTATTTATATTAAATAAATAAATTCATATACACGGGCAATATAGGCATGATAGCTCATTTTCCGGGCGCTCGTTTTTCATTCAACGTACTAGAGCAACCCGAATTCGATCCCCGGTGCCGGCAGCAATGTAGTTGTTAATTTTAAGTGCTGATTTATCACTTGCATATTTTTGAACCTGCATATTTTCGTAATGATAACAAAAAAATATTGCGAAGATATGTGAAGTCGCAGTGGGTCTCGTGGTGGACTATGCCCTAATACCCTCTGTACAGAAGAGGCCACGGCTGGGCAGAGGCAGGCCTCTTTTGTACAGTCCAGATATACATACTCTGTACAGTCCATTGGATATAACGATGGATACGCCAAACATTGCTTCAAATGCTAAAAAACAATGTAGATAAAAGACGTTAGATTATTGTCGGTATGACAATCAGCCGTTTAGCTTAGTGGCTAAAACGTCAGGTCGCAAATGCCGAAGACGTGGGTTGGATTCCCATAACGGTGAAAATCTTTTCGTACTTTTTCTGCAAGTTTGAATCTTAAGTGAAGAGATTAGCTCTATAAAAAATTTAAAATTTGATTGCTACTTTCTTTTTATTTCTTTCCATCCTCTACCCATCAACAATTCCTTTTGGTAAATTTTTGTGGTTGCCTGGAAGAAATTGTTGTGTAGCAATAAGGTCTTTTGCCTTTTGACGACCAATATTTGAGAAATATTTTTTTGTGTACGATAAAGTGTATTATTATAGTTATTACTTCACTTCACAGGGACAACGGAAAGGGGCGGCTCCAGTGCGGGAATGGAGGGCACCCTGCTCCGCCGCCTGTTGGCGCTGGCGACGCGTCCGAGCCCGTTGGCCGCGTCGCACACGCTGCGCGAGCTCGCCTCCGCCGCGCTCGCTATAGCACACCAGCTCGCGGCGCACGTGGCCGGTACATGCAAATATGATCCCTATGCTTATTGCACAAGATCGATTTTCCTGTTTAGTAGGAATATGTACCATTAATGCCCGTTTTTACCATCGATCCCTAACTTTAAGTTCTTAACAATGGAATCATGAAAGGAAGGGTAAAAATGTTTAGTTATTCTGGATGATAAATTTCAAAATTGACTTCTATTGGTAAACAAAACGGTTTTATTTGGCTCGGCATTGTGTTGTGAAAATAATACAAAAATGATACTGAGTAAATTGTATCATATTGGACCTTTTTATTTTTTTCTACCTCACTAACTCTTTAAGTAAAATGTCTGAATGAATGTAGGTAGTTCGTTATCGTCTACGAGCATATACCTATATTAACGCTCCAAAATTTGTAATAAATTAAAAGTATTTAATTGCATTTACTTTACAGGTGATGAAAAAGAAGTCGATTCGCTACCAGACTTACCGATTATAGACAAGAGCAATATGATGCAGGTTTCCATGGGCCCGTCCACAAGTACGGCATCATTGTGTAAGTCTAATGTATTGTTATTTGTTTATTTTAATTTATTTTAATCCTAAGTTTATTTTATCCTTATTTTTGTATTAAATTGCAGCAAGAAAAGATCTCAACACATGGGCGAACTCTTCTCAAGTGCAAAAGATTATAGAAATGGGTTTCTCTCGACACGCCGTGTATGGAGCCATTCAGACTTTAGGTAACGTTAGTTATCTACGTTAAAAAAATGATCATTATTTTTTTAAGTTCATATTATAGTGCTAATCTCTGTCCTTAAGATGATGAAACATTAAAATTTGTGGTAAAATGTAATTTTTTTTTTACAATTTTTCTACAGTTTTTTTATAATCTATGGCAATAGTGTCTTTGGTAATTTAAAAGGTACGCCAATCGTTCCAGGTGGCAACACTTTGCCATCAGTGGAAGCGCTCGTGGGCCACTTGTTGGAGCAACAGCAACAGGGCTTCGACGGATCACTGTACGAGGTCAAGCCGCAGACGTCGAAGCAGGAGAAGAGGCCGGCGCCGTACCGCTGGCGCAGCTGCTTCGGCTCCGAGGACGAATACGCCCAGTACCTGTCCGACACCATCGGGCCCGGCATGACCGTGCGATGCTGCAAGGCCTACGAGAGCGTACGTTTGAAAATATACCGAACTAGCTTTTGAAGCCCTTGAATAAATGTCTTTCAAACCTTTAAAACACTTTTTTACAATTAAAAAATAGCATATGTCCTCTCTCAGGCTCTAGAAGACTGTCTGTGTGCCAAATTTCATTTAAATCGGTTCAGTAGTATTTGTGTGAAAGCGAGACAGACAGACAGACAAGGTTACTTTGGCATTTATAATATTAATATGGATTTGTGCCACGCGAGTCTTCGCAGGTCCGTCCGGGGAAGTACCACAACCTCACAGGAGACCGACGTGAAGTGTTAAACTTCTGCGTTTTGTCTGGTGAGTGCGGTAACCGGGACCCACTTAATTAGCCTCTCCTCTAAGGATTTAAAAGCCGGCCAAGTGCGAGTCGGATTCGCGCACGAATGGTTCCGTACCATTACCTATAAAAACAAAAAAAAATGAAGTCTGTCCCTCTTAAGTATTTTATTATTCTGTTCTTACTTATTTGTTATTAAAGATGCAACAGAAATACATCATTTGTGAAAATTACAACTGTCTAAATATCACGGTTCATGAGTTACAGCCTGGTGACAGACGTGCAGACAGACAGACAGACAGACAGCCAGCCAGACAGCGGAGTCTTAGTCATAGGGTCTCGTTTTACCCTTTAGGTACGGAACCCTAAAGAGATCCTCCAGGGGCAGCACTAGTGGGGGAAACATATGTTTTGAATTTTCTATCGACAGTAACGTTAAACGTACATTGTAGAAATGAAATTAACGGAAGATGGTGTATATGGTGATGGTTTAAATGAGGTAAAATTAAAATTTTCAAAAGTCAAAGATCATCTCATGATCGGTTTACCTTAACAAAAATGTTCTTGTACGGTAAGTTCGTTGTCTTTGACAGTTTGTTTTATATGTTGTCAGAGATTTGAATATTATATGTGCATATTTTTGTTAATGCTACTACTTTGTTTTTTAATGTAAGAGTTATATTGAAACTATAATGTGTATTTAACTCTATTTTTTTAGATTGCATTGGGCGACGTCGGTCAAGTACAAAAGATTGAACGCGATATAAAACAGAACGTATTCCTACATGTAAGATTTTTAATATTAATTATTTATATTAATAATGGAGGAGGCTATCTATTTTTTTTTATAATTTTTATAATTCAAAAACTGGCTAACACTCGACTGCCATCCCACCTGATGGTAAGTGGCGATGCAGCCGTAGATGGTAAGCACGCTAGCTCAGTACAAACCTATTCACTCTTGCCTTGAAGACGCCTACGTTGTATTCGGAAGGAAAGACGGACGCCGGCAGGCTATTCCATTCCTTAGCTGTACGGAACGATCGCACCGCGGAACGTTCCGGAAGGTGGGAATGAATCAAAATCGCACCGTGGAATGTTGCGATGATGATGGTGATGATGATGATGACGACGATGATGACGATGACGATGATGATGTATAACAATCGCACCGCGGAACGTTCCGGAAGGTGGTAATGAGTCAATATCGCACCGTGGAATATTGCGATGATGATGATGATGATGATGACGAGGATGACGATGATGACGATGATGATGTATAACGATCGCACCCGGAACGTTCCGGAAGGTGGGAATGAATCAAAATCGTACCGTGGAATGTTGCGATGATGATGATGATGACGACGACGATGATGATGTATAACGATCGCACCGCGGAACGTTCCGGAAGGTGGGAATGAATCAAAATCGCACCGTGGAATGTTGCGATGATGATGATGATGACGACGATTACGATGATGATGTATAACGATCGCACCGCGGAACGTTCCGGAAGGTGGGAATGAATCAAAATCGCTCCGTGGAATGTTGCGACGATGATGATGATGATGATGATGACGATGACGACGATTACGATGATGAATCACGTTCGCACCGCGGAACGTTCCGAAAGGTGGAGTGGCGCGGTCTGGGGCGCGTGAGCGGCGTGCGCGCCCTCCACGCGGAGGTGGTCTCTGGCGCGCCGCCCTTCGCCGCCGGCGACCGGGTGCGCGTGCGCGCGGCCGTCACCCAGCCGCGCTACAAGTGGGGCTGCATCGACCACACGTGCGTCGGCACCGTCACCGGTGAGCTGCGCGCCTAGTACCGGCATGGACGAATGCAAAAATATATTTTTTTTAAGACATTAAGACATTTAATCCGACACTTCATCTGCACACATATTACATTTGGTTACAATGTTTATAATAAGAAACTAAAAAAAATAGGTAAGCAAATAAATTGAATAACCTAAGAGTAATTAATTATTACAAGAGGAAAAAAACAATAATAAGTTAAAGTAAAACAAAGAATAAAAATAAAAGGAATTTATAAATAAGGATATAGTGACTGAGTGAAGGGATGTAGTGTATTTCATCGACATATTTCTTTTACAGTTATAAATACTTCTACCTTTTAAGCAAAAGTTTTGCTCGTGTTAGACAGCACCGCTCTTCCGTAGCATACTTATAATAAACTTAGAATGGATAGTTTGCGAAGATCTCTGCATCAAAGCAGATGTAGTGGACCACACGTGCGTCGACACAAACACCGATAAGCTACACGCTCAGAACTAGGCTGGACAGGCTGGTGGTAATTACTCGTTTGCGAGGCTCTGATCTATCAAAACTGATGTAATAGTTGCGGCGATTCAAAGTGTGGTCACTGTAGACAGTGTCTGTACATTCTACGTGATGTCTCCGATGTATAAATGATGATTTAAAAAACTGACATTATTCGGGATTAACAATGACAAGCTGGACGTTCACTTTATAGCCACCGAGCACTACATGAGAAGTTCAAGAGGCGCTATGGTCTTAAAACGCTTTCCGTCTTGCTCTCACTTTCGTATAAAACACGTTCGTGTTCGCTTTTATAAACATACATTCTTTGGATATTGATATATAATTTTGTTTTTTTGGACGTAATAGCAAAGGATTCTTTTGTATTAGATGCACATGATTATTTTGAACACTTTTTTATACAGGAATTTCCAGCAACGGGCGCGACTTGACTGTCGACTTTCCGCAGCAACCCGGTTGGACTGGGCAAGTCAGCGAAATGGAGCTGGTCACCGATCAATGTACGTAAATTATTATGAAAATTTAAATAGAAAATAAACTTATTGTTTCAGGGACTTTCTCATGTCTTTAAACCACGAATCCGTTAACTCGAACCTTAACATGAGACAAGAACGCCTCGACATCGGTGTTTGAGCTTATTTAGTACGAAACATTACAGGTGGTAAGACATGTAAAGCAAACCGCTATACACAATCCTTATACTTGAGGCATAGATTACTGATAACTCGATAATTGAAAACACTCAATGGGGCACGACAATAGACAACGAAAACGCGGTTTTAAATCACAAAAAAGGTCTGAGAATAATAATAATAATTAATTAAATGTTACTACTAGTTAAATGTTTGTCAAAATTACTTTTTTAGGTCTGACAAATTTTGCAATTTTTTTTATGTGAGACAAGCGAGCTGGCTTTTCACCTGATGTTAAGTGATAGCCGCCGACCATGAACATTTGCAACACGCGTAGGGTTGCAGATGCGCCATCTTTTAATACAGACGAAACGAAGAAGTGTAACATTACCATTTCACGCCAGTCTTCTGTGAGGTGGTCGTAATTCCCCGGTCGGACCTGACCACTCGTGCAACAGTAAAGATGGGTGCGCGGCCCTACCACGTACCCGATTAATAATCGAAGCTAATTGGCATGTGATGTCTGCTCAGCGGAGTGGGGGGAGAGCGCCGGCGGCGCAGCGGTGGGGTGGCGGGGAGCGGTGCGGGCGGTTCGAGTGTCTTCGTGCCGGCCCGGTTCAGGGGCTAGGCGTCTACTCGACGCTCAGCCCCACACCTACTGGCAGAGCTCCAGCGGCACCGGACAGGTATGTAAGCACACAAACAAACCTTCAAAGACGAAGTAAGACCCGGGATGAAAAAGGATAGAGCAATTTTTTATTATTTCGAATAGATGGACACATTCAAGACCTTTTCTATATCATCGTCTATAACAATTGAAAGAGTTTACTCTGATAGAGCGACAACAGGTCACATAACAGCTCCTGCTCCAAGCATGGGCCGCCCGGATGAGTCCTCAAGGTCTGTCGTCGTTGGGCTTGGTGTGCAGTATGTGTCTCATATGGTGAGTGAGGTAATCCCACTTCAGATGGTCTCGACATCTCTGGTGTTATGAGTGACCATCGGTGGCGGTCCTTACTATTAGGTTAACCGTTTGTTTAATTGCCATTTGACCTTCATCTTTTAGGATTAAAAAACGAATTGTTCCGTTTTAATGGAACTATTAGTGACTTTTAGTTATTCATACATTCAAAATCCGATACATCTACGATATCTTTATCGCCATTCTGACTTTAACTCAATTCAAAAGCAGAATCGAAGAAAGGAAATACGTAGTGTTGTCAAATCGTCGTTCAATATATTTATCATATAAAAGTAAATTACCATTCGGGCAACTCCCCTTCAGCACTGGATCCGCGTCGAGATGCGTTCGGGCGTACGGGTGCGTCGCCTAGGGCTGGGCGTGGCGGGCGGCGCGCATTCCGCCTCTGCGCTAACCGTGCGCGGCGGCAGCAGCTTCGAGGACACCGCGCTGACATCCCTAGCGGCGGTGCCGTGCGCCCCGCAACCCCGCGAACGTCCGCCCGCCCACCTCGCGCAGATACAACTGCTCGCCGACTGCAAGCAGGTACACCATGTCGCTGCCAACTGACTTTTTTTTTTCGTGTTCAGGAAGCTTCCTGCCAGTGAGGTGAACAAAATTATTTTTTATTAAAATAAAATAGGACCCGTGTTCTAATTTGCTGTTAGAAACGCAATGCACACTGCATTGCGTTTCTAACAGCAAATTTGACTTTAAGCGATTTTTTGTGGCTCATGATTAGATATTTGTCGAATTGTGATAATAAATAACTAACAGATTTTTCTCATGAACTTAAAATGAAATTTATTTTTCTAGTTTCTTAGTTGTCACAATGGTTTTAATCATATATTTGTTTAAAGTGTTTTTAACCCTTTTCAGTATTATCCGTGCATAGAGATTGGAATAAAGCAAAATCGCAACGTGAACGCGGACGTTCGTGTGCACGGCCTTTACGTGACCGGTTTCAGGCCTAATCCGTTGTACTCCGAAATTCTCTCGGTGAGCATTTTTCGATTTCATTTTCAACTCGACATTTGTATTTTGCATCGAAATTAACAATTTGAATGACAGTCCAAAGTTCTACTCATAGTTCTGTCATCAATTTAGAGCATGAACTTCGTGGCCGAAGACTGGATGGAAAAAGATAACCCAACGTGTGCTACTTCATCTGATACGAATTCGGCCGCACTGCCAAATGATTGCCCTAAGGTACTGTAACTCATCCCAGTTGGTACATTATATTACCTAAAGTATTCTTTTAATGTAACTTTACATGTGCCAAACTATCCAAGTTGTTAGATTACATAGAGTTTTATTTTTGTAACGTATCAATTAGATTAGTAGTACTAAATTTAAATTACATAATCAATTTGATCAACCCTCATCGACAGTCTTGTTTTAGCTTTTCAGTCACTTCCTCTTCCCAAATATAGTATAAACTTTCATATTATTATTTATGCATTTCATTTTGTTTTTATAAACCTCAGATGCTTTGAGAACTTCACAGTATCCATGGGATAGACGTATTATATGTACCAAAAATAGTTTTATGTAACAATGTTTAGTATTCCTATACAAATCATTAAATGACACTTATATTTTTTACGAAAACCCGGATTGGTTACAGGTGTACGTTTGGGGTTTAAACGATAAAGACCAGTTGGGCGGTGTTAAAGGTTCCAAGGTGAAGGTGCCTGTTTTCTCGCCGGGGCTTAGCGCATTGCGACCGGTACATATTGCCGGCGGCTCGAAGACACTTTTCATCGTGTCTCACGATGGAAAAGTAAGTAATATATATCGTTTTAACGACAACAGCCCATTCATTGAGTTATATACTAGGTTAGAATTGATGCACTCCTATTATCTAACTTGGCTAGTTCAGTTAATTTCTTACTTTTATGTTTTGCAAAAAATATAATAAATTATACTTCAACGTTACACTAATGAAACGAAACTATAACTTTTTTGGTCACGCTTTTATCGTCATATACTTGAAAACTTTGTCTCTGTCTATGTTCTATGACAATGATATAATTATACGATTATTGACATATTTTTTCACGAATTCAAATAAATATACAGATAAATGAAATTGGAATGTCTGTTTTTAATATAAAAGTAACCGCTTTTTACTAAATACACATGGATGTATACACGTTACATATACCAAAATAACAATTTTTACAATTTTTTTGTCTGTCTGTTTGTCCCGATTTTGGCGGGAATTTCACTGGCTTTATTTTAGAAATTGTATTTATTCTTTATTCCACGCGAACGAAGTCGTGGGTAAAGCTAGTGTTTTATTAAAACATAAATTAAAACCTATTAAATGTGCACTTGCCAGTTGTACGCGTGCGGAGAAGGCACAAACGGCCGCCTCGGCTTGGGGCACAGCAACAACGTGTCGACTCCCCGCGCCAATCCGTACCTCGCGCACGTGCTGGTGCGCCGGGTGGCCGTCCACTCGGGCGGGAAGCACGCGCTCGCTCTCACCGCCGACGGCAAGGTGAATAGGCGCATTGCACATTGATCTTTATTCCGTGTTGCATAGAATTCAAAGTTGCGAAGGCTTGAAATCTTACACATATTGATAATTATACTATGTTTAACTTATTATGAATTGGAAATTTGTAAGGGAACGGTTGTAAAATGTATGAACTATGAACCGTAAATATCGTATACTTTAAATTGTAAATTTTTGTTGGTAAAAATGAACAAAAACTTTGGCCGCTGCGGAGACAAATCTGCCTCTTTTGGTTTCGCACCCGGAGGCTATACCATTGCCAACTAAGCTAAGCGGTCTTGTATATTGTATTAACTGATGTTTTTGCTTTCAGTCCCGAGACTATTAAAGCTTCATCTGACGCAGAACCGGTGGGCTAGCTAGAACCCACGGGTTTGGGCCCTCCGCTGTGGGTAGGGCCGCGCATGTGCTCATGCGTGCGTTTAACTACGACATGTCATCTAAGGGCCATCGAGTGTTATCCGGCGGGACCCCCGGCGGTGGGTCCGGCGTATCTAAGTCCCCTTCCTCGACCGGGTCGATGAGGACTTTTCGCGGGCAACGCTTGTTGACGTTCACGTTTGTGTCGGGTTGGTGATTTGCTGCGCTTACCAACAGAGAGGTTCGGATGAGTTAAGCGGTCCATGACCTCGCTGTGCGCAAATCTCTAATCTATCTACGTTCTTGCTGTTTCATTTTTAGCAATGCTTGGCGCCATCTAGTAGTGCATCCTTTAAAGCATGCTACACCTTACAAAGGACATTCCACGTGGACATTTGTAACGAGAGACACTTGTTCATGAACTAGTAAATATTAATACAATCGACCGACTCGGGCTATGCTTGGGGTAAATAAGGCGTCCAAATATATAAAGTGATGAATGTCGTACGCAGGTGTACTCGTGGGGTGAAGGCGAGGACGGCAAGCTCGGCCACGGCAACCGTCTCACTATGGAGGCGCCGCGCCTCATCGAGTCATTGGCCGGCGAGCGCGTGGTGGGCGTGGCCTGCGGCTCCGCCCACAGCGCCTGCGTCACCGCCCGCGGCCACCTCTACACCTGGGGAATGGGCGAGTACGGCCGCCTAGGACACGGCGATGACGTCACGCAGCTCGCGCCCAAGATGGTACGCTATCTTTTTACCTGCATCTGAAGATTTAGTTAGGGTTGCTAATTTAATTTATTACTACTGTAGATGAGTCATAGTTCATTTGTCGTCCCCTTTACCAACTCTATCACCCTGAGTTCGTGTCGCAGTGCCCGCACACTGGATGCTTTCGCCCCGTAGTGAAACATGTAACGTGTCACAAATAAAATTACTTATTTATGCATACTAAGTTGTTTCCGTCAAGTGATGAACGCCGCCCATAGACTTTACAACACTTGTGGGATTGCTAATGCTTTGGCAATTTTGGTAAAAGTCGCCCAGATAACCTACCTCACTTACCAGACGAAACGGTAGTGAAACACTCATTTTACGCGGGTCCTCTGTGAGGCTGTGGTACTTCCACGTGGTACCTATCACAGAATATTTCTAATATTTTTGCTTATACTTACTATATCACACATATCAAAAATAATAAACTACTTAATACATTTTATAACTTCTAAATTACTACTCTAAACATTAGTTAGGACGTTTAGAATGCTTTATACTATTGGTGGTAAATGTTGTTTGTCTTTTTTAAGGTGGAGGCTATTGCCGCGTTCAGAGTAATCCAGGTTGCGTGCGGTTCGCGTGACGCGCAGACCTTGGCGTTGACGGCTTGCGGCAAAGTGTTCTCGTGGGGCGACGGTGATTTCGGAAAGTTGGGCAAGTATATCCTGGATGTGTTTATCGGTAAATGCAAATATGCGTAACTGTTTACTATCTTACTGCACAAAATATGTTGCGCAATAATTACGTATATATGCTAAATACGGATAAACACTGCTGCGCGTTTGGCTTAAAGAGAAGGGTGTAACTTCTGGTTTGTGCGATTTTAGGGCGTGGCGGTTCGGACGGTTGCGCCGTGCCGATGAATATAGAGAGGCTGAACACGCTCGGAGTGATACAGGTCGAATGCGGTGCTCAGTTCAGTCTGGCCCTGACCAGAGACGGGGAGGTGAGTTTTTTTTACTTAAAGTAATACACACAACTACCGAGACATAGGGAAATTGTTACTTAATAATTTATACAAAACAACTGCAGTTGCTTCTTTACCGCAGATAAAACTCCGAGTCAAAATAATAGCGAATGGATGAGACAACCCGATCGAGGTAGTGGATAGTGACGCTGCCTCTTGCGCCAAGGGGTATGGGTTCGATCCCCACTACTGGAAAACTATTTTGCGGTGAACATAGTGTTTTCCGTGACTGGGACGTGTATATATGACGTGTATATATTTATAAAATGTATTTATTTACAATAGCAAAGTATGTTTATGTATTTTTATCAGTTATTTAGTACCCATAGTACAAGCGTTGCTTGGTTCGGGACTACAAAATATTGTGTAAAAATGTGTCCTGAAATATTTATTTCCGGCTGAATTCGTCAGGTGTGGACCTGGGGCAAGGGCGACTATTTCCGCCTCGGGCACGGTCTGGACGCGCACGTGCGCAGACCGACGCTGGTGGAGGCGTTGCGGGGGCGGCGCGTGATACACGTCGCGGTGGGCGCGTTGCACTGCCTGGCCGTCACCAGCGACAACCAGGTGAGAGAAACATACAAGAACATATTCATGTCGTTTTCTTGATAATATAATACACGATAATGATAATTTAATTTGAAACTGATTTACGGATTTTATCGCGTTTTTATTTTGATTTGAATTCACGACGTTTCGAACCCTGTCCAGCGTTCATGGTCACGGGACAGATTAAGTTGTTATACGTCTTGATGTCATAGTTAACCCCGGCTACCGTCAATTAGTCAATCCGTAAACTAGTTTCACTTGATAAGAACATCTTCACCTTAATATATAGACAATAACAACTAGTAGGGGCTGTACGCTGCTCTGGAAGTCGGAAAGATTCAGTTGCGGCATAACATTGACGCGAGGGACGCACCATACTCCCGGCCAATGAAGCCTTGTATTGGCTCGAACAGTATCGCGATTAAATAAACTGAAACGTCATCCTATATGATAACAGAAGCGTTTAACGATACATAATGGTTGTGATCTACTAAAGTGATCAGATACAGTGATTACGTGTTAAGTTTTCAAACATGAGCTTATCAGTTATGCTATTGCTGAAACTGGTTTAGTTGCTATATTTAAGTTTACAACCGCACAGTACCGTTGCATTACTAATGACTAGCTGCTGCCCGCGACTAAGTCTGCGTAGAATAGGCTGAAGGCGTGACATTCAGAAAGAAAGACAGATATACAAAAAATATGTGTATAAATTATAGCCTTTGTCTTATTCTAATATATAAGGTATATCAGTATAAAGTTTCATTAAAATCCATTCAGTAGTATTTTCTTGAAAGAGTAGCAAACATACATACAAACTTTCGCCTTTATAATATTAGTAAGGACTATATGAAAAGATCGAACTTTGCGAGCGAATATATTGTTTTTAAACGTTCTCTACGCACTAGGTGTGGGCGTGGGGCGACAACGACCACGGGCAGCAGGGCAACGGCACGACGTGCGTGAACCGGCGCCCGGCGCTGGTGGCCGGCGTGGAGGGGGTGCAGCGCGCGGCGGCCGGCTCCTCGCACTCGGCCGCGTGGGCGCTGCGCCCCGCCGCCCGCGCCGCCCCGCCCGCGCCGCACCTCGCGCCCCTGCCCTTCCCCGCGCTCAAGGACCCCCTCGGCGCCCACAGCCTCGGTGCGTACACTAGGGATGTGGAAAGTGAAGAAGTATATATATATATCGATATTTATAAAAATATCGATATCCACATATCGAAGAGAAAATATCGATATATCGTTTATAGGTCCTAGAAACCCCGTTGTCCAAATAAAAGCTATGTTCATTATTTAATATTTGACACCGAATTGAAATTCATCGAAGTAATTTGATATTTTTGTACGTACAAAAAGTCATGAGAATTATATTAATTAGTTTAGGATCGCCAGTTTATGATAAAAATGGTACTTATATACCTATGTTTTTTGGAGTTGTTTAAATTCCATTTAATTTTGTGATTCAAAAACCATCGTTCAAGAAAATAAAAGGTGGTATTTAGGTATTTAAATTCGTAAAAGTTAGCTTTAGATTAAATTAGTCGTTAAATGTTAAAATTTTAATATTTTTGTTGTCCACATAATTTTTATCTAAATATCCTTGTTAAGTTATAACTTTTTTTTCTGAAAACTTTAACTGTGGCAGGTTTATACGCGGAAGAAACGGCTATAGAAGAACCGCAAGGACCGCGGCCCTCATTGGCTTCGGCAGCTTTAGCTTTGGAACCGCCCGTGGCCGTTCAGCACGCGCTGTCTTTAATTCTACTCGCCTTGCACATAACTCAGGTTAGTGATAAGATAATGGCGTTGCTATAGTTATGTTTCTCTTGCAATCATTATTTTTTTTAATTTAAAATCATGCGAGGTTTCATTTTAATTTGAAATCATATGATGAGTACAAAAATCGAACCATAACTATTTTATAAATCATGTAACAATTTAATTGTTATAACTACTAACTTTTAATGAAGTTATACTTCTACAAATAATGAGAGTAAAATTTTTAGTAATTTTTCTTTTGTTACGCTAAAAA
The DNA here is from genome assembly GCA_933534255.1 of Iphiclides podalirius. NCBI lineage: Eukaryota > Metazoa > Arthropoda > Insecta > Lepidoptera > Papilionidae > Iphiclides > Iphiclides podalirius. The sequence continues at coordinate 4,521,119 of OW152817.1, read as the reverse complement.
TATAACCACTGAAGTGCTTACATAAGTCCACGCGCAGTTTTTTTATACGAATTTATTTGGAGGAGGTAACGACGTGTTGAGGTCGCAGAAAGTGTGATAAGACTGGTAATAAAATAAGACGTACCATATACAGCGTGTCGTTACCATCGCGACAATAAATAAACACACATATAGGGGATAACTTTTTAAAGTTGTATTAAACATTTAAATTCTTTAAACATCAATATTTACAGAGTTATTAAATTTTCCAAAACAAAGAATTTTAGAACATCCTTACCTATAAAAGCGTAACGTAAAGTTCATTTGTAAAGGTCACAAAGCATATGAATGGGTTGAATGAATTTAAAAGATACAAAACATACTGTTAGAAGGAGAGGCTTGTAATATGACGCTGTGCGCGAGTTGTATAGGGTGTTACAAATTTTGTTTCTTTTTTACTTAATTAGTTTGTAAAATATATTTTTTTTAATTATGGATTTTGTTAAACGTTAATATTTTTTATGATTATTGGCAAGTAGCGTTAGACGTGTGTTCATTTATTGTCGCGATGGTAACGACACGCTGTATACATAAACTAAAAAAAAATTGTTCAAATGTATGTACCAGGCGCGCACGCTGCTAGTGGAGGCACTGCGCGCCCACGAAGCGTGCTCTGCCGCCCCGGTGACCGTCGGCTTGGACGCGGAGGACGACGAGCCGGAGGCGGACGCGCGCATCGGTGGCGGCGAGGCGCCCGCCGACAGGACTACGCTACCGGTATATGCGATAATACGTTTTAAATCTACATCCTTAAAGTTCAATTTCATTTGAATCGATGATTGGAACTATCGATAAAAATTGAGCTATAATAAGTTTTAAGTTGTTGACCGTGAAGTTCAGTTTCATGTACCAATAGGAAATAATGGATTAGGGTTTACAAAACCTTGCTGCGTGCATGGAGCGATAATATTTTTATTCATAGCCGTGAAGGTCTATTTTGAACAAGCGGAGATAGATACTCGTAAGTACATGGCCGCCGACAATTTACGCGTTTATTATTCGATTCTGACTTTTGATACTGGAGTCATATAGATGATTTTTCTTTAACGCTAAACGTTTCTTTAGAGCGGCGCAAGTAGCCCGCTAAGTGGCTCCATCTCATCGCGGCATTCCGCCGTAATGTCATCCAGCGCTGTTTCGGTGGCCGCGGCGACGATGACCGTTCAACAGGCTGAAGCGCCCAAGGTAAGATTCATTCAATGAGACTGAATGGTTAGTGATTAGTATAATTAATTCAATCTATACGGTCAAATGTTTTTTTTAGTTGGCTCTGGATGACTTCACGTCGCAGCTCGGCGAATCGGACGCGAGGGCTCTGGTGGATCTTCTGAAACTCGCCGCCGCGGGCAGAGTGCCTGATGCGAATAATGCTGTTAGAGTTATCACTGATGTTTTAATGGGTAATAATATAGTATATTTGTTTTACTTTGATGAGGGAAAAGAAGATTATTATTATTTATTGTTTTTCATCGACATTAAAAATCAAAAATCACTCTTATAATGTTTAGTAATGACATGATTTTGTCTACTCGAATGAATTGATTGGTTTAATATAGATAGATAATATTGGCACATAATGTACATTTTTTCCATGTAAACTTTCTCGCAATTTGCATACCGTCCGATCGCATTGTGAAGTCTAGGGAAATACCTGTTACAGAGGTTATGCATATACCACACACAACTACATTCATAGCTTTGAAAGCATTGAAAGAATTGAAATGTACGGAAATAGCCCATATTATCAATAGTAAAAAACAAGGATACTTTACCACAAAAAAGTCCCAATTTAACGGGCAAAGCTATTCCTCAAAACCCGTCTGTTAAAGCTAGAAGATTTGTACAGCGCGTGACGATTTGCAGCGCTGTGCGCGAGCAAGCCCGCCGTGGCGGACATGGTGGTGGAGGTGTGCGTGTGCGAGTTGGAGGAGGCGGCGGCCGGCGGGGGCCGAGCGCCGCCGCAGCCCGTCACCGTCGACAGCCCGCACCCGTATGCGGACGACACCGACATATCGGGTACGAAAGCACGCCTATGCGACCCTAGTCATTGGTTAATGGTATGCTGGGGATGGTATTGCCCTCTCGCTCGCACCCAAGTGTCGATCGTTTTTTGTCTTGCTTGTACACGTTAACATATTTTGGTAATAAAGCACGCTTATACCACCCTAGTCATTTTAAGGGGCATCGTAAGGCATAGTGGGGATAGTATTGGTATCTCGCTACTGCCCATGATAAAATCCTTTTTTGTCTTGCTTCCTGCACATGTTGGAGTACAGTGGTAAAGATGGATGTTATTCGGTTTTTTGAAAATGGATCTCATTAACTTTTTGGATAGAAAAGGACACCTATACGACCCTACTCATTGGTTAATGATGGGCTCCGTATGGCATGGTGGGGAAGGGTTGTCCTCTCGCTCGCGCCAAGTCTTAGTCAGAAGTGAAGCAACTTCCACTTCACACCACTCTTGTGTGAGGTAGTGGTACTTCCTGGGACGGACCTGTCCATTCGTACCCCACCTTTTGCAACAGTTCCTTTCATAGTTCTACACGTTATATCTATGCACCTACCTCACTTTCTCTACACCGCCCAAAGGTTGACTGGTAGAAAATGCCTTTGGCATTAAGTCCGCCTTTGTACTAGTTTGTGCATAAAGTGTAAATAAATAAATAATAAACAGTGCAGACTGTTGCTTTGTCCATGAAGATGATATATATTTAAGGTAATCGCATGTACGTTTCATTAGGCGTTGTGAAAATACCCGGGGCGTCGTCGTTGCGCGTGACGTTCGAGCAAGGCTGCTCGACGGAGCGGCGCAACGACCCGCTCACGGTGTCCGACGGCGCCGGCCGCGTGCTCGCCACGCGCTCGGGCCGGGAGCCGGCCGACTGGGCGCAGGAGATCGTGGTCAACGGTGAGCTTTAGCTAGCAGCTTAAATATTGTAGTAGAATTAAAAAAAAAACAGTTTAATTTATGAGTGCAAGTAAATCTTTCTTTGCATTTTAGGCGATGAATTACGCTGGCGGTTCACAAGCGACGGTTCAGTTAATGGTTGGGGATGGAGGTTCACAGTGAATCCAATCCTACCGGCCCACACTGTTGCGGTAAGTAAGTTTTATTTATTTGTAACATCTATCCTTTCGCTTTCCACCATCTGTGGGTGAATGGTGATTTCGTGAAAAGGGACGGATGTGTGTTACAGGAAGTCCGGGAAGTGCGCGCTATTTGATTTGACCAATCAGCGCGCACGGTGCAAAAGTTGGCCGAAAATTAATTACACGGATAATTTCTTTGTTAGTAATAATTTCCTAAATATTTATAACTCTAGTAGGAATGTTGATTATTACCAAGGTGGGATGTCTAATGTTACACATCGAATGCGTAACTGTAAGGCACGCTCGTTTTTTATAGATCCCGGCTTTAATTGCCACTGTTCTTTACTTAATTTTTGTGACTAGACACCTAATTCATTTCGAAAATTGTCCCATGTCTTAAAGTAATTGTATTATATTTCAATATTACTACAGGACAGCGGCTCAGACCGTTACGTGCTTTCGTGTCCATCTGTGGAATTGGCATGGAGATTACTCGATGGTCCTCTTCTGACGGCCATTTCAAACGACCACCAACTAGCTCCGAGGCTGGCGCAGGCCCTCGCCATTTGCGCACAGATGCCAACATTATGTAAGTCGTAACATTTTATTTAGCTTTTAACCCTTTTTAAAGTTTTTTATAGTGCTAATCTTAAGATTGAACATTAAAACATGTAGAAAAAGTACGAAAAGATTGTCGCCGCTGTGGGAATCGAACCCACGTCTTCGGCATTCGTGGACTGACGCTCTAGCCACTGAGCTAAACGGCTTTTTAATCTGGGTGTACAAAACAGGATAATTTTATCCTGCTGTTGCAGGATAAAATTATCATATTTTCATTATCATTTATTATCAATAAGGAGCAACGCTTTCGAAGGGAACACCTATAGATCTTGTAGGTTGCAGTGGTCCCCCCTTCCGCACAATCGGATGAAGTTCCCAGTCACAACTATCTAAATGCAAAAAAAGGACTCCGCCCACTAATAATCCACACGCAACGCGCACCCGCAGCGTGGCGCGCGCGCGTGTGGTGCGTGCGGCGCCTGCGCGGCGTGGTGTGCGGCGCGGCGGGCGAGGCGGGCACGGCGCCGCCGCCCGCGCTCGCGCAGCTGCCGCAGCTGCTGCAGGCGCAGTACGAGCACGAGGAGCCCGCGTTGCGCACCGGCTCGCACCTGCTGCACACGCACTACCTCAAGGTGAGCGGACCGATGAGGTGGCCCTTGTTTTTTTTTTATGTGACGAGCTCACCTGATGTTGAGCGATATTCGCCGCCCGTGCCATTTGCAACGCCCGTAAAAGTGGGCCTCACTCACCAGACGAAACGCTTCTACTTCACGCCGTGGAACTTACCCGGATGGATCTGCCCATTTGTGCAATAGCCGAAGCTGTTGCGTGGCCCTACCACAGTCCTGATTATAAATCCACTTTCTAACTCAATTCAATTGCTATTTTGCGCCTACACGGAGACAACACTCGTATCTCATCCAGTACCTTAATGGCGCCGACCTGGATATATAAACTCGACTGGTATTCCGCGACACTAAGTTATGTAATTAAGGATATGTTCAGATAAGACAGTCTTAGTCGTTTATATTCCAATTACCACCTCTTAAACATAATTCTGCATAAGAGGTGGTAATTGGTAGGTAAACCTATCTAATGCACGTCATTAACAATGAAGCAACATTTATTTTACGATCATTAATATGCCTGCAGTAATGTTTCAAAATACGTGAATAATACCATGAGATAATTTTAATCTCATTCATTACACGATGCACGTCTAATTCTCACCAGGAGCTAGCCTGGCTCGCGTGCGGCCTCCGCGTGGACTCGCGCGTGTGCGCGGGCCAGGACGCGTCGCGGTGGGCGTGGTTCAAGCGGTACTGCGTGTGCGTTCGCGCCGCGGACGCGCTGCTGCGCCGCGCCCCGCTGCCCGTGCCTTTCTTGGCCGACGTGCGCAAGCGGCTCGCCGACCTCGGCGTGTACAACGTGGACGAGAGCGCCGGCGACGCCCCCTACCCGTGGGAGGACAACGCTAAGTTCACTAAGCAACACGACGAGCAGCTGCTCCATTGGGTCAACAAGTGAGTTGTTGTTCATGTTTGCCGTGTACTCTTTTCAATAATAAACGGTACGCGAAGTTTTGTGAATTATCGATATTCCTTTTTGCGCTTTCTGGTGTTATCTGACATGTTTTTTTATGTGAGAAAGTGGCTAACGAGCTGGCGGTTCACCTGGCCCACTCGAGACGAAACTTCAAAAATGTAACACTTCCACTTTACGCTGGTCTTCTGTGAGGTCGTGGTAATTATCCGGACGTAGCTGCCCATTCGTGCAACAATGAACACTGTTGCATGGTCCTACCACAGTTAAACGTGTAATTCTGATGTAATCCATGGTCGTGGTATTTCTCCTTGGATAAATAGACTTTCGTTTTTAACGTGGTAGGACCACGAAATAGTTTTCATTGTTGCATGAATGGCGAGATGGGTCCTGGAAAGTACCACTACCTCACAGAAAATCGGCGTGAAATAGAATTGCTATACTTCTGCATTTTGTCTGGTGAGTGAGGTAGCCGGGTCCCACTTTATTAAAAGTTGGCAACACAACCCCACAGGAGTTGCAAATGTCGATGAGCGGCGGTCATCACTTAACATCGATAACAGCTCGATTGTCACCCTCTCACCTAAAACAATTCGTTAAACTAGAAAAAAATGCGAAAAAGGCGACCAAAGGAATGGTCCGGTAGGTGGTCGGACATCAAGTGAACCGCCAGCTCAATTGTCACCTTCTCACAAATTGTTAAACTAGAAAAATTTGTACCAGGTGACCAGAGGAGTGGTTCAGTTGGTAGTCGCACATCAAGTGCACTCCCTGCTCGATTGTGTGTGTGAGAAGGTGCTCATTTAAAAACAAAATGCGTTAAAATATAACTAATTGTACCAGGCGCCCAGACGAGTGGTCCGGCTGGTGGTCGGGCGGGTCGCGCGGCTGCGCCGTGTACGGCTGGGGGCACAACCACCGCGGCCAGCTGGGCGGCGTGGAGGGCGCCAAGGTGCGCGCGCCGTCGCCCTGCCACGCGCTCGCCGCCCTGAGCCCCGTGCAGCTGGTCGGCGGCGAGCAGACCCTGTTCGCCGTCACGCCCGACGGCAAGGTCTACGCCACCGGTGAGCATTCCAGTTCCACTCCTGACTAGGGATCGTCCATTGATCGCGTTAGGTTTGAAAGGGGAGTACAGCAAAAATCACGAAATAACACAAGAGGGGGGGGGGGGGGGGTGTAGTGAGATATCACGTGTGTATTTTTTTCATTGAACGCGCGATTTCTATATCGAAAAGCGGCGCGTGAGCTTGACTTGTCGTCGCCGGGAAAAAGTTAACGTTAAACTTACGTGCATTTAAAGATATTGTAAAATTTTTACAAAATAAATATACGTGATACTTACTAGGTAGGGGTTAAACTAACTATAATTTCTGTATTTTTAATAGAGTCGGTTTTCTGTTTGCAAATTTTTAATAATTATAATTTCTCTTTTTGCAGGATATGGCGCTGGAGGAAGATTGGGAATTGGCGGTATCGATTCCGTCTCGCAGCCCACACTTTTGGCATCCATTCAACATGTGTTCATTACTAAGGTATGAAATAATTGTGGTTCTACATTTGTCGATCAGAATGGCGAATTACTATAGAAAATTCAGATGAAAACAATCAACAAATATAGTACTCGGGTGATAAATATACTTATCATTACTTAAATTTTACTACACCAATGTCCCGTCTTGTCCGGGAAAGTGCCACATAATCCCGAAAGACCGGCGTACAGTGGTATTATTGATAATTTTTGCGTTTCGTCTGGTGAGTTACAGCCTCCGGCGATAAATATTGCACATTGAAATTTGGAAAGAGACAATAGGTTAGTTTCGGCATAGGTGCTATCTCTGACGCACGAAGCTAACGTAGATAACACTACGAAACCGTCTATCTAACTATCAACTGATTTTCCATTTCCAAAGTCGATGTGCAATATTTAGCGCCGAGTACTATACCTATATATAACCAGTCTCCAATCTCATAAAGGCTGGCAACGCAATTGCTACCATGCGTTAACAAACGTCACTTACCATTGTTTGACTACAAAGTTGTACCAAGCTAAGATCTCCTGTTTTAGGTGGCTTGTAATTCGGGGGGTAAGCATTGTCTTGCCTTGTCTGCGGATGGGGACGTGTACAGCTGGGGTGAGGGGGAGGATGGAAAACTCGGTCACGGGAATAGGGTGTAAGTTTTTTGTGTCTCAAATTATTATAAATCAACATTATAATATCCGATAGAACGAACATTCTTCATGTTTCATATCTCATTTATTGCACTATAATACACATGATAATCTTTTCCTTAAACTGTTAGTTTTAATTTTCAATAATGTCCTTTATTAATTCGTTACTAAGATAAGTGCTATTAATTATAAACTAGATGCGATATAATCATTCAACAATCTCTTCCCTAATACCCATGATTTTATGTACTCATATACTGGCTACACTTTACCTTGTTGAATTAAAAAGAAAACATTGTGTAGAAAACGAATAGTTGCGATACATGATAATATATTTTAACTGTGGGATAATTGCGCAATAGATTTCGCTGTTACACGAATGGGCAGGTCTGTCCGGGTTAATACCACGAGCTCACAGAAGCCCAGCGTGAAATGGAAGAGTTATACTTCAGATTTGTCTGGTGAGTGTGGTAGCCAGGGCCCATTTTATCATAAGGTGGCGGCGGTTATCACTTAACATCAGGTGAACCGCCAACTCTTTTGCCATCTTCTCACATTAAATAAAATTACGGGTGTGCCGACAGAAGTGAAAACTGATTTTGGCGCGTTAGACATTTTTGAGATAAATAAAATAATATAAATAAACAATTTTGACTCGAAGTTATTTAAATATCTCGTGTTAGTTATGAAGAAGTTATTTAAATCAAATTCTCTATTCAAAAATTCAATTAAGCACACACTATAGCTGTATCTCATAACGGTGTCGCGAGTCGAGAGATTTTGTCTCATCTAAAAATATGCGTACCGCGCTAAAGAAGTTTTCACTCCAAAAACTTACCGCAATGGTATGAGCCGGTAGGATAGGATTCATTGTGAACCTCCATCGTCCGTTAACTGAGCCGTCGCTTGTAAATCTCCAGCGTAATTCATCGCCTAAAATGCGAAAAAAGATTAACTTACACTCATAAATTAAACTGTTTTTTGCGTACCGCGCTAAAAAAAAGTTTCCACTTCAAAAGAATGTGTTTTATTTCGTTCCACACAGGAGCTACGACCGTCCGAAGCTGATCACGGCGCTGTCGGGGCTCGAGGTGGTGGCGATAGCGTGCGGCGGCGCCCACTCCGCCTGCCTGACGGCGCGCGGGCGCATCTTCACCTGGGGCAAGGGCCGGTACGGCCGGCTGGGCCACGGCGACTCCGAGGACCAGCTCGTGCCCAAGATGGTGACGGTCCCCTTCTACTTTTGCCTTCTTTGCCACGACACGACGGTGTGGTCCGTTAATGTAACGAAAAACGACTTATGTATCGAGTACATAATATATAATGTCACCTATTGATATACTTTGAAATAATGTTAATTGTGCATTCCATAATTCAAAAATATATTAATATTTTATTTTGACCAGAAATAACCAGAAAAATATCAATTCAAACGTTGTTTTATCAAAAATAAGAGTTTATCCCGTCAAGAGTGATACCCAATTGATAAGCGGTTTAGTAATTAGTTAGTTTTAATGCTCGTGAATAGGTTATTGTATTGAGACGATAAGGCTGGGATTTCTTAAGGTGTCCATAATGTTTGAAAAAATTTAAAATAATCTTCGAGAAAAAATGAGGTCACAAGCACGTACCAGATTCAGATATAGAATCAAATTCTGCATATGCTCTGTTAACATGTCAGGCGTCTATAAAATCACCCTGTATAAGTACTTAAGAATAGGTGACATCCTCAAACAATTAAGTGTAAATAATTTCAAACAAATTCTAAAAGCTACCATAATGGAAAGGGCCTATTATAATGCCGAGGAATACATTGAGGACAAGGATGTGTGAAAGTACTCTTGCTGGCACTTACAAGTTCACTGGCTCCTCCTAATTTTATACTTAAATACTTTTGTGTATATAAATCATTTATAAAAAAGAACCGTATGAGCTTAAAATAAGCCTATGTTGAACAAAGAAATTTTGACTTTTACTTTAAATTAGAACCCGTACGAGGATAAATATACACCGATAAATACATAGGCGACCACCCAGGTCAAGTATGTATTTATCGTATCGGATTTTCGCCAATCGAGTTTTCTGTACTCATTACGCTTGGATTAAATCTTCTCGTCTTCTTTCTCCTGACTTATAGAGGATAGTGGAACGAAAGAATACATTTTTTGTTGTTTCGTTTCACTCTATCAGCCGACATCTCAATGCACAGCTTTACCATCGGTTCTAAATATTCATATGATAATGTTAAATTAATCAAAAACATATCATTCTTCACAGAGTCCATCCAAGTCTTTCTCGGTATTCTAGCTTGCGGATTACCAAATCATTTGGAGAACCAAAATCTAGACAAATCGGTATCGACCGACTTCTCACACGCTCGTGTACCTCGTCACCTGTTGGGTTTAATACTAAAAACAGAGGAAAAGGGATAGCATCATATGCCCCTTTCTTTACCTTTAGGGCTAAACTATTTTGGATCGCAACCTATCCCTGTCTACCCTCACGAGCCCAATAGCGAAGCACATAAGAGATTGAGATTTGTTCAATTCTAGGTTGAAGCGCTTTCGCAGTACCGCGTGATCGATGTGGCGTGCGGCTCTGGAGATGCGCAGACGCTGTGCATCACCAGCGATGATAATGTATGGTCGTGGGGCGACGGCGACTACGGGAAACTTGGTAAAGTAGCAAGTTTTTATTAGACAAGTAGCCACTTGTGACTAGTGGTCAAAGCTTTTAAAAATAAGTACGTTGAGTTAGAAATTTTAAAGTTTTTTATAGTTGAGCTAAACGGCTGATAGCCACAGCGACGAAAATCTTAACGCCTGCTTTCGACATTGTTGTTTAGCATGTGAAGCAATGCTTGGCGCATCTATTGTTATATCCTTTCCAGCATACAAAGTGGTTTTGTATGTTTTAACGTAGAGTTAGACTTCTGGTACGCCCTTTGGCGGGGACAACGGGGGTTCTGATTTAATAGAATTTTACCCATAACAGAAAAAAATTATAAAATTCAAACTAAATTTGATAGCAACAATCAATTATCATCGGTTCTACATATAAATTCAATTTTAGAATGTATATAGCTGCCTACGGTACTAAACACATTCCAAATATATGTACATATTTTTTTATATATATTTTATTTGTATAGGTCGCGGCGGCTCCGAAGGTTGCAAGCTCCCTATGAGAATAGACTGCTTAAAGGGTCTACGCGTCATCAAAGTCGAATGCGGCTCACAGTTCTCAGTCGCTCTGTGCCAATGCGGAAGCGTTTACACCTGGTAGGTAAAACTGCTAAGTTACAGTAACCTATTGAATTCTAAAATAACAAATGCAAAATAGTCAATATGCGGGTTGGTTATATTCAAAACAGTCTTTTTAATGTCTGTTTGGCTTCATGAATTCTTAAGGAAACTGCCAAAAAAGTTTTAGTTGCACGAAATAAAGAATTGAAAATGAATTTATTTACAGACAAGAATTGACGTCACCATCAGTTTTCATTAAAATATTGACTTTAAAGTCATTCAGAATGTCATTAAGGCTTAATAGGAAAATCTATTAAGTACTTTCTCTAATTTGGATCCATTTGCGTTGTATAGAACTCTAATATTTTAAGGGAAATTCTTTTTGTTTCAGGGGCAAAGGAGATTACCACAGACTGGGACATGGCAGCTATGAACACGTGCGACGCCCGATGCGCGTCTCCGGGATGCAGGGAAAAATGATCACATCAATAGCGACGGGTATTAAGTTTTAACGTTTGTTGTTACAATTAAGTTTATAAAATTCAGTTATAACATTGAAAGTAATATTTTAATTAAATGGATTTTCTCAAAATATGAGCTCTTTCCTCAAGTATGTTAAATTTGATCCTTATTACCACCATCGAACCTACATACTTTATGTAATAAGTAAGTAGATTCGATTTATATTATAGTATTGATTTTTCAAAAATGCCATGATGCAGTTTTACTTTTAGTCAAATAGGGGCCATACTCACAGGAGTCTCCGTTGAGTACTTTTCTCTATTCCAATAGTTTGGGATTTGTCTATGCATGCCCACTTGAAAAATTCACCCCGTATATAGGCGCAAAGGTTATCTTAAGATTTTTTAATACTTGTTTTCTTAATAATGATATCTCATATCCGAGCGAGTACTAAATGTCGTTAAGTAGAAGCGACCGTGCGGATTTTACCGTAAAGTGTACGATATAAATCCGAATTAAACGATATTTTGTTTTAACGTTAATAATAAATTTTTAAACTCGCAGTATAGACATGCGTCGTCTTTATTAAAAAAACATCATTGATTTTTTTTGCTACGTCCTTTACTGTATTTTAAGTAAATTTAAAAAAAAAATAATTAATGCGTACCGTAAACAGGCAGCCTCCACTGCGTCGCGTGCACGGATACGGGCGAGGTGTACACTTGGGGCGACAATGATGAGGGGCAGCTCGGAGATGGGACGACTCTAGCGGCTCAGAGGCCTCGACTTTTGATAGCTTTACAGGTTCCTCTTGTTTTTTTTCACCATTTTTAGTGTAGGATACGATCATACGACGGTGCTTCGGGTAGTGAAATGGTGATAATAATAGAAAGATTTGTACATTTAATCTATATTTTAACGTGGTACAGTTGGGGTTTGATTCCCACACGAGACAACTACTTTTAACCCACAGATAATTGTTTCGGACCTGGGTGTTTGTCCGCGTGAAGTTTATGTATGTAAAACGTCCTTACAACACAGGACAGTGTTGCCTTACGGTAAGGGGGCAACGCTACAATTTTACTAGATTGCCTGGAAGTAATCGCTTTTTAGCGATAAGGCCGCCTGTTGTACCGACGTGCATTCTTTGTTGTTGATCATTCAATATCAGTTGTAGTGCACAATAAAATATATTTCATTCTTTCATTCTAGCTCGCAGTGTTCGTTGGGACCTACTACGCAATCCCTTCCGCGTAAAACACATAACATACTTTGCAGGGCAAACGGGTCACGAAGGTCGCATGCGGTAGCGCGCACACGGTGGCGCTGTGCGTGGAGGCGCCCCGCGCCCCCCGCCCCCCTCCCTCCCCGCCCCTCGAGTGCCACCTGCTAAGGGACCTCCCCCCGCAGCTCATATGCAACAGGCTGGTTAGTGACAAACAACTCCCCCCGACCCTCGATTACTATACCGAGTTAGTGTGAATTAATTTTAAATGGTGGCAAATATACTAACAGCGCAATCAGTTTGCGACTAAGCTGGCGAGTAATGCTTTAAATATTTTTTTTTCGGAGTGACGTTTGCGAATGAACAAACGGAATTCGTACACAAAAGGTTGGCCTGGCTAGGTTATTGAAATTCAAATATCTCTATTCTATATAAGAAGCATTACACTTACTTATTTATTGTCAAAACTCTGCCACCAAAACTATAATCATCTAGTAAGAGCTGATGGTGAATGGGCATTCGTCGTCTAAAATTCAATTGTCATCAGTGTTAACGTTAAATGACGGAAAGCAAAGTATAAAAAACTGAAAGTTAACATATAGAAATTATTATAAACATGTTTAAGGTATAAAATATATATATATATATATATATATATACATATGTATAAGATCTTGAGAATTTGGTCCTTATACAGTCCTGTCATAAAACTAAAACTACATTCGCTTCCTTCACTGCAATTCTTAATTGATTGTTAAAAGAATTCTCTTCTATAGGTTTTTCGCAATATGGCGTGATCTTTTTCTTTTCTGGTCAGACTTGCTTATTTTCCCTGTCTAACTCTGGACCATTCAACCTGTACAACACTTTCAAGATTTCATATAAATTATATGAAATCTTGATGTGCGTGCAATAAACAGTAAAAACGAAATAAGCTTATATATATATATATATATATATATATATATATATATATATATATATACATATATATATATGTTAATAGTGAACAAATTCTATTACAGTTTACATGCGAGCTATAAAGGTTTAGTACGACAGGAACCATAAAGGTTTTGCTTGTGGTTGGTTGATAACTGCAACACCAGAATTTAATGATATTCTTCATATTCACAGGTGTTACTACATCAGTTCTCAGAATTAGTTTGCCCGAATCTATCTCTATTAATATTGGACGGGCCACTGAACCAGTTGAGAACATTGCTGTTCTACAGTGTCAAAGAAGCCGCGTTTAGAAAGGTTAGTAACTGTTCTTCTCTGTTTCTCCACTCGCTTATTAATTTCACTAGTAAAAACATACATTATTTTCATTGTTCAATACTAGAAATGAGGGATACGTATTAATTGATTTGTCATTTTATGTAATAAGAAATTGTTTATTGCAATTAGCGCCTTGTGAAATAGGCTATAGTGGCGACAATGGTGCGCGAGCGGCAGCTTTAATGTGGCTTATTGCAATTTGCTCCTTGTGACACAGGCTATAATGGCGACAATGGTTCGCGAGCGTCAGCACGGGCCCGTGGTGGAGTTGTCGCGTGTAGCGGCGCGACGGGCTAGGCGGGGGGGCGCGGGGCTTGCGGGGGCGGGCGGAATGCGCTCAGTCTTCGGACAGATGGTGGCGAGGTTGCCAGCTCTCACGCAGGACGCCCTGGCGTTGCCGCACCGCGTCTGGAAGGTCAAGTTTGTCGGTGAGTGGCAATATCATACATTACACATACATTCTAGCATAATTGTTGTAGCGGCTATAAACAGTGGTAAAACTTTTACGTTCATATTAGCTTTGTATTCAAGTTCTGATGGAAAGACAGATTTTGTAAATTGGCTAGTTATTCAACAGATTTTGAAATTAATTTATTTTCCGGCTGCCAAAAAACAAATTATGTTCTGTTACGATATTTTAGAACTGTTTCGGTTAAGACAAAAAAATATTCTGATGGAAAGACAGATTTTGTAAATTGGCTAGTTATTCAACGCCAGCTGAACCTTAATTTATATTTTAACAAATTATGTCGCTGTTACGATAGATGATTTCGGCTCCCATGGCTTCTTAAAATTAAAGTAAAATGGCGAAAATTTCAAGAGAACACTAAGTAGGTTTTAGAAATATTCGAGCAACCTGAGTTCAAATTCCGGTGCCAAAAAGAAAAAGTACGTGCGGAATCTTTCCTATTTTAGAAACTATAACAAAAAAAATTTTTTTAATTTTAGGATATATTATCCTAATATCCTCCGTACAATTTAGGTTTTTTCTGCAGTGGGACTTATATTATACAATAGAGACGAATATTATTACTTTAGTTTTAAGTATATCAAATTCATTGCTAAGCCATTGCAAGTTATGTTCTAGCATAATTCAAGTTTTGTACAATTCGCAAAGTGAAAGCGATTTTCAACACTGTCATATCGGCTTTGCCGTAGGCGAGAGCGTGGACGACTGCGGCGGCGGCTACAGCGAGAGCATCGCGGAAATGTGCGAGGAGCTGCAGAACGGCTCGCTGCCGCTGCTGATGGCGACGCCCAACGGGCGCGGCGACGCGGGCGCGTCCAGGGACGCGTTCCTCCTCAACCCCACCGCCAACACGCCGCTGCACCTCAACTGCTTCCGCTTCCTCGGTGAGTCTTGTTTCCACGGTGCAGGTGGTAAATGGTGCATTACCGGGGGTCCATGGCGGGTTACGGGGGGAAAATGGTAAATATCGGCTTAGTGGCTAATCCGGGGGTCCGTATCATCGTCTTATATTCATAGTGAAAGTGGTCAATATCGGCTTGACCGGCGATTAGAATACTCTTTAGGCATTGTTTTCACGGTCGAGGTGGCAAATAGCGGCTAAACCAGCGGGTGGCATCCTCGGTAGGCCTTGTTTTCATGGTGGATGTGGTAAATAGCTGCTAAACGGGCTTTTAGCATCTTTCGGATCGTACTCTTCACGGACTTGAGTATTATAGGTGTGTTAATGGGGATAGAAATAAAAAAAAAATAGAAAAACAGACAGCACGACTTCGACGTGCGAGTGCGGAACGTCATCTCTCGCGTCGTACCCGTCGGTTCCACGAGCAATGTTCTTCCCAGCCCACTGCCAGTTTTGCTTACCTACTTGCCCTGAGAGCTACGACTATAGAGTCTATGGCTTCAGCATCGTATCGCGTCCTTCAAAGACTCGCGTGTTACAGGTGTGCTAATGGGTATCGCGGTGCGTACCGGTTCCCCTTTGGCCCTGTCGCTGGCGGAGGGGGTGTGGCGTCAGCTGACCGGGCAGCCGCTCCGCCCGCAGGACCTCGCCGAGGTGGACAAGGACTTTCTGCCCGCCCTGCTCTGCATACGCGACATGACGCCCGCCAACAAGGTAACTGAATTATTCTAATTCTTGCTGCTATTACTATGTTTACATTCGAAGAACTTTTTTAACGTAAGTAGCGATATCTCTTGGAGGCCTTTACAAGTTTTTGAATGTCGTAACGTGTTATGAAAATCCGAAGGAACAGATGTGGGCAGTCCTTTGACTTTAACATTGTAGAAAAGGCGGTAGCCTAGTCATAGTACATATAGATATATGAAGAAGTACAGTAGGCACTGTACTTGTTATAGTACCGACCGCAGCAAATGAATCTTCATTTGAAACTATTTCATCAGAGCTATACGTACGTCCACACGAGAGATTTAACCCTTTAATGAAAAAGAAAATTATGCTCCTAATCTTATTTCGAAATAAATATTCTTTCAACAGGAATTGCAAAATTTGGAGCTGCCCTTCTCGATCCCGTCGGCGGCGGGTCACGAAGTTCCGCTGTCGACCCGACACAAGCGTGTCACGCCCGAAAACAAGGATGAATATGTGCAGCTGGCATTGCACTACAGGTGAATGCCTTCTTTGACCTAATGCCTACCAGACAGGGATTTAGAGTATGGAGATTGTGAGAGAATGAAGTTTCTCGAATGGGCAGGCTCATCTGGGAAAGCACCACGGCTTCACAGAAGCCACGCGTAAAGTGGAAGTATTTTCGCATTTCGTTTTGCGAGTGAAGTAAGTGACGATATCCGTAAAAGTAAAAGTAAAAGTAAAGTAACAGCTTATATGTAACAGCTTATAAGTATGTCTCACTGCTGGGCAAAGGCCTCATCTGTAAAGGAGGGCATAGTCCACCACGCGGCCCCATTGCGGGTTGGCGGACTTCACATATCATTATTTCGAAAATATGCAGGTTTCCTCACGATGTTATCCTTCACCGCTGAGCACGTGATAATTTGGCACTTAAAATTAACAATTTCATTGATGCACCGGGAATCGAACTCAGGTTGCTCGAGTATATTGAATTAAAGGCGAGCGCCCGGACACTAAGCTATCACGGCTCATATTATATAAGTGTATTTTAAATAATAGTACTCCTTGGAATACTTCAAAGAATAGGTATACTATATGAATACCGACCGTCACGAATGCCATTAAATATAATAAAAAAAAATACATAATAGGTTGCACGAGTTCGACGAGCAAGTGCGCGCAGTGCGCGACGGCATCTCGCGCGTCATACCAGCGCCTCTGCTGGCGCTCTTCACCGCCGCCGAGCTAGAAACCCTAGTATGCGGCTCACCCGACATACCAGTGCACGCACTGAGATCCTCCGCCACATACAAAGGTATGAAACATGCTGTATACACGTTTAACTGTGGTAGCGCCCCGCAGCGGTCTCGGCTGTTGCATGAATGGGCAGGCTCGTCCGGGCAAGTACCACAGCCTCACAGAAGACCGGCGTAAAGTGGAAGCATAATACTTTCGCGTCTCGTGAGACGTCTGGTGAGTGAGGTGACCGGAGCCCAATTTTCAGAAGGATGTCAACGCATCTGGAATCCTCGGGTGTAGCAGATGTCCATGTGTAGCGGTATTCACTTAACATCAGGCGAACCGCCTGCTCGCTTGGCAACTTTTCACATAAGATAGAAGAGGGAAGACATATTTTATAGTATTATATTTTATAATAGCAGGTAATCGTCGAATTGTTGTGAGAAATAATGGCAATACGATATGAATCGGATTAAAACAAATCGCTTCTTTCTGCTCTTTAATAAATATCTGTCGTAACAATTAACCAATGACGCAATGCAAAAAAAATTTACACTTAACAACCGCCGCCTGTACCAGGAGAACATACCTTGAAGAAGTTAGAACTAATATATTTATTATAGTCCCCGTGTTACATATCGGTGCAAAGGAGGACATCCTTGAAAAAATAGAACAACTTATAGTTGATAATAGAACAACCTATAGAACAACCCATCACAAATGTACCAGGCGCGCATCGCTTCAAAGAGTTGTTCCCACAGGCGTTGACCCGAACGCGCCGCTCGTCCAATGGTTCTGGGAGGTGATGGAGGAGCTGTCCGGCAGCGAGAGGGCGCTGTTCTTGCGCTTCGTGTGGGGACGCACACGACTGCCGAGGGCGCCACAGGACCCCCGCCAGAGGGACTTTGTACTGCAGGTCAGGATAATATCATTCCCTCTGTTATAAGCTGTAAGAAAGGGCGAAAAACTTTTGAAAAAACTAATCTATAACAAAACAAACAAACAAATCAAAATATCTATAATGTACGCGTATGGTATTGAATTTCATCAAACAAGGAAACAATCCTTTAAACTCAATTGAAAAATTTGCATTCAAAAAACTATAGAATTTATTAATTATATTTTATTAGCTGTCAAAAGTGCTGAGGGAGTGTTTGTGATTGTAAAGTGTATAGTTAGTAAAGAAATCGGTCCCACATTTTTAATAGGTGACAACGCATTTGCGGGATGCATATAGGTGTTGTGGATGTTAACAACTGCTGCAATTTTCTCCCATGAAACAGTAACAAAGGCTCAGAAAATCCAATGACTTGGGTCAAATCATGAGACCAAAAAGGTTTAATAGCCATAATAGATAGAAAGATTGTTATAAATACGCTAATTATAACTCATCAGAATACGTAAAATACGATTTTTATTCATATTTTCATTCTAGGTACTTGATAAGTATCAGCCCCCCGACCACTTCTTACCGGAGAGTTACACCTGTTTCTTCCTTCTCAAGATGCCAAGATATTCTTGCAAAGATGTCTTACGCGAGAAACTAAGGTAACCAATATTTCTGACAGAAATTGAAATTTTAAAACAAAAAATTGGTTTGCGAATTACTTATATACATTCTATTGAAAATTGCGTTTAGAGAATTTTACGCAACGTTCATTGGTTATAAGAGCACGGGCTCAGGATGCGGGAAATATCCCAAAACATAAGTGGTGTTTAGTGACAGTATTTCGAAAACCAGTTGCACACATAATGGGAAAAACATTAAGGGTTTTCAAACGCATGACGTTGTCTCGCCGCGTTGTCGAAAACAGTTATATAACGCCCTATGATTTGTCTATGTGTTTAGAAGTTGTGCACAGCGCATTGGTCGTTGCAGGTACGCCATCCACTTTTGCAAGAGCATCGACACGGACGAGTACGCGCGCGTCGCTCTCAGCGCGGCCGAGCGCGTCTCCTCCGAGGAGTCCGACTCGGACGGGGACGCGACGCCCGTGCCCGCCGCCCCGCCCCCGGCCCTCTACTCGCTCACCAGGGCGCCCACGTGGCTTTAGACACCTTCCAGCAGGGTGACAACCCTAAGACGTCGCATCGGACGCCCACGCTGTCGACTAAAAGTACCAGCAGCGTGACAACCTTAAGACGTCAAATTAGGCGCTACCGTAACTGTCGACTAAAAGCACCAGCAACGTGACTACCCTAAGACAAAATCAGGCGCTCCCGCAACTGTCGACTACAGTACCAGTAGCGTGACCACCTTAAGACATCAAATCGGGCGCTACCGTAACTGTCGACTAAAGTACCAGTAGCGTGACAACCTTAAAACATCAAATCAGCCGTTACATTCCAGGCCATAAAATCTTTATTAAAAAAAGGCGCTCCTGTAACTGTCGACTAAAGGCTCCAGCAGGGTGACAACCCAAAGACATCAAATCAGGCGCCCACGCAACTGACTACAACTGGCAGCAGAATGACAACTCAGGATTGCCTCAAGACTAACTTATTTACGTGTACACTAAGCTACAGGGAACCCGCCCACGTAGCTGTAGGTTTCGAACAAGAGTGTGGCAACCCTGAAAATCAATTCGACAGGGCTGTCTCCACCAGTAGGGGTGTATAAAATCATTCGCCAACGTTGTGGACTAAACCTACAAACAGGATCGTTTCATGTTAGGTTTCCACATGATTGTAGAGGCCCCGATATTAGTCACAACTGAAAAAGATATATTTAACGACAAAACTATACAGAATAACTACGAGTAGACCAGTGACGAAATAGCTACAAGGACTACCCTTGTAAATATTTCGCCTATAGATAAACACTCGCACCGATTAAGTCGCACTTCTTTCACGAAATGATGACTTCAAATAGTTCCGGTTTCACGCAACCCAAGATTATGTCTGTGCCTGATGTACGGTGACAAGTTTAATGCGCCGACACACTTAAAATGAAGTGTTTCGGAAAAGCTCTCCGTTTTCCGTCAGGGATTATAGATAGTTTTTTCCCGTTTTTATTCAAGAATTATTAAAACTGCTCTCTGTTTGTGCCGATATCTGCGCCACCTATAATAGTGTCAGCTTTATCACTTATGTTTGAGTTTAAAAGGTCTTTCGAGGCAAACTTTGTTAATACAGTGACCTGCAGGAAATTGGGAGGTGGTAGCCACGTATTAAGCATGCAGGACTTCCTTCGTTTTCATGTTGTAACTGTTTACCTCTGGTGATAAATTCATTTTTTTCAGCAGCACTCGAGGCCTCAATTAGTTAACTGGCATTAAATTCGTTTCTTTGGTGTCTTATTAGTAAACATTTAAGACTTAAACACGATCGAATTTAATACTAGTTTCAGTGGTTATTATCGTCCCTTACTTCGGCCGTAATCCACGCTAAAGTTAACCATGTATTTAATAAGTGTGTGTCAGTGTATCGATTAAAGCAATTGTCGGTGTCTTTAGACATTTTTAATGACTTAGTTATAAGGGATTTTTGATATTGTAACATTCACGGTATATTATAATCTGCATTAGTGGGCACTCTTGCTTGCTTTTTATGCCTTTGGCGTGGGGTAACTAAATTATTTTGAGGAATTATTATAGTAATCTTGCCCGGTCACTTACATTCATATAACATTGTTTTAGTCTGGGAAGGCAATGCCTTGTACATTAAAGTATATGAGGCGCGCAAAACTTAATGCACCTCTGAAGTTTGTCCCAGTATTAAGCGATAGCTCGATTTTTGCACACTAAATTACATTTGCTAAATTCTGGGAGCTAATCATTGTAAACTGGACCATTTAAGTTTTGCGCGAATACATACACTGTTGTCTTTTATGCTTGGTAATCGATGCGCGTGGCCACAAATTGTATAAGCAAAATCTGGAATAATAATCGATAAATTTTAGTCCCACGCAATCGCGTCATTCGTAAGTGGCTAAAAGTTTTAAATCTGAGAGTATTTGAGGAAAAATCTTTTCGAATGGTAATTGACTTACTTCTACTTTCTATACTTTTATTAAAATATTAATTTCAATATACATATTTCCTCGCCATATAACGGAATACTCGAGACATGGATCAATATCCATTTTTAATATTGTGATATGAAAAATATTAAGCATTTTTGTGTGATTTATTTTCTTTGTCAGAACATGTATTTGTTATAAAACTTTTTGGGGCCTTATTCATTTTAAGTGAAATGGGAGAATTTGTGTTGTGCGCTAATATCTTCTACTTGTAGTCTTTTGATGTATTCATATCTGAATTTTACAAAATTGTAATTTTATTGAGGTTATATTTAATTTGCAATTTGCTTACGGCTTGATTTCTCTTTAGCGTTTTATTACCAACAATATAATATACTGCTTAAGTATTTATGGATCAATTACATAATGGTATTTATAAGACGAATGTGAAAACTGTGCAACGAGAAGGCAATAAGCCGTCATTCCATTAATGTCGTGACATTTATATGGTGTTCTTTAAAATTAATTTCCGATAATTTAAAAATGAATACTATACTTGATATTAAGCTAAACTAGCTTCACGCAGCTGTGATCTATTGATGGGAATAAGGAAATGTGTGACGGGTGCGTTTTACAAGAACAATTTTTGAATGCTAGTCATAGAGTTGAGTTTAGAGGATTGATGGAATGTAATCATGTATTTATTGACATGTGATATTTGGGAGCTGGATAATTCTTGTCAATGTTATGTTATTTACAGTATTATTATTATTCACTTGTAGAAGCTTTAGAATGTAATTTATATAGTACCTCATTATAATTAGCTGTACACAGATGCAAGTCTTATTTCCTTCACTATGGTAGTTTACCGCAAAATGCTTACGAGTTTCTATATGTGTAATCGGTTAACGTAGACTTTTATTGGAGGTTTCATAGATATGGTGCTAGTGCTTCACTTTTAGCTATAATTTTTTTACTGAGGAAATATAGTTTGCACAACATAGTTCATACAGATAATTACTACACCCAATTATTAGAAGTTTTAAACGCTGCTTTTTCTTTAAAAAAAACCATATCCGAATAGCTAATAATCCAAATAACTATTCTTTTAACACCAAAGAAATAAATCCATATTTTCTTAAGACTGTCCTTTCTCTATTATAAGATCTGTAATTTTAATGTCTATTTATGATCTGTCCAATGCTACATATTTATTTTCTGCATATGTATATGAATGAATAAACCAATTTATTAAAATAGATCTTTAATTTTTGTACCTAATAATAAAAACAGTTTCTTAGTCGTCATTAAATGAATACTTTCTGAAGCTATTCTTTCAAAGCATATTCAAGCCATTAATGAAACTAAAAAAGAGAGTCAGACGGTGCTTCCTTATTGTACATCATCTTACTGCAATCTAGGGATGTGAAAAAATAATCGATTTTCATATTAGTCATTATTTCATAGTCGATTATTTTTTTCTTATAATCGATATTTAAAATTTTTTTTTTTCAATAATAATAATCGATTTTTAATAAATCGATTGTATCAAATTAACTTTTTAAACGATTTTTGTTACCATCCATCTCCTGAGGTTCAGACTAGGCGCTTCGTGCGCCAGGTCACCTCAAGTCCGTCGGAACTGTAAAGGCCCCTAAGGTCAACAGTGGCTCATCTAGCCCAAAAAAAAAAAACATGCATCTGTATGTATACAGGGTGATTTTTTTTAGACTAAGTACATACTTTGACATTATGTTAATTGAGCATTCCATAATTCAAAAAAATTATTAATATTTTATTTTGACAAGAAATAACCAGAAAAATATCAATTCTGACATTGTTTGTTTATCCCGTTAAGAGTGGTCACCCTATTGATGCGTTCAGCGAACAGTTTTAGTGCTCGTGAATAGATTATTGTATTTACACAGTGAGGCGGGAATTTCTAATAGGGTGGTGTTCATAATGTATTTTTTTTTATGAAATCAGAATGTTGTCGTTAAGGTTATTTTTTATACTACACATTTTGATTTTGATTCTGGTAAACTGTGAACACTATACTTATGTCTTTTAAGTTTTATTGCAGGATTTCTATTATAATAGAAAATACTCGATTATTATTTCTTCTGATTAAATTATTTTACAAAATCGATTAATATTTAATGATCGATTTTTTTCTCTCAATGTCACATCCATACTGCAATCTCTATGATTCTGTACTTGCCTACTTGCCAATTTTATCGCACTTAAAATAGCTAAGTTGGATAAATATTTTTGAACTTTTTCAGCTGGGTTCCTCTAAAATGAGAACAAAAACAGAAAAAGTATGTGTCAAATATGTTGGTTATCTCGACCTCACACACTCCAGGAGTGGAGGGGAGCAGCTGGGCGAGAAATTTTAAATCACAGAATGTCTCGTATACGAATTCTAATGGCCCGATTGTAAAAATTGAAAAGTTTAATAAAAAAAAAGTTAAGTTACAGCCTATAAATGTCCCACTGCTAGGCAAAGAGCTCCTGTAAGCAGAGGGTATCAGGGCATAGTCCACCACTCGGCCCCACTGCGGATTGGCAGACTTCACATATCTTCGAAATATTTTCTGTTATAATTTCGAATATATGCAGATTTCCTCACGATGTTGTTTTCCTTCACCGCGGAGCACGTGATAATTCAGCACTTCAAATTAACAATTTTATTGGTGCTGGCACCGGGGATCGAGTATATGGAATTAAAAGCGAGCGCCCAGACAATGATGTATCACGGCTCACGGCTCATAAGCTCGAATGCCTCGAGGTAAAATACTAACTTAGGACGCCACCCAAAGTAGTCAAGCCGGACCGGAGAATCGTGCCTATATGTTTTTGTAGTTTTTATTATTAAAATAAACGACTGTTCTGGAGATCCCGCTAAACGTAGTAACGAAGATATAGCGAAGGGAACAAAGAATGTTTTTTGTGCCAGAGGGTGTTGATTTGATTCTTACCAATGGACAAATATGTAATATAGTGTTTTTCTGGTATTATTATTATTTACAGTTAAAAGAAAAGCTTTACTAGGAACTAGACAACACAATATTTTCTTTGTAAATATAAAGCAATAGAGAAAGTAGGAAATATTTTTTGGAAGAGGAATTTTTAAATGGACTATAATTTTTCTTATTATAAATATATTTTTAAACCTTACATTTTATTATAAAAAAAAAAAAAACAAGGTCTGCGTTCACATGATTTTAATGTACACTAAAACAATTAATTGGCTCCTAACAAAATTATAGAAAATATATAATAATGCACACTTATAATGAAATTGTACTTTGTAAATTACTTCTTGGATTTGGGTTTTAAAGTAAAGTATAATATTATTGCACCAAAGACTGCATATGTTGCTTTTGCCGTCTGAAAAAAAGTAAACAAATTAAAAGATGTTTTTAGTGTTTTTAAGAACTTTCTGTTCCTTCTAGTGGTGGTGCAACAAAACAGGCCTGGATACACAAAGTAATGAACTCATTCATAAAGTATCATGTCCACATTGATCCAGCAGGAAATAAGTTTTTATTGTTTTGCATTTAGTTTGGTGAGTGGCGAAGCCAGTTACACTTATGGTATAGAGTTTTTTGTTTATTTTTAATAATTATTTATTCGCATAAATATGTATGGTACATATATTAGTTTCTAAAATTATTACAATAGGTCACATGTTTGCTGGGTGTAACATGCAAAAACCGATGCTACTTGTTTACTTTCAGCGGTTGATAACATGATTACAAATCTGTGTTGCGACTGTCTGTCTGTTGCTAAGCATGTGGTCATCACACACAAGTGTTTGACATTGCCACCATCAATGATTTTCTCATTTGTAATCCCCTCGGGTTAAAAATAAATATTGAGTTAATCAATCTTTGATGGCTTGCTTGGTGCAGTAAACGGTGACAACAAGACATTAAAGCAAGCTCAATCATAATAACCTAAATACAGCTAAATTGGCAGCTTTTCCTTTTTCTTTAGTATTTCATTTGCAGATTGATAATGACTCTAGACCCGCCATTTTGGCAATAGTTAATATACTACTATTACATATACATTATATACTATATGGATGTGAATGAAATAATAATACTACTTATTTATTAACAAACGAATTTAATTTAAAATTTGGGTAAAATTTTCAAATGAGTCGCCTTCGTAGGTGAGTCACCCCCCACTTGCCCCCCTACCTCCACGGAGACACATAGTTTTTTTATTATACAATTTTTAATTTTATTTGTTTAAACGAATCTAATAAAAATGTCAAGAAATCTAATAAGGATGGGAAGGTTCCCTGCCTACCTGTTGTTCTTAACCACAGAAGCGCTATTGGGTGGTTATAAAAAAATAACCAGAGTAATGAACCTTCTAACATAATCTGTCCAAGTCGGATTGCTGTGTCGGATCAGCAACTTATTTAATTTAAAAAAAAATTTGATCAAACAAATGGTACGGGTATGAAGGCTCCCACTTCCAATATTTATCGTGTTGGCGTATGTACAAGTACTGTGTATGCAGTTTTATTAAAATTAATAAAATGTGCGTACTTTCTTAGTGAAAATAACAACATTTAAATTGTTGATTAATTTATTAGTGATTTTTCTCCATCATTTAAAATATTTTTATTATTCGCTTCTTCGAAAACACTCTGAAATTTATCAAAATTGCGTTGCATTTCAAGTTTCGTAACATTTTCAAATTTAAAAAAAAAAGCTAATTACATTTTTTACACGTCTCCAGCAGAAAAAATGCGTTAGTGCTTAGTAGAAACCTCCTTAAACATTAAGTGTACTTTCGGCCGACTCGATTAAAAACCCAACCCTAAATTTTATTTAGCAACTGAAAATATTACAAAACAGAATTCTAAGTAACAACAGAATTAGTAAAAATAATTACATTACTAGCAGATAATAGCAAATGGCAATAATTATAAACAAAATATAATGTTAATATGGAGTTTTCTATTTTTTTTAAATACTTACATTAGCTCTTCCTCTATTAGTATAACTGTTGAAATATTTTGAAAGTCCCTTGAATTGGGATTCATCAACCGAGTCTCCAGCCATTCTACATATAAAATGTAAAGTTAGATATAATACATATAATTACTAGCAATATAAGTAAATTTTCTTTATTATAAATGTAAAAATAATGTTAATATTACATTACCTGATAACAAATTTTAGCCTTATGTAATTGGGTACAAGTACAACCTCAACCAGAAGACAGACCTTTTATCATTTGACACATTAATCTTAAAGACGTTCTGTTATATGCTCTTTAATAACAGATATTTAAGAAAAAACATTTAATTATTGTTAAAAAATATAAGTTTTTGTATAAATATTAACGTATTAATGAAAACATTACAATATACACAATACATCATGAGAGAGCTTGAGTTCTCCTATCAAATTATTTTTTCTTTCCTTTTCTTGGTTTTGAAAATTTATAATAAATATAGTACAATGCCGCGAGAGACAGCGTTACTTTCGAAACCTGAAAATGTTTAATAATTAAGACTAGAAAATGATATCGCTAATAACTAACTTAATAAATAAATTTATTAATTGTGTAATAAATTTATTAATAATAACAAATTTATTTAATCCTAACAAATACTAAATTAATAGAATTAGGCACAATTTGGAAGAGCAATAAATATAAATATATACTCTATTATTTCACTGTCCACACAAATTTATTTCAGTTTCCATAAAAAAATGTACGGTTCTGAAATGGTATCTAAAGTGAAAAAGAAAAATTTTCCAGGTGAACTGGTTACGGCTGTATAATAAAATGTTTTTATAGCCGAGCTAAGGTAATCTGAAACGAACAGAAGTATGCTTTTATCTGTATCTGTACCTAACGGCGGGTAGCAGTTATTAATTTAAAAAATCTGTCTAGTCGATCCTATTGTTATCAACTTCAAAGGACGTCGCCCGAAGATTGACTAAATATTACACCAAAATATAGAGCAAGATCCCAAGAACACCAGACCAGACCTTGGTTTTTTTAGAGTAGTTTAGCAGGCTGCTAGCATGAAATTAAAAGCTTTTTACGATTTAACGCTTCATTGAAATCTGAGACCGTGTACGTAACTGTTCAAGTCGAGCATTATCAAATATCAACATCATTTATCCCACCAACATTGTACACTTCACATAGAAACTGCTGTATGTATCAAGTGTTTTGTTGTTCATCACCAATGTCAACTCGCTGTCACCAAATTTAATAAAGATTTCTGATATTTTTACCTTTTTGATATTTCTTAATTTACCCTTTCTGTTAAATGCAGGATTATCATCACCTCCTCACAGTGCATGTAACCTAGGCAAACTTTCAAATGGAATATACACCTAACTTTTCGTATATCTATAAGAGCTATCAGTTATATAATATAACGACCAGTCCTACCTATATATTAGTCTGGCCAGGGGTTAGAAGTGTCATAACTGTGAAGTGAATTGTCATAACTGTGACACATCATTCATGTAAATCCGTGACACTGAGCCGTTTCCGGTTCAGTTTCCGGGCGCACATCTTTAATTCAATATACTCGAGCAACCTGAGTCGATCTCCGGTGCCGGCACCAATGAAATTGCTAAATCCTCTCGCAAGTAACATGTAAATTCAGTATTTATACTCTTACGTAAGTATAGTTACTGTCTACAACAGATCTTTCTTGGTGGTAGTGGTCGTGGTCGTGGTCGGGGCTGGGTTAGTAGTTGGGACTTACTACCTGATAAATAATACAAAACCTAGATATTAGGTTTTATTAAGCAGAAAATATATACATATATGTAATATCGACTGTGACAGTAATAAAGAATATTCAAAAGAATAATATTTACATTTATGGCAAATGGCCAGTATTATATCACTACCCAAACCAACCCCTTCCACACTAATCATAATCAATGCCTAATTACAATTTAGTAATGTTTAAGGGTGTCTGACTAGCGGTGTCTACGATGGTATCTGGCAATGGATGATGTTGCTCTCAATATTATCCCCAGGAAATTTTAAAAAAATACGTTTCATTCATTATTTGATAAAATTAGGTTAGTATTTTTCACACCTATATTACCTTCACAGTTAAACTTCACAGTTGCCCATCATCCCTAATCGTGCTAGGAGTATGCACTGAGACTTTCAGCTTTTGTGAAATAACAAAGGTTTCATTGTAGTCATGTATGTGTTCAAGTATTCATTGAGCCTTGGATCAATAGGTTAAACCATTTTTGACTCCATAGGCACATACATACGAATACAGATTTTTACATATTTGCAAAATGTGGATAATAAATATACTAACATTAGCTCTTCCTCGGTCTGTTTGGCTATTAAAGTAACGATTAAATCCTTTTAAGTTCGGATCTTCTTCTGGGCCTCCCATGGCGTTCTTTATAAATACTTTAATGGATTAGGTATCTACATTTTTATTCCTAGTTCCAAATTCGTAAACGTCAAAGTTTTACATAAATATATTTTTTATGGATGACATTTGAATGAAACCTTGAAATGATATGGCTTTCATCATCGGAAAGCTATTTGAACCTTTTTGACGAATTAAACACGTAACTATTATACTGAAATCTATCACGAAACTGTTACTGTTACCTTTATCAAAAATAAAATTTTAAGACCAATTTTTAGCATTGTTGTCTTGCATCAATGAACTTTTTTCAACTTTGTTTTAAGATGATGGCAAGCTCGCTGGCAGTTCACCTGATGTTAAGTGATAACCGCTGCTCATGGACATTTACACCACCCGTATGGCGTAAACCTTTTAAAAAGGCGCCCGGTTACCACACTCACCAGACGAAACGCAGAAGTATAACACTTCCACTTTAGGTCGGTCTTCTATAAGGTCGTGGTACTTCCCCGGATGAAACGTATTCCCCGGATGATAGCACTAGGCTTAATTTAATTACCTATTATGGTGATTACATCCAAAGTGAATATTGCTCTGATACTAAATCATACCATTACAGTTCGTGTGCCTCCTTGGCACTAACCTCATGCAAATCTTTTATGACTTCATCCTTCCATCGATATCTTCGAGGATTCCGACCAGCGACAGGAGACAACCTGCTGATAATTTTATGGCCTTAGTAGTGTTGGCAGAGGGACTTACTAGCCGTGACAGACGAAA
The DNA here is from genome assembly GCA_933534255.1 of Iphiclides podalirius. Taxonomy (NCBI): domain Eukaryota; kingdom Metazoa; phylum Arthropoda; class Insecta; order Lepidoptera; family Papilionidae; genus Iphiclides; species Iphiclides podalirius. The sequence goes on along the minus strand of OW152817.1, from coordinate 4,492,065 downwards.
CGACAGCCAGTAAATGTGATGTAAGGCTGGCCTTAGAGTAAACAAATTAACCGTTCATAGATGTTCAAAAATACCCTCCATCCAGTACATACAGTCAACATTACTTACATCCATCTCCTTTATCCTCGACACCAGCAAATGCACATAACTCGGTTTTTAACAATATCTTGTTTGCGTTTTCTTCAACTATTTTATGGCTTTTATTTTTTGTATAGCGACTTCTTTTTTTAATTGATCCTCTAATTCTAAGTGGTTTTCTTTCTCTATTTCATTACTCCAGTTACAGTTACAGTCTTTTCCATTGCCGGAAATGATATTAAGTTAGTTGGGTTTTTTTATTATTTTATGGAATATTTATGTAACAGAATATTAGGCTTGCTTTCTACCTCTTTTCGCAATAGCTTTTTATTTGCTTTATGGGCACAGTTATTATTTATTACGCATTATTTTATGTTCATTGTTTGTGAAACACCCATCAACACACACCAACTACCCACATTACCCAAAAATTCGAGAATTGATCAACCAACTTACTTGCATATTAAAACCTACAACAGGAGCTTCAGAAGCAAATTCAGACAATTGAGGATTTTTTTGAGAAATGCTTTTAGTTTTGATTATTAAATGGGGCAAATGTAATATGGGTCTTATTCTTCTACATCAGAAATAACTTTATCCTTTGGGCCTAAACGAACTTTCAAGTTTTAGCTAGTGAAGGCGTCATTTAACTTCTCACGAATCATTTTTACCTGTCCACTTTACTTTCCAAGGTCGCCTAAGGGATGGAATATGTTTTCGTCTAACCGCACTCTCCCATTGGACGATTTTTAAGTTTTTACCAAATCCGGGTTTCAGTTCGCTTTTTGGTTTGGACACGAACTTTCAAGATTTTAATATAAATCAAGTAAATACCGGATTTTCAACATACGCGTTCTCAGAAAACGGTCATGTAAAAGTAATATTTTATGTTTCTTTGACCGTTTATTTTAAACGTTCGAACAAAATCTGCGCTCCTACACTTGTTTCTTTTCATATTTGTGGATTAGTATGTGCAAATTGGAGGATACCATGGACTACTGGGTCGAAGCAGTATCATTGTATTATTGTTTATATTCTTTTAATTATGTAATATAATTTATAGTTTAGTTTTGGACGTCCTAGGTCCCTGGACCCTACCAAGGTGGCTTCCTAATTCCAAATTTTAGATACATTCTAAACCACCTTTTTACGGGTATATTCTTATGAAGTAATGACTGAATTTGACTCTGACCTTCACCCGGTTAAGTTAGTATTAGGCCAACCAGGCACGACAGTCGTTATGATCGTATATGATAGGAAATAGGTCAGGAGCTCGAATCCACGAGCTCCCCGCTCAAGTCACACATCCAAATACTCGTCGGGAGACTGTTCCGATACAATAGTGGTAGCGAATGATTGCCGCTTCGAACTGCCGGAGAACCTCATACGACTATTGCGGGAGAAAAACTCAGCCACCCGTATTTTCAATCGATATGACGCAAGATGCGCCAGTTTACCCCACTTTCAGGAGAGGTCAAAAAGCGCATGCCGGAGCTAAGGAGGAACAGTTTTGCTTATGATTCTAGTTGCGATATTTAATGCCCTTTCATACTATTAGCAAGTTCAACGGATGCTTCAACATGTATAGGAGCATCCACAAATATTTCCTCTTTGATGTGCATTGAATAACCGACACGCTATGGCAAATACGAAATAACAAATAAAATAAGAAATATTTGTAGAAATATTTTGAAAATATCTCCCACATATAGTATTTGAGGATCTTTACAAACATTTACACACATGTCTGGGACCGGCTTAAGTTCTGAGTTCATGTTTCTAGTATTTGGAGGGAGACTTAAGTTGTTTATTTTAAACCATTGCAGATTTTTATAGGCGTTTCACCGTTTAATTAGGTCATTTGTTGCCACATGATTACCTGCTTGTCATTTAAAAAGATACCGATTTTGTGATTTCCTTTCCGATTTTGTGCCTTCAATTCGGGATTACCTCGTGACAATCTCGAAATCATAAAAAGCACAGTCAAAAACCTTTAATTGCCATGTGCCTTTTAGCGGGATCTCTCTTTCTATTTAATTTTCCCCTTTCGGGAATGTCTTAGTCGTTTTTCATCTACTTATGGTAATTACTCTCTGATCTTATTAACAGTTTTATATAAACTTTTAAGAATTTTTATCAACTGGCTTACATTCAACGCTCACCCTAGATAGGTACTTAGTCAGCTCAGCATTAATTGTAAAGAGTAGAAATAATATTTTATGAAATGAACATTATTTGCCCAAGATAATCACATGTAATGCTCTTAAATTTAATGATTGTTTTCAGATTCTTATGCATAGTTTTAACTGCTGCATAATTCTCCTTTACCTGCAAAGCCTATGATAAGTTTGGGGCCACTATATCAAAACTTAAATGAGGCTAAATTACATTAATTACAGTGCTAGTCTAGATTACTGATGTTCCGGATATCCGTATCCGTATCCGCTACATTTTTGACGGATCTTTACCCTTATAATCGTAATAAAATGATAACTCTAATTGAGTAAATTAATACACTGTGACACTAAAAGTGTTAACTTTTGATTAAAAACACAGTGACAATTAAAGGAACGGTAAATTTTACTTCAAAAAGACTAACTTGGCAGCTGTATCCCCTAAAAGTCATGATGAAAAAGGAACATGTGCGAGCAATGTAAATATTTTCGGATACATTTTTTACGTTCTATAGTCTCAAACTAAGCAACGCTTGTACTATGGGTACTAGAAAACGGATAGACATACTTAAACATAATTTCTTTTGTAAATAAATACATATTATACATTTATAGACACCCAGACACTGGCAAAACACTATGTTCATCACACAATATTTTTGCAGTAGTGGGGATCGAACCCACACCCTCTGGCGCAAGAGGCAGATACACTACCTACTCCCCAAGCCAACCGGGTTGTCAAGTCGTATGACTGAGACTTCCAAACTTTTTACTGTTAATTTGCGAATACTTTAGTAGATCGTAGTTCTCTTGATAATCTTTTTTCTGAGATATACTGTATGAAGTGAACCAATGAGTTTTCGTATATAATATATCATCATCATCACCACTATCTAACATGTTAGCCATACTCTTCTAGACTGGCAAAAATCATTGGTTTGTCCTTAGTACTTTTTGTAGTTGCTGTGAGATTTACTTCATTTTCCAAAGTTGTACGCAATTTTATTTATTCCTTTGACCCGTGGGTGTAAAAATGTGGCTATTTGAAACAATTTTTTTTATCAATTTTTGAAAAACTAAAATCTAATTTATCTTTCGAACCAAACATAAAATCAAGGACGGTGGATACACTAATGTTGAGATTTTCCAGGATATGAAGTTAAGATCCGTATCCGTATCCACAATTTTAATGATCCGCCAAAAGATAAGTAAGATTAAGATAAGTAAGATTCAATCAATACTATAAATAAAATAAAACATTACACAGCAGCACCATTTTTTATTTCTTAATTTTTACAAATACAAAATTTTAAAAGATGAGTAATAGTAATAACAAACTTGTTGATAAAATAATTTCGATAAAATTTGTCTTTTGACTAGAAATCTGTTATTGCGATTCATGTCATATCAATATGAAACATTTTGTTGTCAAATGACAAATTTTAGTACTCATTGGTTTAAAAAAAATTACCAAAAATAAATGACTGTATAAAAGTTTTCAATTTAATATATTTTTTAATAATATTGTCTAAAGTAAATTAGTACTAGTATAAAGCAGTCCAAATTTATAAAAATAATAACATACTGGTGTAATACACTAGAGATATTTTAGGTCATTTAAAAAATTAACGGGCGACTAAGTTGTATTGTACAAGATTTCTGTAAAAATACTAATTTTAGTTAGACTAGGATTTAATACAACAAGATATTTAAGACTTCAGTAAAAAAGGTCTTTTTTTAAACTTTAATATCTCTTTTTAATGTTGCATGCTTAAAATTTAACATTATAGTATTCTACTTAAGTACAAAACATTTGACTGTTATAATGTTCATCTGTTCCCTTCAAAATTAATATTATTGGGAAGAATTATAAAAATACTCTTACTACACTTATATATCCTTATTTAACATTGATAGATCACAGCTGAGATAGGACCAGTTGAAGGTAAACCATTTTTGGCATAACATTGCTCCAGTCCCTTATTATTCAACTATCACTGAACACCTGGTAACAAGTGCAATTCTTTAGAGAGTATATTCATTATATTAAGAGATCTTCTTCCCAATCTTCTTTTTCCCTTTCGGACACTGACACTGATGGTCTTGAAAGTTGTTTTAGTTCATCTTGTATTCTTGGCGGTATGGGGTTATCGCTAAGATCAACATATTCAAGAGCCCTGGATCTGGCTAATCTGTCAACATCCACTTCTGTAAAACATAAATTAAAATAAAACAGAAGTTGCAAAGTTCTTATAGTAAAATACATTTTTTTTAGACATTCTTTATCCTAGTTACAGTTAAAACAGTAAATTAATTCTAATTACTATAGCTTTAAATTTCACTTTAAACTAAAACTTAACAGTTTAAATTACCTTAATCATGTTACATAAGAATAAGTAATCAAGTACCAATAATGTGATTGTGGTGCGCCAAAAGTGTGTGAAGACTGGGACACTGACAGGCTATGTGTGGGAGGGCTACAAAGGTATTATGAGATATATCCAGCCTTTGCAGACAAGCAAGTGTGCACAACTCATCTGGTAGTCTTGCCATTTGGTTGTTTGACAAATTTAAATCTGAAAAAAGATATTTACTATACTAATTTATACAAATATTAATTTCTAATAAGAATTAATAAATACCAATAATATTTTTTGATAAGATCTGTCAAAGCATATTGAACTTTTTTTAAGTTGGTCTACTTTGTTGTGGTACAAAATGTGGACAAGAAAACAATCACAAGAATGTGCAAGGTCTGTAACAAATCTCTAGTATCTTATTTATTTACACACAACCATGTACTCTATCGCCCATAGTCTGTGTTTAATTTAACTGATATGCCTTGTATTCTATAAACTTGTAAATGTAATGTCACTAGCTGACCCGGCAAACATTGTTTTGCCATATAAATTATTTGTAGGGTAGAAAAAAATGTTTGGGGTGGGCCACCCTAAACATTTAGGGGGATGAAAAATAGATGTTGTCCGATTCTCCACCCTGGCCAATATGCACACAAAATTTCACGAAAATCTATCAAGCCGTTTCGGAGGAGTTCAATTATAAACACTGTGACACAAGCATTTTATATATTAGATAATAATATTAAAACTTTGTGTGTATATTTTGGCAATGTTGATAATACCACCATTACCATATTATAATACCAACACATTTAAGTCCTAACTATTTCAATTAGTCAGCTCTCAGCTGTCAGACGATTTAGACTAGAACATCGCAGCATCAAATAAAATCCGTTCATTCATCCAAATTGACAAACATGAATCAATGTTGACGAAAAAACCTTCTACGACCTATCGCTAGTCTTCGTCGCTTGCTTGCATGGATGGAATTTAACACGCTGATCATAGCGCGAGAACTACCGAATGCATTTTCGGTTTCGGTTGTAGTTTCGGCAGATTTGGCGCCGAAACCGAAACTAGTTTTTTTGCCGAAACTCAACCAAAACCCAAATCGAACAGTCGTTCGGACACTACCTCTACTTTTCACCATTTTCTTTTAATGACTTATCCAAGCAGCTAAGTTGACACTAGTATAATTTGTTAATAGCTTTGTAATATTTTCAGGTTATGGCAGATTTAAAATTTCTGCTTTGTCAATATTTATTTTAATTTATTTATGTTTTTGAAAAGGGTTCCATAAAATATGTTGATTTCTTACTGGTGATGAAAGGCAGTTTGCTCAACTTTTTTCAACTGCTATTTTTGAGACTCTTATAATAATAAAATTAAAAAGCTAGAAACAATTTAATAAGTTAACTAGAATTTAATTGGGCTTAATTAAAATGGTTGGTTACATAATATATTGAATTATATATTTAAGATGGACATATTTCATCATATTTCAATTCCAACCTACCTGTGATTAAACTAAATTTTACTGTGAACTTTGGTGGTATTTTAGTTATTACGTTCCCGCTAAGGTCGCAACTCTTTAGTTCTGTGTGTCTCATCAAATGATATACTGCATCAGGCACTTGCATTAATTGGCATTCTGATAAATCTGAAACAAGTGAAAAAGGTTAGATTTTTTATACATAGATTAATAAAAACCATAATTTCATTACCATATAAACTGTCCATCCCCAAAACCCATTATAACCGACTGGTCGACATTTTGATAAAAAATTATCAGTGACTCTTTACAACACTTGGTGTATTTTATTACATCAAATAAGATTCATAATGACTTGATATGTAAGCTTAAATTACAGGTCATTTTAAGACAGTTCATTTCAATGCATACCCAATACGGAGGTTTCTTGTGCAGTTTCGCATCTTGCAATTACTCGAGTAACTGCTTGAGCCATTATAGTATTTCAATCACTACAATAAAATTTGTACAATTTCGATATTAGTTATTACTGGTAGTTTCACCTCTACAACTGGCAGGTCCTATTTATAAGTTGTCTATCTACAACTACTACAATCCTACACACATTGAATTTTAGTACCTATTTATAGGATTTGATGATTGATTACAGATTTACATAAATGGCTATACTTATATTACAGTATATAGTGGTACTTATTCTTGATAACAGAAAATCAGAAAAAAAAAAACAGCAAAACCAATATTAAATATTCATTTTTGGGAGTAAAAAAAATTAAACGTCAAAACAAAAGAAAAAAAAAAAAAACAGGTTTAAGTATGGTCAACAGCAACATCGCCAGGATTCAGTGTTGCGAACTCGGAATTTTTTTTGTCTGCTAATCTGCTAATGATGAAGTTATCCTAGTAAAGCATCAAGGAAAATATTTTTTGACAGCTTCGCTGAATAACTATGATACCATGAACTTCCCTGCATCTCCGCAACCATTGTTTTAAAAAAATATGGACAATTCGACCAGTCTGGCGAAACTAGGAACAAAAAATTTTTCTATGGACTTTACGCGGCAAATAATGGCGGACATTGCTATCACTCTCACTCAATGCGGTTTCTCTTTCATGCAATACAAGAAGTGCCATGTTGTTGTTAATTTTGCACCGCATATTTTGAATGTAAATGCTTATTTCATTGTAAATTTAAATTGTTTAGAGTAAACTTTCTCACGAAAACTAGTGACAGGTGATCAGAGTTGTACTTTTAATTAAAAATGCCAAAAAGACGGTTTATTACCTTTGAAATTGCTGAAAATCGAGCAAGTCATTTTGAACCTTGAAAAAAAGGATGTTTATGGCGAGATTTCCCTTAGATGAAGCCCATGTAAGCACTTAATTATGATACTTTGCAGCCATATGTAAGTAGAGCAGAGACAAGAACAAGAGCAAGAGCTAAGAACAAATAAAATTAACAAATTTATTTAATTTAAATTGTGTGCTAGTGATGTACTACAACTGTAATATCCACATATCGATCCAACTACGTTAATGTTTATCATTGAAAAAAAAAAATAAGAAATAAAATGTTGCGTGAAAGAGTAGGGACATAAAGTTTTACATATTTGAATGGTGTGCCTACATAAATGATCAAGGATCGGAATAGGTAAATTTTGCAGGATTTTGAAACATAATCTCTTCTTGTATCTTGTATTAACTGATGTTTTTGCTTTCAGTCCCGAGACTATTAAAGCTTCATCGGACGCAGAACCGGTGGGCTAGCCAGAACCCACGGGTTTGGACCCTCCGCTATGGGTAGGGTCGCGCATGTGCTCATGCGTGCGTTTAACTACTATGGTGTGTCATCTAAGGGTCGTCGAGGTCGCGGTTCGGACCAAGACCCCGACGGCCGTCGACTGTGCAATTAGCTAATCGGTGGCTGGGAGCGGTGAGAACCGCCCCGGAACGCGGGTGTACTTTGTGTACGCGTTGTGTGGGTCTCGCCGTGCTCGGAGGCGAGGGCGAACTGGTGTGATTGTTGTTACACTGACTGTGGGTGTAGTGTTATCCGGCGGGACCCCCGGCGGTGGGTCCATCGTATCTAAGTCCTCTTCGTCGACCGGGTCGATGAGGACGTTTCGCGGGCGACGCTTGTTTACGTTCGCGTTAGTGTCCGGTTGGTAGTTTGCTGCGCTTACCACCAGAGGGTTGGGATGATGCTGGACTCTATCGAAGAACCGTTTTGTCAAATCTTTAAAATGTGCGCGAATCGTCGGGAGTCTGCAATCGCTGTGCAGGTCGACGTTGCGCTGATACCACTGCGCACCGGTTGCGCGGCGGATAAACTTATTTTGTACTATTTGCAACTTGTACAAGCGAGTAGGGTGCGTGTGGGCGAAGATCATGCATGCGTAGGACATAATAGGTCGTACGCAGGTCTTATATAATAATAATTTGTGCCTTAAGGGCATTTTACTTTTAGCATTAGTTAAATTGTGTAGCCGGCCGGAGACGAACGCGGCTCTATTACGAACGTTATTAATGTGCGTAGTAAATGACATACGCGAGTCGAAAGTGACTCCTAAGTATTTGACCTTTTTCTCCCAGGGGAGCGGTTGGCCATAAAGGGATATTTGCCCCAACCTTCTGCATTGGCAAAGGCCATTATAAAGATGTGACGGGTAGGTACTTCGTGTGAAGTGAATCGCCACACTCTTTTCGGGATTTATTTCTATTCTCCATTTGCGGAACCAATCGCCGAGGCGGTCGGCGGCGCTTTGTGAGAGGCAGGAGCCTTGTGGTACGCCGGCCGTGAGGCGGCGGCTTGTGGAGAGGGTGGCCTCGACTCGATATCGAAAAGAGCGGTTCAACAAAAAGGCCCGGATGATGTGTACGAGCCTATCTGGCACTTTGAGTGTGTACAGCTTGTAAAGCAAGCCGTTGTGCCAGACTTTGTCGAATGCTTTTGCGACATCGAAGAAGAGAGCCCCTGTGCTGATGTGTTTGGGGTGGTTTAGGCCTTTTAGGATGTGCTCCGTTAGGCGGTATAACTGGTTGGGACATGAGTGTCTAGCTCGAAAGCCGAATTGTTCCGTCGTCAGAAGGCCGTTGGAAAATACGTGCTCTTTGAGCCTGTTTAACAAGAGCCGCTCGTAGAGCTTCCCCAGGCAACTGAGGAGGCTGATGGGACGATAGCTAGAGGGCTGATTAGCTGGTTTATTCGGCTTGCGAATGCCGATAACCGTGGCTTGCTTCCAGTCGTCCGGAAAGGAGCAACTGGAGAGAAGGGTATTGAAAATGGTCGCTAGTAAACAGATAAGCGGCCCAGGGAGAGCTTTGAAAATCTTATTACTTATATTATCTGGGCCCGGGGCGGATTTTGGTTTTAAATTTTTAATAATATCTTGGACCTCTTCGGGGGTCACTGAATTTAAAGGTTCGCCTTCCGGTGGAAGCGCAGCCCTAGTCTCGATTACGTGGTCCACCTCCGTTAGGTGGACTGAATCGGTGTGTTCGCGCGATGGCGTACATTGCTGCTCTAGGTTGTCCGCAAGGCATTCGGCTTTTTCGGAGTCATCTAGGGCTACTGAAGCGCTATTAGGTCTAACTAACGGTGGTAGAGATTCGCGGGGGTCTGCTTTCAGACTGCGGGCCAACCGCCAGTAGGCGGTGTGCGATGGCTCGATGTTCTCTAGGAGAGTGTCCCACGTTGTGTGTCGGTGTTCCGATACACGATCTTTGACTTCTAGCTGAAGGCGTCGAAGTAGGGTTCGGTTCGATTCCGATCGGTATCGGTCGAAGGCGCGTTTGGCTGCATTTTTCTGTCATCGGTCGGGCGGAAAGTTAAACCGTCGGTCGCCCGACAGTTTCACCGTCCATTCAGTCTGTGACTGCGGAAGTAATAGTTTCTCGGAGACTCGCTATCGCTCGATTTGCGTCATCGAACGTAGCTATCGTCTCGGGTAAGTCTACTAAGTCCTGGGGGTCCAAGGCCTTGCGTTTGACCTCAAGACGATGCCAGTCCACTACGGATTTGGTCGGAGGGACCGCGCCGGCGTTCTGGCCCAGTTTACACAGGACGGGCCTGTGGTCTGAGTCTAGTTCATGGATTGTCTCTATCGACTCGATGTCGAGCGAGACTTTCCTGAATAACATGATGTCTAGGACACTCGGTGACGCGTGGTGGTAGTTGTCCACCGTAGGATACCTAGTGGGAGTCGCGGGAGCGACTATGCTAAAGTTTAGGTTATCGGATAAGCTAAAGAGATGCTTTACGTTGTTATTTGGGATGCTGTTGGTGTCCCATGAGCCGTGTTTGCAGTTTAGATCTCCTGCAATTATCACGGAAGGGCCTAAGTTAAGAAGCGTATCTAGGTCGCTTTGAAGTAAGGTTCTATTCACCGAGAGGTAGGCTGAGACTAGTACAAGCGGCCTGTGGCCGGTGAGCGCTAACCTACACGCGGATGCCTCTATTTGGCTTAGCTCTGGAATGTCGAGCGGGCAACAGTGCAAGGACCGTTTATAATAAATTACTGTGCCTCCCAGACGGTTTGCTAACCGGTCGTGGCGGACAATATTGTAATTTGCGATTCTGGGATCGCGTACACTAGGTTTCAAGAATGTCTCTTACACTAGAATATCTACATTGTAGTCGCAAAAGAGAAATAGAAAAAGAGTAGTAGAAAAATATCTACATTGTAAATTCCGCGATTTCGTCCCTTTGACCCTTTATGCCGTTTGCGTTGAAATACGAAACAACCAGAGCCCGAGGTTTTGTTCTACCTGCGGTTGTACTTCCCATTAAGGTGTTTTTATGGGTCTAATTAACGACGCGGCGCAGCGCGGTTTTATTGCGCGGACTATTGTCTTTTACGGTTGGCTCGTAAAAGCCCAAAGGGCTTCCACAAGCGTTTTATGTTGGCTAATTGCCCTAAGACGCTCGTTGCCAGATGTGGCGGCCGCTATTTTAGCGGACAATACGGCGAGTTCCTGCCTATTGATCCTATCTAATAGGCTGCAGATGTTTGCGATTTGCGCGAATGGGTCGTCCTTGTTTTCCGCGAAAACTGACGGAGTTGGCTGCACCTGCGGCCGCGGCGCCGTTTGAGAGGCGGGCAGCTGTTGTGCGATCGGTCGTGAGGCGACCGGGATTACCGGCGTGGTTACCTGCGCGGCCACCTGCGGTTTCGCCCAGGCGTTAGTGACCGGTACGGGCGCGGGAACGTATTTAACGGGCGCGGGTTTGGGCAACGTAGATTTCGCGGGAGATTTTCTCGCGGGAGTTTTCGGGGCCTTAGCGCAGCCTCTATAACTAGCCGGGTGGCCGGTAGCGTGACAGTTTACGCAGTCAGGTGGATCTGCGCAATCTTTTGGCCTCGTGCACTCGGTTGTGCCGTGGTCACCGGTGCATTTGACGCACCTAGGGTGAGCGAAGCAATTATTGGCCGTGTGGCCAAAATGTTGACAGTTGTGGCACTGTGCCACAACACCTGATTTGCGCGGGGGCTCGATGACTAAGGCACTGAGCCCACAGACCCTCTTTAGGTTGAACATGGCCTTACCTTCCGGGGTAGAGTCAAGTTCAACCATGACCATGTCCATAGGGACACGGGTTCTAGGGTGCCTAAGACGTCGCACTGCATGTACGGGGTATCCCTGAGTGCAGATGTCGACTTTAGCCTTATCGACATCCGACTCTTTGGGGACGCCCTTTATTACTACCCGAAGTTTACGCTCTTCGGGCAACGAGTAGGTGTGAAAACCTACCTTATTTTCGCGTAAATACTTGGTTACGCGGCGGAAATCGTCTGTTGTGTCCAGGTATACGCGGATACCCATGTGTGTATTTTTTTACCGGAGGTCGCGGATGTTGTGGCGTTCAAACCACGAGCATACTTGATGCCACTTTGTCTTTTCTTGAATAATTATTGGCGGCGGTGGCTTAATTTTTCGCTCGGAGGCGAATTCGGGTACCAATTGGGCAGCCGCGGCTGCCTTTTTGGCGGGCGTTGCGGCGGGACGGTTAGATGGCCTCGCATTCGGGGTCGCTGTCAGTTGCGGGGCGTTTTTTGCCCTTTTTGCGCGACTTTACGACAGTGAAGCCGTGGGCGTTACTAGTGTCGCAGAAGGCGACTCATTAGCTGGCGCAGAGGGCACCGGAGATGGCGGCGAGGCGACTGCCGGTGAAGTCGGGTTGTCGCTAGCGTATTCGACGACGCGTTTCTCCGCGGCGAAGGCGAGAAAGCTGCGCCACATTTCGGGGCATCGTTCGCGAATGAATTCCTTTAAGAGGGAACCCATAACGCGCTTGAACCTTTGGGGCTTGCGCCCCGCCGGCGTGTAGTTTCTAAATAGGCCTCCCCACCTTGCGGCAGGGAGGTGTGTGCCTAAAACTGTAACGTGTGATTTCATCACTTTGTCGAAATTGTTGTTTTTCTAAAGACTAGGCTGCATGTCATATGAACCTTTGCCTGTTCGAAAGGACGAATGTAAAAGTTAACTTCATTTGGTCGTACTTGTCATTTGAGATTGCCGCCGGTTCGAATCGACATTGGATAAATTAGTTTTTGTAGATCCATTATCTTCGACTGGTAAGTAGTTGCTTGGTTTTGTTCATGCCAGTGGTTGTTTTGTTTACGTATTTCGTTTTCTTATCAATTCGCTTTTTTACAGTGCATGGCTAGAGGTTGAAATCAGAACACATTCCTGGTCGTATTATTTGTGATTGCTGTCTGGGAAACTCTGTGCTGGATTTGTTATCCCTCGTGGTAAGATCCTTTGTTATTTTCACTGGTTTCCTACTAAAATTGTAAAAGATTTGCATTGTGAATGTATTTAGAAATGTCACATGAAGGTAGGTTGAGAATTTATTGTCTCGTGTTTCTAAGTATGGTTTTTCGAATATCACAGGTGGATGCTGAAGGCATAGGTGGCTGGCAAGCTGGTCTGAGCTGCTGCTCGATTAAATATTGTTTTTTGCCTCCGGTTGGTAAGTGTTTCACATCTTATAATTGTAGGTGGATTCATATCCCTGCCTTTGTTAGTTCTACAATGTAGTGTTTGTTGGCAGGAGGTCTCCTACATACCCCCCAACAGTGTGGCTGTACACACTACACTTGGCCTGACTTTATCTACTGGTTCTGAGCTCAACGCTGACCTGTGCACACAGGGCAGATGTCTCTGCGGTGACATAGATTTTAAATAACTACCTGATTGGACTTTAGTTTTTAAATTGAATTGCATAAGTTTTACCATCTCAAATTAATTTAATTATTTAACCTTTTATGGTCGCACAAAGTAATGTGTAGGTCCTATGTACTCACGACTCCCTGAGATACTTAATTGTGATTATTACAACAGTCTGTTCCTAACAGACAAGGTGCCCAACTTATTATTATTATTATATTACAAAATATATTGTATCTGAGCTAGTCCAGGGATTGTAACTTTAAATTGAAGGGATAAATACAAATTCTTAACCGCTAATAAATCTTTTATTAAATATCCTATCATATATACACCATCTTAATAAAAACGTTACAAAACTAACAACTATTTCACCTGCGCTTTAGGTGCGCTAGGGTGGGTACCTAGCTGTCGCCTATCGCAACAAGCACACAGTTAATAAATAAAACAATGCCGCCTCTGAGGCGAGAAGTGTGTATAGAATTCTACTTACAGAACAGGAACCTGCCTACGAGCACAACACTACACTAACACTAAACTGCAGCACTGCTTGCACAAAGATTTAATTTGCAACCGAAGTTGCGAGTAGCGTCTAATTCGGGTGGCATGAGCCCTCCGTCTTAGAGAGACGTCCGTTCCGTACGAGAGCACGAAGTGGAATGAACATAATCTCTGTAATATTGAAACGTCATATAATTAATTTCGTGCGCTGAGTATGCAAGAAAACTAAAATAATTTTTGGATTTTGATTCTATTTTTATGTTTCAATTATTTCCAGACTCGTGTACAGCAGGACAACAGCTGTTGGCTGAAGAATCAAGAGACAAGAAATAAATTTCATTTCAGTAATAAAATTTTATTTGAATTATCAGAAACCGTTTTTTATCTCATTTCGGGTGCGCATTTAAGTCCAATCTTGTAATAGTACCAAATATCCCCTCTTCAACATTGGACATAAATACGGACTCGATACTAAACGTAGTTTTTTGAAATTTTACTATACTAAACGTAGTTTTACGATACTAAACGTAGTTTTTAGTTTTGAATTCGACTAACAATGGGGAGAGGAGGAGAATTAAGGCACGTTCCAAAGACCCTTTAGATGGAAGTTTGAACCTCAGCTTGGACCGTGATCGATAGTGTATAATAAATTAATATGAAAAAAAAAAATAGTTTAATAGATTTAAATTATGAACAAAATCCACGCTTTACGAAATCAATAAATTCACAATAACGGCCTCTGTTAAGAGGCAATGTGTTGTTGGGCGGTTACGGGATAGTTAAATTTAAAGATGTGCAGTTTGAATGAAAGTTTTTTTATCCATCATAATGCCATATCGAAGCTTGGCCTTTGGATGCGCTTTTCCATAGAACGGCCGAATAATTTGATTGTTGGGAGTTTTTTCTTTCGGTGGTAGTACGAGAGATAATTAAACATAATTATCCGCCTTACTCTTCTCTGGTTCACCTTGATCCGCCACTTTCTGAACCATTCACCAAGGGAATTTACTAATGTGTAGTTTTGACATAAACGTAAGTAAATAGAAATTATAATAGAACAACTGCCTTATATTATTAAACTACATTAAAATTAACAATCCATCTTTCTAAGAGAAGTCTACAAGTTATTCCCAGAGGTCATAATAAATCGAATCACTCGAAAGTTTGGCAACGTAAAGCCACCGGAATAAAAAGATACGGTCCCATAGACCACATACTGACTTATATAGGTTATCCAGGAAATTAATGGATTCTAATGTTATCGATGATATTTTATACTATACATAATTATGTTAAACGCTTTCAAAATAACTGTTCGAAATTGTTCACTGGTGATAGTCACTTTAACGTACTCGTAAGTGTAAAAATCTTGAGGTGCATCCGTCTTTCTCGTCCCCGTATTAAATTTATTTGCTGCTTTTAGAAAAAGCAGCAAATAAACCTACATAAATTAAGATATTAGCAAAATAATTGAAATATAGGTACAAAAAATCTAAGATTTATTGCATTCTGAACATGATCTGAAATCCCTTACATTTTGTTACCGTTAAGTTGTATTTGGTACATATTTGAAAGACACACGACGGCATTTCTATTACTGTAAAATTTTCGACGCAGCGACTGACTGGCCGCCCTGCCTAACGTGACCTTACGACGAAACGTTCCAATTGGGACGTTTTCGTGGCTTAACTTCGGGCGCGATGACAACATAATATCTGTAGTATAAAATATCATTGACCGTTATCCTTTGCGTTTATTTTCATAGTATTCATAGATGTATAAGAAGAATTTGTATGGGTTTTTCGTGATTCCCCGTAGCCTCCCTAAATGATTCCAAGTACATCAATGGTTGCGACATCTCCATAACACCAGTAAGGTGTCAAGTCCAGGCAAGGCAGTCAAACAAGACATCCAGTTTCTCCGAGGAGTGGGAAAGGGGGATTGTTTACCGATACGCTGAATATATCTTCGAGACGCTGAACCAGAATGGCCATGATATCAACGTGAATGGCACACTTTCACATACACGTTTCGCTAGCTATAACGATACCCTAAAGATCATCGGAATCGATCCAATAAACGCCCAAAAGCTGAATGACCTAATCGAATCTTTCCAATTTGATGAATTGTTTTTGGAGTTCATTAATGTGAAAGTCATGTCTAATAGAAAAATCATACCAGAACTATATAAATAAGAATATGAATAGTGGTTAAATAGGAATATTGTTACTTTAAAGAAATTATGCAATCATGTAACACCCATTTTGGATTGAGCGAGAAGCCGATTGGATAGAAATATAATATAGCCATAATGTTTGAGGTATTGTAGATACAATACCTCAAACATTCGTAGATACGAATATAATAGTATAGTTGTTATTATATATAAAATGCAAGCTGTCAAGTCTTTAAGCCTAAGCTAGGTAGCTAGGAAAACTTAGTGTTATGTGTTATATAAGTCCATGTAGGTACCTAGTACATTTCTACGTCTAGGTATACACCTAGACGTCGAAATGCAAAGAATTGATTACCTCTTCCGATCATAGATTAGTCCTTTTTTGTAGAATATTAGATTTCCGTGTTATAATTTTAATTATTTCAAGTACTTATGCCCTGCACAGAATGCGTCATATTTGGAGTGTGTGGCGTTTATCATTATCATTATCCTACAAGGAACTACTTTTAACTGACAGTGGCCTTAATGCAACGGTGTGCCGTTTATAGAATAAGAACGTGCATCTAAGGTTAACACGTTAATGTCAGGAGAGTCATACGTTTTAGAGCTCTTATAAAGAAAAATATAAAACATACAATATGAAAAAAATGTAAAATTACCTTATATAACTTTATTACACATGCTTGCTGTTTTGACATGAAAATAATTATGAATTATTTAAATATTAATAATACACTGACAATGTTTCACGTAATATTTACACAGCATCATTAACTTTCTGCTTTCGTCATCATCTTTCAATAAAAGATTGTGCATTGCCCTTGTTTACTTCATTACTTTCGTATAACGTAAATAAGTACATCTCCATACATACAAGTACACAGTAAGTCTTAACTCGACGTCATGTCACGTTCTTTTACGTCATTCCGCCGTCTTCCGGGGATTGATCGTAACATATTGTGTACAACACGGAAGCAACTTGTTGGCCATATTTTTCTCAAAAAAGGGTTCGAATAACAGTCCGATTGATTATTTGCAATCCGTGAGATGCTGGAATGGTGGCGAATAGATATAATAGCAGTATTTTTTCTTTAAAATGCTTATCTTTTATAGTTTTTATACTAGTGAATAAATTTTACTTTCTATTCGATTTATTTATAAAAATATTTTAAACAATTTATTTTTTTAAGTTGTTTAGATTTAAAATCATATTAATTCAATCCAATTAATTGTAAAAACATTCAATCAAATCAGTTTCTTAGGTTATGTTTCATTTCGGTATATAGTACCTTACAACTTAGTAAGGCTTTTCTTCAAAAGACGGACATATTGACTAAGATCATGTACTTTTTATTTTGGTCCATCTTTTGCGCCATTTTGATCTGAACTGACTCAGGTGCAGAAATTGCAATAATTTTAATGGGTACTCAGTGAAGGTTGAAACAAAAACCCGACTGTATTAAAATATTAACTATAATATATTTCTGACACCATATTGAAATAATATATCCTACGACACTCCCACAACTAAAAAGTAATGTAATGACACTTCATATGTTAAAATCTATTAATAGGTTTGGGCTTTAGCATACCAAATAATTTGACTTGCATATAAACAAACATTACTCTTTTTCGGCAGTTGAGTAAAGACTTATCAGATTTCGTATTGTTTACTGATGTATTACGTTCCAATTAAAGCGAAAATAGACGTAAATTTTTTGTAACTTAAAAGATTGAACTCAAGGATAATTAAGTTAAGTCTATTCGTAATTATTACAAACACGCATACAAAACCAAGCGTGGGGCCGTTTTGTCGCAGGTGTGTACTCGATATATTTTCCACACACCAAATTATATGTTAATATTTTCGAAAACCATTAATGTTATCTGTGTTATAATATGTAAAGACAAGTACTCCTCTATGTATTCAGTAAATTACGCTTATGTTCGAACTAGCCACTGGCTTTGTATAGGTCACACTAATTATCAAAAAAAATTCTGTCGATTAATCTTTACCAAAGTTCATCACACGCTGGGCTATCTGAAGATTGAACTCCAAAACTTCATTGGACTCAATGTATACCCATAGGGAACATACATACATATCTATTTTTAAATATTTAGATTAATCAATTACTAATTAATAATTCAAAAATTTTATGTTCAATTTTACTGGACACTTCCGGATAAATGTAATACAAAACATAATTCAATGCCTGCGACGCGATATAATAAAGCTGCTTCACTATATAGTGTTATTGAGGAACTAACAATGAATTTTAAGTTAAAACAAATCGTAGTAATCCGCATATAACTGGGCCTTCTGGCCTCGCTTCGTTTCCCAACATTTTTACGCTATGTCTTCGTGTTTGCGAAAGCATAGTGCAACAGAGAACATTCATTTATTTATTAAAGTGTTGCAAGTTGGTATTTTGCGCAATTATAATAAACAAAGGCCAGAGATTATTAACTTTTCAATGAAAGTGTTGTTTTATTTTGTACTACTTTGCGGTTTACGAAGCTTTCCCGCAGAGTTTTTGTGTGGCCGTCCGGAAATGACGATACAAAATAACAAAATGTATTCGTAGAAAGTTGTTGTTTATGACTTTAAATTAGCAAAAAATCTAACTAACTCTTACTTGCAGTAAAAAAAAAACATTTGGGTAAGAGTCTCAGCAGTTAAAAAAGCAAGTGTTAATTAAACAATTACGTCACTCGCAAGCTATTACATCTTTAGTTGGACGGGTAAGACAGAGCCACGAGTAGCTCACACATTAAATCCACATTTTATTATAAATTGGATATAATCGACAAAGTCTTCGTCTTGATTTTGTGCGGCGTATTCCATTATAATTTGTAACACGTGGTCTTAAAGTTGTAAGCCAGATGTCCCAGCTACTAAGCCATGACAAACTGTAGCGATATTTTTGTCAATAATACTAGGTTAGAATGTAATTGAGTTCAGTTATATCGTAACATAGAATAACAAAAACACAAAATCCAAGTTACGTAACCAGTAGTCTTGACCGCCGAAGTTGTCATCTATAACTGCGATTTAGTCTATATACGAGTATTGATCGGTGTTTATATCGGAATATATGCATAGTGGACGGCTAGGTATGATTCATAAGATTATGGGAAATAGTAAATAGCAAATAGTTGTTAGATGAAGAGAACTTGGTTATCCTTTTATTTTTAATATTTCTATTTTAACGTTGTTGTGAAATTTGTTCGATCATAAAAACATTTGAAATATCTTAACCACGTTTAATTCTTTATCTTATCTGTCAATCGATATAAAGTGTTCTAATAACTTTATTTTTTATTTGGAGCTCAGTATGACCAATGGTAACTTTGGTGAGCTGTTAGGAATGAATTAATGCATCAGTGACCGGATATTTGCATTGTGCCAAGTTTATAGCGGAACGAGATTTCAACAGATGGTCCAAGGTCATGACCGCTTCGCTGACTATCATAAATACTTACAAAAACATGTAAAAATATACTACTAATATACAACTACATACCGCCACTTAGACTATCGTGAAATAAAAGAGGAGTTATAACACAGATATATAAATAAAAAACGCCAACATATTGAGGTGTATAATTTGATTTCAAATCGAGTCTCTAGAATAAGGATGAAATTAAAATGTTTTTATTTTAATTTTCGCTTATATCTTTAAACAGGTTTCATAGAAAGTAAGTATAATCAGATAACGTTAGTTTTATGGTTCTCTGGTACGAGAATTTGTTTTGCAGATTTAAGACTTACAACAGCGATGTTACGTCAGTATTGCAAAATGTAAATTTTTAACCGACTTCATATGACAGGTACACATATCATTAGTACACATATTTTATGTGTGGTATACAAAGATATATACATTACTGTGAGTGGCCATTTTCTAAACATGTCAAAAAATATAAGTTTTTTATAATATAACGGCACAGGTGAAGGTCGTGCTTATTTTTATCGTTTCAAAGTTCTTTGACCCAACAATTAACCTGTATTTAATAATATCGACCCAATTGATACAGATACATTTGCTCTACTCTAGTTATAGAGTCTGTAAATTACCGCAGTGTAGATAAAACGATATATTGACGAAGAATTTTGTTCTTTTTTAAGCAAGAGTGATATATCCAATAAGATTACAAACTGCTAATACCAATTAAATAATAGTAAAAAACAAAAACAAATGATGCCATAAGTAATTCATGCACAAAATTTACTGGCTTATAAATTGACAGTAAATTTTTACAGAGGCATTCCAATCAACACCATGAGGAAATTTTAAAATTGAAATTACTGCGAAATTATTAGCTCGAAGTTTCAATTACAATGAAACGTTCAATCAAATCAAACGATACATATTAAAATTCGTTTATATTTTAAAGAGATAATGTCGTTCAAATCGTTTATTCCATAAATGGCTGAAAGGAATGCCAATATTTAATGTGTAAAGTTTTCGTCTCTTTATACAGCGTGTCGTTACCATCGCGACAATAAATGAACACACGTCTAACGCTACTTGCCAATAATCATAAAAAAATATTAACGTTAAACAAAATCCATAATTAAAAAAAATACTTTTCAAACAAACTAATTAATTAAAAAAGAAAAAAAAATTTAACATCCTATACAACTCGCGCCACAGCGTCGTATTACAAGCCTCTCTGTCTAACTCTGTCTATTCATATGCTTTGTGACCTTTACAAATGAACCTTACGTTACGCTTTTATAGGTAAGGGTGTTCTAAAATTCTTTGTTTTGGAAAATTTAATAACTCTGTAAATATTGATGTTTAAAGAATTTAAATGTTTAATACAACTTTAAAAAGTTATCCCCTATATGTGTGTTCATTTATTGTCGCGATGGTAACGACACGCTGTATATTTCCTTTTTTTCGTCATTAAGACGACTCACCTAGTTGGCTGTTTTCCTGGGCATCTTCGCATCTTCCAACTACTCTGATAATGGCTCTTCCAGCCAGCCTGGCGCAGATCATCATCGCCGGAGCCCGAGGGTCCACTTCCTCAGCCTCGGCTGGCATTCTTTCACCACCATCGTATTCAGTCGGGGGCCTCATCACTGCACTTGAGTTTCCGCTATCACTGCACTCCTCAGTCCGCGTGGGCACTTAATTTTTCACAGTCTCACGATTTTTTTTTCTTGCGACCATGCACCGCTCCGAAACGCAATGCGTCTGGGTGAGCGGCGATCACCTTTAAAATTCGAACGCAATAACCAAACCCAGCCTTTATATCGTCGCCAAAACAAAGAAGCGTGCTAACGGAGGGAGAAAGCAACAATAACAAATAACCGTCTCACTCTAGCCATTTGCTGCGTAGTTTGCACGCAGGCTGATTTCTCGCGGAAGCACGAGGTAAATTTATCGCGAACGTCCCATCACAAAAGAATTAATGCTCCCGCTTAAATAAACGATGCTCCCAGAAATGTTAAAACCCTTAAAACCCTTTGTCATATTAAGGAACGACGCGATCTCAAGAAGTCCGTTATCAGACCGCCTTTGTTCATTCTAATCAAATATATTATCTTCGATGAAGTAGGTATGCGATTGAGTAAATTAACGAATGTAAAATGATGAAATATGAGCAAAACTAAATTTTCGAAATCTATGCACTCCAATATTATCAACAGCTATATTAGTTTAGTTGCGAAGCGAGTTTATTAAAATTGGCCTTCATTTTAATGATATAATGTAATAACCAAACGAAGGAGAAAAACTGCAGTGCAAATTGTATTCTTAACGAACTTGAATAAATATTTCTGTCAATTAACTGAATAATTAGATTTAATTTGTAAAAGATACAAAAAAACAAATATCTTGCATCGTATTTACGTTCAACACAATCAACTACTAAGTAACAATACAATCACAGTACTAAGTTAATTGTGTAACTAAAATCCATATTTCCGATAGCGATACTTAATAACGGAATTATATTCATGAATGTCGATGATTCGAGTGGTTAAAAAGCTTACTTTATTGCGTGTCGTGTGTTCGACTCCCAAGCAAGTAATTTTATGATCTTCAGATAGTTCTCGATCTGGGTTTATCGGTGAGAAAATAGTGCAACAAGTTATATTATTCCAAACATTTTTGTTGTCAAATGTACAAATGATATAAAAATGAACAAGACCATGAAACAGTTTGATCATTTGTCGACCTTTCCTACGCAATTGCTTAATGTTCATAGCGATATCTCTTTGTTTTTAAGTTCGTTGAGCGAATTCTAATTACTTTGGATTATTTGCGTCAACTGACGTCTATAATGTCGTCGTACGATCGACGAGCATATGTTTATTAGCGTCTCGGCTAAACAGAGATGCAAAATTTCAATTTTAGCAACCTTGAGCGCTTGCCAAAAATTGTAACCCCAAGTCCCGTGTTCCCGATCGAAATCCGTCCGTCTAATAACGGAAGGCAAACAAAAACAGCCGTGTTGCGACTGTGCCTTGCCACATGCGAATCTATTTGTCGCAAACAGCACGTTGAACCAATTAATTTTGTACTGTCCGAACATCCTTTATAATTGTTATACATAAAGACAATTAAAAGATTATTTCTATATATTATACCATTTTAACACGATCGAACACGTGTATTGCAAACATTTTGAACTCTAGATCGAAACGAAAATGGATAATGTTAACAGATTTAATATCGAATTATAAAACAAGAAAACTTGGGCTTCATAATGGTAGAAATTTCTTAGAGTTAATATCTTAATTCATATAATGATTATTTATACTTTTCACTGTGCTTATATAAAGATTAACGTTCTCTGGAATCCTATCGACCGTCTATGTTGATTTGATCTCGATGCGGAAAAGTTAATGACCTCTACTTGAAGATGTTTGATGTGGTACTTATAACCCTATATACAAATAAGTTTTACACGAAGATTCAAAAAACAAAAACTAAAATATTTCAAATCATATTTTAAATGTAATATTCGTATGTAGCGTTTTAGTATAAACTGAGTTTAGTCGTGAGCTCAGCGTCCAGGTGCTAGCTTTTAATTAATTATACTCGGGCAACCTTAGTTCGAATCCCGGCATAACACCAATGAAAGTGTTAATTTTAAGTGTTGACACATCACGAGCTCAGCGGTTAAGGAAAATATCGCGAGGAAATCTGCATATTTTCGATGTAATGAAAAAAAATTTCGAAGACTGTGAATTTAATCCGCAGTGGGGTCACGGGGTGGACTATACCCTCTGTACAGAGGAGGCCTTTGTCCTTGATTGGGAAATGTATAGGCTGATACCATAAATAAAAAAATATTACAATTTCCAATCATTTAAACAAGTAAATTATTATTCTGGCCAATTTGTTCTACGCCTAATAAGATATTGGGTAATGATAAGTATGCTAGAAGGAAAAATGAGATTAATATAATTTCTTTAACAAAATAATAATAAAAAGTATATAAGAAATCACTACAATTTATCTTACTATAATATTATAAATTGATGACTTCGTGGCGCTGTTGTCAAGATATTGGCTCCGGCACCGTGTGTCGTGGATTCGATTCCCACACGGGACAACTATTTGTGTGACCCACAGATAATTGTTTAGATCTGGGTGTTTTTCCACGTGTAGTTTTATTTGTGTAATGTCCTTACAACATAGCTTAATGTTATCCTGAAGGGAATATTAAAAAAAAATATTATACCCTAAAATGAAAAACGATCAGTTGTCATCAGTACAATCAGTTTCAACTATTTGATAATGCCATTTCGGCTTCTATTGTTAGCTCAGTCTTTGTTACTAAGACAATAGACTACACTACTAGCATGGTCTTCATTTAGTCTTCTTTCGTTAAACAAGGTCAAGCAGTGACTCTCAAAATTTTCCGCCATAATGCAATCACTAAAGACACATTTCGCAGAATTTTTTTCACTGGCGCGGTAGTTCGGGTCGATCCTTTGTGCTATTTCAGGAAAATTTGGACGCGGGCCAACTGCCTCTCCAAACTGCGTTGTACGCGTTTTACCACGTGCTTGGGTCTTTGATCCGTCGTTTTAAAGGTGTACCAATATAGGACCTCAGTGTTTGTTGAGGATATGGTAAATTCATTGCTTTATGAAGACATTTTCACCGCTTACGCAGGCATGAACTGTGAATTTTCTTTGTGTAGACAAAATCCAGACGTGTGAAGCGTTCATTTCTAAATTTAGTGAATTGTTATATTAATATTGTTTCGCAGTTGGCTTGTTTATTCTCAAACCGATTCTAGTTATTGTAGTAATAAAAACAGCAATGATTTGTATATTATTTTAGGTTTTGGTCATATCTGTACTTTTGTTTGCATTTAAAGGAGTTGAAGAAAAAGAATAAAATCATAATTAAAAAGTAAAAGAATAAAACTGACGTACTAGAAAATGTTTCCTTGTTGACAGTTCTTGAAAAAACAACTATAAAAGTTATAAATAGGTTTACTATTTTGGGAACGGCAATGATGTCTTTTCTGTTCGTAAATCTGAAATAATGAATCTAGAGAAACAGCCATTTCTAAGAGTTCCTTGACTTGTTTTTTATACAGAGATCCTTCACTAACTGCATTGATACTGACACTGACATTGATTTCACTCGTGACTCCTAAATAAATAAGAGCCATTTAAACAAAATTTCCGCCAAGTTTAAAAGATTATGAGTTGGGAAAACTCAAAAGATTCAAAAGTAGCCTCTGATACAAATAGTACAGAAGTTTAACACATCTATTTCCAAAGTTGGGAAGCTGCATTCAACTAGTTCAAGGATTATTGAGATAAGAGTAGAAACTCTTCAAATAAACGTCACCGGGCTTCCAGATTAAGATAATCGAAATCGTTACCTTTACACAATTACATCAGAATAGATGAGCTGTACTCATTAAAAATATAATTTAATCGTTTTTTTATAACTACCATTATGTATTATTAAATATTTCCAGCGGTCTTGTCAATTCAGTCACGAGATGGACTCCTGTAATCCTTCTAATTTAAAACGGCCAAGTCGATTAAGTTTTTGATATAAACATAATTATTCACACTGTCTTAACTAGATAAAACGTTTATTCTACGAATTATTAGCCAATACAAAGTAGGTGCGTTGGTTTAATTTAGATCTTGTACATACATAAGTATTTTTGTCAGATAAGAATACATTATACGTATTCTTTTTTCACTCCTAACTAGTACAATGTTTATGATGGTAACAAAAGCGACTTCACCACTCTGACTTCTATAGAGCAATGATTAAAGGCCCATTTACACGATGCCATTTTCTTGAACATACAAGAGCAATAATTGAATGCAATAAATTGCGCGCAATAATTGTTTAGACCATTTCTTGTTTAGACCATGCAACTCATTTATTGCTTCAATTTAATTGTATACAACAGCCAAGAAACTGGCACCGTGTAAATGGGGCTTAATTCTTCTCCAGAAGAAGGCCACGTGATATTCAGGCGGAAAACCAAACGCCTGAAGATTGTTTTATGTTTTTGCTTGTTTTTTAAATGAAACTCGTTTACTGTTTCTGTTTTCAATTTAGATTTTTAATTCCGGACGATTCAAACCCTTTCCAGCGTTCATGGTCACGGGACAGGTTGTTCTGACACTCTGCTATGACGCAAACTTGACGGAAAATATCAACTTCATGGTAAATAAAAGACTTCTTTTATTTACCATGATGACCCTTTTTTTTTCATGGGAAAAATCCTTTATGGATCCCCTGCCACTGGATGGGAGAAGTGGCAGCTCTGTCGCATCAGCCAGGGACACGGGAACACGTGAACGCAATCTTCCGCGACCCCGGCGCGATTATGGCCCGTTTAGGCCTCCTCTACTACATAGTGCTGTGCCCGTGCAATTGGCACAGCACACGTACACGAGCCCCATAATATGCGACAGACACTCCCATGTCTGCCGCTCATGGTCACACTATCAGGGGGGAAGGTTGCGCGCGTAGGCCAGCCTCCTGCGCCCTGGTCTCCGGCGGCGGATTTCAAGGGTGGCAGTTGCCTCCCTTTCTCTCTCCGTGGCCTCCTTCCGGGTGATAACGTCCTCGCAGTATGCGAGGACAGCACCCCACGTACCATGATGACCCTACCATACCAGAGTTTTAATCATGGAGTAAAGTTATTTTAAGATATACATATATGTACGAGTATAAAGATTTCTATCTTTTTGATGGTTAGTTTTTCACGGACCTCCACAAATTTTCACTTATTACGGGCTTCAATCGTACCAGGAACCCTCAAGCGTTCGTTTTGATTTTGGTAACTGAAAATTTGAATTTTTTAACGTGATAACTTATCCAACATCCGCTTGCAGATGGGATGACAACCTTTATAAAAAGTTTTCACGGTGTTAGGGCCACACAGCAGCCTCGGCTACTGCACGAATGGGTAGGCTCGTCCGGGTAAGTACCACGATCTCAAGAAGACCGGCGTAAAATGGTAGTATAATACTTGTTTTGGGTTTCGTCTGGTGAGTGAGGAGCCCAATTTTCAAAAGGTTGTCAACGCATCTGGAACCCTCGGGTGTAGCAGATGTCCATGGGCGGCGGTATTAACTTAAAATCAGGTAAACCATCGGCTCGCTTTTCACATAAAAAAGTAGGCACCGGTTATTTTACTCACCAGGCGAAACGCGAAAGTATAACACGTCCACTTCCACCACACACCACACTGGTCTCCTGTGTGGCCGTGGTCGTCCCCGCATGAGTCTGCCGATTCGTACAACAGCACTAGTTACTGCGGGGCTCTACCACATTGGTGGCGATACCGACGCTACGTTTTCCTGAACACGGTCTCGACTCAAGAACTCGTTCGATCCATTGGCTGTTGGACCCACAAACAATGTGTCAGAAGCAGTTACATGGCCCAGCTACACAGGGCCGGATTTAAGGGAGGGCCACTGGGCCCCCACAAGTCTTCGAAAAAAAAATTTAATTCAGACTAATAAACAATAGTAAACAACTTTTCCTTTCATATTTTTTTTGCATTTTACTTTTACCTACAGTACTTTGTACAAACATGATTACATTCAATATTAACAGAAATCAATAGAAAATAATTCCGGTTCAAAGGGCCTCCACTCCTTTGTTGCCCCGAGGCCTCCAGGCCTCTAATCTGGCCCTGGCTACAGTAAAAGGTGTAGGTGTTAAAAAAATAAAAGGTGAATGACATCGAATGATATTATATTGATTGGTATCAAGTGGGGGCGTCGTCGGCGCGTTGCTGCGCTAGCTGTGCTGCGGCGCAGCAGTGCAGCATTAGCGCTGTGAGGGCGCAGGCTCGGCCCTCCCCTCCCTCTTCCGCCGCACTCGCGTCTTCCGCCGACAACTCCTCGCGGACAGCCTGAAGCTGAGAACCGATTTGCTTTGACTATTGATATTACTTTGACTGCTCTCACGAATTCGAATTTATAAAAACTTACGCCAGAATAATGAAGGAACAACCAGCTATTACTTGAATTATTACGAATTAGCCGTGATAGATGAGTGTCCAGGCGCTCGCCTTTAACTCAATACACTCGAGATTTTTAATTTTAAGTGCTGATTTATCACGTGCTCAGCGGTGAAGGAAAATATCGTGGGGAAACCTGCAACTTTTCACTTCTTTCCTTGGACATCCATAAGTCGAGTGGGCGCGATAGCATCCCTCCGATCGTGTTGCAGACATGTGTTCTGGAGTTGGCATCGGTTTTGAGGCGTCTTTTCCGGCTCTCCTATACTTTAGGCGTAGTCCTGAAATCCTGGAAGACCACTTTAGTGCACCCAATCCCTAAGAAAGGCAACCACTCGCATCCAACTACAGGCCTATAGCCATCACCTCCTTGTTCTCAGACCTTTTGATTCTTTATCCAAGATAATGGAGTCCCATATTAATTGCCGTGGTGGACTATGCCCTCGGCACAGAGGAGTCCTTTGCCCAGCAGCAGTAGGCCATGTATAGGCTGTTACTTTACTTTTATTACGTATTAATTACTAGTACTCGTATTTGTTCGCCCCTTGGCCCTTTTTGACAGTAAGGATGAGCTGCAGCCGAGTGAATAATTGATCTCCCATCGGTCTCTACTAAGACTTGTCTGAATGAATCGAGAAACTTAAGCATATTTTTGCAATCTGATATTTGGAATGAATCTGATACGAAATGGTATAAATAGACGATGTTGGATGAAAGACGATGAAATATTGGATGTCGGATGGTAAGCATCATGTTTAACCCATGAAAATATTAGTCTCTACCATATCTCTCTCTATCGTCTTTCTATTAAATATACAATCAGTGCGAGGCAGCTCAAGATAATAATATGCAACCTAAAACCTATCATTCAGAATATCGAGCCATTATGAATAATCTTACGTATAGATAGATGTTACATGTAAGATGCTCCCAAGTAATTGAGAAAAGATTGGGTTAATTATGATACTACAGATCATACCGGAAGCAGGTTTATACGATGGGGCTAAGTAGATTGTAAAGTCGATGGACGCAGGTGGCTCAGGATCGTGTTTCTCGTCTATCTGGGCAGTCTGTGAGGGCGGCCTGTGACTAGCAGTGCTCAATCAGGATTAAATGAAAAAGTAGAAAAAGGCGCCGGCGGCCAAAGAGAGGGGAGTTGCTCCCTGAGAAGGGGCTATCAAGGCAGCTTTCGCTGGCAGGGTCGTGGAAGTGTGCGGAAGCGTTTCTGTGGCCCTGCCGATATGCGACCGGATTTTAGTCGGTGCTAGTCCGACATAACCCGTCCACGTCCCCGCGAGGGCTCATGCGGATTCAGTACCCGCACGTTAAAAAAATCAAAGAGGCGCACGGGGCCCTTTACCATGTCGTGGATCTGCGCGGCGGTGAGCTTGGCGGCGAGCTCAGGCGCGGAGTCCCTGGCGGCCGCCAGCAGGGCGTCGGGCGGGAGGCCGCTGCGCAGCGCCGGGCGCAGCATCGTGGCCACCGCCGCCGCCGCGCCCGCAGCCCCCGCGCCCCGCGCCTCCCACGCCGCCGCGCACCCGCCGAACGGCGCCGCCGCCTCCAGCGACTGCCTCCTTTGCGGTACAAGGGCTGATCGTGACAAACGCCGACCGTCGCCGCGCACGATTCCACGGGGGCGCCACGCAGCGGCCTCCGCTCCGCACGAACGGGCCCGTAGGGCGAAGTGCTCGAGATAGGGAGGCAGTGATAGTGCATTGTGGAGGCGGTTGGCGGGAGTTAATAAGTGATTTGCCGTGAGGAGTTAATTGAAGTAGCTAAGCGTCTATCGGGTAAAATCGAGCAGGAGGCGTTAAGGTGAAAAAGCAGAATGTCGCCAACGGACATCTGCAATCGGAAGAGGATGAGGCTAAATTAAGTTGAAGTACCTGGGGCATTCACATCGTGAGCGAAGGCCCTTTATGCCTCCGTTAAGTCGCCGCCGCGGAAACGCAAATATGACTACTTTTTACTTTACAACGTTCATCTCTGAGCGTGGTGCTTCACGGGGTTCCGTTCATCCAAAAGCAGAAGCTGTTGCGTGACTCGTAGTTGCAAACCACTATGGATGTCTCACCTGGGTGTATGGCTGGGCGATGGCGGCAAGGAGCGCGAGGAGGCGTTGGGTTTCGGCGCCGACAGCGAGTGGGCGGACCCAGCACGCCGAAGCCCTGCCACCAATGCGCTCATTGCACCACCACCTGTTTGTGGCAAAAACTAACATCAGCTGACGTCACGGATCCCATCCGTCCATGTTCCATACATTCGGATTTTAAAATTCAGTTAGGGCTGCTAGTATGTGGGCTCGTGACGTGTCCTGTGCCAATTGCACCGGCACAGCACCATCTAGTGGAGGAGGCATAAAGAGGCCATAGTCGCGCCGGGGTCGCGGAAGATTGCGTCCACGTGTTCCCGTGTCCCCGGCCGTTGCGACAGAGACAGGTGCAACGTAGGTTTTTTTAGTTTCTCCCCGGGACTCCCACATACCCTTGCCACTCCCCCGATCCGATGGCAGGGGATCCATAAAGGATTTTTCCCATGGAAAAAAAAGGGCTGCTAGAATGTAAAATATGCATTCGTGTCATTTTATTTTCTTACATTCATAAAGTTTTTAATGAGTTTAATCATCAATATTAAAGTTGATTTCTAAAATTACAAAGCCCAATTCCAAATCAGTTCAGTTTTGTATCTCTTTCATTTATTAATTTTTTTATCGAAAAGTGATTAAAAGTGTAATGTTACTTTCGAGAAATATAAAAATTAGAATTGACATATGGCAGCCCTACTTAAAATTACAGATGGACTAAATAATGGGAGAATAAATGCAGGTAATAATATTTCTGGAATGGTGCAAACACTGGAGGGAGTTCAAGGCGTATATCTATGAATTTACTAACAAGTACGTACGAAAGTAACATAAACAGCAAAAAACTTTACGCCAATGTTAGTGTTGAATGCAAAATATTACACAACGAAAATATCGAAATACTAATATTACTCATATATCATTATGGCACTTATTCATTCATTTCCCCGTACTTTTCCGCGAATCATTCCGGTCATGCTCTAATAAACTATCACTGTAAAGGAAAGAAGCCCAAACTGCATTTGCTTAAAACGTATAATCGCTTGGAAGAGGAATGGTCTATTTCACAAATCAAGGCCTGCACGATTGTCTACTATTTGGGTGCGTAAGTGGGGATGAGCACACTGTTACAAGATTTTAAACAAGTTGGTAGATAAGTTTGAGATAGGTTGCATTGTCTTTAATTTCTCAACGCGAATCATTATCCTTGAAGAACATGCCAACCAGACCGTTTATTTCGAGAGTTACGATTTTAACATAGCTCCGTTAATTAGAAATTAAAAAAGCATGCAATTAGTCTACCAACGCATTGCGTGATATATTCGGGTCAAACAGGGTTAAG
Source organism: Iphiclides podalirius (assembly GCA_933534255.1). NCBI lineage: Eukaryota > Metazoa > Arthropoda > Insecta > Lepidoptera > Papilionidae > Iphiclides > Iphiclides podalirius. Next base: position 4,461,202 of record OW152817.1, on the reverse strand, counting down.
CAACAATTCACACATATAGATGAAAATTACTTTTTCTTTATGGAAAATTACACATTTATTTTCATACGCCAAATAACATAATTAACGTGATATGGGAAATTTCTGTCGCCGAGTTTGTATACCACGTTTAATTAATTCGTTTTTAGTATCTTAGTAAATTAGACAAATATTATTCCGGAAAGATTACAAGTCTCAGCCGGTCAACATCTGTCCAATTATAACAATATTTAAAGGCGACGGAAACACGGCTAGCATAAAATATTTGGCTAAAGGGAAGTATGACAAACATACAAACAACATAATGTCTCACAATCAACACAATCTTCTGACGCAGAATGATTCCAGGGAGAGTTTGTACATCTAATATAAATAAATCTGCTTCAATCTGTGACGTATCGTGTTGGATGATTCCGGATGGGTTAATAATGCGTAAAACTTCTCTTTCATCAGCATTCGAATAGTTCGTCTGCGCAACAAACAAAAACACATTTTCGTTTCAGAGAAATAGTAGAATCTCTTCCAACAAAACATAATTACAATAATACTGTAGTTGGTTCAAATTAGAAATTAAGCACGTTGAATAATTCTTTGGCGAATTTCAACAGCGTCTAAAAAATATAATATATCATTAATCGTGTGTTCATTGACAGTTCAATCTAATTTAAGGTCAACAAAAAAACTGATTTAATTTAACAACGACGTATATTAAACATATGATGTTGTCATTTCAAAATTGTAGTAACCTTCCTCATGTACGTCTAGCGAGTCTTTTCTGTCTGTCTTGTCTTCTTCATCGGAATCAGGATCTGGCATCGAGTCTGGCTCAGTCATAATCAGTTCCGGAGGAGAACACCCACTTCCAGCAGAAGGATCTGAAAATTACAGTTTTTAAGAAATCCTAGAATTTCTTAGTAAGGATAAGTTTAAAAACAGTCAGTCAATCAGCCAATTATTGAGTATCCTAAATTGATTTTTATCGTCAATAAAATATGTAGAAGGACCGTTCCGAATTTCTGTTTGTTACAATTTTCAAATTTCAATTAATTTTATTCAATAAACGCACTGAGTACTTTTGATGTCATTTAATTGAATTAAAACTAAGAAGTTTTTAAACTTCGTGGGCATTACGTAGATTGTTGAATATGAAGTGTTCCAATTACGACAGGTCTTCCCGCGACCGCGGACACCGATGCCACAGATAATAAAATATAGAATGACGTAAACATAAAATAATTGCGTAAGTTACGTCTTCTAATAAAATAGAATAGTGTCGAGGCACGCCACAACGTTCAACGGAATGTGGAACGGTCTTTAGTCTTCCGCGTTGTTCACGGTAGCAACTGTCACGCAATGTCCAAGTTTAAACTTTATGGTTAGCCGCATTGTTGGTAACTTTTTACTACTACCTGTGGAAAGTTTTTAATCTAGATAGTTTTAGAGATTAAGTAATGAATGCTAGATATCAATTAGAAATTCCTAAAGTTAATTTTTTTTGTTCCCCAATTTAAAGAAAAAAGACATATTATAATAATTAGATAATTAGATAAATATATTTTAATAACTGGATAAATAGTATATTTAAATAAAATCTCTAGGAATATCGGATTTTACAGATATAACATTCTGAAATCACTACTTTCAGGTTAAAGACATTTATTTATCACAAAAAGAACATTAAACGTGATAAACATATAGTAGTCTTAAATATATATATGACACAAACAACAGTCTCAGACGGATAACAGTGCTTATAAATCTAAGCAGATAGTAATTTGTTTAATAGGCGTTTTTTGAACAATGCAATGGTTTTACATGCTTTAATTTCCTCAGGCAGTTTGTTGTAAAGTTGCGCCACCACAAATCACTTTCATACCAACAAGTCCATTTTTTTATTAACGGAAAACAAAACCGACTTCAAATATCTCACTCTGTAGTCATTTTATAATTAATTTTCAGGATTTCCCTGAATATCTCCGGAGCCTAAGATCCAATACCGATGAAATTAATATGGGACCACATTGGAAGCACTAGCTTTCAAATAAAAAAAGAATCATCAAAATTTCACTCAGTCGAAAGTTCTAAGCTAACAAATATAAAAAAATACAGTCCAATTGAGAACCTCCCCCTTTTTTGAAGTCGGTTGAAAATAATTTGTAACGTTCTATCAAGAAATAAGACTTTTTTTTATTTACAAAGGGTCGTTCTCTATATGTTCGCTAGGAAAGGTCGAGGTAGTAACGGGTGATGCAAATCCTTTCTAAGAATAAAATCCTTCATCAACCATTGAGGACGATATAATTACATTAAAAACTTGATTTCAGACGTAGTCTTTATAGCTCTTAAAAAGTCAGTGACCTCGAAACCCGTCCGCAAAAACTTGGCGAAACATCAAAAGCCGATATAAAATTGGAAATGATGTAAATGTGCGCCCTTTTGAGGTAAACACGAGCAAATCACTTACATTCTTAAATTCTTAATGTGATTTTCAAATAAACTACCCAGACTCCTTTTCGTTTCAGATTCAGTACCTAATAAGAAAAAATCATTCATCACTTCTACATAAATTATTGTCAGTTCTGCGGCAATGGAAAACGTAAAATATATTTCTTTTAAATAATTTTTACGGCTAACATATTTTGGTCGCGGAAGATTGCGTCCACGTGTTCGCGTGTCCCCGGCCGATGCGACAGGGACAGATGAAGTCCCACATACTCCTGCCACTCCCCCGATCCAGTGGCAGGGGAATCCATAAAGGATTTTTCCCACGGAAAAAAGGCCTACCATATTTTAAAAAAATAAAATAAAAATATTAAATGATAACCAACGAAATCAAAATATTAATTAAGCACATAATAGATAATAATCTAAGGATCTTAAAACTGTGAAAAAAATATTTGTAATTTGTTAAAAATATTGTTAAATGACCACACATTCAACTTGGGATATAATATACAGGAATAAACCAATAATGATAGAAAAATAAAAGTTGTCAGAAGAAAATTGTAAAACAAAAAAATATAAAACAAGTTTGCGAACTGTTCGTACTATATAGCCTAATAATTTTATCATTCAAAATTGGCAGCATTTTAGCATTCAAAACAGCTTTATTGGTGTGTCAGATTTCGGATATTAAAAAAATTAATAAACTAAAATTCGCCACACCGTCAATCCGAGAAAGCAAAAAGATAAAGCAAGTAAGTAACAGCCTATACATGTCCCACTGCTGGGCAAAGGCCTCTTCTATACAGAGGGTATCAGGGCATAGTCCACCACGCGGCCCCAGTAAAAATAAATTTTAAATGATAGAGAAAAATCATTAATGAATTAATCAACAAGCAGAATTCACCGGTTACTTATAGATGTCGAAAAAAATAATGAAACAGTGTAATTTTCATGTTAATTCTGCTCCTATTTCTGGTTGGTCATAAAAAAACCACGATGGCTAAGGCGGGAGTTTCGCTGCTTCGCCTTAACCTTCTAACCTAACCTGTTCGAGTCGGGTGACTTTCATAGTGAAAATAACAAGTTTTAAATATTTTATTTTTTTCGAAAACTATAAGCGTCTGGCATTCCGCTTCTTGATTAATTTATAAGAGACTTTTCTCTATCGTTTAAAATTTATTTTAATTGCAATATGCGTTCGTCAATGTGTCAAACTTTATACCGGTCAAAACTTAACACTTGATAATATAATAGCGGAAAAATAAGTAAATATTGCTCAGATTTATGAAACGCAAGAAGCTATATTAGGAGCACATAAGGAATAGATCGGAGCGATAAAGTACTTTAGACATTTCTTAAGTTGTTTGCTTAATTTGCAAGACATACTATTTATTAAAAACCGTTAAAATTGTATTCAGACACGTACCTCGGTCTTGCTTTGGGATACATGGCGATGATTCCTGACATTTCGTGACGCACTTTTTGTGGCAACACAAACCGCAGTTTCGGCATTGCATCGCATCTTTCAACCATATCTGCGGAGTAAATAATTGCTGAATTGAAAAGTTCATAAAGTGGGATCCGGTTACCTCACTTACCAGACGAAACGCAGAAGTTTGACACTTTCACTTCACATCGGTTTTCTGTGAGGTGGTACTTGCCCGGACGGACCTGCCTATTCGTGCAACAGCCAAGAGACTGTTGCGTGGCTCTACCACTCTAAAAATGTATTCTGTACTAACTGCCTGTGTTACTTTTATGTCTGGTATACGGTGTCATATTTACCACCTCACATTAGGACATAAAAAAAACACAGGAAAAATAGATGGTAAAAGACCTAGAGGCCGTACTCCTAAAAGGTGGGCGGATCAAATTTCAAAAAACCTGGAAATCCCCATACGCGCCGCACTCCACTAAGCGACGGAGCGAAACCGATGGAGACAGCTCGTTGACCAATTAAATAAGAGTCACGATCCTCAGCAGTGAAGAAACGACTAAGAAGAGAGAGAATAGGACATAATATGCACGGGTGATATTTCTAAACTTATGGGTTCCAGTCGCATTGCCAACCTATTTAAAAGTGGGCGCCGACTTCCCGACTTAACGGACGTAACGCTTCACGCGCGTCTCCCTTGACGCCGCGGTGCCCCAAACGAGCCTGCCTATTCGTGCAACAGCAGGCTGCGTTACCCTACCACAGTGAACTACTATTATGTTCACGATTTCAAATGGTAACGGTGAATATGTAAGCTCTGAACTCATTGCCTTCTTGTTGCAGAAATCGCACTGGGTGGATCTGTGGAAGTGCGTGCGGACGAAGTCGTGCGCGGCGCGCGCCGGCTTGTGCGGGCGCGGCGGCGTGGCACCGCGCGGCGTCGAGCGCGGCGCGCTGCGAGCGCCCCCCGCCCCCTCCCACTCCCACCAGACCAGCGCGTCGCCGAAGCACAGGCACGGCTCGAAGCCGGCGTGCGAGGCCAGCTTGTGACTCTTGCTGCACAACGGAAGTAAAGGCAAAGTATCAGCCTATACATGTCCCAATGCTGGGCGAAGGCCTCCTCTGTACAGAGGGTATCAGGGAATAGTCCACCACTTCACGTTCACTGCGTATTGTCGGATTTCACATATCTTAGAATTTTTTATTAATTCAGCACTTAAAATTAGCAATTTCATTGGCACACTGCATAACGGACTCGCAGTGATTCTGAGGTCGGCAAACGGCACCTGATGTTAGGTAGTTGCCGATGTCCATGATTATGTGCATCCCCGTGGAGTTGTAGTTGCCTGTTATGTAGTGGGCACCAGATACCTCAATCACAAATTATGTGCACTGTGTTCTGTCAGGGCGTAGTACCTCTCCGAGTCTGCCCATATGTTGTTATAGCAGAAGCTACTGCAATTATATCATAGATAACAAAAAGCCTCTCCCTAGATTTGTTTGTAATTTTGACTAGTTTCATAATTAGTCAGTTTTAGTAATTTAGTTTTTTTTTCTTTTTTGTTGTGTGCGTCCTTTTATTTATAACTAAATGTATTTTCTTTCTTCTTTCTTTCTTTCTTTCTGATATGTAAATGTAATATGTAAAATAATTACATAATGGAAAGTTTTGAAGATTATCATCTACTCATTATAACTTCAACACGTTAATTATGTAACGATTAAAATGTGTGACATGTTAAACAATGCCCAGGAGTTGAAAGCGTTGCGCAGTATGACTGACGATATTTAAAGTTTTTGTCTTACAACTCGTAAGTGTCTTGTCCTACATACAAGTTAAAATCTTAATCTAAATTACCATAATGTACTTGTTCCTTTGCCATATTGACGAAAGACACTTTCCACTTGTCCATTCGTTGTTACAAACTTGTTATTATGTTTATTTCAATTAAAAGGCTCTTTTTAAAATACAGCAGCTGTACTAAATTCAGTACAGCTATTATAGATTCAATAGGCACAATAATTTCTTGTATTTACGCGATTATATATTACTAAATTAAGCTATGTTCACTGATTTTTCGCGTTTATTTTTGACGTTTCGAACCATTTACAGCGTTCATGGTCACGGGACAGTCTGTCCACCAAAACCAAAACTAAGCGCGATAAATCCGTAAACATAGTTTTATTCAATAGGCACTATAAAATATACGCACCTGAATTTTATGTCTACATCGGGTGGGAGGAATTGATATCTCTTCGTATGGTGCGGTACCGTTGAATCTTGGCATTCGGACAACAAAGCCGCCAACGGTATATTCAAATATCCCAACAACACCTCGTCTTTTTCACCCGGCACCGTGGCCCATACGTTGATGTTCAAATACTTATGGTTTTCGTTCAGTTTAAAATCAGTCTCTTCATCAAATGGTATGATTGGTTTCAGCTGGACATTTTTCGTCCAGAACATTTGGCATATCTCGACGTGCTCACTCTGCCTCGGTCCGCCCGTCTCGAATATTTGTTCTTCATCATCCAGCACAGTTTCGGGTTTTTCTGGTTTGCATTCGGAGGAGTCAGTTTTAATTATTGGTATATCCGGGTGTTTTACAATTTTGTTGACAACGGTAGCTTGTCTAAGGGGTGTGCTGGCGCCTGATGCTGGTGGGGTGCTGCCAGCGGAACTATCGGAAGACTTATTTTCCACGGAGCATCTTCGCTTTCGCAGACCGAAGTTCCCTGGACCAGGTTCAGAAGTCTTCGCAGCCTGTCGCGCTGCTTCAGCTTTCTGCTTTGGTTCAGCTTCATTCGACGGTTCCGTAACTTTTGCGGGTGAGTCAGTTTCCTACATAGAAATAGAGATAGAAGAATTTGTAAAATAATAAGAGAGAATGAAGTAATAATAACATTAAGTTACGGTCTTTGTGATAACCAACCAATAATTTCCATTATAGTGGAGCTTCAGTAAAAAAAGATAACTCTAACATGGCATCAAGTAGAAAACAATAGAATCATTGTAAAAGTTCAAAAACTCGACTTGGAATTATAATTTTGTGTTTCCTTATGTGCACTTACTAATAAATTGTTCCTGGAGGCTGCTGCGCGCATGCTCTGAAGTCTAACACCTTCCATAACCTCAGAGACCCGTCTGAAGGAGAAGTTTGTGCGGAGCCGTCTTGGCTCGTCCTCCCTCCGACCTCCACTCACTGATCCTCCAGTTCCTCCCGTTCCTCCCCGTCGCACTCTTACCGTGACTGCACGACGTTCTACGCTACGTAGAAGTTTGCCCACCTGAAAAGAAGAAAACATTTACTGGTTTTAGCATCAAGGACTGTTTTGCCCGCGAAATTATGTAATGCTCTCTTCTATTAGTTCATTTTAACTGATGTTTTCGCTTTCAGTCCGTAGACATTTAAAACTTCACTAAACAAAACCGACTAAACCGAAGTTATCCCCGACGCACGGCAGAGAAATACACGTTTTTCCTTGCCGCACCACAGTAGAGTTGTATGAGGGATGATTTAGGCCTCGTAACGTAATGAACGTGCTAACCAGAGTGGCATTTCTCCACGTCCATAAGGAGGTACCCATTGAAGTAGATGAAGTGATAACGCGTTTCGGGAGAAGACGTAAAAGAAAAATTGATTTTATTATTTAAATATAGTTATTTTCAAGTACAGTAAGTACATTTTTTACATACATCATAAAATACCTACTTTTTTTATGTATCTATGATTATAAAAATTAATTTATAACTTCTTGTCACTTGACCACGACTATGTGAACGCCCCTGGCACCAAGCTGGATCCACCCTTGCTCGCAAGCTTATTAGGGAACGTTCTTCCCATTTAAAATGACGCACGCATCAGCATATGCGCGGGTATTTGCTCACGCTTGCGTTATTTTAAATTTATTTTTATTTATTTTATTTTTTATTTTTATTTCACACAAAACCCACAGCTCTTTGTTACATTGTACCTACATCTTATGATCTAAAATTATAGCCAAAAACGGATGAATGTCATCTACAAGCACCCGAAGTTCCGACTGTGACCCCCGATGAGCCTTACTATACTAATTTGGAGGCTGAGGCCTGTTAGACCCGCCCTGGAACACGGGTATATTTCTTCTATTTGTCCTCTAACAACAACAGTGTCTGCATAAAATAATAATTTAATAACATTGGAGGCATAAGATGGAAGTTATCTTTGATAGTTATGGAGTCACTGACAAGACTGTACAGCATATATTTTTCGCTTTCAGCAAAGCTTCGTCGGACGACGGGCCACCAGAAACGCTGACACCGCCGTAGCCAATGGTGTTTGATAATAATTATAGATGATGCGTGTCCATACTGCGCGGCGTTTAAAATTGTTCCACTTCACATTATATCACTAAATAGTATAAAACAAAGTCGTCCCGCTGTCTGTCTGTCCCTATGTATGCTTAGACCTTTAAAACTCCGCAACGGAACTTGATGCGGTTTTTTTACTAGATAGAGTGATTCAGGAGGAAGGTTTATATGTATAATACATTGCACCCGTGCGAAGCTGGGGCGGGTCGCTAGTGACATATATAAGTTAATGTATAGTATAATACGGAAAGACATAGCAGTCTATAGAAGTGCAATCTAATTACATCAATTGGTGTAATTTGAGCGCCTGAGTTTCGGTGCCCTATTGTCATATCTACCTAGTATTTTTATATAACGGCCGTAGCTAATACATTCGACATGAAAAGACGTCAACGACAGACCTGCGCGACGTTGTTGATGGGTTTGTTGTCGATGGCGAGTACGACGTCGTCGCGGCGCAAGTCGGCGCGGTAGGCGGGCGACATCGGCACCACGGTGTCGACCAGCACCACGCCCACTCCTTGGCAGCACACCAGACCCAAGGGCCCGGCCACCGCCGGTAGCACAATGTCGAGGACGAGAACGCCCCGCCGAAGCGAAACCTTCACAATACAAATAACATAAATAATGTTGTAGGGCCACGCAGCAGTCTTCTCAGTTGCACGAATGGGCAGATCCGCCCGAGTAAGTAAGTACCACGATCTCACTAAAGGCCAGCTTGAAGTGGAAGTGTTATACTTCTACGTTTCCGCTGGTAAGTGAGGCATCCGGGGCCCATTTTATTAAAAGCTAAACTTATGGGTGTTGCAAATGTTGCGATTATCACTTAACATCGGGTGAACCGCCGTCTCGCTTGCCACCTTCTCACTTAAAAAAATCAACGGCCATTATCCCAAGCCACTCTTTGTCCTAAGGCGAATCTCCTGTTAAAATATCAGAATTACACGAAATTAAAAAATAATTATGTAAGTTTAATCATACAAATGACTTTGCTACAAGAAATAACTATTTATGGTTTTAACCAACTTTTAAACTTAGCTTGAATAATGGTATCTAATTGTGTCTTCTCTTCTAAGACACACACACACACACACACACACACACAAAGTGTAATAATAAATGATACTTCGCAGATAAGTTAAACTTGTCAACCATCTTTGGTGTCGCCTGGCAGACTGTTCGGGAAAAAGCGGAAAGCATTTGAAGATGCTGGATTGTAGAAGGACTATTGATGTGCTTTACATTAATTCTTTTAATTTTTTTGCTACACTGAAATACTTCAGGGTTTGAACGGGGCGCTAAATGATTCAGATACTTACACGGCAAGTACTCCTTATTTATCTATTCACGGGGTTTGAATTTGGAATATAATTTCGATTTTGGCTGTACCTAATGACAAGATTTGTTGTAATATGCTCTTAAAATTTAGGTTTACCCATCCATGTGAATCGACGGCCAGAGCCGCTCTGACGCATCCGTTGCCGCCTGGCCAATGTAAACGGGTTACTTCGACCAATCGAACAGTAAGCCGCCCCTGTGGTGTCGGGCCATCCTCTCCATCCGTGCTGCCTGGTTCCGATTTCGGGAAGAACGGCTTGTATCTGCAGTGAGAATTAAAACAATTGAAAGTTTTATAAAAACGCTAAGAAAATTATAACGTGCTCAGCGGTGAAGGAAAACATCGTGAGGAAACCTGCATATTTTCGAAATAATAACAAAAAAAGTATTTCGAAGATATGTTAAGTCCGCCAATCCGCATTAGGGTGTGTGGGTGGTGTACTTCTGTACAGAGGAGGCCTTTGCCCAGCAGTGGGACATGTATAGGCTGATACTATAAGAAAATTTCAAAAGTCCAGCTAAGCTGATCCAAAATAAAAATAAATAATAAGGCTTGTACAACAATTACAATTTTAGATACAGATACCTATGATTTTGGATTTATTGTTTCTAATATAGAATGAGTTTTCGAATTTCTTCTATACGTTTTCCTGATTAGCATCACATTTAGATAATTTGTATATTGCTCACCGTATCTTGTAAGTGGGAAGCGTATGCCTTTGCGCAACTGCCCGTCTAATATGAGCTGCCACTAACGATGCCAGTCTAGGCTTCAGCTGCCTCCCTTGGAAGCGGCCTCTAACCCGCAGCTCCAGCTTCGGTGGCGTCTCGAAGGCCAGTGCCCAGTGGGTGTACGGAGTTCGGCGGAACATCAAGCGCACATTACCGCTTATGCTCTCGACTGCAATGTTCGATATGACTTATGGTGAGCGGATCTGTTTGCTGTCAGTACATAGAATATTAAAACTTCATCGAACGCAGAACTCGCCGGCTAGCCAGACCAGACGGGCTTTATACGGCCCACCACGTGCAGTAGGGCCGCGCACCCATGCGTGCGTTATCTTAATTGAGAGGAATGTCACCTACGATGATCAATACGGACCGTGACTCCGATGGCTGATAAGGGATTAATCGTGGGCTGGAGGCGGTAATGTTCGATACATTGATGCCTTATTTGTATCTTGACATTATTCTAATTATAATCTGCATAACTCTTATAATTAATAAAATTGTTTAAATAATTATTTTAAGGCATGACAAACTTTAAAAATACATGAATCCTAGTTAGATTAGTTAGCAAGCTGCATTAAATCTTTTGTCCACTACGTTTGCCTTTGGGTTTGAAATTAGGGAGTTAGATGAAACTAGTTTATGCCTCGGATTTTAGCAAATGGCTTAATTTTGTTACAAACAGTCGAACGACTATCATAACAAATGAATCACTGGTTCAGGAATGTACCCACGTCCAGAAAAGCGAGGAACTGCGCTACAATGTAGAATGTTTACTAATTATTTTTTATTGAGCATAAAAGAAGTAGCCAGAGGATTTGCAATTGGGAAACAAGATATTTATTCCGACATAGGCATCTAATGGAGTGCTTACTGCGTAATTTGCTATCAATCACTTTCCACTTTTGAAGGGATATAATGAGATATTATAACATTACTAGCTGACCCGGCAAACCTTGTTTTGTCATGTAAATTTTTCACGAAAATCGGTCGCGCCGTTTCTGAGGAGTTCAATTACAAACACGACAATAAATGCACACACATATAGAGGATAACTTTTTAAAATTGTATTAAACATTTACATTCTTTAAACATCAATATTTATCGAGTTATTAAATTTTCCAAAACAACGAATTTTAAAACACCCTTACGTAAAACTGTAACGTAAAGTTCATTTGTAAAGGTAAGAAAGCATATGAATGGGTTGAATGAATTTAAAAGAGACAAAACACTGTTAGAAGTAGAGGCTTGTAATGGGACGCTGTGGCAACGAATGAAAAAGTCTCTGAATGTATGAATCAGTCAGTGTATAGGATGTTACAGTAGTATGTTTAAAAAATATTTGTTTTTAATTATAAATTTTATTTAAAGTTAATTTTTATTATGATTATTGGCAAGTAGCGTTAGACGTGTATTCATTTATTGTCGCAGTGATAACGACACGCTGTATATTAGAAGTAAAGTCATTGTGTTTGTTGATATTAAAATTTTAAATCCTGCATCATCATCTGGAACAGCCATTGTTTTCTATATACACATAGAGTTTCCAAACACAAATACCTGTAATGGATATATTAGCGATCTTTCCTAATAGCATTACGGCGTCCACGTCGATTCTGAAGTTGCCATCGTATGATAAATCGAATCTGATGTCGAGGGAGCGAAGACGGGCACCGTCCTCCTCAAGCTCACCGCTTAGCAATTGCAAGTTGGCTATGCTCGGAAACTCTGTGCCCACTTCTAAGGAACGAAGCTGGAAAAGAGCACGAAATATTGTTATTGACGTTTCATTGGTATGATTATGGCTAGATATGTATGGATCTACTTATATGTAGTGACAACCAACCGGAAGAAGTAGCGTTGGAAGGCCTCCCACTAGAAGAACCGAGTAAGAGTCGCGGGCAACTGGATACAAATGGAAAAGTCGTTGTGGCGTTTTAAAGAGGAGGCCTTTGTTCAACAATGCACGTATGCCGGCCGATTTAGACGTAAATGTATAAATGTTAAGGGATATACAGAAATATTTATGGACGAATTGACCGCGTGGAAAGCTTCATGACTGCAGTATACAATTAGTCTACTTGAGACTCCACCACCATAGCTTCCCTTATAATAATTAGATAAAAAAAAAACCTGGGACCTATATTGAATGAAAACCGAGCTCTCGAATTCTCGGACATGGAGCTATCACGGCTCATACACATATATCTATGTATATATATTTTATTTATCTATTTTATTTCCTAACTATTTTTTCCATAGGTTAAGAGAAACGTAATTAGTAATTAGAAACTCCAAACCGTTTAACACGTTCCATGTCAGCAACTCATCCCTGTGCGTTTTTTCTTGGTACCACCAAATATAGTAAAAAATTTATGTAAATTAAATGGTGGCATAGATGAATGCATTAAATGCTTGATTTTTAATATATAAAATGAAAACAAATCATAATTGTTCTCACCGTCAGCGACTCGAATATTTTCCCGGAGGAAGTTTTTGCCAATAGCTCTGCCAACTCGCTGGCCATCCGGCGGCGCAGCCAGCGAGTGTCTGCCGTACTCTGCTGGAATATGAACTGCAGCATCGCGTTCAGCACACCCTCAGGAGTGCTCCCAGCCCCGCGGGTCAACTCATTCAGGATCTCCTATGGAATGATATTTATTTTAGATCAACTATTGCAAAGGGTGTCTCAATGAAGCGTCCAAAGCCAATGTGTGTGTGGAGCATTCGTGCTACGGCATTAGACACCGAATGGAATTTTACTCTTAACTTTTCGAGTTTTTGTTAATGCCAAAGGAAAACTTTTGAATAAATTTAGCCATATATTTGGTACTTGAAAAAAAAGGGAAATAATAAAGAACAAGAAAAATCTGGACTCAAACCGGGGTCTTCTGGTTTCGAGACCCTATTGAGAGATTTCTCACCTGAGCTATTATAAACTTGTAGATGGTGGCGAAATTTACCTTCGTATTCTAATGATATAGTAGCAGTTTTTCATTGCCTGTAAACATGGATAAAAAGACGTTTTCTAAAAATGAAACCTAGCTAGATCGAGTTATCACCCCCAACATAACAAATGTCTTGAAAACAGTTGGAGTAGAATCGGATTATATATACATATATAAAAGAATTGCTCGTATACAGGTATTAGATAAGAACTATACGAAAATATTGACCACGTGTAGGCACTTCCATTGCCATATCGTTTTTACATATAGTATCTTATTTTTTTGCTGTTTGATTTTAGCGTTTACGCGTGTAAATTTTTTCAATAGTCGTAATTTATGCATATAAAAAAATTTTTGCCTGTTACAGAGAATAGATATCTAAATTTGGACTCAATCCATTTCAAAGTAGAATGGATTTTTTTCCTTAATAAAAATATGTTAGCATATATTTATTCCATTATCATACATTTTGTTAATTTCTGGTAACATATTGCATTATGTCCTGCGAAGTGAAACAATTTTTATTTAATATTCGAAATGGTTAAAAAACATTAACAATTCTCTTTTTAATTTTTTTTTTAATTTAGCGGCTTAAAACTAAAACTACTTAAAATGGAAGTGAGTCAAATTAGAATGGCTTCGTCTGTAACACTAAATATTTCAAACACTTGCGAATGGACCATGCTGTAATCAAGAATTTTCAAAACACATATTTACTACGTTTCGTTGTAAAATTGTCGTTTACCTTGAGTTACTACGTTATAGTTATGAACTTAATTCTTTTTTCCATTGCCATAACATTGATAAAATTTAATCATTAAAAAGTTTACAGACAGAGCTGGCTGTTCGACATTTAAAATGTTTAATGCATGATATTACCTCATTTTGTTAGCAGTTACAATATAATAGGATTAGTTAGGTGTTAGTAAGAAATAATCACTATTATCTTATTTAATTGACAGATATACTTATACAAAGTTTTTTTTCTTATTTACACAATTATATTCATTCTTAAGTCGTAGTTTACGAGTATCTTTCCTAAATAAGAGTAATAAAACAAATCATCATGGAAATTTCTAAAAGAGGAAAACATTTTTTAAGACATTTCATAAAATACAAACTTTAGTATTAGTCTACTTAACAAAGTGGCAAAAAGAATAAAGCAGCGTTGTTCATTTTTTTACCCGAACTAAAGGGGAGAGACACCAGTTGCTCTCTTTAAAGCTTAATGGACGTTTGGCTATATAAAAGCGAAGTCCGATTCTTAAAGTGAATGGGTATGATCCAACAAAATCTCGAAATGTTAGGTACCTACATACGAAATTGGCGTTTCACGTCGAAAAAAATATGAAATTAAAGATTTAATCAATCGAAGTATGTACCATTATTATCTAAGCACTGTCGCCATTTTATAGGAACTACCTATAAACACATGTGTTTTATATTACTTTTGCCGTGAAAAGTTTCGCATAGTCTAAAGGTTTGTTTTCGTGAATACAAAGATGTAATAAAACTCACGTCTATTTACGAGCACTAACGAATTGGTAAATAGAATAATTAAGGGTCGTTATTTTGGGGTTGCCGTTCATGTAAATGTTCATTTAAACGTAACCTTTAAAGCTTAGGAAGCTTTTATACAAAATGTTTGTATAGGCTTTGCCGAGCGAACATTGGAACAGTGCCAACGATACAACCAGGACCATCAATTCATGCAGCTAATAGAAATTAAATTGAAAAAGTAATCGTTTTAAATAAATACGATAATGACGACACTTTTTATAAAGAAAGTCATGATACGGCTTGATATGCTTTTCTTGAATGACAGCATTTAACATAAAATCAGAGTATTATAATTTTTTGTTTTAAAACGTCTTTATTCATACGGCATATCCATATTTTGTTTTTAAAAGTCCTTAATATATGGCCTTTTTGTTGGTAACGTTTTGATATCGTGATAGACCCAACTGAGGATATTTAAAACATCAGAATAGGCTCTATCAGCCGCAAGTTTTTTAATTCACTGTATTTTTAAACATTACATAAGCCTTAAATATTTATTATTTTTTGTAGTATTAGTATATTAATATATACTTTCTTATAAATGTGCTACAATTTTAAATCGATTGTTATAAATGTGATTATTTTATCACATCACCCTATAAATCTTTAGGGTGTCATAATATTGGCGACGAAAAAGGCCGTCTAAATTTGTTCCTTCATTTGTTCTTTGTGACACGTTCTTACGTGCAATATGCTACATTTACGACGTTTTCACGATCTATAAAACCAAAAGACGATTTTGGGCGAACACCCAAATATACTTGTAAGGTTACTCAAATAAATCAAGATTATAATTTTACAAGTTAAAAGATCAAGATTTCATTCGAAAAAGATTTGCAACACTGTTTTTTCATTATATTCTAAAATATAATCATTGTTTCACCATCTCGTCGATCTACTTAATGAAATTAAATTTTGGTAAAATTTTCATCAGTATTGTACAAGTTTCTAATTAAAAGGTCGACAGCCTCTCTATTAAAATGAAATCAAATTACTTACGGGCGGCAATGTGACAGGGAAGGTAAATTGCTGCTCCGGAGGCTGTTTCTTTTCGAAGGGCCTGATGAAGTAGATGAGAAGGGCTACGGGTATCGCTAAAGCGGCGGCGGCTCCGAACAGCGCTGCTAAAAGGAGCCAAGTCCAGTCCGGCATGATTGCTTGATTAGCTGAAGAGAAACACATACTTAGTCAGAAATGGCCTAGTGCTATCAGCTAGTGTGTAGTGGCGGCGGGGCTTAGTAGCCCCGCCGCCACTACATAGCCACTACATAGCGGGAACACTAGTTTTTGAATGTGAAACCAAGTGGTTCCTCTGGATACCCTTTGCTGGTCTGCGGTTTAAGGCCGACCCAAGAGGGCCGCTCCTAGTGGGCTTAAATGGGCGTTTAAAGCCCGTCCTAGATGCTTGCTGGGAGGGTGCGGGGGATAGGTAGAGGGTGGTAGAGGAGGAGCCACTCTCTTAGTATTCTGCAACTGGAGTATCACGGAGGAAAAAGAGTTTCGGTATTGCGTGTGGCCGATCACCCTATCTTCCACGACGGCGGGGCTGCACTGCTGTTGCAGTTGGGGTCTGGGAGGCTTGCTGCTTCTTAGCAGTAAGCGGGTATGCGTAGACATTTCCCTCGCGTTACAAAAAAAAGGTGGCGTTATTCTTGAGATGTATCGTATCGCACATCCCAGTGGCTTTTGATGATTTTTCCCGTATTCACCTCTTGTATTTTGTGTGTCGTATACACCGGTACAAAAAGAAGAAATAATGCTTGTGATTAATCTTTAAACATGAACAGATCAGCACGCTTTTTAAATCCCAATACACAGGAAGTATTCGGTTGATTGAGGCGACTTGATTTTTTTTATTACTTGTTTCTATAATAAAATGAGATCTTGGGACAAAATTATGGAACAGAAGGACAACAGCTAGTATAACGCAAGGCGATTTTTCTTAGTTTTACCGAATGACCAGGTTATATAAT
Organism: Iphiclides podalirius; assembly: GCA_933534255.1. Lineage (NCBI taxonomy): Eukaryota > Metazoa > Arthropoda > Insecta > Lepidoptera > Papilionidae > Iphiclides > Iphiclides podalirius. The sequence goes on along the minus strand of OW152817.1, from coordinate 4,444,426 downwards.
TTTTTTTATAGTAACAACATTGCCCTTGCTTTAGGATAACTTTATCCTGTGTTGTAAGGACGTTTTACAAACATAAATTTCACGCGAACAAACGCCCAGATGCCAAACAACTATCTGTGAGTCACACAAATAGTAGTCCCGTTTGAGAATCGAACCCACGATCCCCGACGCCGAAGCCAATACCTTGGCCACTGTGCCAAGGAGACGTCAGAATCGGTAAATCTTCTAAAAATGTATCGTGTACATTAATTAAGAACGAAATAAAGACTTGATTAAATTTGCTTTTTTAATTATTAGCCAAGAAAATTTAAATAACATATGAAACATTGATCTCCACCCACTCACTAAAAAAATTAAAACCGTAAAATCTCTCTATATTAATTTTAAATTACGATTATTCTAAGATAAAAGCTTGTAATTGAAACAGTTCTTAGTTTTAAATGTTTACTACGAATTTTTAACGCGTCGTAACTCGTAACTAGAATAAAAGACAACGTAGTAAATTTTACGTCATTCATCCATCACACTTATAAATTTCACTTCTACCGATATTTCAATAAGGTCGAGAATAGATTGCGTGGAGATAAACTTTTAGATATTGGTGATTCCCCTGGAATTCTCGGCAACCAGGAGTAGTGCTGCCATTAAAAAATATTAAGTTGACTGATTGAGATTCGTTTTACACAGTACATGATGAAATATTTTTAAATACTTAATGTGTAATGGTAATACGGTGTAATGGTAACACGGAAACACGTTATTAACTTGACGGTAGATAAAAACCAGATTACGGTAATTACCGTGTATATTGGAGACAAGCTTTTGTAATTGAAACAGTTCTTAGATTTAAATGTTTACTACGAATTTTTAACGCGTCGTAACTCGTAACTAGAATAAAAGACAACGTAGTAAATTTTACGTCATTCATCCATCACACTTATAAATTTCACTTCTACCGATATTTCAATAAGGTCGAGAATAGATTGCGTGGAGATAAACTTTTAGACATTGGTGATTCCCATGGAATTCTCGGCAACCAGGAGTAGTGCTGCCATTAAAAAATATTAAGTTGACTGATTGAGATTCGTTTTACACAGTACATGATGAAATATTTTTAATTACTTAATGTGTAATGGTAATACGGTGTAATGGTAACACGGAAACACGTTATTAACTTGACGGTAGATAAAAACCAGATTACGGTAATTACCGTGTATATTCGAGACGCTGCCTGCCTTAGCCAATTGCGTTTTGCACCTGTTTGCCCATGAAGGTGGAAGGGCATTGCACGGAAGAGTGAATTCAACCTTAGTTAAAGGTTTGAAAAGCACATAGAAACTCACAAACATAAATATAGTCGATAATAGAATTATTTTGTTAAATAACGATAAATATTAAGTATAACGGTGAATAAAAATAAAGAAATTCGAACATTTAACAACATCCACGGTCACTGTGTGAACAATGTGTACTGTTAGCACTAATTTCGTTATTTCTCAATTGCGCTTTGACATTTTAATTTGCTTATCTTATTTCGTAAGTTGTTACTAATACGGTGAAAAAAAAAACGGAGTACAATTTTATTTTATTGCTTGACCTAGATAGTAAGTGGAAATCAACAAGTAACTCTACGTGTTAACGTTACACGTAAATTAAAATTATTAAAATGCTTAATATGCGTAGGAAAACGCCTGACCCGCCCAGACTAGCGATATGAATAGACGGTAATAAATTATATGATAACGAATTAACTTTATACCGTATCTAGATATTATTATAAAGTTAACGGTATCGTAGATAGGTCAGTCGTTGCTAAAATGTAACGGTGAAGCAATTTAGTGACATACATGTTTACAGCTCAATTGAATATCAATTAAAAATAGCAACTGATAAAGAAATATGAAATCGTACGAGTATTTTGCTCGATTACATAGAAGCGAATATGATCGCTTCTATGAAATCAATTGCATAAGCTTATGCACATTTATGCTCGTATCATTTAATTTGAAATAGGTATTTCATTTCCCCGTAATATAGTACTCCGTGGATGTAGATGTCGTATGTATTATTATGTAGAGGCTTCCTTATTTTTTTTCCTTTTTTCAAAACTCATTTTCTTTTGTTAAGGAAAACCGAAAATGACATATTTTTTTGGATTTTCAGGCATATTCACTACTTAATTTTTATAATTCCTTGAAAAAGTTAAAACAATGATTTGTTATTTTCAATTATTGTATGTTCAGGCTTTTAATATTAGCTCACAGTAAAAAAGTATTTCGGTACAAAATTTATTGAAATTAAAAGCGACGTCATCAAAATATACTTATATCATATAGACGCGGTCTCTATTCAAGATACTCTTCAACAGGACGCCTCTAACAGTGGTCGCTTTACGTGAAAAATGAGAACCATTAGGATTATAAATTTAAAGAGATAATAAGTTAGATTATAAATTGATAGGAGCAGTAAAGTAGCAGTATTTACACTGATGGGCAAAGGCTTCCTCTTTACATGGGGCATTAGGGCATAGTATAGTCCACCACGCGAAACCACCGCGTATGGGCCGACTTCGTATATCTTCATTATTTTTTATTTTTAGGTCGATAATATGCAGTTTTCCACACGATGATTCCTTTCGTCAATGAGCATGTGATAAATCAGCACTTAAAATAACTATTAACGATTTCATTGGCACTGGATTTTGATCTCAGTTTGCTCGATATCGAAATAAAAGCGAGAGTCCGGACACGGAGCTATTGCGGCTCATAAATTCCTATATTTATACTAATATCTTTAATTTAAGAATAACCTAATGATTTTTGTGAAACTTAATACTTTTTGTGCTATGCATGGTGTGTCCTATTAACAACAGGTCTACAGGTAACTTAAGAAATGAAAAGTCACGATAACTTTTTTGATTGTCACTTTTTGAATTTGTTCCTTTGGATTCTATTATTTTCATTCTGCACGTATAAGTAATGATTTATTTTAACAAAAACTAACTACACAATAAGTAAGTACAATAAGTATTAAATAAATTTTGCAACGAAAACAATAACAGGTACACAATTATTTGATGATCTAATTTAATAGTACCTAACACATTTTTTTAGTTTATCAAATAATTACTAATCAAGTAATATAATTGTTTTTTCGCGGATTTTATAACAAATACTTTAATTTACTGTTTAGTGAAATAATGTATCATTATTTAATCTTAAACACTATCATTTTTTAATTGTGTATTTATAATAGAGTGAATAATTAACTTAAAATACACCCCATGCTCTCTTATAACTGTAGAAAAATACAAGTGATTGGTTGCGCCCTCTTAACTATAATGAAATTGAAAATCTTGTTTTTTTTTTTTTTTGAACTGATGTTTTTGCTTTCAGTCCCGAGACTATTAAAGCTTCATCTGACGCAGAACCGGTGGGCTAGCCAGAACCCACGGGTTTGGGCCCTCCGCTGTGGGTAGGGCCGCGCATGTGCTCATGCGTGCGTTTAACTACGACATGTCATCTAAGGGCCATCGAAGTTGCGGTGCGGACCGAGACCCCGATGGCCGTCGACTGTGTTTTCAGCTAATCGGTGGCTGCGGGCGGTAAGAACCGCCCTGGAACGCGGGTGTACCTTGTGTACGCGTTGTGTTGGTCTCGCCGTGCTCGGAGGCGAGTGCGAACTATTGTGTTTGTTGGTACACTAGCTGTGGGTGTAGTGTTATTCGGCGGGACCCCCGGCGGTGGGTCCGGCTTATCTAAGTCCCCTTCCTCGACCGGGTCGATGAGGATGTTTCGCGGGCGACGCTTGTTGACGTTCACGTTTGTGTCGGGTTGGTAATTTGCTGCGCTTACCACCAGAGGGTTGGGATGATGTTCGGCTCTATCGAAGAGCCGTTTTGTCAGATCTTTGAAATATTCGCGAATCGCCGGGAGTCTGCAATCGCTGTGCAGATCGACGTTGCGTTGATACCACTGCGCACCGGTTGCACGGCGGATGAACTTATTTTGTACTATTTGCAGCTTGTACAAGCGAGTAGGGTGCGTGTGGGCGAAGATCATGCATGCGTAGGACATAATAGGTCGTACGCAGGTCTTATATAATAATAATTTGTGCCTTAAGGGCATTTTACTTTTAGCGTTAGTTAAATTGTGTAGCGGGCCGGAGACGAACGTGGTTCTATTACGAACGTTATTAATGTGCGTAGTAAATGACATACGCGAGTCGAAAATGACTCCTAAGTATTTTACCTTTTTCTCCCAGGGGAGCGGTTGGCCATAAAGGGATATTTGCCCCAACTTTCTACATTGGCGAGGGCCATTATAAAGATGAGACGGGTAAGTACTTCGTGTGAAGTGAATCGCCACACTTTTTTCGGGATTTATTTATATTCTCCATTTGCGGAACCAATCGCCGAGGCGGTCGGCGGCGCTTTGGAGTCGAGTGGTTAGTATTCTAAGGTTGCGGTCTGAATAAAAGAACGCGGTGTCATCCGCGAAAAGCGCGAGATTGACATGGGGGTCTTTGGGTATGTCACTCGTGTAGAGCGTAAAGAGCAAAGTTGAAAATCTTATAATTAGAATCAGTTAACTATATCTATATATATATTTACATTTATATATGAATGTGTATATATTTTACATTTACTGGGGTAATCCCTGAATAATCCCTTGATGCCCCAAAAAAAAAACAGACTCACTTTCTCTCTCCGACACTAACTCACTCACTGCCCCATTCTCCCTCACACTTACTCACACACTCACGGCGCGCGATGATTGTTTTTATAATATATTCTTTAAATAGTATGTAGGTTAATCTATAGTCTTAGATATCCACAAGGGAAGTAGCGGGTTATTCCCACTACAAGTGTCCATGACAACTTACTTGGAAAACTCGGCAAGAAGTTGTTACAAAGATTATGGAAATAAATGAAATTTTAATTCTAAAATTATCACGAATTACACTTCAAATCTTCACTACATAGTTATAAAACAAAGTCCTCCCGCTGTCTGTCTGTCCCTATGTATGCTTGCTTAAAACTCCGCAACGGAACTTGATGCGGTTTTTTTTTACTAGATAGAGTGATTCAAGAGGAAGGTTTATATTATGTATAATACATTGCACTCGCGCGATGCCGGGGTGGAACGCTAGTTATATATATACAATTCTTCTGTACGTGTGTATGTCCCTGAACTTCTCCTAAACGGCTGGACCAATTTTAATGAAATTTTTTGAGTGTTTTCAAGTCGATTCGAGAATGGTTTAGATTCACAATTCGGGACACTACAACTCTTTTTTATATCAAACTGTCACGGTTAAATGTACCTAATAACAGAATGTTACTTTAAAACAATTGATTTCTGTAATTGAAAGCATTCGCGTGTGATATGACCGCAAGGGTATTGCTGCTGCATAATGAATCAGATTCTACTGTGTTTTATCGTATTGCGCCATTATCGAGTAGCATGCCAACGCTTTGAACGGCTTTTTACAAACAGATTAAATAAGGACAATCACCCCGAAACAAATATCTGTAAATTATAAATTATAAAAAATATGTGTGGAAATCGAACCCCGACCCGTAGCGTGGAATTCTATCGCTTAGCAACTGACCCAATTGGGTCATGAAAAGTCAGTTGCAGGAAGGAAATGCATTGTTTTCAAGCAATGCCAGTTTTAGACGATTTTAAATTGACACGCCTTCATAAGTAAATGATATTTAATATTTTTAAGTCTTACATAAATATAAAATAAATATTTATTTGTAAAGTTTATCTAAACTATTGCATGGTAAAAAATCTCAGGCATTTTTGTTTAAATAATTTTATAATAATTTCTTGTATTTACGCGATTACACATTATAAATGAAACTAATTTTACGGATTTATCGCGTTTATTTTTAATTTAAGTTCTCGACGTTTCGAACCCTTTACAGCGTTCATGGTCACGGGACAGACTGAGGTGTTAGACGTCTGATTGTCAAAGTTATCCCGGGCTACCGTCAGTTTTTGTATTATTGATTTTGTGTCCGATCTATGCAGAGGGAGCTAATTGTATCTTGTCTTGCAGTAGTGGTTCTTTTGGGCTTAGATTTAATTTTATTGATTATAGGATCCCAAGCTGATGGTAGTACCCAACCCTCTTCTCTATTGAAATTAGGGGTGTTTTTTAATTTCAATAGCCTCGCGAATCATCCTTGGGAGGAATCGGTGTTCTTTTGCAAGGATCTGTGGTCTATCAAACCTGATGTAGTGGTTGGGCCAATTTAGAGTGTGCTCACAAACAGCAGACTTGTTTAATCTACTATGTTTTATGTCAGCTATATATTCTTTCACGCGGGTTTTTATAGGTCTTTTGGTTTGTCCTATGTAAGAGAGCCCACATTCACAGTCAAGTTTGTACACTCCTGGATCTTGCAGAGGGATATTACACTTGACAGATGGTAAAAACTGACTAATCTTCTTCAGCGGCTTGTAGAATGTATTAATTGAAGCCCGCTTTAAGATATAGCCAATCTTGTCTTGTGGGTTTGCCTAAAATACACAAACCAGACTTGCCATTACGGCCTATTATAAGCCAGATCGACTCACCAACTTACAGACTGGCTCAACATCTAGTACAAATTCTCTCACCGCTGAGAGGACACACACGGGCATACACAAAGGATTCGTACCATTTTGTTAGTGAGATAAAACAACTATGTCTTGCTGACAATGAAACAATGGTCAGTTTTGATGTACAGTCTTTATTACATGCCTACCATTAGAAGACTGCATCTCAATAGTAACAAGGAAGCTAAAAGAGAATAACATGCCGGAAGAGTATGCATTACTACTTAAACATTGCCTAACATCCGGCTATTTGCTTTGGAAGGAGGAATTTTACATACAGATAGATGGTGTAGCAATGGGCTGCCCAGTATCTCCCATTGTCGCTGACATATTTATGGAAGACTTTGAGGAGAAGGCCCTTCGCACAGCTCCCATTTATCCAAGGTTTTATAAGAGGTATGTAGATGACATCTTCACCATTTTACCAACAAGTAAAGTTAATGCATTTTTCAATCACCATAACTCAGTAAATTCCAAAATACAATTCACTATGGAATTAGAGAATAATAACTCTTTAGCTTTCTTAGATGTTTTGGTCATCCGCAATCCAAATAACACTATAAGTCACACTGTGTATAGGAAGGCAACCCATACAAATAGATACTTAAACGGTGACTCTCACCACCATCCATCCCAGTTAGCTACCGTGGGTAAATCTTTGTTTCAGAGAGCACAAGGGATCTTTGACAAACAACACCTGGCCGCTGAGCTTCAACATATCAAGCAAGTTCTGCATGACAACAAACTTCGAGCACCGCGCCTACGTCACAGTGACCGAGTGAAACCAGCCACAGTGGAGCGAGTACCTGCTGTTCTACCATATGTCAGAGGAGTCACCGACAAGATTGGCTATATCTTAAAGCGGGCTTCAATTAATACATTCTACAAGCCGCTGAAGAAGATTAGTCAGTTTTTACCATCTGTCAAGTGTAATATCCCTCTGCAAGATCCAGGAGTGTACAAACTTGACTGTGAATGTGGGCTCTCTTACATAGGACAAACCAAAAGAGCTATAAAAACCCGCGTGTAAGAACATATAGCTGACATAAAACATAGTAGATTAAACAAGTCTGCAGTTTGTGAGTACACTCTAAATCGGCCCAACCACTACATCAGGTTTGATAGACCACAGATCCTTGCAAAAGAACACCGATTCCTCCCAAGGATGATTCGCGAGGCTATTGAAATTAAAAAACACCTTAATTTCAATAGAGAAGAGGGTTGGGTACTACCATCAGCTTGGGATCCTATCATCAATAAAATTAAATCTAAGCCCAAAAGAACCACTACTGCAAGACAAGATACAATTAGCTCCCTCTGCATATATCGGACACAAAATCAATAATACAAAAACTGACGGTAGCCCGGGATAAGTTTGACAATCAGACGTCTAACACCTCAGTCTGTCCCGTGACCATGAACGCTGTAAAGGGTTCGAAACGTCGGGAACTTAAATTAAAAATAAACGCGATAAATCCGTAAAATTAGTTTCATTTATAAATAATTTTATTTCATATGAAATTAATTTATATTATTGACAAAGATTAATTTCATATGAAACAACGGTAGTAGCGTACAACAGCGTAGCATACAACAAAGCTAACGGGGGTAGAGCCACGCAGCAGCCTCGGCTGTTGCACGAACGGGCAAGCTCGTCCGGGTAAGTACCACGACCTCGCAGAAGACCGGCGTAAAGTGGAAGTATGACAAATACTTTCGCGTTTCATCTGGTGAGTGAGGTAGCCGGAGCCCCATTTCCAAAAATGTCATTGTAAACGCATCTGCAAACCCTAGGGTGTAGCAGAGGTCCGTGGGCGGCGGTATTCACTTAACATCAGGTGAACCGTCTGCTCTTTTGGCAACTTTTCACATAAAAAAAACAAACTTGGGTGCATATTGCACAAGTCACCAGTAGTCTAATCTTATTTAAATTCTAACCTACTTAGTAAAACTAAACTTAATGTAAATCAATCGTGTTAATGGAATACCAATACCATACACTGACGCCCGGTTTCTGAAACACTGATCATCACATAATGATCTTATTAATGATCAGAATGATCCATTCAAAGAGTTTAACAATCCTTTTGGCAACTCAAATAACATTTGAAAAGCCATTTGACAACTGATTAGTTGACTTCTACGATGATCAGTGTTTCAGAAACCGGGCGTGAGATGTTCAACTTATAACGTTTCCTAGGTTTAAAAATCAGTCTTATATTTAATCTAGTATTTGTAGTGTCTTTTAGTGATTTCCTATTAATGTAAATTGCAAACCTATATTAACCAAAAATGACCGAATAATGAAACATTTTTGTAGCTTTTTTAGTGTTACAGGTAATGGCGGCCACCATATCACCAAAAGAAAAGAATACATGAAAAGATGGGCCGACATTTAATTGAACCGAAAGTGCAATCATTAAATAAAAATCGTGAAATGTAATACTTTGTAATATCCACTTAATACAAGTTTTAATACAAAATTCAAGAAAGTGCATTAAGATGATGGCTCTTGCTTGGCAAAGGTCTGTAGTTCAGGGAAGCAGTGCCGGATTAAGCAAGCGCGGGGCCCGTAACGAATTCTTTCAAACATCCCATTATCTGCTATGGGTTCTTAAGTATAAAGCGATAAAACCAATTCCATACACTTACTAATTTAATAAGTTTCACTCAAATAATTAAGGCTCAAGCAGAGATGAGTGGGTTTAAATATGGCCCTTTGGCTCGGGGCCCGTAACAATCGCTACTTTTGCTACGCGGTTAATCCGGCACTGCAGGAAGGACTTCAATTTATAAAATGTAATATCAAATCATAATGTTACAAAATTAACCAGCTTTGGTGACTTTCTTAATCTTATCAAGAAATGTTAAAAATTCAATGTTTTAGTTCAATGTCCAGATGTACATAATAATACATATTCGATCGGTTCGAAGCTCAGTCTCGTCAAGAACCTAAATTAACAAATTGACTAACTGTATTGATATGATGGATAAATTCGTGTTGTAATTTAAAATTTCATTATTACATTTATTTATTTATTTTTGTAAATATTTAATTTTGAGTATGAACTTAAATAAATTCCGTCGACTTTAATATATCAGAATAAAAATATGGCTATCTTTTATTAGAAATAAGATTGTAGACATTATTAGTAATATTTAACGAATTTAATTTAAAGTATAATTACGTAATTATAAAACAGGATTGACAACGTATAGGATTTGGTAACTCGAGTGGTGTAGAGATGGAAAGGATACGGATTAATGAGGGTTGCGTTAGTTTAGGACGAACTCAATTATCCCTGGAATTATCTATCGTTTTATTTCAATTGGTGATATTATATTATGCAGAGATTTTTTTTTTCATTTATTAAGAAGATTTTTGCTCATGAATGTTTAACAACATTTATATAACTTTATAAGTATACCTAAAATTTAAAATTAGATTAATAAAAGGAAAGCAATTGAAGCGTTTTCGATGTAAAATTTCAAGACGTAATACTGTATCACCAACAATGCACAACAATCATTCCTTTCTTACGCCCACAACTCACCTGCTAACAGATTCACCTTAAAACAATGTTACTATTCTAAAAGAACATACGCACTAAACAACAATTGACATGAAACTAGTAACTTCTTAGATAATTTTACAATTAATCGTATATTTGATGCGGGGGCGGTGATTATGGGGAGTCTGAAGATGGATACATTTTATTTAGCCAGCCGGTAAACCGGCGGCTTGCACGCTCTCTTCCACAACTGACATTTCGCCTCTAAAATTATTATTTTGATAAACCACCCAGGAATCTGCTGGGCATGCGCGGGCTCTCGCCAATTGGAACAAAGTTCATGCAAGGTATTGGAGCTCCCACAAGCAAAGAGAGTCGCGGATTTGACACATGTTTGAAGAATTCAACTTAAAAACGAGCAATCGCAGATGGCTCGATAAAACATTCGTTCAGGTTTTAAATTGCAGTTTTGATTGGATAAATAGACACGAACTTCACGTATTTCCATTACTCGATGGGATGTTTTGATGAATTTTAATTAGCGCCAGGACTGGATGGCTAAGGACGCTTGCGCGTAACTCAAATCGATACGGGGTTTTTTCTATACGTAGGTATAGGTACGCAATCATGACTACATACGGGATTGACCGGACCAAAACACCGAGGGGGAGAGTTTGCAGCCGGCTGCTTGTTACAAATTTCAACTCATGACGTATCGATTTGTACACGTACTGTTGATCTATTTTATCAAAGGAGATGCTTGCATGCATCAGCGAATTTACAAATTTGTCGCCAATAGGCTGTTCAATTTTTACCCTCCTGACCTCTGAAATGCGGTTCGCAATCGTATTGATAACATTTATTTTATCAACAAAATTACAATTTTATGATTTGTGCTGTATCGTCTTCATTACATCAGTTTTACTGTATCCAAAGTGTAAAATGGGATCCTGTTACTAATACTACGCTGTTTTCACCAGGCTGTATCTTATGAACCGTGAAAAAACGGTATAAAAACAGACATGATTATGCCGTTTTTATAGTTAATGATACGGAACCCATCGTGCGCGAGTCCGACTCGCACTTGGCCGGTTTTTCTAGTTATTAATATGGTTTTGAACTAGGGTTTCATTGTGTCAGGTACTACATTATTTTTACAATCTACGATTTAGTTAAAATTCATGAAAATTAGTTTTTGGGTATATATTTCTGAGCTAAAAAAGTCCATCATGTTCTTATTATATGACGGGGTAAGGTATACCTCAAAAATACTTATAGCAATATATGAACATAAATATTTTTTTATTGCACTAACAGTTAAATAATAACACGAACATTATGTGTATTAAATATACTGTCAAAACCCCGGTAAATAAAGACATTAAAATTAATAAATGTTATGAATCTCTTACATTACGCCAGATTACAAATTCGCAAAATCATCAATTATATCGTCATATGAAATCGTGTTCATTAGTTCTGACTCTATGCACAAAAGAGCTAAAGCGTTTAACCTTTCTTGACATAAAGTCGATCTTAAATATTTTTTCTCCCCTTTTAAGTAAGAATATTTTAAAAATGTATGATCACCAAAATATATTATAAAAAGAGTTTAGTAACAATTCATAAATACAGACGTGAAAGTGTTCAGTGTACTTGTACACTGCTAAAATATAAAAAATTCGTTAAATGCTCAATACTCGTTTTCTCTATATAAATATTAAATATTTTAATTCTGTAAGACAACAGTTTTTGGGCCAAATTTGCCGCCCCCTAAAATCCGCCGCCAGAGGCTCGAGGCTACTTAGCCTGCTGTGTTTCATCCAATAACTTTACTAAGTGTAGTGATATCTCCTACAGTGGTAGGTACACGCAACAGCGTGAAGAGGAAGTGGTGTACCTCTGCGTTTCGTCCGGTGAGTGAGGTAGCCGGGACCCACCAGCTCGATGGCCACAAAATAATAAATAAGAAATGTACTCTAAATGTGAGGGGATATATTATTTGTATATGCGGTAAGGTATAAGTTCTCTAACACTCAAGTTCAAACCATCTGATTCAACATGTATTTACAAGCAGCTTCTGATTAAAAACTGACAGTAAGTCGGTTTCTGTTTGCGTAAACTATTGTGTTGTTATTTATCTACTGACATATTACTATTTAATATTGAACGGTGTAAGTGTAGAAAAAAACGTTCTGATTAAAAAGCCCTCGAACGCGCGTCGGTTTCGAACTACAGACGTCTTCTTATTTATATATAGGGAAGCCAGCCACGCTGCGTTACATGTATATTATACTAAGTGGAAGTATTATACTTTTGCATTTCGCCTGGCAAATGAATGGTACAGTTATCACTTAACATCAAGTGAACCGCCATCTCGTTTGGCACTCTCTCACATAAAAAAGTATGTGTGTTTTTATGTACGCACGTAAGAAGTTATACTTCTTAGCGTAAAGACATTAAATTTAAATGCAATTGATAACTTTCTATTTAAATGACTCGAAATTATTGGTAAATGTCACAAAGTTATTGGTTGCTAAGATTAAATTGGTTACCAAGCATCATGTCGCTTTTTGAGGGTCGGTGTGCGCGCGGATCGTAAAAATCTTACCCTCACTTCTTCCACACGCGCCAAAAGAAGTATAACTTCAAAAGAGTTATTTTTTTAAGAATCTCGTACATTGCCTCTAATCTAATCGTAAAACTGGCAATACCGTTGACTTTTTAAAGTAGCAAATTTTTCTAACATTTTTTTTACAACACGAAATCAAACAAATGGAGGATCGTGCTTCGCTGTAGTCTAGTGCTCAACGCTAGACTAAAAGAAGCTTAAATGATGATGATAATTATAAAACCCGTGGGTTTAATCTCTAGAGCATCACAATGGAACCAACAAAGTATATATCCTGATTAACACATTACCCTCTTTTGCGTTGCGCAGTCGAGTAGAAAGGACGTATTCTACAAAAAAGTATATTTTTTTAATGTGAAATATTACACCAAGCTACTCCTTTAGAAAGGGTACATTAAAGCTGCCTTGGAAATAAATAAAAAAGGATATCGCTAGAACATTTATTCTTAAAAATCACACAATTCACTAAATAACATGATTAAAGTTAAACAATAAATGTGATTAGCAAGACTTTCTTAAGAGTATCTTTCTACAGAATTTGTTACTAATAAGTTAATTTTAGTAGTGTTTATCTCATTAATACTAGAAATACATAGTTTATGCATCAGAGAGGGCAGCTACGCCTGGCAACACCTTACCTGAAAATTTAAACATTTACAAATATTAGCTTGTTCATTTCCTTTTATTTAACTAAAGTCAAATTTCAGCAACATATGAATGGTATTATTTTGAAAATATGCAGGTTTCCTCACGATGTTTTCCATCACCGCGGAGCACGTGATAAGTCAGCACTTAAAGTTAAAAACTTCATTGGTTCTGGCACCGGGGATCGAACTCAGGTTGCTCGAGTATATTGAATTAAAGGCGAGCGCCCGGACACAGCTATCACGGCTCCAAATAGTACATATGATGTGGTAATTTTTTTACTTGAATTTTACGAAATTATTTATTTTATATTACGAGATGTTGTAAAAACGTTTTTTTCTACCAATTGGATATAATACATACCCTCAAGCAGTTCTAGCGATGCTCCACCGCCAGTAGAAACATGGGACACCTTATCTTCAGTACCCCACTTGGCGCAACATGTCGCAGTGTCCCCTCCACCTATGCAAATATAATTTATGCATATATTATTATGAATGATTTAGGAAAATAATCGTAAAAAGCAGTCATTGTATTAATTAATTAAAATCTTCTTTAATAGAAATACAACACAAGTCTTATTTAATTTTAATATTTTATTAATCTTGATCTAAAACTATTTAAATTTTTTTCATTTAAACTTCTGGGATATCAGGTGATATATAGCAACGACTCATGGTTTCTTTAAATGACGAGGGTAGGTTGAAAATTACGCGGCATAATAAGAAAAATTGAATAAAATAAAATATGATAAAGCACATTTTTTATTTTATAAATAATTTAGATTTATATATTGTAAAATAATTCTTACAGGGCTTCAAAAGTTATCTACCACAGCTTCAACCCAAAGAAACCTTAAATAATAAAATTTTCGGACATGGACGTGATTTTTTTTATCTATATCCAAACGGATATAGATAAAAATACAAAGGTGTCAAATCAGTAAAATAATACCAAAGATTCAACATTACATTAAGTGTAGTTATATGCCAGATTTAGAGCTACGCCTTTTGTAAAGTAGTTCAAAATAAAAACATAAAAATAAATTATAGTAAAATCATCACATTTTTCCATTGCTCGGATTGTTTTTGGGATTGAGTCTATTGTTTTTGTGATTTCATCAATGTTCTCATCTCAAATTTGTTAAAAAAATGTAGCAGATCAGTCTCAAAATATTTTCATACAGTCGTGAGAAATTGTGAACTGAACTTGGTTTTGTTTGACTGAAAGCAATAATCTGAACTATCAAGAGGAAACTTTACACAAACCAAGTTTACTATGAAGTTTTGCATTCAATGAGTTTTGATATTGTCTTAGCCATTGTTTTTAATTCTGCTAACCACTTTACATAATGGAAAGGTTCCTACCGAGTTGGTCCTCGTCATTGAAGATCTCCATGGAGGTTAGTTTCTTAAATATGATGTTTTTCAATTTTCTGCACTTTAAAATTTTATTTTTATTAACCAAAAAATTATGGTAGCTATGACAACCAATAAACAGTAGTAAAATAAATAATAGAAATATAATATGCATATGTGACTCTACAAACTTTACCGTTAATAATGTACTACTCAATTTTTTTAAAACAAAAAAGCAATCGAATATCTCACCAATTATGGTTACGGCCCCATTGTTAGTTGCCTTTACAACACAGTCCATCAGAGCTCTGGTTCCACCGGCAAACTTTTCAAATTCAAATACACCAGCAGGTCTACAGGAGAAATTTAACATCTTTGTAGTTGCATTACGACTGTATGGTAATAGACAATTTTAAGATTTATTCTTTCTTGAAAGAAAACAGAATATTCTATGCTATGGTAAATCATTGTTAAACAGCACCACTAAAAAAAAACACATTTAAAAATTAAAAGTAGGTCATCTTTTTGTTATGCTGAATACTCTGTCTCAAAGTATGAACTTATTTAATATTGATGGTTGAGTTTTTGAATACTGATAAATCTGAACTTAAGTTGATAAGTATATGTTTCATTGAATAGCAACTTACCCATTCCATACAATAACCTTGGCTCTTGCAATGGGTTCAGCAAACAGTTCCCGTGTCTTTGGTCCAACGTCAAGGCCCATCCAACCATCTGGAATACCTGTTTCAACATCAGCAGCACCAACCTTAAAATAATTAGCTCTGTGTAGTATATATGCAAATAATAATAGTAGAACTGAAAGCAGTACTTTTATTTATTTTAGGTATTTCAATCAAAATAAGTAAATATGCAAAAAAAAAGCATCACTGTGAATTGTGTTTTACATGTCATAAATTTGTAAGTTTTCAAAATAATAATGTGATATAATTAAATATCAATAATTTCTTCCATATAATTCATTAATTGATTCTACCTGTGCATTCTCATCAAACTTATCGGCAGTGATAAAGTCTACAGGCAGGTGAAGTTTAACATTATTCTTAGCAGCTTTTTCAAGTAACTTGGTAACAATCTTTGCTCCATCAGCATCATAAAGGGAATTGCCAATCTGAAAATAGGGGTTGTTATAAAAAAGTTGTACATAGTTATAATTTAAATTTTTTATAATCAGTAATGGTTTATGTTGAAATAGTTTAGTCTTAAATATGTTTTAAGCATATGAATTCACTTACAGCCATGCCTTTGGTCTCTTTTAGGAATGTATATGCCATACCACCACCAATGATCATTTCATTGACTTTGTCAAGCAAATTCTCTATCAGCAGGATTTTGTCTGCAACCTTGGCTCCACCAAGGATAGCCAAGAATGGCCTGCAAAATTATGTAAAGTTCCAAAGTTAATTGAAGGTAGACAAACTAAAAGTTAATATTGATAAATAATAATAACTCTTATTACTGAGTTAAGGCATACCTTTCTGGTTCATGAAGAGCTTTTGCAAAGTATTGGAGTTCTTTCTTGAGCAAGAAACCACTTGCCCTTTGTTCAAACCCTTCTCCCATCATAGAACTGTGTGCTCTATGGGCAGTACCTAAAAATAAGTTCAACTAGTGTGTTGTTGTGTGTAACACTAAGAGTTAGGCTTAATATCTTATTACTTAGTGTAAATAATAGGATTTTACTGAGCTAGTGGACCCATAGCTTTTGCCTGTATTATCAGCTTAGCATTAGATGGAATAGCAGTCCAATTCTTTTCTTAATAAAACAAAATATGCAATTAATTAAACTCACCAAAAGCATCATTAATGTAAACATCTCCCAACTTTCTCAGGCTAGCTCTGAATGCTTTAATTTTCTCAGGATCAGCTTTTACTTTAGATCCACTTGCATCAACACCTTTGCCTTCTTCTTCAATATGGAATCTCAAATTTTCTAACAAAATTATAGAACCTTGAGCAGGATCAGAACAAGCGGCTTCGACTTCAGCACCAACGCAATCCGAGAGGAAAGTTACATTCCTTAAAAATTATAAGTACAGAGCTCTTAAAATAAATGTACCATGATTAAAGTACCAAGAAAAAAATATTAAAAACTAATAAAGTACAACTTTTTACATACTTATTTAAAAGTTTTTTCAGTTCTTCTGCAACAGGCTTTAAGGTATATTTTTGATTAGCTTGTCCATCCGGTCGGCCCAAGTGTGACATAAGAACTACTGACTTTGCGCCTTTATCTAAGGCATATTTAACAGAATCAAGAGCGGCCACTATTCGCTGATTATTAGTTATGACACCTTCTTTCAGTGGAACATTGAAATCAACTCTGAAATATAAAAAATCCGGTGTCCTTTAGTGACCCACAGATTAATACATAGATTGATTTCATGATTTATTAACAATTTCGTACATACCGCATGAGCACGCGTTTTCCGCTTAAGTTTATTGCATCAATACTGAGTTTGTTCAAAGCCATTTTAGTTATTTTTATGATATTACACAAAAAAAAAAAATTTAATTCGAATAGGTATGCACAGTGTAATGTTTCAATTCAATCAACTGACAAATTTAACCTTGGATATGTCAAAAAGGTGAAAAATGACATCAATAGCAATACTTGCCCTTAAAAAAATTACCGATGGGCGAATCGAGATATGTAGCTCGGGTAATTCGAATTTACTCCGTTGATATAGGTGCACGCGGGTTCGCGCTATAATCGAAGCTGACAACTCGATAGCCGAGGCAGACTTTGTGAAATTAGAGTTGTGGACTAAAAGCTCGTTTTGTTTCTCCATTACTCGAACTTAAGGTCAACCGACAAAGGTCAGTCAATTGTGAATAATAAAAATAAAAAAAGAACCGACTTCAAAAAATTGTATTAGCACTAAAAAGTTTCTAATATGACTAAATGTAATATAATCAAATCTTGACCTAACTAATCTAAACTTTAACGTAGGTTAACAAATTTTTGGAGTCGGTGCTTGAATTAGAGAAAATACGATTCTCCTCATCAGTAGTTAAAATCGTTTTTGTATTTTTTAATTTCTAATGCAAGTTTTCTATAATGCTGGTAGGTATTTTAAACTTTTTTGTAAAATTCATTTTAAAATTTATATTTCAATTAAATAACACCAAGTAACGATTGCTATAATCAGATATTAAGTGGTATGTACTTATTGACCTGTACA
Source organism: Iphiclides podalirius (assembly GCA_933534255.1). Classification (NCBI taxonomy): domain Eukaryota; kingdom Metazoa; phylum Arthropoda; class Insecta; order Lepidoptera; family Papilionidae; genus Iphiclides; species Iphiclides podalirius. The sequence goes on along the minus strand of OW152817.1, from coordinate 4,426,462 downwards.
GTGTTACTTTTTTTTGTTGATGATGTCATTTTAGTAGGTTGGTAGAAAAAAGAATTGGGTTGCAGCGGCTTGCGGGAGGAGGAGGCTGTTCTCAACTATTATGTTGGCATCATTGTTCGTCGCGAAATGCACGCATTGGGACGCTCGCATTTGGAATGTTCTTTGAAAATCTACGTTGAAATTTATGAAACGTTGCGAGTGAGTGATAAGTTTTGGGAGTTATCTATTCGAGAGACTACTTTGTGTCTCCATTCTGTGTTTATTAGTGATTGTTTTGGGTGACGAACAAAACTGGTACCAGTGCGTCGAAAGTTGAAACATGGTGCCGCTAGGACCCGGGCCTGGCCATCCTACCGCACACCAAACTCACGGCGGGCCCTCTACCAATTTATCCGGCCCGAATTCGTTATCACAAAGTACTCCGCAATCGAACAAGTCGTCAGTGGCGGTAAATATCGACAGTTTGTTTTAGCATTTCCTCGTACTCGTTTCATTCTGGCGGTTCGCACATGTTTATGTAACTTCTATTCCCGAGCACGTGCGATTTGGCGCTAATTTTGTTATTCGCTTTCAGAAGCCGAATTACACATTAAAATTTACTCTTGCGGGACACACAAAAGCGGTGTCGTCAGTTAAATTCAGTCCTAATGGAGAATGGCTGGCAAGCTCCTGTAAGTATTTTAGACACAAGTTACTTCTCCATATAAAGCTTACGAAATTTCCTTCTACTTTCTTATAAATTTAATTTTTGGTTTTCAATTAACATCTGTCTTATCGTTTGGTGGTGTATGTAAAACTTTTTGATAGTTTGCAACTGTACAATTAGCGCATTTTACATATATATGTTATACCATAGATGCTTTTCAACTTTTAAGTTGTGTGACCTTCATTGGTAGTCGTGTGTACAATTTTTTGTATTGCTATCGTTTATTTATATTCTCGAATTCTTTATTATGTTAATGTAAATAGCAAAATATTGATTTTATTTTAAATTCTTTTATAATTAATTTCGCGCCATTCAATGAACTGTCAAATTAATTTTGTGATTTACAATTGGATTGATAAAATTTCTGAATAAATGAATAAAACAAATAAAACCTAATTATCCCTAATAATGCAAATGCTTTGTTTTCTGTTTATTTATGTAGAAATGTACCTAGATGATAAAATTAGTGAATAGTGTGACACTTTTAAATAATAAAATCAGCAAAATTGTCTAAATAATTCACAAGTACTCAGTAATATTTAATTGTGATTATTTAGATATTTTATTTTATGAGAATGTTTAACCTAGATAAGTAATTATAAGGTACTTATACTTACTAGGTAGTAACAATATATTATATTATGTGTCATCAACAATATGTTACAAAGTGATTATAAAGTAGGACTGATCCTGATGTATTTAATGAGTGTAAAGCTTTTCTTATTTTCACCTGTAAATTCAGCTGTATTTTTTTTAATACATCAAATTGTCATTTATGTTTTTTCAGCTGCTGACAAACTTATTAAAGTGTGGGGTGCCTATGATGGCAAATTCGAGAAGACTATTTCGGGACATAAAATGGGTATCAGTGATGTGGCCTGGTCTTCAGACAGCAGATTGATAGTCAGTGCAAGTGATGACAAAACATTAAAAGTAAGATATACTCTTGAATAAAAAAAAAAAATAACGCCTTGTGTCTAAGTATTGCTCGTTATAGCAAAAAGGGATAACTGTGAAAAAGGAATCATGTAATATAGGTTAAAAAACCTTTAAAAGTTAATGATGTAACATTGTGCAAAACTTATAGAAGACGGAATCATGACTTATATATGTATATGTTTATAAAACTCTAGTAAGAGTTAATGATGTAATGTTATGTAATGATTAAATCATTACTAATAACATTGTATACATATAGCATTTAATGACAAGTAATTCTGTAGTTTAATCATTGCTGCAAATTAGAGTGGTAGAGCCATGCAACAGGAATGGGCGGGTCTATCCGGGAAAGTATCATAACCTCACAGAAGACTGACATGAAGTGGAAGTGTTACACTTTTTCATTTCTTCTGGTGAGGGCGGTTGCTAGGGGCCCACTTCTAGTAGACGGCGTCAGCGTATCTGCAACCCTATGGGTATTGCAAATGTCTATGGGTGGCGGTTATCACTTAACATCAGGTGAACTGCCAGCTCACTTGCTCACATAAAATAATATATTTAAGTTTGTTTGTTGTATAATGTAAACAATTATTACTAATAATTTTTAGTAATTTGACCTAAATGTGGTACACAGGGATAAATTTAAGCTATTGTTTCCATGCTACAAGTACCAAATTAAGGTTGCAATTTAATTTTCAAAGAAATTTCACCTTAATTTGCTAAAGGCTTTTGAAGTTGTGGTATCATTTAAGATAATAATAATGTAGTAAAATGTTTTTATTTTTTTGTCCTTGAGTAAAAGGATTTTACTAAAAATAACTATATTGCTGTAACTGTTTGTCTTTTATGTCTTTGTAAAAATTTTATTTGCACTATTAAGAATTTTTTTTAATTACAGTTATAGTTGGTTTTTAGATCAATCATATCTTGGCCACTTAAGAAAATTGGCATATAATTATAAAATAAGTAGAGTAGATAATACAGTAATAAAAGATTAAAACTTACTCGAGGAACTTAAATATAATATTTTAAAATTTACATTGAAAAAAAAAAAAAAATCATTTTAAATATGTGTTAGTTATCAGATCATGTGAAAGTCTCACGGTACCTATTTAAGTGTCATGGAATTTATATCTCTGATAAACAATTTGTCCCAGATTGATAAAGTTGTTGTTTACTTTGTGTCTTAACTTTCTGATTTTCATGCATGATACTTTAAAAGCTTACAGTTTATGATAACATAGAATTACTCCTAAAACTTAAAAAAAAAGGGTGAGAGATACAGAGGATGGAAGATTTTATTAACATTATTATTTACTATAATTTACAGGTATGGGAGCTTAGTTCAGGCAAATGCTTAAAGACTTTAAAAGGACACAGTAACTATGTTTTTTGTTGTAACTTCAATCCGCAAAGCAATCTTATTGTATCTGGAAGTTTTGACGAAAGTGTCCGTATATGGGATGTGAGAACAGGTAAAAATAAAAACTAAAATTGAAATTTCTTTATTTGAATAACTTTATTTTAGTACATTTTTATGCTTTACATATATGGTTTGTTTTCAGGCAAATGCTTAAAGACTTTACCAGCTCACTCAGATCCAGTTTCAGCAGTTCATTTTAACAGAGATGGAAGCCTTATTGTCTCATCCAGTTACGATGGTCTATGGTGAATATTATTTTTTATTTTCTTTAACATGCTTTTCACAGTATAAGGTAATAATGGTGTTCTGTTATAGTATTGCTATCATCATACTTTTCATTACACCATTGATAAGAGAAAAACTGAATAATATCATTGTTTTTAAACATCAAATGGTATACTTATTTTGCAGCCGAATTTGGGACACAGCTTCAGGACAATGCTTAAAAACACTTATAGATGACGATAATCCACCAGTTTCCTTTGTCAAATTCTCCCCTAATGGAAAATATATTCTTGCTGCAACTTTGGACAATACATTAAAATTATGGGACTATAGCAGAGGAAAATGCCTTAAAACATACACTGGACATAAAAATGAAAAATATTGTATCTTTGCTAACTTTAGTGTTACTGGTGGAAAGGTAATAATTATTCAGCTTGTTATCATTTTCTGATTGATGCATTACTTTTTTTCTTTGTAAAAAATATATCCTAGTCTGTAATGTTATATTAATTGGTACTTATATCAATTTTGTCTTAACTAAATCTGAAATTTGTTTACTGAATAAATTGTAAGTTTAAATAGGCATTTATAAGATGCAATAATTTTTACATTTTACATTTTCAGTGGATAGTTTCTGGATCGGAAGATAATCTGGTATATATTTGGAATCTGCAATCAAAGGAGATAGTTCAACGGCTTTCTGGGCACACTGACACAGTGCTGTGCACAGCATGCCATCCCACCGAGAATATTATTGCATCAGCAGCATTGGAAAATGACAAAACTATCAAGCTTTGGAAAAGTGATACTTAAAATGCAATAAAGGTTAGTTATAATTTGAATGATTACAATTTGAGAAAAACACAATTTACTGTTTCAGTGGTAGTCTTTTTTCCCCTAACTAGTATTGAAGAACAATAAAGGTATAATTGTAGTAAAATAAGGTAATTACCTAATCATGTACCATTTTTAGTTATATTTACGTTAAAACTGTAGGTAATTAGGAAAAATGGTATTGGAACATTTTTGCTAAACTACTTTTTGTATGAACCCTCATTTCTAATCATTTTGCAAAAATGTTCCACAAAGTATATTTCATGTATTTTTATTTAATTTTAATAATGACTCAAATTTTAATAATGACTCAAATTTTAATAATGACTCAAAAATTACATCAAACTATTAAATCGTGTAAATATTTTTTTTAAACTTATATGTTTATTGTCATATCGTTATTATGTAAGTATGAAATAAATTTTACCATGATAAAATAAGTGTGCAACCATTGTGAAATATTCAGTGGTTTGTTTGTATTATCCCTAAACATTCTGAAAAATTTTAATTTTTTTAGTTGAAATTAGGGTCACAAATTAATGTTGCAGAAGAAATTTGTTTCACCATTTGCATCCATGGTAGGTTTTTGTTTGGGTTCTAGCTTTTAGTTAAATATATTCAAACAACTTTAGTACAAACAAATATTTTTAAATGTTGCTTTATCAAATGCTCGAAAATTAAGCTAATTTATAATTAAATTTAAATTAATTTTGTGAAGTACTCTGATGCAGTGAGTCATGGGTTCGATTTTCGACTAGAAAAACTAATTTATATGTCCAACAGTAACCTGTTTCTGATCGGGGACTTTTGTTGCTTATTTTTTGTTTGTTCCTTGCACTTGGCATACACTAATTTAATTTGTGTTAAATTTCACATGGGACATGGGAATTAAGGAAATGTACAAATTGTTAAATATTTACAATAACAAACTACAGGAGATTTTTTCATATTTTAAAATCAATTGTATTAACAAGATTCTACACACTCTTCAAGGCTAGAGTGAATAGGTTTCTATTGAGCTAGCGCGCTTACCATCAACGGCTGCATCACCACTTACCATCAGGTGGGATGGTGACTGCCATCCCACCTGATGGTAAGTGGTGGATGGTAAGTGGTGGTAATGGATCATGCCCAGTCCTAGCCAATTTTTGAATTAAAAGAAAAATGTTTTTAATAAAATAAAAAAAAAAAACATATTGCGAATTGTAACAAAAAGGACTTTTTAATTAGAATATTTTTCAATGTATCTCAAGGGTAATGCATTCTTATCGCTTCCAATTTAAACAAATGTTATCTCTATAGTATTTGTTTAGATATGTAATATATGAATACTTAGCAATAATGTATAATTGCCTGTGAATATGAATTAAATCAAATATTTTTTTTTGTTTCAGGTTTTCAATCGTACAGTGATCTGTATATTATGGCTTCATATTGTAAGCCAAATGCCTGGCCCTGTGAATAGTTTTAAAATAAGATACCATAGTTTATGGACTTTGACTATGGAAAATCGGATGGCAATATTGAGCGTATTTCTTTTCTATACACTAAGTCAACCGAGTTGTATGTGTGCATTTTCATTCGTTTCTAAGATATTAAATATTTTTGTATCTGACATGCAAATGGAAATATGTATGAAGAGTTTTAGCTATTATGTTATAGTTAAGATTGAGTTATTTAGGATCTTGCTTAAGAATAACTTGTTGGATGCAATTAAAAATTTAGTAGTTTTATATGATGTGTTTCTTTTCAATCTTACATTTAATTAAATAATTTATATTTTAAATCATACATTAATATTTATTAAATAGTAGTTCCTATAACTATGTAATGCTGAATGGTAGGATTAAATTAGACAGATATTAGACCTACTGTATTAAAATGATAATAATGGCAGATAATTATGTAACTATTTCACAATTAAAACTTCTTTATAATGAAGGTTTTACTATCTTCACATACAGCGTGTCGTTACAACCGCGACAATAAATAAAGACACATATAGAGGATAACTTTTTTAAATTGTAATAAATATTCACATTCTTTAAACATTCATATTTACCGAGTTATTAAATTTTCCAAAACAAACAATTTAAGAACACCCTTGCGTATAAAACTGTAATGTAAAGTTCATTTGTAAATGTCACGAAATATGAATGGGATTTTTTTAAGTGTGTATTTTTTTATGATTATTGGCAAGTAGCATTAGAAGTGTGTTAATTTAATGTCGCGGTTGTAACAACACGCTATATAAATCAAAACTACCACACATTCTCTGAATTGGACTTGTTAAGAGAAAAACCAGCAAAAAATATCAGTATTGTTTTAATTATTCTTTACATAATTCTATCTTTGATTGAGAAAAAAAGTGATAAAAAAGAGGATACTACCTACGGAGTTTATTTCGCCTGTTTCTTCTCCATTAGAGGAACCTCATTACGAAACGGTGGTAGATTTAAAAAACGATAGATGAAATGTATATTTCTTATTTCGAAGAATAAATGATTTGAATTGACATATAAATATTAACCGAGCGTGATAGAGTTCGCATCGAAGACATCCGCAGTAGAACAAAGATAACAGACATAGCTCAGAAGATTAGTAAGCTTAAGTGGTGATGGGCCAGCCATTTAGTTTGTAGAACCGATAACTGATGGGGAAGGAAGGTTCTTGAGTGGCAGCCTCGTACTTGCCATCGCAGTGTAGGACGACACCACACTAGATGGAGTGACGATCTGTGCAAATGTGCGGGAAGTCTGTGGAAGCAGGTGGCTCAGGATCGCTCTTCGTGGGAGTTTTTGGGGGAGGCCTATGTTCATCAGTGGACTCAGGACTCAGACACAGGCGGAAAAGATGTTGTGATGAGATTAACGTGCAACCAGCATATTAATAAAATTAGTTTATGTAAACTAGTTTTACAATTCAACCACTATTTACTATATCATTTTTGTGTAACATATTATCATCTCCCTGTTTATGAGTAACATTATACTTACATCAAAATTCAGTAAATCCCTAAGGCATGACCCAATTTATTACACTATCTCGACAGTAATAGCATAGATAATTCATGAATCCCCAGAGAGTTGCAGTTTTTCTAGGGGAAATGTAAGTGGCATAAGTTTGGAGGAGCGTATGTGGTTCACTGCCTAATTAATTCGATTTTGAACATTTTGTGTACAACGTGAAACTTAAGTCGCATTATTTCTTTGGGACGCAAGTATAACGGGTCGCTAAGAAACTGGTGATAATTCTACAAATTTTAATGGTGATAATTCCTTAAACATAATATTCATTATACTTATTAAATATAATGTTTATGAAACTTGTATATGTTTATGAAAAATTTATAACACATGACTTATAAATACATATTTTTGCACACTAGTTCATTAAAAAAATATAATAAAAAAGACCTTCAGCCTGTAAAAATAATAGGCAATAATAGTCGAATTTAACGATAATGCACGACGAAAAAAAAGAACTGCAAATTAGTAAACGGATCAGGACGATGGGAATTTTCTCTTTGTAGTTAGATTTTAGGATGATTTTTTTGTAGAATGATATGTTGCCAATGATATCATTCCATCGTTTTATGGTACGTGGGAGTAATGATGCACATTTGATGAGGTCATCATTTCAATTGCGTTTCTAAATTTCAATAATCATAACTACAGCTGTCCACGTGACGCAAGTACTACTTTTGTCCATTCATTAAGAGAAACCGATAGAAATTCAGTAAGAGAATAGAGATAAAAGATTACAGACCGTTTACCGTTAAAGTGAAGTTGATTGTAAAAAAAAGGATATGTACCACCATTGGCTAAATAGGAATCCTTATTCTTAATGCTTGCTTATAATCATTTTCAGTTTGTTTTAACTTTTTTTTCGTTTTCAGTCTTTGGTAACATAAAAAAATAAAATATTAATAATAAAAGCCCTGTCTGTTTGTCCAAAAGATACCCTGTCGCGCTCGAAATAAAACTCGTCTTCTACTGTGTTGTACAAAAAATGCAAGTTGTATTTGACACCATACCGGTCTATAGGACAGTAAAGGCTTGAGATACACCCTTTAGTAATCAGTGATATTTTATACTGCAGAAGATATGTTGGTAACGCGCCCGGAGTCAAGCCGCGAAAACGTTCCAATTAAGACTGTGGCCTTACGCGGTTACTACACATTATTAAATAAATTAAATTTATCACATTGCGCATTAATTTTTAATTTTAATTAGAGACGTTTCATACGACGACAATCCTTAACCACGGGACAGACTTGAGTCTTAAACGATATGCAATAAGTTTTCTTCAATTAAAATATATATAAGAATCCCTATACTTTATAAGAATGTTTGTTGCGAAGAACTCTATCCGCTATAGAGTTACTCGATAATTCTCTATATTGGGATTTGTTAAAACTTTACGTATGGTTTGTATTGTATTTGTGAATCGTCAACCGTCGTAAGTTGTGGTTTTAAAAAACGTCTTATTAGGCAAATATTACTTATGGAAAATCTTATTTATATTGAAACAGCCCCTAACTTTACATTAAAACACTAAAATGCATAAAGCGATACCTTCATGCAATTTAGTATAGTTTATGTGAGTATAACTTTCAATTTATCACTCAGCTCAATTCAGAACATATTTTATATAACTACCTATTACATTTTATATAACTACCTTCAGTCAAGTTTTGATTCCACAGTATTACAATAAATGAATATAGTATCGTGATTCGCGGTTGTAACAAAAAAAAAAATCAAATGAGGTATATCATAACGGTACGTTCCTTTTTCTAAAACTTAGATACTCCGCCTCAACCCCACGTACAAAGTGGTACTCACTAATGTACTCGAACAAATCCGTAACATTATCTGCCTTTTTAAAAGCTTTTCTTATATATACTATGGCTGGCTGGCATGGCTAACCATGTTTAATGCAAGGCATGGTACATAGCCGTGATAGCTCAGTGTCCGGGCGCTCGCCTTTAATTCAATATACTCGAGCAACCTGAGTTCGATCCCCGGTGCCGGCACTGCCCGGTGCATTTTAAGTGCTGAATATCACGTGCTTAGCGGTGAAGGAAAACATAGTGAGGAAACTGCATATTTTCGAAATAATAACAAAAAAAATATTTCGCAGATATGTGAAGTCTGCCAATTCGCAGTGGGGTCGCGTGGTGGGCTATGCCATCAGGGCATATACTCCATTAGTTTAGTTTAGTTCCATTAGTTATTAGCGTTAAAAAACAAATTATTACCAGACTCAATTATCTTATAACAAATTCATATAGGTATCAAAAAGCTGAAATACTGTAAAGCTTTCGAAACGTCGGGTGTTTAAAATTAAAATAAACCTCTATAAAATCTAAGTAAGTTACTTTTATTATTATTAAAACGTATAATATTCGCATAAATAAAATAAGTTATTACACACTTATTATTTTTTCTAAAATCCCTCCTATAAAAGGAAAGTTATAGAAAAAAACATTTTTTGTCAACTTTTGCTTGCAGAAGATTGGTGCGCAAGCATTCGTCTATTATCCCAAAGTTTATTTATATTTTTCTACAAACTGACACACCGTTGAAAAGAAATTAAGATATTTTAAAACACTAACTTACTCGTATGCAAGTATCTAATGAAATCCATTTCCGCATTATGAAATTTTATCTCAGAATATCATGGAACTTGATGTGTTAAAGCATTTGCGAGCGATAAAAATCGGTGTAAACATTTTTAAGATCTTTTCTACACTTCAAAGCGAACAGGATAAAAATGATACTTTTAAATAAAAATTGTAAGAGATATGCTTTCAAACACACTTTACTTTTAAAATAAAACAGACCCATTAATGCCACTTTATGTTTGAGAGAAATTATTGCTAATGTGCTGCGGCGTCAATAACTACCAATATAAAAAAGATATGATATGACGCGCCTGCCAAGGCTCGTAACATTAATTGAAGCGATCACCCAAAAAGTGAAGAGAAATATTTCTCTTCACGGTTTATATAAACCACAAACTTTTGAACAAAAAGAACTGTAATATACTTTTTAACCTTATACTTATGAAATAGTTTGTCTTCTTGTTTGCTTATCGACGTGCAACCAAAACTATTGAATGTAAAAAGCTGAAATTAAGATTAGTATGTTAATTTTATTTTACTCCATTAAAATGTTAATATTTTAATGGAGTCATTTCGATTTAATTTCGTTCTTACAAATTAAAAGGACGATATTTTCGTCTGTTCAATATTCAACACGACTAATTATATGTTACGTTAAACTACTTAGGTGTAAAGTTGCTGGTTAATATATTTTAAATTCTCATTAACTTAATGTCTATCACGCCGGAACAGGATAATTTAAGCTTCGCAAAGTTCGTTAAAATCTTATAGAACGTCAAATACAATCTGCTTTGCTATAAGTATATATTTTATGACTAAAGTATGGAGTACAGTAACATAAAATACAGAATACAGTAGCTTTTCTTCTGGTTTTACTGTATTACTTAATTGATATTTGTTTCACAAAATTTTTGAATTCCTGTATTCTTATGTTGTGTTAGTCCCGATCCCGATTTGAAGAAAGGATAATATTATAGTCATTTTGAAAGTAAAATCAATTATAAAAATATTCGTTTTAATATATTAATTATTATTTAATATAATATATACCTTTTCTACACCTACATCTGAAACGCGTTATGAACTTTATTGTTTTTCTAATCTAAAACTAATGTTCCAGTTGCGGCTATGAACTCAAAGAAAAGATGGCTATTCTAATTTAAATTTGATTTGACTCTGCTATGATGATAAAATTTGAAACAGTTTTTGCAATGTCGTTCATACAAAGTAGACAAATTATTTCAGGGTTTTTTGGATTCAATAATTTCAATTTGAAGCCTGGCTGCACTTGACAAACTTTCGAGACTATGACGTAGAGCGGGAAAAGTTTGTGGAAGAAAGTTTCAAGGACTGTTTGAATAATTTTTAATTATGTTTCCAAACAGTAATATGTAGCAATAAACAAATAGATAGGGTTAGTTTAAATAAGATATTTTTATGCAAATATATTATGTCAGGATGTTTTATACATATACGTATATGCCTTCGTTTTTGTTTACATAATAAAATTTTTTACGTAGAAATATTTTGTTATAATTATTTAATTTTCTCGGTAATTCAAGGGGGTATTTTCTAGTTGCCAATCCAGCTATGGTAAAATAAATAAATATAAATATTTCGGGACACATTTTTACACAACGTTTTCTAGTCCCAAACCATGCAATGCTTGTACTATGGGTAATGTTGTACTAGATAACTAATGATAAACATACTTAAAAATACTTTTTCTTGGTAAATAAACACATATTAATTCAGTTACGGTGGTAGGGTCACGCAGCAGCCTCGGCTGTTGCACGAATGGGCAGGCTCGTTCGGGTAAGTACCACGACCTCACAGAAGACCGGCGTGAAGTGGAAGTATAATACTTTTGCGTTTCGTCTGGTGAGTGAGGTAGCCGGAGCTCAATTTTCAAAAGGTTGTCAATACACCTGCAACCCTCCGGTGAAGCAGATGTCCATGGGCGCCGTTATTCACTTAACATCAGGTGAACTGCCTGCTCGTAAACATATTATAAATATTTAAATACCTAGACACTGGAAAAACACTATGTTCATTACACAATATTTTACCAGTAGTGGGGATCGAATCCACAATCTCGGGCGCAAGAGGAAGGGTCACTAGTAATGTTGTATATAATATACGTATTATATTAGATACAATTACATCGTAAATATATTATTTACAAGATTACTTTACCTTAGCTGGCTTGTCAACGAGAATGTATCCACTTGAATTACCAAGAAAATTAAATCACAAGTGCGGTCCAAGTATCCGGGAAGTACACGTTTCATGGAGCGGTAGAGTGGCTTAATAAAACGGATTATGGATTAATGGCCAACAGTAAACAGCGAAGTGCGGTTCCCGTATAAATTCGCTTTATTTCATAATACGTGCCATGAAAGGATACAGTAATATTTTTAATGAGGGTATAATCGCGCGTAGGGAATAATGACATTCTGGAGTCGAAAGTGACCCAAGGGTATTTGACCTTATTCTCCCATCGGTCAGTGATGCAAAATTACTTGGACCCCCAGTGAGTCCACGATGGTTTCGTCCCCTACGTCGACCGGGTTTATAAGGACTTTAAGCGGAAGATGTATCCAAAAAAATGGGGTTCGTTTGGTAATTTACTCTGTTTATCACCAGCAGACTGGAATGATTTTTGGCTCTCTCGAAGAAACGTTTTGTTATTTGTCAAAAGCGATCCAACGTCTTGAGGTAGACGTTTCATGGGTACCACCTAATACCAGATGCAAGTTGCAATACCGATTAATGTATTTTGAACTAGTTTATGTAAACTTAAAATGTGTAGATACGTAGGCGGGATGATAAGTAACTAGCCATTGCTATTTAAAAAGTTTAAATAAAAAAAAATATATGTGTCATTTTTAAATTCATATCTCTGGCCACCTGTGTTCTAAATTTGAATTAGGTGGCGTGAAAATTTTATTGTTTTTTTGTCATTTGAAAATATATTTCGTCAACTATTTTCAAAATGGATAAAATTGAACAGAGAGCGGTGATAAAGTTTCTTCATATGAAGGGGATGAAGGCGAAAGATATCTATGAAGAGTTAAAGAATGTTTTCGGTGAATGTGCTCTTTCTTATGCCACAGTAAAAAACTGGGTGGCTGAGTTTAAACGCGGTCGTACATGTGTCCAAGATGACGCCCGCCCCGGACGTCCAAAAAGCGTTACGACTCCGGTCGTGAAAGTACATGATATGGTTTTAGCTGATCGACGATTGAAGTTATCTGAAATAGCTGACACTACAGGTATCTCAAAAGAACGGGTACATCATATCCTAAGTGAGGAATTAAATATGAAAAAGTTATCGGCCCGTTGGGTGCCGCGAATGCTTACGCACGATCAAAAAAGGATTCGGGTGCAAAACTCAAAAGAATATCTGGACCGTTTTTCAGAGTAATAAGCCGATTTTTTACGTCGATTTGTAACAACAGATGAAACATGGGTTCATCATTACACGCCAGAATCAAAAATTCAATCAAAACAGTGGACTACAATCGGGATGCCCGGCTCCAAAAAAAGCCATGGCTGTAAAGTCGGCTGGAAAAGTGATGGCTTCCGTCTTTTGGAATGCAGATGGTATTTTGATGATAGATTACCTTGCTAAAGGTCAAACAATTAATGGTGAATACTACGCTAATCTTCTTGATAAGCTTCATCAATGCATTCAGCAAAAACGACCAGGTTTGGTGAAAAAAAAAAAAAATCATCTTCCACCAAGACAACGCTAGGGTTCACACATGTGTTAAAGCTATGGCAAAAATCAACGAATTGAAGTATGATTTGCTGCCTCACCCACCTTATTCGCCTGATCTAGCGCCATCAGACTTCCACTTATTCCCTAAGCTCAAAACTTTTTTGGGCGGAAAGAAATTTGCCACAAATGATGAAGTCATAGCCGCCGTAGAGGAGTATTTTGCAGGCCTCGAAAGAAATCATTTTCTGGAAGGCATTACTGCTTTAGAACGAAGATGGAATAAGTGTGTAGCGGTTCACGGAGAGTATGTCGAAAAATAAAATTAATTTTATCACGGAAAGTTAAGTGTTTTCTTATTAGGCTAGTTACTTATCATCCCGCCCTCGTAAATGTCAACCGGAGAAGGTAATTGGGCCTAGTCTCCATGGCGTTCCATCCATCTCCTTTGGGTGGTCGATAAGGACAACACGGAGCTTGTAGTCTTCGGGTGAAGTAGGCACGGAAACTTACTTTTTGGTCATCTTGTGGCCTTGCACCTTGGGTATTTTTCCATTGGAAGTTTTTCCGTTCGCATAGAGCGAATATATTAACGTAATAATTTACACATTTTTTTGTTTTCCTTTGCCTTAGCTTTGAAAACTACAATGTTCATCGTCGCGGGGCAGACTGAGATGTGTTACTCAATCATTAAGATTATTCTTGTTTATTACTTATAATAATTTTTCAAAAGTCATTATATTTATTATTTTTAAACACGAGCTTTAATAGCCTTTATGCCAGTACGATTAATTATCTAATAGTTTTAACGGCCAGATACGCCATTTATAATAGAATTAGATAGTAAATAAAGAATAATAAAATATCACTACGATACGTAATAACTTCGAATTTCGCCACTTTTATTTAACTGGATCAAGTGAAACTCGCGCGATAAAGATCAATATAAAGACATGTGACTTTGACGCTTTTTTTGTGAAAAAACGTTAAGATGTTCATACAAATCTAAGTATTATGGTATTTAATCAATTATATCCGGTACGCTTGGAAGTAGAAACTATTTTATCATACAATTCGATATGCATATTTCATCTTCGATCTTCTCTTGGGCTACAATGCGAAAATTATGATTTCGTTGGTGTTCGGTGTGTGGGTTCTTATTTTATAAATTTAAAATGCTACGTGAACATGAATGCAACGTTAAGACGCAGTAAATTAAAACAAAATATATTAAAGTTTGCTGTAAAGTTTCAGTAAGATCCGAAGTTAAATAAAAAGAAAAAAAAATCAACAAGACTAACAAATCATTAGTTTCCTTACCAGTCAAATCACGTTTTCCTCCATCTCTAACAAAGAAGAAAATGTTGCTTGGATCAATATGGGTTCTACTTCCCCAATTAAGGGCATATTATATGAAATAATTGCTTGATTTTGAAAAGCAATTATTGTAAAGCCACGTATTTCATGTGTTTACGGAAATTGTGGTTTCCTATTAATGAAAGTTCAATTACTAGTTCCTTTTTCTATTTTTTATGTGAAAAAGTAAGCGAGTAGGTTGGTTCACCATGGACATGGATAGTGTGTGTACATTATAGTTTATAAATTTAGATTTTTTCGTGAACCATATATTAAAGGCCTTATACAATTAATATATAGAATGTGCAGCAGATTTTGTGTCACTGCGGCTTATGACTTTATAATATCATTTCTTGTATTTAAGATTTTTTAAGAAGGGATGGCAGAGGAGCTGTTAACGAGATAGGCATACCTTAGTATAAGGTCACACTGTTTTGTATATACCGTTATACCGATTAGTGTTGTTTTTACAACTAA
The DNA here is from genome assembly GCA_933534255.1 of Iphiclides podalirius. Classification (NCBI taxonomy): domain Eukaryota; kingdom Metazoa; phylum Arthropoda; class Insecta; order Lepidoptera; family Papilionidae; genus Iphiclides; species Iphiclides podalirius. The sequence continues at coordinate 4,411,152 of OW152817.1, read as the reverse complement.
GTTAGTTTAGGTGAAAAACGTTTTGTGATCCGGTGTTCAAGCAGGTCCTCGAATAATATACCCAAAGTTCTGCACCGCTAATCAGAGCATTATGAAGATATTGCCTTAAGTCTTAAAAATCCATATCAGACATCGATCAGTTCTTTTCTTGACTATTATTTCTTTAACATTCCTATATTACTAGTATCATGGGCTTCCATGATAGAATTGGGTAAAGCATGCTTAAAACAAGCAGCATTCCTTTTTTAGTGTAAAGTGAGTTTGTCTGGATATTTACTATACTGTAATTTCTTAAGATGTTGCAAATAGCTAAAGGCCAAACTGTGGTAGGACCACACAACAGTCTTTGCCTTTGCACGAATGGGCGGGTCCGTCCGTGTAGGTACCGACCTCACACTGCAGAAATGCATGCATGTTTTTTGCCCATCGCACTGAACGAGGTCATGAACATTTTCGTTTCTTCCAATAGTTATCCGGTGCTACTTTCATTTAAAAACTTCCTACAGATTTTTGAATTTTATTCAATATTTCAAAATCAAAGTAACCTTCTTTCTTCTGCCTTTGTCTCACACTAGGTGGGGTCGGCATAACATGTCATCTCAATACTAAACCCTATCAGAGATATATTATGTTTCACATAGTCCCTCCAAACCTATCTCAGTCTTCCTCTAGCCTTACACCCTCCAACCAAATTCAAATTCCAAATGTTAGCCCACATTGTACCAGCTTTACCCTATTATCGCTTTTCAGCTCATTTCATTATTTTTTCATCGGTTAATGTTAATCGACATGCCCTCTTAAATATCAATCGCTCGTTCCAGTCGTTTTCTGAAGAAATCTAAAAATGTGTTTTTTTTTTATTTGAAGTTCTTTTATACAGTTAATATTACGGCTACAATCCAGTTTGTTTTACCTTTTTGGTACACCATTTTCAGCGTTGTTAGGCTTTTTGGGAGCGTATTTAAATTAACTAGTGGACGCCGAGTGGTCGAAATACGACCATATTAATTTGTTCTCAAATACAATACGCAAAGAACTATAAGCGTGAGAATTTTCATACTCCATCCGCGTAATTTTCGTAAAAATGGGTAAAAAGTTTTTGCTTCACTTATTAATTAATATACAGCGTGTTGTTACAACCGCGACAGTAAACGAACGACCGTCTAACGCTACTTACCAATAATCTTAAAAAATATAAAACGTTAAAAAATCCGTCATTAAAAATATATTTTTCAAACAAATTAATTAAATAAAAAAGAAACAAAATTTGTAACATCCTATACAAGTACAACTGATTCATACATTGAGAGACGTTTTCATTCGTTGCCACAACGTCGCATTACAAGCCTCTCCTTCTAACAGTATGTTTTATTTCTTTAAATTCATTCAACCCATTCATATGCTTTGTGACCTTTACAAATGAAATTTACGTTACAGTTTTATACGTAAGGATGTTCTAAAAATATTTGTTTTGTAAAATTTAATAACTCGGTAAATATTGATGTTTAAAGAGTGTAAATACTTAATACAATTTTAAAAAGTTATCCTCTATATGTGTGTTCATTTATTGTCGCGGTTGTAACGACATGCTGTATAGATACTGTACCAGTAGAAATTTTACTTTAATACAATAATTAAAAGAAAGGAAGTGATTGATTTGTTTCTAACGTGAGAGCCTTAATGTTAGGCTGAGAAATTTTAACGCTTAGTCACCTGGCGATAAATTTGTACGCGATACATAAGTATGTTTACTATAAATACATTTCCGTCAGTTTAATCTTATTAACTGAACCCGTGCTTTTACATTTGTAGAATCCATTGTTCGTTTTGGATATAGGTATGTGTGTATTGAGAGCACGTATGTTAATAAAATATTTTAATTGATATGTTTTTTTAAAAACTAATGTTGTTTAAACACCTATCTTTGACAAGTTGTTATTTCTTTTTTCTACCGTATTACAACTATATTTTTTGGTTTTTGTATTATATTAGTTCAGGAATACCTTTAATGCTGGCTTACTTGATAACTCTGTTTTGCAGTGCTAGCATAGTTGCAATGATTCAAACTAAGAACCACGGCTTTTCAGTCAGATTCCTGACCGGGTTTAATAATTGCATTACCATTGGCTTCTTGATGTCAGTTTTGATACAGCCACGCAGAAGCTTTCATTACATATTGTTTGATTCTAATAAATGTCTGTCGATATTAATTGGGGAGCTGGCAATTAATGCAGGAAATATTAAAGTCATCAAATTAAATTTTCTCAAGTTAATTTCCTTTTTAGTGAGGAATGAAAAATCATTAGCCGACTTGTAAAGAATATTAGTTCCAAAATATGATTAATTAATACTATAAAAAATAATTTAAAACGATTTTACAGATTTGTGTGTGTCTTTTTGTATTTTTTAATTAAGTACATTAACGGTGGTAGGGCCACGCAGCAGCCTCGGCTGTTGCACGAATGGGCAGGCTCGTCCGGGTAAGTACCACGACCTCACAGATGACCGGCGTAAAGTGGAAGTCTAGTACTTTCCCGTTTCGTCTGGTGAGTGAGGTAGCCGGAGCCCAATTTCCAAAAAGGTTGTCAACGCATCTGCAAACCCTCGGGTGTAGCAGATATCCATGGGCGGCGGTATTCATTTGGCAACTTTTAACATAAAAAAAATAACTTTATATTTGCCTTGATAATAATTTTGTAATAACTATACAAAACCAAATAATTTTATTATAACTATTAAACCATTTTTTAAATTAAAAGCACTAACGATAAGCGTATTTGAAAATGCCATAAACGATTGTAGGAAGGGACGTTCCTACAGAAAAGTTGATAAGATTATAATATGAGTAGCCTTTTGGTCTTTGCAGCTGATGTGAGGTTTGCCTCTTGTTTACTTTTATCCCTTATCGATTTAATCGATTGATAACAAAGGCCTAATAATCGTTCTTTTGTTTCGATTTTTGAAAGCTATTTCTCGACACACCAACTGCTATTAGCAACTAAACACGATTAATGCAAGGCAGGAGCACTAGAGCTTTTACGGTGGTCGTAAACGACATGCTGTAGTTAGTGCTTTAATGTTAATTGCTCGTTCTAGTTACGACCTTTGAAAAGCAAACGTGGCTTTTAAAATGGGTGACTTTTTACAGTTCTTATTCTTGCTAAAAAGCTTTTCGGTCTAGTTGTAACTAATATTTATGAATTTTTAGGCCTACGTGGTTTTGGGGGCGATAAATCGATCTAGCTAAGTTTAAATTTAAGAAAACGTCGTTTCACGTCACATGGCTATTGCTTTTCAATAGTATTTTTAAGAGTGCTTCACAAAATTTCATTAAAAATCAATCATTTTATTACAAATTTTCTATAAAAATAAAAGCCTTCCTTATTTAGAGATTCGGATCTTTAGCTGATTACTTTTTTCCATTAGTGCCAGATTTTAAAATTAAAATAACAGCGTCCGTATCAAGCTGTACTCATAGTAAAGTTTATAACATTAATGAGCAAGATTTTATAAAATCTGTATGAGTTTTAATCTCGTCCGCGTTATTCAGCCCCCTGAGTTAACTTGGAAAATTAGCAAATGAGAAAAGTTACTCGATTGCGTTACAAAATGTTTGAGTAATCAGTGCCAATTTACTTAAAATGTGATTGTTGAATTCAGGTCAGCTTAAGTTGTAATAAATATATAAATATTTAGTTACAGCGGATCGGGAATCCCAACAATGATTACTTGCATTGGATTCAGGCCTTTTTAGCTTTTAACGACTGTCTTGATAAAACATAATGTTCTTAGTCTTCTTATTTGAAAAAAACACTATAATATTATGTGAAATTACAAACTCCACCAAATCAAAATATTTAATTTGGTGGAAAATAGAAAAGAAAATCAATATTTATATCTTCATAAACGACCTGTACATTAACATTCTGAATTGCTAAGCCATCATGTGTATTACATGCGTCATATATTCTCATAAATGTGGAACCCAAGTAGTGAGTAATGGAGATTAAGTTATTGTCATGGTGAAGTAATGTTATGCAGCACGCAATGTGTGTTTGTTGGCGTATCTTACTCAATTCATGCGGTACCCTTATCTCGAGCATTTACACTATTCCAATATATTTCAAGTGAATTAAAATCATTTTGACACACACTCACACACATATATATATATATATATATATATGGTATCTCCAAACACACCATTAAATCTTCGAGTTGTTTCTGCAGCATTAGCGACCACGGTTAAACTTTTATTTGAAATAACGCGATATTTTAGGTTTTCTATATTATGAACGGACCGATAACAAGGAAAAATCAAATGGTGTGAAAACAATAAATGAATATAATAATTTTTTTAAATGAATATAGTTAATTATTAATTATTGTATTATATGTAGTTATTGGCCTCAATTTAAAATAATTTGAATTTCGAATTCCTGCCCAAATGCCCAGATACTTGAGATCGAAGTGGCCAGTTTGACAAAACGCCAATTTCATATGTACAGACCTAATAATATCTAGGTGTTATTTTATTTAAATTGTAAGTTACTTATGAATGCGTTATCCAATTTTTACAAAGACTGGTTGAATTCGAAGCACAGGAGATCCTTCACTCTAATTTGAATTTGGTACGCGGTCAATTTTAGTGATTAGAATTTAGATGAGGTTGTACGATAAGTATACCTTACACTGAGTAGAGCTAATAATTTTAAATATTTTCATTGTTATCTCATATTTTTCACGTTTTATTACTTTTTATACATACAAAAATAACAAGAGACATTGATCAAGATAATTCATAAGTGGATAAAAATATTAATTGATTTACCACAGGGATCCATAGGACCCTTATTATTTAATATTTTCGTAAATGATGTAACTAATTGTGTACATAATTCAAAATGTTTCATCTTTGCGGACGATCTGAAACTCGGAAAAGCAATTCTTAACGATCATGATGCACAATCTCTACAAGAATTAGTCGATAGAATTGCTCGTTGGAGCAAGTTAAATGGCATGGATCTCAACGCTTCTAAATGTTCATATATCAACTTTACGCGTAAGCATGCTGCATTAGAAACCCAATACACGTTGAACAATAACCCACTTCAGAAGCTTGAATCCATCCGAGACTTAGGAATAACAATTGATGCTAAATTAAGATTTAATATTCACATTGAAAATATTTGTAGATCGGCACGCAAAATCCTCGGGTTTTTATACAGGAATTCAAAATGTTTTAAAAAAATCAAAACAAAAAAACTTCTTTACACTTCCTTAGTTAGAAGTAAACTAGAGTACGGGACCATCATATGGAGCCCTAATTATCAAATACACAAAGATCGTATAGAAAGCATACAAAGACGATTCACTCAGTATTGTTCTAGTGGTAATCATATGGAATCCTATTCTACTCGTCTCCTAAAACTAAAATTAAGCTCACTATCGGACAGACATAAACTACATGATTTAGTTTTTTTGTACAAGCTTACAAATGGGACTATAGATTCTGCAGAATTATTATCACACAAATATTGTTTAAAGTTCCCTGCCGTGTACCGCGTTTTTCGATTCCCTTAGTCAATCACAAATTGTATAAAACTAATCTTGTTCATCACTCTCGAGATTATACCGAGAATAAGCAGATTGTATAACGAATGTGTGCTTAAAGATAAGACTATTGACTTATTTAGCGATAGCATAAAAACTTTTAGAGCCAAAATTGTCAAACTATTTAATAATTCAAAGTTAAAATTTTATATTTTTATATAAACTCGATATAAATTGTTATTATTTTTATAAATTTTTATTTTCTTATTTTTCTTATTTTTCTTATTGTCTTATTGTTGGTTTTTTTTTGGTTGTTTCATATTAGTATTTTACTCATACTTGTAATTATTATTGAGTTATCGTACACTTATCGTCTTTTTAAACACGCTGTAACTACCTTTAAATGGAAACATGTAAATCTTAGTTCCTAAGTCAGTTTTTATAACAAAACAACATGTTATTTCGTTGGTGGTTCTATCAATAAATAAATAAATAAGTAATTGGAACTAGTGTACTATACTAGTGTATTATATAGTATGGAGCATTTTTGTACTAAGTATAATAAAAAAAAAGTAACAGCCTATACATGTCCCACTGCTGGGCAAAGGCCTCCTCTATACAGAGGGTATCAGGGCATAGTCCACCACGCGGCCCCACTGCGGATTGGCGGACTTCACATATCTTCGAAATATTTTTTTGTTATTATTTCGAAAATATGCAGGTTTCCTCACGATGTTTTCCTTCACCGCGGAGTACGTGATAAGTCAGCACTTAAAGTTAAAAACGTCATTGGTGCCGGCACCGGGGATCGAACTCAGGTTGCTCGAGTATATTGAATTAAAGGCGAGCGCCCGGACACTGAGCTATCACGGCTCTAGTATAATAAATATCGAAGAATAATAGGTCTTGGGGCAAATTGCGGGCTCACCGTGTAAAGTAGATATTGAATTAAAAGTCTCAAGAATTAGGCTGCTAAAAATTCATTACGATTTCAATCTATGCAATAAACCACATATTTAATAAGAAATATTTCAGATTAACTTATTATAGCTTCCCGTTATGGACAAAATACTCGCTTGTATGATCGAGATAATTAAATCACACGTTTGAATGTATCTAGGAATCATAAAAGGAAACTACAAAACAACATACAAAACAGGATACTAGGAAACACAAAACATATAAACATATGGAATATATTTTTTTTGTAACGGATTTTGTGGAATTTATTTTATTACATTAAAAAAAATACTGGCTGTGATATAAATACGGCTGCTATAAATAGACACAAAATTTACCTGAGATATCCTTCAGTACATTTTACTTCAGCGATATTTGAAAACAATGGAATTTTCTCTTTGTTCTTTTTATATCTCTTGTATCTACAGCCTGCAGAGATTAATGGCTTCGTTTTGTCACAATAAAAATTTGTGGACCTTAAGGTTTAAAATGTGTTTTTGGATCGATAATAAATGCAATAAATAAACTAAATAGATGTCGAGATTTTCACGACGTGATGTTATCGACCGCTCAGCTCAGTTGGTGAAGCGCCTGGGCCCGTTATCCGGAAGTTTTATCTTTTCTGAAACACTATTAACGTATTAGTAATATGGTAACGTGTTTTTTTTTTGAGAGTGTGGCAAACGAGTTTGCCGTTTATCTGATATAATAATCTGATAGTGATAACCGCGTCTTGAATATTTTGAAACAACCGTAGGGTTAGGGATGCGTTGCCGTCTTTTAATATAGTGGCACACTGTAACACTTCTACTTCACTCCGGTCTTCTGTTAGTTCGTGGTACTTATCCGGTCGGACCTGTCCATTCGTACAAAAGTGACGACTGTTGTAAGATATAGATAATTTGAAAGGAGTTTCATAATATCTAGCCTATGTATAAATTTTCTTAAAAAGGTGATAGATTAGCCGGTAGATAAGTCGCGATTACCACTGTCTGTGGACACATAAGTGCACAGGGTTGTGTCTGTATTTTCACCTCCTTAGCTACCTCAACCATACACGTTTTGCTGGAGGTGACGTCCCTGGCACAGGGGACAGTTTCCGAAGTTGTCGTCTTTTTAGCGGCGTCTGTCGACATTATAAATCATATATGGAATTTAAAAAGGATTTCTCAAGATTTACAAGGTATATGGCCGGCCCATCGCCACTTCAGTTTTCTAATCTTCTGAGTATATCGCATAAAGCATACAGTAACCGACATAGTTACCTTTGTTCTACTGCGAATGTCTTCATTACTAATTCCATCACCCAGAGAAATACCAAGCCTGTCCCGTTCTATAGCTCGCTGAGCGTCTTGGAGCTTCTTCATACGGCCAGCAGTGGAGGACTACGTCTCGGTTCCGTAGGTCATCACTGGCAATGTCTGTCTATGGGGGAGGCTTATGTCGATCAGTGGACTCAAACAGGCTGGAGTGATGATTATGATAATGACTCAAGATTAATTGAATATGAACTGATATTTACTGTTTCATTTTAGTTTGGAATTAAATATTATGATGCAAGCCGCAATATCACATTAACATAATTCCAAAGTAAAGCAACATTAATTTTTATACGTTTGAAAAGCATTCCTCTTAGTCGAAATTTTCGTGAAGTAATTTTGTTAACGTTATTAATTTTAAACTTTATGAAAAAGCTCTCTGAGAAAAACTATAACGATAACATGTACCTTTTAAATCTGTTGAATACTCCGTATATGAAAAATTAATGATTACGGCCGCACTCTGAGATTTCAATTAATTCTTTATTAGCATATATTACATTTTAATACATTTCGATATTTTTATGGAAAACCAGATATACGAGCAGGTTGGTCACCGTCAACCATTTTTTTGCGATAGGTAAAGCTTCTGTTATTGAAGTATTCGCATTCGTACCGAAATACCGCTTGTGACGTAAATTGACATTGGTCGTTCGTGGAAAATGCGTAATGGTGGACTGCAAAGCATCGTGGTAAAACTTATCAACAGGTACCGAACAATACCTCAGGGTACTGATCCGATAGAAAGAACTTAAATAGATGTCGAGGTTTTCGCACCGTGAGGTCATCGGCCGCTTAGCTAAGTTGGTAAAGCGACTGGGCGTGAAAGCAGACGATACAGGTTCCAATCCCACACTCCAGCACCGAAAGATTTTGTTCATTCAAAATTTAAATAGTCTAGTAAAAGAACAAGACAGAACTAGATTTAAACAGACGAAAAAATGACTTATCCAAATAAAAATACGAATTACTTTGTGCTAAGTAAATTTTTTTTTATCGTTTAGTTTCCTGTTTGAAGTCGGTTTTTTTTGTTAAAAATTATTTCATTTTTTCTAAATTTACATAGAGGACATACATTAAATTTTTTTCACATACTTACTGTGATTTCAAAACTAGTTAAAATTCAGCATAATACGTTAGCAATCAACATGTTTCATAATATGAAATGTACGTACTGAATACTTTACCTTGAAGAGGCTTACCGTCTAGACTGGTCTTCTTTTACTTTCTGTTTACATTGAATTTTTGTATTGAGAGGTGAAGGGCAAATTACACATAACTTTATCGATCCGGTCTCAGAATGAGAAAACCATAATATACGTCCGAATATATATTAAATTATTAGTAATTTGTCTTTTGTAAAATTTGTGTCCCTAAAAGCTAAAATAACGCCGTTCATGAATTACAATGAAGGAGAACTTTGTATCGCTTGACGTTACATTTTACTTGTTTGTGTTACTACAACAGTTTGCTATTTAATCAGAGGCCCACACTTCATAAATTGCACACTAATATAAACGTTGCACACTAACGTAAACATCTTTTTTTATTAGCTTTTTTTGTTTAATTTTATATAAGGTAAATGGTTTTTTTTGATCTTACAATTCTTTTACATGATTGGTAAAAAGGAAGAAAGTGAAATGGACCCTTTATTTATTATCATGAAATTGCTTTCCAAATCACGTTTACAGCGGTACAAGCTCAGTTTCATTACAATAGGAACCTTTCAACGTTGTGAAAACGCGTTCGTACGATTAAAGAATATTAAGTATGGGACAGTACAAAGTACAAACAGAAAAATATCCAAATGGCATAAATACCATAAATTTGAATAGTCATTAAGTAAGTAATCGAATGTTGTCAACATAATGTAAAAAACATAACTAAGGCAGGCTGTTATGAAATTGTTTAAGATATAAATGTCTAAAAGTTATTGATTTCCGTGTTAACATCGTGCAGTTGATCGAAGTTGTTTGCTTGGCAATCAACTTCATCATGTTAGTGTGCGCGCGTATCATAAAAATTTTACTCTCACAATTTTTTCTTAACGCGCCAAGAAAGTGTAATTTCAAATATATATATTGATTTTTAAAACACTTTGTATAATATTCCATCTTCTTTTTCCTTTATTGGTCGTCTACGATCGGACGTCTGTTTGACGTTTCCTTCGAAGCAAAAGTCCCGATCCCAATGCGGGAATAGATCACGACTCTTAATGCTGAAACTAATAGCTTAGCAACTGCGCCATTGAGTCATCATTTTTATTTCGTATCAGATTCAAATCCTTCTTTTTCTGCCAGTGTATGCCACATTAGAAATGTATAAGTACACATTAGAAACATCAGATGTTAGATGCTTATGTGCACCTATTCATTTTTCAGTAACCTAGGAGATTTTATTGATTGAGACTGCTATAAATTGGTTTTATGTTGTTGTAGCAAATAAAGTTTATTGTATGAAAAAATAGTTATAAAATAAACTAAAGAGTATAACGAAAGTGGTTATTATCCTGGCTTCCGGTGCATGACCATTATTAAATTTGAAACACCACGACACATAAACTAACGCTTGGTTTATGTAGTAATTTTTGTAAGCAGTTGATTTAAAGCCGTGAAATTTAACACACGAGTAACAATGGTTACATCAAATTATTCAGTGATTGCTTTAATTTGAAATACAGAAGGCCGGCTCCACTCTAATTTGAATTTGGTACGAGTCAATTTCGATGCTTCGATTTAGATAAAATTATACGATGTACTTATTACTGAGTAGGGCCAACATTTTCAAACAGTTTTATTGATTTTTTATTTTATGAGTTGTCGCATATTAGTTTATTTGAAGTGAATTTTCTCTTTGCGTGTTTTATGGAACGGTAGAGAGTCGAGTGATGAAATGGTTTATGGATTAACAGCCAGCATTTACTGTAATGTCTGGTCTCGGTATAACATTGGTTTATGTCACATCATATACAGTAGATAAAATAAGAAGTTTGTTATTTGACAAGCCGGTGAACATGATTGAATCAATTAGTTGAACCCGAAAACTGGTTAAACCTTTACCGCTAAAAAGAAACCATTAGTCCTATCTCTTCTTTTAGCAGCTCTCCCGCTGTTGCCTGAATTGGTTTCTTGGCGTCAGGGACAGATTTAGAGATCTGGAGGCCTCGGGGCAACAAAGGAGCGGAGGCCCCTTGGCCCCAAATTATTTTCTATTGATTTCTGATAATATTTAATCTAATCATGTTTTTACAAAGTTCTGTAGGTTAAAGTAAAACGTGAAAAAAATATGGAAGGAAAAATTGTTTGCTATTGTTTATTAGTCTGAATTTGAAATTTTTTTCCGAAGTCTATTGTGGACGCCCCGGCGCTGTTGCCCCGGTTGCCCTCCCCTAAATCCGGCCCTGCTTGACGTTGACATACCGAGCGGTCGGTGCGGTTTTATAAAATGCTAATGCGTCCGCTCGTGGATATCGTTTTCAGCTCTTCTATTTCATCGCATTCAAACAAGACGTGTCTTACACTCATTTCGCCTCGATCGTCGACAGTCATGTTCTCTCCGATCGCCTCGAAGGCTTGATATTACTTCTCTGCATTTTCTATCATGTTTAGATATAGTATGATCAGTTATGCGGTTGATACAAGCTGTTGAGATTCTGCATCGCAAATACACATCGCAAAATACAACATATGTTGATCAGACGTATTTTGCGATGCAGATATTCGTTTTCATGGTTACCGTTTTCATGGTTGGCCGTACCAGCGTGTGTCTTTTGAAAATTAAATTGAATACGAAATGAGTCTGTTCTAATCTAAAAGGCTGGTTAGCTATTACAGTTTCTCTCTCACAGACAATGGCCTATTGTGATTACTAACTATCAGACGGGCAGCTTTTTCCTTTTTCCTGCTACTCTAAGAATAACTCGGGGCATAACTTGTTTGAAGAGAATTGTAACTCCAAGCAAGAAACGCATAATATTAAAGACAAGCTAAATTAGCCGTGGACACCGAATATGCACATTACATTTATTCGTTTTACCAAATTTGTTACTCATTTTTAGTGTCCCAATTTTCTAACAGGTGTTCAATACTTATCAATGATGAATGGTGTAGTGGTGTTTCAACTTTTTAAACTAGCTGAAACTTCTAACTATTCACGTGTACTTTTAGGTGTAGTAAATTTGTTGAAGTATATCTTATATAGTTGAAGGATTTGTTTAAAGAATTAGATATAGACGTTATCTGAAGAACAAATAAAAGCTTATTCCAATTAATAATGTATATTATTTTTCAAACGTGTGTACTACTAATATACAAGTAACATCTAAACTAGTACTAAATACTGGGGCTAGCCGATTCCGCTTCGTGCTCTCGTACGGAACGGACGTCTCTCTAAGACGGAGGGCACATGCCACCCGAATTAGATGCTACTCGCAACTTTGGTTGCAATTTAAATATTTGTGCAAGTAGTGCAATAGTTTAGTGTTAGTGTAGTGTTGTGCTCGTAGGCAGGTTCCTGTCCGTAAGTAGAATTCTACACACATTCACCTCAGAGGCGGCATTGCCTAATTTTTAACTGTGTGCTTGTTGCATTGGGCGACAGCTAGGTACTCATCCTAGCGCACCTAAAGCGCAGGCGAATTAAGTGTTATTTTTAGGCACACTCCTCCCTGCCGCAAGGTGGGGAGGCTTATTAAGCTTACACACGCCGGCGGGGCCTAAGCCCCAAAGGCACATACGTTACGATGGGCTCCCTTTTCGAGGAGTTCGTCCGACAACGCTGTCCCGACATTTGGGAAAGCTACCTAGCGTTCGAATCCGAACAACGATTAGTCGTTGAATACGCCAACGACAGCCCGCCTTCACCGGCAATCGCATCGCCGCCATCTCCGGCGCCCTCTGCGCCCGTAACCCGGTTGCCTTCCGCGACGCAAGAAGCGCCCGTTGCGTCGACATCCGCCGCTGCGAACACGCCCGTCGCGCATTCCTCGCAAGCTACCCCGGCCTCCTTGTGCACCGTCGTACTCGACTCATACTCGGACGGCGGATCGGATATGGAGGTAGATTTAACTCCCGCCGGTAAACCCAATGACGACGGCTTCACCGTCGTCACTGGACGAAAAAAGAAGGGCAAGAAACGCCCCGCCGTAGATAGCCGAAAGCGAGGCCGCCACCTCAATTAATAGATCCACTGCGACGCCCGCCAAAAAGGCGGCCGCGGCAGTCCAACCGGTACCCGAATACGCCGCCGAAAGAAAAGCCAAGCCTCCTCCGCCTATCATCATCCAGGAGAAAGCTAAATGGCATCAAATTTGCGTGTGGTTCGAACGCCACAATATTCGAGACCCCCGGTCGAAGAACACCCCCCATCAAGGTATCCGTGTATACCTCGATAGCATCGATGACTTCCGCCGCGTCACTAAATATTTACGCGAAAACAAAGTAGGTTTCCATACCTACTCGCTGCCTGAAGAACGCAAACTTCGGGTAGTCATAAAGTGAATCCCGAAAGAGTCGGATGTCGACAATGTAAAAATCGACATCCGCACTCAGGGATACCCGGTGCACGCCGTTCGTCGCCTACGTCACCCCAGAACCCGTGTCCCGATGGACATTGTAATGGTGGAGTTGGACCCTACCCCGGAAGGTAAGGCAATTTTTAATTTGAAGAGGCTCTGTGGGCTTAGCGAACTCGTCGTTGAGCCTCCACGGAAGTCAGGCGTTGTTGCGCAGTGTCATAACTGCCAACACTATGGCCACACAGCTCGCAACTGTTTTGCTCACCCTAGGTGCGTCAAATGCACCGGTGACCACGGCACGACAGATTGCACGCGTCCTAAAGATTGCGCAGATCCACCGGACTGCGTAAATTGTTTGACTACCGGCCACCCGGCTAGCTACAGGGGCTGCGCTAAAGCTCCAAAAACCCCCGCGAGGAAAGCACCCGCAAAAATTACGCTCGCGAAAATCGCGGTCCCGAAATCCGCGCCGGCGAAGTACATTCCCGCGCCCGCACCCGTCGTAAACGCCTGGGCGAAACCTCAGGCAGTCGCGCAGGTAGCCGCGCCTCCGGTCGCCTCACGACCGACGACATTCCAACCGCAGCCTGTCAAACAACAAGCACCGAGGCCGCAGGTGCATTTTATTACACCGGTCGTTTCCGCGAACCAAGACGACCCTTTTGCCCAAATGGCAAACATCTGCAGCTTCCTGGAACGCATAAACCGGGAAGAGCTCGCCGTCCTATCTACAAAGTTATCGGCCGCCACATGTGGCACCGATCGACTTAATGCGCTCAACGAGCACAATAAAACTTGTAGACGCCCTTTGGGTGTTTACAAATCAACCATAAAGGTTTATAGTCCGGGCAATAAAAGAGCCCTAGATGACTCCGAAAAAGCCGAATGCCTTGCGGACAACCTAGAGCAGCAATGTACGCCATCGCGCGAACACATCGACACAGCCCACCTAACGGAGGTGGACCGCGTTATCGAAACTAGGGCTGCGCTTCCACCGGAAGGCGATCCATTAAACTCAGTGACCCCCGAAGAGGTCCAAGATATTATCAAAAATTTAAAACCCAAATCCGCCCCGGGCCCAGACAATATTAGTAATAAAATCCTTAAAGCTCTCCCTGGCCCACTTATCTGTTTACTGGCGACCATTTACAACAATTTACTCTCCAGTTGTTCCTTTCCGGATGACTGGAAAGAAGCCACGGTTATCGGCATTCGCAAGCCAAATAAACCAGCCAATTAGCCCTCTAGTTATCGTCCCATCAGCCTCCTCAGTTGCCTGGGGAAGCTTTACGAGCGGCTTTTATTAAACAGGCTCAAAGACCACGTGTTTTCCAACGGCCTTCTGCCGGCGGAACAATTCGGCTTTCGAGCAAGACATTCCTGTCCCGATCAATTATACCGCCTAACGGAACATATCCTAAAAGGCCTAAATCACCCTAAACATATTAGCACGGGGGCTCTTTTCTTCGATGTCGCAAAGGCACATTAGACAAAGTCTGGCACAACGGCTTGATTTACAAGCTGTTCTCACTCAAAGTGCCAGACAGGCTTGTACACACCATTCAGGCCTTCTTGTCGAACCGTTCCTTTCGATATCGAGTTGAAGGTGCCCTCTCCACAAGCCGCCGCCTCACGGCTGGCGTTCCACAAGGCTCCTGCCTCTCACCCTTACTTTTTACGCTCTACACGAGCGATATACCAAAAGACCCCCACGTCAATCTCGCGCTTTTCGCGGATGACACGGCGCTCTTTTATTCAGACCGCAACCTTAGTCAACTAACCACTCGACTCCAAAGCGCCGCCAACCGCCTCGGCGATTGGTTCCGCAAATGGAGAATTGAAGTAAATCCCGAAAAGAGTGTGGCGATTCACTTCACACGAAGTACTTACCCGTCACATCTTTATAAAGGTCGTCGCCAATGCAGAAAGCTAGGGCAAATATCTCTTTATGGCCAACCGCTCCCCTGGGAGAAAAAGGTAAAATATTTAGGAGTCACTTTCGACTCGCGTATGTCATTCACAGCGCATATTAATAACGTCCGTAACAGAGCCGCGTTCGTCTCCGGCCGGCTAAGCACTTGGAACTAACCAGTCAAGTAAAATGTCCTTACGACACAAATTACTTTTATACAAAGCTTGCGTACGGCCAATCATGTCCTACGCATGCATGATTTTCGCCCACACGCACCCTACTCGCTTGCACAAGTTGCAAGTAGTGCAAAATAAGTTCATCCGCCGCGCAACCGGTGCGCAGTGGTATCAACGCAACGTCGACCTGCACAGTGATTGCAGACTCCCGATGATTCGCGAATTTTTCAAAGACCTGACCAAACGGTTCTTCGATAGAGCCGAACATCATCCCAACCCTCTGGTGGTAAGCGCAGCAAATTACCAACCCGATCTAAATGCGAGCGTCAACAAGCGTCGCCCGCGAAACGTCCTCATCGACCCGGTCGCGGAAGGGGACTTAGGTACGTCGGACCCACCGTCGGGGGTCCCGCCGGATAACACTACACACACAGTTAGTGTAGCAACAAACACATTAGTTCGCCCTCGCCTCCGAGCACGGCGAGACCAACACAACGCGTACACAAGGTACACCCGCGTTCCAGGGCAGTTCTCACCGCCCCCAGCCACCGATTAGCTAAAAACACAGTCGACGGCCATCGGGGTCTCGGTCCGCACCGCTACTTCGATGACCCTTAGATGACATGCCGTAGTTAAACGCACACATGAGCACATGCGCGGCCCTACCCACAGCGGAGGGCCCAAACCCGTGAGTTCTGGCTAGCCCACCGGTTCTGCGTCAGATGAAGCTTTAATAGTCTCTGGACTGAAAGCACAAACATCAGTTAATACAAGATACAAGTACTAAATACTATAATAAGACTGCACACTAAAAATAAATACTTGAATATTAGTTCAGCACTAACTTAGGTCTCTGAGTGCGACATTTAATGCTGTGTAAAGTAAACGTTCCAAATATTATCACACATGTTTGTATGTATAATATGTACAACATTTAGAGATTTAGAACAAAGGAACAAAGTATTGAGTCTGACGTTAGAGTTCGAAGAAACAAAAACTTTGAGTTTATTCAACATTTAGAACAGCGAAATGGGTGAAAAAAAAATATGGACCTTGACTTTTTCAGTAGTCCTATTACGGAGAAGTGTTCGTGATTGTTGTAAATTTTGTTTGAAATTAGTTTATTATCTGAATTCTGAATACGCTTTCCGCAATGCGGAGATAGTACCAAATTTAATATTAATACGATTCAGGTAGGATTCCGATTTTGTTTTTACGGAAATTAGATAAGATGAGATTTCGTTGCACGTAGTATAGATAATATTTGGTGAAATTATTCTGAGCGGATACTTATGTAAGTTAAAATTTGTATAAAAAGTGTACGAAAAGTTTTTGCTGCTGCGGGCATCGAACAAAAAAATAACAAAAAGAACAAGACCGCAGAGCTTCTTGCCGGGTCTTCTCTGTGCAGGTCTAGTTTAGTGAACCGGTGGTAGATTTTTTGTTGACGTTCAATAAGAGCTTTGACTTTGACTTTGAACCTGTGTCCCGGATTCTACAAATTTTAATGTTTCATGTTAAGTGCAGAGGTAAGCACAATAAAAATATAAAATACGGCTTAAAAAATTCAAATTCGACCTATATTACATTGATCTACATTGCAAAATAATTATTGTTACCTTTCTTTGATATAAACCATTTCTGCCATAAAAACATCTATAGGATTTTTAATTTTAGGCAGCCTATTAATTGAAACATGATTTTTAGTTATAGTTTAGATTTACATGTTGTCGATTATGGTAAAAAAGACGTACCTATATTTTATTTGTACAAAATGAAATGTTACGTATGTATGTTTTAACTTTTATTGTGACATAGTTCGTATTTATTGGTTGCTGCGTGTATGCGCTCAACATTATTTAGTATTATTTGGTTAATTAGTACTTTATTCAATATGTGCTAGTAAATTATGACAAACGCATACTAACATAATTATGGATATTGCCATAAAAGATGAGGTTTCTTTTTGTTTTTTATAAAAAAATCGGCCGATATAATATAAAAACATGTTAGATAAATATATAATGTGATAAGTAACAAAGGTAGTCTGTTTAGTTTTGTGTCTAGAGCATTATTCTGCTTTTTTGTAACATAAACATACTTTTATTTTTAACACAAGAGCAATCTATATCGTTAGCGGCAAAATTTTGTTGAAATAGGATCGGCTTGCGTCCTAACTAGTGCATTAAGAACAGGATGTGCGTAATCAGATTACCGTCGTTACATCCTATGTAATACAATTGGTTGAAGCCATTTTTATTTGAAGCTTTCAATATTAGAGTAGCTTGTTTTTAGAGTTTTAATATCATTTTATAATTTTTCTCTTCATGCTTAATTGAAGCAACTATTAGGCTTAATAATGTCTAATATTTGCTTTAATATAGCGTAATTAGTGAAAAATATGATATTAAACGCCGCATTATATTTTCAAATTAAGATTTATACAGAGTCAACAAAAACAGGTAAATATAACACAAGACGAAAACCAAATTATCTTCTGAACTTCTCGGTAAGTTTTCTATTAGGAACACAAACCTCTACACACTTTTAATCTTCAGAGTGGTGTTATGAATGATTTTATTTAATCTACTCCGTCTTGAACTCTTACATATATTTGGATGAATGAATGAATATTTACATATATACTTATACATACACATACTGCGCAGTAAACCATGCTTTACCACACTTTCCACCGACCATATGCCCATCATTCACACTAAGATGTTAGTCAAATGCTTCCCAATGCTTATATCAATGGGGTTGAACAATCTAGATGCGTTTGCCTCTCGAATAATAACAACGTGGTATCTTCAAGGCAATGGACACAAAGGTCTTCTTTAAGCGAGTTTAGCAAAAACTACTACTACGTTACGTTTTTTCAGGTAACTTACCGTCAAGCGCCAGCTGCAAATAAGAATTGCATTGCTTTTTTCAAGTTTATTTCAAACAAGCACCATAATAGATATAACAGTTTTCTCATCGTCAAGTTGATCCAAGAAAATTACTTCTTGTTCTGCAATTTTATTGCCTTGAGAAATTACTTGCGATATATAATCCTCTTAGAAGCTATAAACAGTAACTCGTTAAATTCTGAAGAATGATAAGTCGTGTAACGTTATATTGATAAGTGGAAACGTAATGAAAATTAAGAATTCAAGTAAACAATTGAATTCTTAATTCCTTGCCGAAAAGGTAGGGGAACTCTACAACTTTACACTTTCAAATGGACATGACTCCATAAAATTTCATATTTTAAATTTTTAAGCGTTCTTCCATTTATTATTTACGTAAGTAGGAAGGTGAAAATCAACTTTAAAACATAATATCCTGAAAGCGGAAGGCTGAAGAAGAGGACGTTTGCGTTGTTTACACTGCTTTAGTTACTAAAACAAAGTTTCTGAGAAAGAGTTACTACAGTTATTATACAAAGATATTTTTGTTTTACAATATGTCACCGCATCTGCGCAGAAATAATTATTTGAACAACAATTTCATAAGGGCATACAGATTTTTACATATCTCTAATATTACATAAAAGATAACACTACAACATATACTACACTTCACCTCGGCTCAGCTCCCCAAACTTTTTAAGACGCAAATTCGGCCTTTCATGGAGAACGGCTCTCATCTCTTGGCGGAAGCCTTTACGAGCTTCTTAAATTTGAACATAGGGCGGCTTGGGTTCCTATCGACCTGATCTTTCAGCTCTGCGTAGAGATTTTGGATCAGTCTGCATCTTCTACAGCATTTGTTTGATATTATTATTTGGATTGATCCAGGCTGCTGAATTTAGCCATTGCAAATCGCGCCAAAACCAGAAATTTCATTCACGCCACCTCGATGTCCAGCGTTCCACAACAGCGTGACTTTCAAGGCATTTCTTGCCTCGCACAACCACTCTGCGGAACCAGCTGCCAATGGCGGTCTTTCCGAACCGTTATACCTTTAAGAAGAGAGCATATTCTTTCCTAAAAGGCCGGCAACGCATTCGCAAGCCCTCCACTGTTTCAGATGTTTATGGGTGGCGGTGATCATTTTCCATCAGGTAAGCGTCCTGCCTTAGTATCTAGTGAGATAATATTCATTACAGACATTAACTTAAAGTAATAAGAACGATTATTTAAAACATATTTTCAATTATTACATTTTTCTGACAATTTAAAACTTGATACAATTATTTTCGTCTTATATATTTCGAAGATATGTGAAGTTCGCCAATCCGCAGTGGGGCCGCGTGGTGGACTATGCCCTGATACCCTCTGTATAGAGGAGGCCTTTGCCCAGTAGTGGGACATTTATAGGCAGTTACTTTACTTTACTTTACAATTATTTTACCTTACATCTAAAGCTTTTAAATTGTCAGAATAATGAAATAAAATATCTTTGAAAATATTTTTGCATGAAAAATCTAATTTAAAATTGTATTTAATTGTAAAAGGTTTTTTTTAATGTGAAAAGTTGTCAAGCGAGCAGGCGGTTGAACTGATGTTAAGTGAATACCGCCGCTTATGGACATCTACTACACCCGAGGGTTGGGCGTTGACAACCTTTTGAAAATTGGGCTCCGGTCACTTCACTCACCAGACGTAACGCGAAAGTATTATACTTCCACTTGACGCCGGTTTTCTGTGAGGTCGTGGTAGGAACAAGGTTGCAACGGTGGTAGGACCAAGCAACAGTGTTCACTGTTGCATGAATGGGTAGGTCCGTCCGGGTTAGTACCACGACCTCACAGAAGACCGGCGTAAAGTAGAAGTGCACTTCTGTGTTTCGTCTGGTGAGTAAGGTAGCCGGGGCCCACATTATTAACAGGTGGCAACGTATCTGCAACCCTACGGGTGTTGTAAATGTCCATGGGCAGGCGGTTATCACTTAACATCAGGTGAACCGCCAGCTGAGGCTGCTGCGTGGCCCTACCACCGTAAAAATCATATGTATTTAGTTACAAAAGAAAAGAACATACGTTTAAGTTTTTTTAACCAGTTACCTAGTTACTTAAGGACTAGACCACGTTATATGTTGACCATGTCCCGAAACAAAAAAAAATTAAAATGAACATTAAAATTCTTGTTAATAGAGACAACAGTTACTAATAGCTTAATTCGCACAATTCATTGAAAACATGAAAATCATTATTTTTAAAACCTTTTATAACTATATATACCAGTTGTCTGTATCCCAAATGTGTCTATTTAAGACTATGGTTTGTATTGTTCTACATAATTTATCTAAAATACTGCCAACTTTAAACCCCGGCTTATATGAAACGACGATATTCGTACTATTTACAATTCAAATTGTGAATAAGTTTTATATTTTACTAATTAGGTCTCTCAAAAAGGTCAAATGCAACCTTTATTGCCGTAGTACATATCATGTTCATCTAGGTGGGGTTGGCGAAACATGTGAATCATGTAAGCGGTTTTGGCTATGTTTTTACGACCAGCCACCTGCCTGACGTCAACCCTCATTGGGAAAAAAACACCCATCTCCGGGAAAATTAT
Source organism: Iphiclides podalirius (assembly GCA_933534255.1). NCBI lineage: Eukaryota > Metazoa > Arthropoda > Insecta > Lepidoptera > Papilionidae > Iphiclides > Iphiclides podalirius. The sequence continues at coordinate 4,390,207 of OW152817.1, read as the reverse complement.
GTGTGGTTCACACAGATACTTGTCCTGTATGGGAATCGCACGCATGACCTTTGACGCGGAAGCCAATAGCTTAGCAACGGCGCCATCGAGTTACAACCAAATTTTAATTTGTAAATAGTTGCTATGTGAAAATATGTCAGTGTTTTGAAGTTATCTTCAATGTTTCTTGTTAACGAGAAATCTAATTATCGGAACAGTAAAATTGTATCATTGGAATTGTTAATTTATCTCGTGGTCGCCAAAATGCTTGCGGAAATGCAAACTATGTGAAAAAAAAAAAAACAGTAAAAATGTCTGTTTGCTTAAATGATCGTTTTAGACGTAAGATCAAAATACTCCTTGTTCGTCGTATTTTTTTTTTTTTTTTTTTTTTTTTTTTTTTTATGGAGAAAAGGCAAACGAGCAGGAGGCTCACCTGATGGTAAGTGATTACCGCCGCCCACGAACACCTGCAACACACGAGGGCTCACAAATGCGTTGCCGGCCTTTTAAGAAAGAGTACGCTCTCTTTTTGAAGGTTCCCAGGTCGTAACGGTTCGGAAAGACCGCCGGCGGCAGTTGGTTCCACAGAGTGGTTGTGCGAGGCAAGAAATGCCTTAAAAATCGCGCTGTTGTGGAACGTTGGACATCGAGATGGTGTGGATGAGATTTTTGGTTCTGGCGCGATGTCCGATGGTGGAATTCAGCCGCCGGGATCAATCCAAACAATTCCTCAGAACACTCCCCGTGATAAATGCGGTAGAAGATGCAGAGTGATCCAACATCTCTACGCAGAGACAGAGGATCAAGCCGATCGGAAAGACTTTGATCGTCGATAACCCTAGCCGCCCTACGTTGAATGCGGTCAAATGGAAGAAGCTGGTAATAGGGGGCTCCCGCCCAGAGGTGAGAACAGTACTCCATGTGGGGCCGAATTTGCGCCTTATACAGGTTGAGGCGTTGGGCAGCCGTGAAGTACCGTCTCGCCTTGCTGAGCACGCCAAGCTTCTTTGAGGCCAATTTGGCCTTACCTTCCAATTGACCGCGGAACTGGACGTTGCTCGAGATTTCGACGCCAAGCATTCCAATACTAGCTGTGGCAGGTAGGGGAGTGTTCTCGAAATGAGGAGTCACGACAAATGGGGACTGTTTAGCGGTTAACGCGCAAACTTGTGTCTTTTTGGGGTTGAATTGGACTAGGTTTAGTCGACCCCAGTGTGAGACTTTGGTTAACAAAGTCTCGACCTCAGAAACAAGCTTGTTCCGACACTCGTGGACGTTTTCCCGAGAAATGTTGGCTCGGCCAGTGTACGAAACATCCACAGTGCTATCGTTTGCATAACAATGGACGTTGCTGATTTGCAATTTGTCATTGATATGCAGAAGAAACAGAGTAGGAGACAGTACGCAGCCTTGTGGAACACCAGCATTGACAAATTTAGGATCGGAGCATGCACCGTCGACGACGACCTTGATGCTCCGATCTGCCAAAAAGTTGGTGATCCAATTGCATAATTTCTCGGGAAGCCCATAAGAAGGCAGCTTCGAAAGAAGCGCTTTGTGCCATACCCGATCAAAGGCCTTCGCTATGTCCAGACTGGCTGAAAGCGCCTCCCCCTTGCTCTCAACTGCTTCTGCCCATCGATGTGTAAGGTAGACCAGAAGATCACCGGCTGAGCGACCCCGACGAAATCCATACTGGCGGTCGCTAATCAGCCGGTGCTCCTCTAGGTACCGCAGGAGCGGGCCGTTGATAACAGACTCCATTATCTTGGAGAACAAGGAGGTGATGGCTATTGGCCTGTAATTGGACGGATCAGAGCGGTTGCCTTTTTTAGGGATCGGGTGCACTAACGCGGCCTTCCATGATTTCGGGACTACGCCTAAAGTATAGGAGTGCCGGAAGAGACGCGTTAAAACCGGCGCCAACTCTGGAGCACATGTCTGTAACACGATCGGAGGGATGCCATCAGGCCCACTCGACTTGTGAATGTCCAAGGAGAGAAGTGCTTTGCGAACTGCACTTTGCCGGAATTTTACCTCCGGCATCGTAACGTCGCACTGGGGGATTGATGGTGGTGAGTTTCCTCGGTCATCCAAAGTCGAGTTGGACGCAAAGAGAGAGCCCAGAAGATCGGCTTTCTCCTTCGCGGCATGGGCCAACGAATCATCCTCTGTGTGCAGGGGTGGAAAAGATGACTTACAGAAATTCCCTAAGACAGCTTTGGCGAGAGACCAAAACGCACGTGTTCCCGATGGGAGACGCGCCAATCTCTCGCCAATTCTGCTAATGTGCTCCAACTTCGCTTTAGCAATAACGCTTTTGAAGGAACTAGAAGCAGAGTTATACTCCTTTTTTAATGCGCTGGTCTTTACATCACTAGACGCCGAAGCTTCAGCCCAGGCTCGGTAGCATCCCCACTTTCGGCGTTATGCCGTCTTGCAGGAACGACCAAACCAAGGCTGGGATTTGCCACCGATGGGTATTGCAGAAAATGGAATAAACATTTCCATACCCTGAAGCACCACATCGGTGACAGAGTCAGCAACGGCGTCTGGGATCATCCAACGAGAAGCAAATCTGCCCCCATGGGTAGGACGCAAAGAATGACCGCATCCCGTCCCAATCTGCTGACCTATAGTGCCATACGCGGCGGCAGCCTGCGAAGCGAGGCCGTGTAGAGCGCGCAACGGGCACTGTACAAGACAGTGGTCCGACGAACCAAGAGGAGGATCGACGGAAACCAGGTAGCCGTCCGGATGCGAGGTCAGCAGAAGGTCCAACAGGGAAGGTGTATGATCCTCCACATCTGGGATTCGCGTTGGCGAGGTGACTAGTTGTGTCAGATCATAAGCTATTGCGAAGTTGTGAACAGATCTCCCCGCATGATCGGTGGTGCGTGAACTGAGCCATTCGGCGTGATGGGCGTTAAGGTCGCCTAGAGTGATTCTATCTCTGCGGATGGGATCTGCTGCAGCACGGAGTCTGTAGCCATTTGGATGTGCTCAATGAGTTGGTCAGTTTCGGCATTACCGCTATGGGACCTATATAGGCACGCGTAGATACGCGGATGGTCGTCGCAGTCTACGCGTAGCCAGAGGATGGATAGGTCCCGTCCTCCAAGACTGCCGAGGCGACGAGAACAGATATCCTCTCTGACGTACACGCACACCCCCGCCCGCGGTACAAAGGAATGTTCCAATTTGTACCCGGGGTAGGAGAGGAAAGAGGTATCAGCCGGAGAAGATATCTGAGTCTCAGTAAGGAACAGCAAGGCCGGCTTTGCCGTCTCTAGGTGGTAGTGAACGGCATTAAGGTTGGAGAGAAGTCCCCTGATGTTGCACAAATTTACGGAGAGCGTGGAAGGGGTTGCCGAAGTGAGCCTGCTACGTTTGCCTCGAGCAATGGGAGTTGAGAGCGGTAGGTTTTTTTCCAATACCGCGCTAGCATGTTATAGAAGAAGGGGGGGGGGGGAGGAAGTGGGCATCCGGCAACCTCACTCACCAGACGAAACGCAGAAGCATTAAGCCTCCAATTTACGCCGGTCTTCTGTGAGGCCGTGGTACCACCCCGGACGGGCCTGCCCATTCGTGCAACAGAGGGTTCTGTTGCGAGGCCCTACCACGTTCGATATCGTTATGTACATTTAAATTGCAAGTGACAACAATTATTAAGTTGATAGGGATTTTATATTTTTTGGTCTGGTAACAATCCTTTTCAACGCTGAACACCGCTCACCTCTGATTGGCTGAGCGACGTATATATACTTGCGCGCCGTACGCCGAAACGTTAACACCTCTCCTTTTAAAAATTACCGTGTGTCTCGCTATTACTACGAGTACGAACAATTCCCGAAGAATACTGTACCAGCGACCTATGGAAATACTATTCGGAGAGACGGGGTCTAATCTTTTCGAGATACCGAATCGGCCAACCAGTTCGCCGAGCCCAGCAGCCTGAGGCAGTGGAAGGCGGAGACCGGTGAGTTACCAGACCCTTAGCTCTTTCCTGAACACTCCTTATTATGATATTACGTCTAAAACGACCTTTTTATCGAACAATCCAACCTCATTCCCCTTATATATGCTGGATTGAAAAGCATACTCTTAACAGACAATAGCCAAATATATATTAATACCAGACAATAGCCTCGCATTGTAAAGAAAAAATATACCTCATCGTCTGGCTCTGTATGTAAAAAAGTTTATCTCTTATTGATGTGATGATTCATAATGATAATTATACAGATTGGTCCTCATAATGTAAAATTATCAAACCCCTAAAAGAGTGAATTACATAATTTATATGTCCTACTATTGGGCAAATGCCTCTTGCTCTTACGTATACAGAGCACCACGTATTGGCTGACGGACTTCCCATGTCATTGAATTTTTTAAAATTATTTCGACTGTTGTTACAAAACTGTAAAATCTGTTCTGAATACGAATTTATTAATTTATATATATATTAATTTAGTAACTTTATTTTAATTTAATAAAAAATGTTCTTTACAGAGTGCCATACTCGCATTGGCCAATAATCTATTTTCTTCTATCTCAAGATTAAAATGTTTTTAAACTTTGTCGTATTTTTCAAATCGGTTAATCCATTGGGGTTGCCAATAGAAAACTCTAACACAATCTGAATAATCCCATATTTATGACACATGGGTAAAAATGTTTCAATTAGGTCACAAAACTTTTTATTTATTACCGTTGTAAGGCCACGCAACAGCTGTTGCACGAGTGGGCAGGCTCGTCCGTGTAAGTACCACGAACACACAGACGACCGGCTTGAAGTGGAAGTATTATGCTTCTGTGTTTTGTCTGCTGAATGAGGTAGCCGGGGCCCACTTTATTAAAAAGTTCCAGCGCATCTGTCACCGTACTATGTATGGGTTGTGCGTTTCATCTGGTGAGTGAGGTAGCCGGAGCCGGGAAATGTCAACGGGCGGCAGTTATCACTTAACATCAGGTGAACCGCCAGCTCGGTGGCAAGCGTTCTCACATAAGAGAAATTACCTTTAACAACACCCCAGTAAGTACGATCTGGATTGCGGTGCTAGAATGATATAAAACGTATTATTAAATGAATATTTCAGTTCAATACACTTGCCTTTAACTTTCAATACAGTTTCGACGCACCATGAGTGGTGTGAGCAGCTCATCATTATTTATTTATTTATTTATGCAGAGCATTGCACTTAAGTATTTTATGGTGGTAGTAATCGACACTACGAGTTAGTTCCTTAATGTTTATTACTCGTTCCACTTGTGACCCTCAAAACAACAAAGTGGCCTTTGACATATTTGCCGTTTTTGTTTTTCAGTTTCTTTCCCGCAACCTTATAATGCCATCATACTTATAAAGTTCTTTTTATCTATTCGTGGAATATAATTAACAAAAAAAATACATGAATGAAACAATAATTGAAATAAATATGGAATATTATCAAATTAATATAAACATTTGCTTTCATTTCACGTACTGAATATACTTTTCATATCATATATTTTTTTTTTATGTGAAAAGTTGCTAAACGAGAAAACGGTTCACCTGATGGTAAGTGAATACCGCCGCCCATGGACATCTGCTACACCCGAGGGTTACAGATGCGTTGATAACCTTTTGAAGATTGGGCTCCGGCTACCTTACTCACCAGGCGAAACGCAAAAGTATTTGTCATACTTCCATTTTACGCTGGTCTTCTATGAGGTCGTGGTACTTACCCGGACGGGCCTGCCCATTTGTGCAACAGCCGAGGCTGCTGCGTGGCCCTACCACCGTATATTATTTAAGAATACATAATTTCTTTAGAAGAAAAATGGCAATCAACTGATCCGGTCTAACAGAGTGCGTTACTTTTTTTACTACGGATTAGGATGAAGTCAGATAGCGAATGATATCAAAAATAGTTTAATTTAAAATTATTTGGTTTCTTCGTTGAAAATAAAAAATGAATTCATATTTATTTATCTACGTGAAAAAATATTCATGTGTCAGTAGCAATGCATATACAGCGTGTCGTTACCATCGCGACAATAAATGAACACACTTCTAACGCTACTTGCCAATAATTATAAAAAATGTTAACGTTAAACAAAATCCATAATTAAAAAAAATATTTTTCAAACAAACTAATTAAGTAAAAAAGAAACAAAATTTGTAACATCTTATACAACTCGCGCCACAGCGTCGCATTACAAGCTTCTCCTTCTAACAGTATGTTTTGTCTCTTTTAAATTCATTCAACCCATTCATATGCTTTGTGACCTTTACAAATGAACTTTACGTTACAGTTTTATACGTAAGGGTAAGGGTGTTCTAAAATTGTTTGTTTTGGATAATTTAATAACTCGGTAAATATTGATGTTTAAAGAATCTAAATGTTTAATACAATTTTAAAAAGTTATCCTCTGTATATGTGTTCATTTATTGTCGCGGTGGTAACGACACGCTGTATAGCAAAATATACATAGTTATTTTTTTTCTGATAATATGAAAAACTATTTGAATTATGATGTAGATGACGTAAAGAAGAAGTAGGTATATTAAATATTTTTTTTAAAGTTTTTAGAGGTTTATCGAAACTAATGCAATGGTTTGCTGTCTTAAATGTGATTAAGAGGTTATGTTCAGCCTCTTTTTTTTAGTGAACAAGCATTTTAACTGATGTTAAGTTTTTACCGGTGCCCTGATGGACATCTACAACACTGAAGGGTTGCAGATATTGTGCTAACCATTGGAAAAGGGTTTTTAGGTACCTTTGATTTTGAGGAAAATGTAATGTATCGTTATAAATTGCAACCAATATTGTTAGAAAATGTGTTTCCGTGGATTAAAATAAATATGCAGCTCTGCTTTCATGATTGGTTTATTCTGTTTAACTTACATCATTTAACACTTTATACTGGGTTTCACATGATACTACTTAATTACAATAATCAACTTAATCATCTTCAAATCACAACTACACCATCTTGACCAATTACACAGAGTAGAGAGTTTTGTCTATGCAGTCACAGAGCAACTATAACAATAGCAATGTTACAAGGTACAAAATCATATTCTGAACAAATATATATTAATATCAATAACAAGTACGATCTAAATGAGAATTGATATATAGCGTGAGCAATTAACAATCTATTTTAACAGAAAATCAATGTCAAGCTTAGGTATTGAATTGGTAAACAAAGGGACTTGTAGTTTAATTATGTAAATAACACAAAATCGGAATTTACTGTCTAGATAATCCGCATGTACAACCTAATTGTTTTCTCTTCGAGAAATATCGTTTTACCTTGTATTTTATTAATGAAGTTAGTAAATGTTAGTATTAATTAGAATTTTTTATTTTAATAGCAACTATAATGGGTTTTATGCGTTATAGTTCTTTGCAGCTGATTAACGTTTTACTAGCTTTGTGTAAGATTTTGCTTTTAACATTCTCATTAACTTAAATGTCCATCATATTGGAACACGATAATTAAAGGCTTGGAAACTTTATTAAAATGTTACGGAATGGTAAATGCAATTTGCTTTGCCATATATTTATTTATATAGGACACAGAGTTCAATAGTGTATTGGGTACGATTTATAACAAGTATTTCTCGAGAAAAATTGGGCTGATTGAGTGAATATAAGATTCACTAACACTTCAATTTTAGATTTATCATGTAAAATTTTATCTCTTAGAATACTGTTAAGCAATACAATTAGGAGATGCAGCTTTCAGATATCTCAAAAACCTTATACAAGCTGCTTTTTATTTCTTTAACAAACTGCATTATCAAACTTTTGGTCGCCAACATTTTCCTCCAAATTAGTTAAAGATAGTTAAATTTTAAAATATCTTGCCACGTACAACTAGGATTTTAATTATTCATAACTCGATTATTCAAACCAATAATTAAATATAACTGCTTATTATTTTAATTTTAATGGATTTTAATGGATTATTATTAATTTTAATGGATGTATAACAAGCATAAAAATTATAAAATTCCAATAATTTTGAACACACGTACAGGAAGTCTTTACTCGACTATGATCATTCGTAGGATATTAAATACATTTCGTATTAATCTCGAAACTATTAATGCCGAAATACAATAAAAAATTTCAGCGTAAAACGATCGTCATGGTAAATTTTAATATTAATGAGAAAGAATTTATAACATCTGCATAGTTAAAATTTTAATCTCGTCAGCCGCTTCATTTAACCCACTAAGTTGGGTTGGGAAATGAGCAAATGAGAAAAGTTAGTTGATTTTGTTACAAGCTGTCAGGGTAATCAGTGCCAATAGACTTAATAAGCGATTATAGACTTCAGCCCGGTTTCGGTCGTAATGTTAATAATTATAGTTAAACTTTTGCAATATTTTTCAATTGTTTTCGAAGTTTATGGGAGAACGGCGAAGTTGTTTCAATGTTCATACCTTACACTAGTGCGTTTATTTAGATCTCTATTGTTTCCCCGATAACTAACAATTTTACTGCATTTAATTGTGTTTATGATAAAAAATAATTGTTGTTTATTAAATCCGATTAAAGTAAAACTTTTAATTTCACTTTCATATAATTACGAAAGGAAAGGTTTTTTTTGCTGTGACTGTTAATTGGACCACGCTCGTATAGCTGGTGGTATTTTCCCAGCCTTCTATTAAATTCATAAGAAATATTTCTTTTGGTAATTGTAAAACTTTTGTCCGATAAGAATAATTTCTTAGAAATGTTATAAACCGATTTATAAATCTACATTTTTAGCTAAGAATATATGCATTGTATCCGCGCTACAATTATTAGTGGAATTATGGCACATTTATATTTGAGATTGTCCATGGGTACCGGTTATCACTTATCATAAGGAGGACCGCCAACTCACTTGTCAACTTTTTGCATAAGTTATTACAAAAATATATATTAAAAATAGTTGATCATACTGCTAATGAATATTTACGACTAAACAATACTTAAAAATTGCTTTTATAATGACTTACCTGAAAACTTAAAATCTGTATTTTTTTTATATTATAGATGTCTCGGTACTTAGTAAGTTCATTGTTATTTAGAATGTATAGTAAAACAAAAATCAGTTATTGTATGGATAGGAATAGCGTAGTACTTGTTACAATAGTGTTTTAAATTGAATAATTTCCCTAAACTATAATATAATATTCTTTTTTGGATTTGACTTGAAGAATGCTAGCCGTTAAAAAACTTTGGGGTCTATAATGTAGAACGTGAGAGAATTCAAGAAAAAGTTTCAAGGAGCATGAATACTTTTGATTTGATTATGATTTAATTGGGGCTTAAAAATATTTTAAGATTAGTTTGAGACTCGTTCATTGGGTATTTTTATTAAACGTATAACCGTTTAATTAGCGGATGATTTGGTGGAGTGATTTCAGTAATATATACATTTTAGCTTTGAATATTTAATAAACGAGCCAGTTAAATCATTTCCATAAATAATATTGTGGTGCAGGCGCGAAACGGAACTCCAGCGTCGTCTACCTGACAGAGTCTAAGATGAGTTGTCGAAGTATTGAAGGTAAAGTCGAATAGAGAACTAATTAATAATCACTTCATTTTTGCCTGCGACCGTTGAGCGGAAGGGCGTCGCGGGTTCCATAATATTCTGATGCCAGGTGGTTAATACTTTTTAATTAAGTGTTACTTTGATAATTACAGTTATATTACTCTCTGAATTAACATTACCCGCAATAGGAACACAAAGAAACCAGCTAAAGATAACGACGGAACCGCACTATCTTCCATTATATCATTTCACATGTAATATTTTTATATATTTTGTAGTATTTAATAAGAATGTAAATTAATATCGTATGATGAATATAGAAATTCATATTTTTGAAACAACTAATATCCACGGTTACTTTTTTCATAGCAGGCTGGTTAGCAAGAAAATGTCGCCTAGTATAACCGAGAAAATTAAATTATAAGTGCGGTCCCCATGTGTACGTGTATACATGTTTTATGGAACGATAGAGGACGACTAATAAAACTGATTATGGATTAATAGCCAACAGTAACCGCAAAGTGCGGTCCCCACATAACTTAGTTTAGTTTACATCATAGACATAGTTGTTAGTAACTAGATTTATTGTTTGCAAGTTGGCAATGTTTGTTGTGGTAGTCAGTCGTGGAGAGATACGCTAAAAGAAATAAAATCATTTCTAGCAACAAATCCTGTTAAAACGAAGTGAATTTCGGTTCCAAAAGATCGCTCGGAAGAGAAATTGATAATTAAGAACGGCAGGGCAACGCAACAGATTCAACTGTTGCACGAATGGGCAGATTCATCTGGGGCAGTAGTACGGCTTCACAGAAAGCCGTTGTGAAGTAGAACTTCTGTTTCGTATGATGATTGAGGTAACGGGGGCCCACTGTTTTGAAATCGCATCTGCAACGCCTTACGTGTTATAGTTTTTCATGGGTGGCGATAAATATTACATCTAGGTAAACCGCCTACTTGATTGTTAACTTTTCACAAAAAATATAATTTTTTACTCTACTATTATGAATGTATGTATCGACGAGGGAAAAGAACTTGAATTTGCCTTTTTTTCGGAATAGGAAGAAAATGCCCGCCAGCTCAACTGATGGTAAGTAATAGTCGCATCAAGCGGGTTACTTACAACACCAGGTCTTGAAAGTCCGAGTCATATCGGTCCGTTGGCAAGAAGCTACAAGCTCCAGTGCTTATTCCACAATGTGGTGGTACGTGACTTAAAATTGTGTAAAAAATGGTACTGGTGCTAGGCCAAAGGTTGAAGGTGGCTTGATAGGACTCAGGAACGGCTTTAGCCCTCCAAGAGATGTCTCTCCGCCAGGTAAGGCATTAATATTAAACGTGCTTACTAGGCCTTTTTTAAAGAGGCATGTGAGTCCCCTTTGCCCCTTGCCCAGAGGCTATGGGAGCTGGTAGAACCATTACTTAAAAGCAGCAAAGCTTTCAGCCCTCTGTTTTGAACTTGGTCTGTGGTTCCGCTACAATCACAGGAAAGGGAAAACGGCACATCGCAATACCGATACCCCTCTACGTCGGCAGTCCCACCATCCGCTGCATCAACGGTTACAGACCCGGATAGATGAATATGATTCGAACACTGAGAGTGTGGAACAGTAAATTTCTTTGCTAACCATGCCAACCGGATATGCACGTTGGAGAGCTTGTTATGCGTTTTTGAAATCTCCTGTACTTCTTAGACATGAAGGCATGTAAACTTCCAATCCCTTGGGTGCTGAGCTGACAGCAATAAAGCACACACGAGAGAGACGGACATATTCTTGATCAACAACACTGATTGCACGATTGAAACGTTGGCGAAGCTAGCCAACGTGAATTAATAGAGGACTTGACAAATTGGACACTTATCCATGCACATTGAGCTGAAAACACTAGTTAAAGAATAAAAAATGTTCAACGTATTGGATTACATGTCTATCAAACGGGGGAATATACAATCTCGTTCGGTCCAAGAGCGGCTTGTCTTTCCGTTATACACGAGAAAGGCGGGTAATTAAACGGATTATAAGCTGAAAGCCTACCGTAAGTGTGTACTGCAGGCACCGTGCTACAGTCAATATTGGATACCTACGGTAGCTGATTAACTAACAAAGCTCGTGTTGGATCGCGACGGTACTTCCGATGATCTATTCCAGCGTCAAGGTGTCGGTGCTATATCTGTTTATACTTATTATAATTATTTTGTCTATATTGTATTAACATATCAGTAGCTTTATATACACTTATGCAACGTTTTTACAAGTTTTTATCTACCTCGTATTTTATTGCAACGTTGGAGATTTTAATAAAGGCAGCGACGGATAAGCTTCAGTGATTTATGTGCATCTTCTGCATGTTATGAAAGGAAGTGTACACAAACAGTTTAGGTGCAGAAATAATGGCAAAATCGTGCTCGTTTTTGATGTGATATTTCTGTATAATTCGTGTAGTACGATATGTGGTCGGTCTCTACCGAAAATAAAGCTGTTCAAATAAACTGATGCAAATTTATACAAGATGTTAATATGCCACCATATTGTACTTAGTTCCTGCTTATTAAGTTGTACACCTTCCACATCTGTGTCACGAATATGTAATAGTACCTAGAGGACCTTTTTTTTTGGTAAATCATGTATTTTGGAAATAAAAAAAATACAAAATAAAAAAAAATAATCTGGTATAGAAAAAAAAGGAAAAAAAATAAGTGCGTAAATGATCGTGATGCGAACCGCTGCCGTCTGTTTGGGGCCGCCCGATTACCGACCGAACTATTATAAGAACGGTACCCTTAAGAATTCTGTTTCTGTCTGTCCGTCTGTCACCAAGCTGTATCTATTCAATTTTTTCTTGATGAATTTCTGTTGCCGCTTAAGCAACAAATACTAAAAACAGAACAAAAAAACAATTTAATTAGGTCTACCATTCAACAGACATAATTTTTTCACTATATATATTAGTAATAGTACGGAACCCTTCATTTGAGAGTCCGACTCGCACTTGTCCGATTCTTGTAACGACATAAGTTTCTAAATTTTCACTATGGGGTGTTGACACCAATGATGTGTGTAAGATACGATTGATAGCTGAGGAGAGACCACTCTTCACTGGGTAGTCGTTCTAGACTATAAGTATCTTTAGTCCATATTCAGTAGTATTGTGTAAAAATAATGTTATACGTTCGATTAGATTGTTTTTAATGAATATAGGTATCTAAGTGTGTATTTATTGCTGCCTTATCTTCGTATATTATATATATATTTCCTTTTAGTTATTTTCTCTAAACAGTTTAATAAAATCAATACGAATTAAGTTTGCCTAAATAATAAGTATTCCTGAGCTAGTCTCTTTTTATTAGTATAGTCATTTTAATTCTAACACAAGCATCATTACGAACGCCAGTTAGTTAAACCAATGAAAAATGACCCCCCTATCAACCCCACAGCTTGCGGCTGTCTGTGGACCTGTGAAAAAAGTGGCGGTGACAACTTTTTTAATGTGAGAAGGTGGCAAGCGAGCTGGCGGTTAACCTGATGTTAAATGATAACCGCCCATTGACATAAAAACACCCGCACGGTTGCAGATGCGTCGCCACCTTTCAATAAAGTGGACTCTGACTACCACACTCACCAGATAAAACACAGATATAACACTTCCACTTCACGCCGGTCTTCTATGTGGTCGTGGTACTTACACGGACGTGCAACATGCCCATTTTTGCAACAGCGAAGACCGTTGCGTGGCCACTTAACCACTTACCGCTTCACCTTCATAGGCAAACCGCTAACTCGTTTTCCATTTGCTTTTAAAGATCCGAAATAAAATATAAAAAATAACTGAAGATTTATATTATATGTGAACACGTACTTCCACAATATTCAAATACGTTCTTACAGTGAATTATCCAACAGCGTTATTTCAAGCCTCAGTGTTAAAAAGACTTATTACATTACGCACAAGTTCTAAGAAAGTTGACAGAGAAGACGAAGCTGGTTTCGAGTCTTATAGGTTATTAGCAGGAACTTTTCGCTTCAAAGGATTCCCACCTTTGAGTCTTACATGAAGATGGAAGTCGGTTAACTTTGCTAAACGTAGCCTGAGCTCCTCGTTGAAAGTTCTTATAAAATCGAGAAGCCCTAGTTTCTTATTTCTGATATTTGAGTTTGACTTAACTCTTTATGTCCATTTTTAATGAGATTATTAAATCGCTAAGGCTCTCGAACTTTAAGATACCAGCTTATTTATTCAGGGTTCCGTCCCTTAAAAGATAATAAAAGGAACCCTTATAAGAGCACTCTTTTGCCGGTCTGTCTGTTCATGTGACCACCGATTTTCTCAAAAAACGGGTGGACCTAGCAAGTTGACATTTATACCAGATACTGAGGTCTATAGTCCCAGTAGGTGTATACAAAGAGAGTCAACACGATAAAAAGATAGTGGCAAATTTCGCGAGAAAGTACCGAAATTTACCTTAATTTTTTTGTGCTGTAAGACCTTGCTTTTAACCAAAATTGACAATTCTACGTCAACCGTAAGAACCCTATAGGTTTTGGGTCGAAAACCTATATGGTAGTTCTCGTTGACCTAGAATCAGTTTATTACGATTATGGTTTTCAAAATTTTATTTAAAATTTTAAGTTTGACTTTAGAAATTGCTTACAAAATTTATACTTCCCTTCTTACTGACGTATTTCGTACTTGTTTTTTTTTTTACATATATTTTAAATTACGCGAGACAGGAGCCTCAGGTGTAAAGAAGTGGCCATAATAAATGATCTTCAGTCAAAAAGATTTATAGGATCAGTGTTTTACGAACATTTCAGTTTTATTATTAAACTAGCTGTGCCCATGACTTCATCCGCGTGGAATTTAAAATAAAAAAATCTAAATAGCCTAAGTTAGTCCTAACTAGATCAGCAATCTGTCAGTGAAAGTCCCGTCCAAATCGGTTCAGCCTTTTCAGAGATTAGCCGGAACAAACAGACAGACAGACAGACAAAAATTGTAAAAATGTAACTTGGTATATGTACCGTGTATACATCCATATACATTTAGTAAAAAGCGGTTATTTTAAGATTACAAACAGACACTCCAATTTTATTTATCTGTATAGATGTAAAGCTGGAATAATTTTAGTTTTCCTTCAGATAATGGGAAAAAGTTAATTCTCTTATTTTTTATTGACAGTATACTTCGTTACGTTATGAGTGTAAAGATTTGCAATAAACCTCCGGTAAGCATTAAAGAAGAGATAGAAACTGGTAAATTTAAAACCAAACTCAAAAGCTGGCTATTATTGAAATGTGTGTATGATATAAAACAATTTTTAAATGAATAAAATCTTATTGCCTAAATTTGACTTTACTATATTATTTTAGACTTTATTTTTGTGTAATAATTTGTTTACTCTTTTGACATTTTAATTTAATTTAATTTAATTTAATAATACATAATTAACTTCTTTGCTTGAAATTATTATTGTATTTTTTTTTTAATTCATATCAATTTGGTCTAATTTAATGTATGTACATAATGAATTATTTTTAATTAAATAATAATTTTCGCATGCCAGATGTGGTAAACATGTGGACTATGTACAATATGCAACTATGTGTCCCCTCTGATGTACCATGTTTTAGCGAATAAATGATATTATTATTATCGGGGGATATTCATTTGTTTTCTCGTCTGGTTGGGTTTATAAATAAAAATAAAAATATAAATAAAGATATAGATATATATTGCATATATAAAATAAATATTATGGATAAAAATAAACATATACATATATATATATAAATATTTTATATAATACATATATTATTGGTTGGGTTTATAAATAAAAATAAACATATACATATATATATATAAATATTTTATATAATACATATATTACATATATATATATACATATTAATATATAATATATACATTATTATTATTATTATTATTATTCGAAGAAAACAGGATTAAGTTTTAAATGAATCATTACACTCAACAGTTATTTTTAAATCATTACAGGATTAAGTTTTAAATGAATCATTACACTCAACAAGTTGATTTTCAAAACAAAATACTAAGCAATTAATAAATATTATATTATAGTGTTAACAGACGATTATAATATGAAATTGGACATAGTTATTGTGAAAATAATTAATACGAATAACCTAGAAGCCGAACGTGAGTTATACTTTCAAACGAATGCAGGAACTTGTTTAAGGCGAATATACGGTTTAGGTATTTGTGCAACGCGTTCCATTTTCGAAAATCAGATGAATACACAGGTACAGCGCAGCGGAACGAGTTATCAAAGCATCCTTTTACAAGTCTGTGTATAGACCGAGCAACAGTTGTCTCCCGTGCTGGCCCAATGAAACTGCGCGTTAGAGGTGCGATATCCAGTAGGTGTAGCGTTCCAACTAGGCACGGTCGCCTTTGACGCGTCGGAACTGAGGGACGCGCGAATTTTGAAAATAGAAGCGTGCCGGAAGTACAGCGCGGCGCGGGGTGCATTTTATTGTGTACTAGTTAGTGATTTCTGGTGCTTCTTTTTTGTGAAATTGCAGATTGAAACGTTGGTACCTACATTTAGGGTGAGATTACATTTACCATTACATTATGCCTCATAAATATATAGCTTTATTACTGGTATTAACTGTAACAAAGAAGATTTGATCATTAGCATAATCTAAGTCAATAATTAAATATTTTACCTCTTTCACTCAATATAATGGTGGATAAGTTTAAAATAAAAACACTTGCTTCATTATATTGTCTTGGTAGTATTTAACAATATTGTAATACCCCATAAGTATTCAATATTATAGTTTATTAAAAAAAGCCTACACCAAAATATTTTATTTACAGCCTTATTAAGCTTTTAAAAAATGTTTAGAGTTTATTTAGCTGGAGGCAAAGGTATTAAAAAGTTTCTGACTGTAAATTATAAATTATTATCTAATATTTTTTTATTAATAGAAAATAAAGTACTATATATAATTGTTTTAAATATATTACATTATTTGTGAGTAACTTTGCTTAGTGTTGTTTCTAGGTTTATAATTAGTAATACTCTTCGCTTTAAACTTGAAAAAAGAACTAAAAACATAAAATGTTAATTTATGTTACCGATTTAGAACGATTTAATTATTTTTAATTATAATTTCCTTGAAATTAAATTAAATCACAGAACATATCCTCACCGATATTTTTGTTATTTTTTCTTATGTAAAAACGGGGCAAACGTGCCCTTTCTCTAACTGATTACCGCCGCCCATAATTACCATCATTATTTGCGAGGATACAGATGCGTTGCTCCCTTTGGAACCTCACTTACCAGATGAAACGCGGAAGTATGTATAATACTACCTAAACCTTGGTACTTCCCCCGGCGAGCTAGCTATTCGTGTATATAAGTGAAAGCTATGAAAAATTGTTCATCTTTAACCTTTAATTGTTTTTTACCCGAAATTGTGTATCTAACGTAATCGTCTAGTATTGTGAAATGTATACGTTTGCTAACTATGATAAATTTCTTTTCGGTTTATTGACGCGGGGCCATTATGTCTGCGAAGGCACTTTTCGCTTAACTCTACTTCACATGGCAGTATTCGACGGAATCCATTAGAAGGCTTTGTTTGGTTTCATTCGTATTTTTGAGAAAGTTCGTGAAATGAATAAAGTACGAGTTGTATTTATGACAGAAGTGATGAACGAACCATGTGACATTTAATTGCAATAAAGCATTATGACAATTAATTAAAAAAGGTAGGTTTTACGCAACAAATTTGTACATAAACCTGTGGTTTTAACAATTATCGTTATTATTTGTTCGATGTTTATTTGTATGTTCGAGTCCTTTTTTATTTTTTATGCGAGAAGGTGGAAAGCAAGCTGACGCAACCCATTGACATCTGCAACACCCATAGGGTTGCAGATGCGTTGCCAACTCTTAATAAAGTAGGCTCCGGCTACCTCACTCACCAGACGAAACTCAGAGTAAGATTTCCACTTCACATCGGTCTTCTGTGAGGTCATGGTACTTCCCCGGACGGGCCTGCCCGTTCGTGCAACAGCGAAGACTATTGCGTGGCTCTACAACAGAATTTCGCAATGAAAATATCCGCAGTAGAACAAACCAACCTAACAACGCAGTCGACGCAACAGTTTCTTCTGTTGCATATTGATCAGGAAAAGTACTATAGCATCATAGAATGCTGGTGTGTAGTGACAGTTTTATGATTTAGCGTTTCGTCTGCTGAGTGAGGGAACCGGGAACCACTTTTTTAATCATCGGAATTGTATCTGTAACCCGTCTGTAGATGCCCCGGTGTATTAGATTTCCATGAGCGGTGACATTCGTTTATAATTAGGTGGCCAACGCTAGCTTGGAAACTTTTCACATATAAGAAAACTCAAAAGTAAGCTGAACCAACAAACCCGCCATATAGTTCGTAGAACCAATAAACGATGGCGAGGAAAGGTGAAATAAGTGCCAGCCTCGTATTGTCGATGAATCCGTGGCGCAGTTGCCAAGGTATTGGCTTCGGCGTCGGGGGTCGCGGGTTCGCTCAAGAACGAGTCGGACTCGCACACGAAGGATTCTGTACCATTATCTATAAAAACGGTAAAAAAATCATGTGTGTTGTATGAGAGTCCCCTCTTAAATATTGTTTTTTCTGTTTTTCAGTATTTGTTTTTATAGCGGCAACAGTAATATAAATCTGTGAAAATTTCAACTATCACGGTTCATAAGATACAGACTGGCGACAGACGGACGGACAGCGGTCTTAGTACGGAACCCTAAAAGTAAAAACTGAGGTAAAAAAACGTTTGTGCCTGGAACAATTACGAAATTAGGCACATTTTATTTTCTTGTTAATTATGTACATTAAGCAGTCTTTTAATACGTTGGTCTGATATAAATTTTACTCATAAAACTTTCCGCATAAACTTCCGCCGCTCGCATTATGCTGAAAGGTAAAAGAACTTCCATACGTAGGTCTCAGCTTTGTATATAGAGTTCTTTTGTTTATTGACGTCTGAAGTTCAAATTATTTCTTTACTTTGAGTCGTATCTTTCGTTATGCATAGAAATCCTTGAATGTAAAACATATTGCTGCCAGAACTTGATGCAGTAATGAGGAGTTTATCTTAATGGTAAACTTATTACATATGTAATCACTTTTTTATATTCGTATTCGTTAGGACATATGTATGACATGAACGAATATTTAAATACTTAATATTTAATAGTTAGGAGTGGATTAATTGTAGGCTATATAGAACAGATTTTGTTTTTAACATGTTCAAAGAGTTCCAGTAGGCCGTCCACGTGTCGAAATCGAATAGGGGAATATAAATACTGTACCTACTTAATTTTGTTAAAATATCCTAATGTTAGTAATTCCCAAGCATTTACCTTATGATTTTTACTGTCATTTAACTTAAAAAATCTCCAAAGATGATAACTCATAAGTTTGAGTGTTACTACTAATATACAAGTTACCGTGATACCTCAGTGAGTAGTGACCACTCCAGCCTGCCTCCAGACAGCCTGAATTAAAATGTTGGTATTTTCGCCAATAAAATTGTAAATTGCAATTTAAAGTCATAACTTATCACGTATTCAGTCATTTCGAAGCAACCTGGATATTTTCGAAGTAATTATAAGAAAATTATTAAAGGCGTGAACTCTGCAAATCCATGGTTGGGTCGAGTTGTCCATGCCCTAATACCCACTGTGCAGAGGTGGCCTTTGCCTAGCATTGGGACACATAATTATACACCGCTACATTACATTATTACAAACACATATAAGTACTCTACTAAACATAATGTCATAACTTAGCGTATTTATAAGTAACTGAGAACGATTAAGAATATGTTTGTCGATATTTTTCATTTTATTATATTAATTTCAAGAAAGTAGTCCCTAATTACTTAATCTGATTGGACAACAAAGTAATGACCAATAAAGTTACTTATGATATTGCAGGCATTTAATGTGGCTTTTATAAAATAAGGTTGCTTTAAACTTAATGAACGGGTCAAAATAAACGGACGGTACAAGATATAAATTTGCCAGTTGATCGTTATTTGATAGTTTGTGGAAAAAGTCTTAATTGCATTGGTGGGACTAATCAAAACGATGAAATAAGCTTTTTGTTATCCTGTCCCTAATCAAAACACGTAATGGTTACATACAGCATGAACAAACTTATAACACTATAATAAAGCCGACTAAGCTTGATAAGTGGACACTCCACTCGTCGAGTTTTAGTAAACTTTATAGCCCTGTGGTGATCAAGTTTTAGGTAACTAGATAATTGCAATTTAGTTGCTCTGTACGGTACATCGATACATTCATATGTATTATGAATACATATATATGTGGCAAAGAATATTTTAATGTAATAGAAGATAGGTTATCGTTAGTAAATATAATTCCTTTAGTATTTCACTAACGATATGCTTTAATTTATTGTATGCAACAGAATATCTATTGACGTAAAATATATGTTGAATTGCCTCATAATGTATGTTACTATGCACTGGCAACACTGCTTAATATAACAATAGCAATGACAGTTATACTTCATAAACATTAAACCATATCTGGTATAATATTATATAATAAATCATCATTGATAATAATTTATGACTTAATAGGCCGATCTGATTAACTGTATTAGTTTACTATTACTAGCTACTAGTATTACTAGCTGCTGCCCGCGACTACGTCTGCGTAGAGTAGGCTGAAGGCGTAACATTTAGACCGAAAAACAGATAGACTATAATGTATGTCTTATTCCGATGTATAAGCTATATTATTGTAAAGTTTCATTAAAATCCATTCAGTAGTATTTGCGTGAAAGAGTCACAAACATCCATTTATACATACAAACTTTCGCGTTTATTATATTAAGGATTTATTGAGTGCATTAATTTGTAGTGTAGTTGTAAAGACTCATTTATTTTTGTACATAAGAGCATAATGTTTCATTGTTAGGGTAGAACTCTGTTATATTCGGTACAGAACGTTACTCTGTTCTAATAAGTAAAAAGTAGCCTATTTACTACATTATAAAGTTATTAACGCTATTGTTGCTATTTAATTTTGGCCAACCAAACTATACAGTTTTAATATGTATAACCCACATAAAAATGCATTATTTTCTTAATAATCATTCTAGGATTAAATTAAAATACAGTATAAAGTTTTATACCACACAAAGTAACATAAGAATGATAAAAGTAATCGTTTATTAATTACTTTAATCTTTCTTGTGTAATGTTTAAAAATTTGAAGGTAAGTTTATCTTATATAGATTTTGAATTTTAACCTGTAATCTGAATCTGAAGGTATCGAAGAGGTGTTTATCAATAATATATTTTAGGAATAGAATAATATCGGAACTGCTTTTAACCGCTATAAAGTAATTTATGTATTAAAATTAACGCATGTTTATTATATAGCAAAATTTCCACTGCTTGAAACGATGCTATTATTGATCCAACCCCAAACCCTGGTAACCTTATCTACTTTGTCGATGTCCTGGCTAGAATTATTGCTAATCCTGACTAATCATCAAATTGATGCTGTACGGATTTTTATAAAATAAAAACTTATTGAGTTACTCAGTATGGCAAATATAGGGAAATATTTACCTTTTATTTTTTACTGTTTGCCTGTAATTTAGATTGATATATAAGTAAATTTCAATTTCTAAGCTCATTTTAGTTGGTACATAGTTACATAGTACATAAATAGGTTTGTGTTATAAAAGTATCACAAATGTTTTTATTAATAAAAATCAAGAAACAACTATAAAAAACGCTAAATTATTAGATGAGGACATGATTAAATCTATTGACATGAACCTGATGCTATTTTGTTGCTACTGCTCGCATACCGAAAATTGTATACGACAAGGTCCGAAAATGTACTCACGTTTGGTATATTGAATTTTTCTCTAGTAATATCGAATTCGTGCGAGTCTGTGAGTGGGTTTCGAGCAACATGATATATATATATATATATATATATATATATATATATATATTGTTTAATTCAATTCAACTATATTACTCGTGCATTGTACTCGTCACTGTTACTTTGTACTGTTTTTGTTTGATTTTGTTTTGTTGTGTGCGCTGTATCTACGCATTTGTCGGGTTGTTCTCAACCGTTTTCATACGGTAAAGTTTAACTACTTAGTATTTCACGTTGTTTTTCATTTCGAATGCAGTCCTTACCAGACCGTGCTGACACAATTTCGCGGTACAGTTACGATCTCGCTGCCCCGAAATAGCATTACAAATGAATGCTTGGCGGAAATATTATAATGATTGTAACAAATTTAATTCACAACAATTCAATGTATTCAGAGAAACTTTGATTGGTTCTATCCTAGTAAAAACATCGTACAAAGTGATACATCATATCATATTAAACTGAATTTAAGTATAAGAATAAATTTGAAGTTTATTATCAAACATTTCATTTGTATTCCCTTATGATATTTTTTAATTGTTTCATAACACTGGTGAAGTAAATTAATATACACCTTTATGGTCAAAGTACTCTTAAATATTTAAACTGTCAACGAAATGAACAAAATTATTCCCACAATTAGTATTATTAAGAAATAAATAATCAGAAATTACTCACGGCGAGAAAATCGTTTTCACTAAAAATTAAAGCGACCAGTGAGAATTCATGAACAAGCTCGAGAGTTTCATACAATAATTAAAATGGATGTGACAAAGTGTTCCTTTCCCATCCATTTTTTTCTTTTTGCATTATTATCCGGAGGAGGATTTTAAAACAAATTTTTATTTAAATATGGCAGGGTTTCTTTTTATTTCTGCCCGTGGTTAAGGTTTTTGTGAATGTCAGACGCTCGAGATTAAATGAAGCCATTACTAAGGTCTAATAAATCTGGTATTACTATAATATCATTTCATCATACGTCCTATCCCTGTCGGTTGGAATGACCTAAAATAGATACATAGTGTTTAGTATAATTTTGGGCTGAACTTTGCTACATCTCCCGGCGATCGGGTACACATTTGTTAGCTAAACCGAAAACAACTACACCACTCAGACGTTGTAGCAAATCAAGTTGCAGTTATTATTTATTCGGCCCATTTACATCTTTTAATTTTAATAAACACCATAGTGCAATCACCGCCCGGTATTAACAAAGATGTAATGTTTATTTATAAACTGCAATAATACGTACAGATTACGACTTTATATATTGTTGTGACTAACTACTAAACAAATTAATCATGAGACTTTGTCTCGGAAGGGTTCAAAACACAGGTAGGTCGGGATGCTTAACCCATTTAGCATAACCTGTTTTAACTCAGTAATAATTGGGCGCATAACATGGACCATTCATTAAAAACTCAGAAGAACAAAACAAAACAGACTATCTGTTTAATCTTTTTATATTGATCGTAAATTAAAAGTTAAAGTTAAGCTTAAGGATTGATATGTCAACATTCATACCACATCGAAATTGTGTTAAATGCAAACCACGTTTATTTTTTTATGTGAAAGTTGCGAAACGAGCAGACGGTTCACCTGATGTTAAGTGAATACCCCCGCCCATGGACATCGAAATTGTACTAATTTATTTGGTCTCTTTGATATGATACTTTCGATCTCTACTATAATCTAAAACCAGCATTATTTTTGATATAGTTTTATTAGTAATTTGTCGGTGACTATTTTGTTAAATAAATAATGAAGATTAAAAGGGAGGCAAAACTATCAGTGGCCAGTGTTAATGACCGCTGGCCGCTACGAACAGCAGTAAATTAGGTCAACCCATTTCTTGCGGCTTCAATTTCCGCCACTTAGTAAATGCCTTTTCGTTCGTGATATTAAAAATATGACAAATAACTAAGTACTCATTCAAAAACATTAATTTTTTATACTTAATTTTTTTCATTATTCTTTTATTCTTCTTCAACTAAAGAGACACTATTGAGCTTTATGCTACAAGCTTCTACGCGCTCGTAGCAGTGGTGAGACAAATGTCTACGAGAATCCGTTCGATTAATTTTTTGAATAAAATGTTGGAGTCAGAAGTTTGTAATACAAGACTCCTACAAAACAATGAATGTTGCTTGAAAAATGTTTTTTATCGTTTATCATCATTTTGCTTAGAACATATGTAAAATATTACAACAGACTCCTTGTTAGAAACATAATACAGGGTTTTTTTTAAATATTCACATTTATTTTTGTAAGATATTAAGAATAAACTGATTTACACAGAAATACCTCATAGTATTTAATGATTACAAATAAGATAAAATCCATGATTTTTGAAATTATAAAACTAATGTAATAATTAAAATAATGAATGTATTAGTTAATATAAAAATATTCGTTGAACAATAATGTTTTAGCATAGAGTTTACATTCACTTCTAGCATCGGTCCCATTTACATGAACACTGTGGCAGAACTACTACTACTATTATTGTTTGTTGAAATTGAATCATTAGAATATGTGAACTTTGCAAGTGCACCATGAAAGTCGTTGTTTGTTAGTTTCTAGTTATATCTCTTACTTGTTATAAATAATGCATAATTATTTTTAATGTTTATTTATCTATTGAAAATGCTGTTCATTTTTTTAATTAGATTATTGGGGTACTCTCTGTCAATGTCTGTCTTTCTGCCTGTCTGCCTGACTGTCTGTCCGTCTGTCACCAGGCTGTATCCCATGAATCGTGATAATAAGACAGTTGAAATTTCCACAGATAAACAGAATAAAATAAAAAAAGTTAAGTGAGGTTCCCATACAACATATATGACTTTTTGCCGTTTTTATAGATATGCCGTTTATATAGAATTGTATGGAATAAATCGTGCACGACTCCGACTCCGCACTTTACCGGTTTTTCAAAGTTATAAAAACTTTATAATGCTTCTTTATAATGTGCATCAAATGATCAACAGTCTTTTTATTTTAACTAACGGTAATTGGAAGACAACCAGATACAGATTACGGTGTTTTGCAGAACTGCTTTAAAATTAACACAATTTTAGATAAGGTTAGGTTCATATGCCATTTCGTGGTACGATATTTAACTTTACATGACAATAAATTTGAAACTTTTCTGTTCATTACTAGAACTACTATGGTGAGGTGATTACACTACAAAGGTTTCTTCCATAAACTTCATGATAAAAGTCCGTAACGCTCAAGGTAAAAGGATGTTTCGATAAAACTCTTTTCACCATCATTGCTATCGCGACAATAAACTTTAAATAAAAGAAAATGAAGTAGACTCTATCTGTGGTCTGCGATACTGGCTGGCCGGGGCCACGTCATCACCAGATTACATCGGCCCATTTCTTGTTGGTGCAATTTCCGGCCTCCAGCGCTGATAGCCGCCTTTTCGTTCGTGACATAAGAGTTGTTTTGTGTTATATTTAAGTCCAAAGCGCGGAAAACACGAGCGGCCTTCGACGTCAATGTCAATGTTCACATTCACAATATTATTCAATATTGTAAAATCATCTACAGAATCCCTTTGGTGGGATAAATGGCACGAAATATTATTTGGGCTTTACGAATAATCCGATTTCGACCGAATGTTGCATAAACTGTAGGCCTTCTGTAAAACAAATGTTTTCATTACACAAATACGAGGACACGTGTATTTATCCGTGTATAAACATTATATAATTCACTGAATATTATCCCGATGGATATGTTTGAATATGTATGCCATATTTAATGCATGGACGGTGTCTTTATATTGCTATTTACAAATGACATTTAATCAGAGGGAAATAAAATGGCGAAAACTTTTTAATTTATATCATAAATGTAATGAATGTCCATATTCACGCTTTAAAGACTGAACAGATTTTAATTTTTTTCAAATGGACACTGCTTATACGATAACGACGTATATATGGTATACATAGTATATGTCATGCTACGACCAACTGGAGAGAAGCAGAAACGTTTTTCGCGAATGAAATCGCAACAATTATCATCATAAGCGTCACATGAGAAGCGAAGAAGAATGAGAGAGAAGCCACAGATAAATGATAGTGTTAAAACAGATGGCCATAAGGTGCTAATAAATAGAATAAACAGGCGTAACATATTACATACCTATTACTTGTTGTTATTATTACATCTATTAAAATGTTTGGTTAGGTTGAATACTTTATATTGTGTTGATTACTTATTAAATTTGATAGTTAATTATCAACTGGGTTTCTAAAGTTTATTTATTCTTCATTGTATCGTATAATGCATTAAGTTCTCAGTCCTCTGAGAGTAATATCTGTCTAGAACCGATGGGTTTCCTCTAGAAAATTGGTTGACATATAATTGCGGTCAATACTCGCTACAGATACTGCTAAGCCAAGAAAAAATTGTGAGAAACCAGCGTATTCTCGAAATTATAAAAATATTCGAAGAATATTTTTATAATTTTTCTTCGAATACGCTGGTTTAAGAATTATAAGAATTATTATTTAAGAATTATAAAAATATTAAGTCAAAAGCAATTTTGCGAAATACTAAACCCCCGAACACTCTATCGTTCGTCCATAGGCGTCGGTTTTCACTTACGTTGAGATCAATCACGTGATTTGATGTCATTTTTTCAAAATATAAAAGTAGATTGGAAAACTTCCTGATTTCCGATCTAATTTGGAATTATAATTAAATTTAAATTTAGTACACAGTTGCTGGCGTTACACGTCATATGAAAGTAATCGTATATTCGAAATAACGTACGACTGTTCAGTGTTTTATGAAAAAAAAAAACCTATCTTAAATGGGCAATATGCGCGCTAATAAAAAAGAAGTTGATTTTATTATAACACATTACGATACACGTTACGATATTAATAAAGTGGATTAAGGTTTGCATTTAAAACGTCACATTAAAACTTTTTAAGGTATTTCGACTGTTTATAAAGGTGCACGGACAATAAGCACTTTGCATCCGATTACCGCTTACTCGCTTTACAAATTTTTGCATAGATAAAAAAAGATAGTTTCGTGTATTCCGGAATCATTTTCTTTCTTATGAATATTAATTAATAATGACACTCTACTTCGTCTTAATCAAACACCTGTCAGTGGTGTAATTTGTGTTGGTAAAAACACGCAATAAAATTCGAAAACAAACCTTTTCGCGGTAAACACAAACGAAACGTGAGGGGTAGTAATCAATCAACGGTACGATACTGAATAGCTTTGGAAGTGTCTCAGTGCGTACTGATTGCTACAAAGTTCATAATATATTAGACGAATAGAAAAAGAGCAGGAAAGTATAAATATTCTTAATTGTTTTATTAATATTTAATTGTATTTTTTTAAATAGAGGATCTGTCTGTATTACTTTGGAAATCATAAAATAGAACACTTTATCTTTTACTTGTAAAAAATTGTAAGCAATTCAAATCTTGTTGATACAGGATTGTGGTGTGTAATATGCAGCAGTTAGTTAATATTTCGTATTAAAAATTCAAGAAACTCCTTTTTTTATTCATAGATAAGACACGTTTTAAATTAAATATTAAATATGTATAATATTCGCGCAAAATCAAAAAGTCAATAACACACGTTTTCTCTTTACAGGGCACACACATTTATTCCATCTGAAACCGCCGACACAGTACTAGAAGGTACACGTGGGAGAAGGATTCTTACATGAAAATTTATTAAATTACCATACTTAACCAACTTAAATAAACCCATGATATATTGAAGAAAGGATATTTTTTGTAATGATTTCACTAATTATTGAGAACATTAAAATGTTCAATACCAATGTATCTAAATGTGATGTCTAGATTATTTCATTGAAAATGTTAGCCTGGATACATCATTCGTTAGTGCCAAATTGCATCTAGCAGTGTATATTATTAAATATATATATATCTCAAACGATTCATAATTTTATTTAAATATTTTATTCATAGCATTATTTTATTAAAATTGAATTGTATTCAATTTTATAATTAATTACTCAATGATATACATTTATTTTGACTTAGAATATTATTAAGGGAATTTTGTTACGCCTTGAAATAGCTGTTATGGCAGATATATCTTCAAAGCATGTAAAGTTCGAAAAAGATAGAAAAAATCGTATCCATCTGCAACTTTATATATATGTTTGAATATACTATAGACGGATAACAATGTCAACTTGCATACGTGCGACAACATACTCTGTTACTAAGGTATAGTTGACGATACAGTAATAATACATTATTTCTATTATTTTTGTCAGGGAATGATGAGGCTTAGCCATACAGCAAGCACGAAAATGTAAGACGGAAAGTTTTGTATGTATGCACAAGAACCGGCCAAGTGCGAATTGGACTCGCGCACGAAAGGGTTCCGTACCATTATATATATATAGGTTAATATACTATAAAAACGGCAAAAAAATCATGTCTGTTGTATGGGAGTCTCACTTAAATATTTTTTATTGTATTTTTAGTACTTGTTTTAATAGCGGCAACAGAAATATAATAAATCTGTGAAAATTTCAACTGTCTAACTATCACGGTTCATGAAATACAGCCTAGTGGTAGACAGACAGACAGACAGACAGACAGATATTGTAGTATTTATAAATTGTGTCTAATTTTATCCTTTGGGTACGGAACCATAAAATGATTATTCATTTTGTAGGGTATAATAACTACTTATCAAAAAATAACTTAGGTAAATGTAAAGGACATTGGCGTTCCCGTAATGCAATTAAAATTATAAATATTAATTTTAAGGGATAGAGAAAAATCACCAATGAATTAATCAACAGGCAGAATACTCCTTTTGCCTTCTACTAATTTATCCGAGTCGGATTGCTCTTTGTCGTTTCTGTGACTCATTAAATTAGAAAAAAATCCGACAATCGATACGAGTATGACGTCGCCCGCTTCCTACATTTATCATGTTGGTAGAACTGGTGTATTGAGTCTTTGAAGTCAAATTAATAAAATGGCGGACTTTCTTAGTGAAAATAACAAGTTTTAAATATTTTTTTCTCTTCATTTGACTGTAAGCGACCGGAGAATTCTGCTTGTGGATTAATTCATTAGTGATTTTCCCTCTCGTTTTGAATTTATTTTAATTGCGTTACGCGAACGCCAATGTCCTTTATATTAACCATAACTTATTATAGAAAAGTACAATGTATCATTTGTGTGTTTCTAACAAAAGGTAAATTGTACTGTTTTATCCCATAAAATTTATCCTTGCTAATATACCCTGGAATATTCTTCGCAGGTGTAGGACGCCACTAACAAGCACATATTTGTCACATGTCCTGTAGTCATGTTTCACGTAACCGACGTTTTTCAGTGGCAAACTAAATACATTATTTGTTAGACGTCAGCTGGAGTGGGATAAGAATTTTACATATGCCATGCCATTGTACAAAACAATTTTCCAAAAGGATAAATCAATATAAGGAGGGCAGGAACGTTATATAAAGTTAAAACCCGATTTACAGTGTTTTAAGGAATGTCGTACACATAAACTTTACTGTTATAAAATGTCATAGTATCTTTATTCATTTAAATAATTTTTTTTATTTCAGTATTAGTCTACACTCAAGATCAAAGATAAATATTAGTTTTATTGATAAACTCTCGAAAAATTTTTTTTGTGTTGCCAGGTACTTTTTAACAACTAAGGTAAGAGCGCGATATCGAGACATTGTTTACTTTTTTGCATTAAAGCAATGCTTGGGTCAAATAAGTAGAAATATGATTTTATTTTAATAATATGACGCTTGGCAAAATTTATTCATATTATTCTTACATAATAGTCACGTTTAACGGACCTTTACTTTGTGTGTACGGGATACGTCCCCTTATGTAACCCTGTTAGTGCGTCAGTAACGATTTATTTCGATGCTTTTTGAAACTTAATAAATTACACCTCGCCTCCTTGTATCGCGTAAGTTGTTATCGCTATACTCGTTCAAAATAAGTATAAAACACCAAGGTGAAGTTAGGGCTATCAACGGAAAGCCATAATGATCGCAGGCGTGTACGCCTAACGGGCAGATTCCATCTAGCCATCGACCCCGGAACGTGTTTCCGGCTTAATTCACTGTTCGTTGTATTTCTTTAACGAAAATCTACATAGTACGCTTAAAGCAAAAGAAATTGGATTCTAATTCCTTTGTAGCTTTAAAATAAGAAGAAAAAAAAATATAAGACATGCAGATATTATATTTATCAAAAGTTGGGAAAGACGGTAAGGCGAATTTTGACGAATGGAAGGATGGAAAAAATATTTTGTAGCTGACAATGCAAAAAGTCGTCAGGTTTTAACGTAATGAAAATTAATAAATTCTGCATTTAGAGATAAAGTTTTATAATAATATTTTGAACATGGAAATTTTTCAAAAATGTTTTTGGATCAGTTTATTATCTTCATACAAAAGTGTCTTTGTTCTTTGCAAGTTTATTTTATTTAAATTTTAACACTTAAGTTTGAAAAGTTACTTTTATTATTTTCAAATAAACTAAAAGTGAAATGATGTTTTTATACAGACAAACTGTAACTTTTAAACCTTACCCCAGTAATAAAGTATAACGCGATTTGCCTTATGTTTTGTTATGTACACATAAACGAAACAACGGAATAATTACGCAAGAGAATATGTAATAATGCGTCAAATAATTATTTTCGACGGTGAACAGGAGTATAACGTGCAAGAAGGCAATCAATCAGTGCCCATGTTGAACAGAGGGTCGTGCTGTGAGTACTGATTGCTGTTAAGTCCATAAGTTATGTGCCAATTTCGACATCGTATGAAAGGACTCCTGATAGGAATTTGCGCCAATACAAAATAATACATTCAATGGCACAAGTGCTCGGCGGTTTTTTTATACAAAAAATACCACAACCTACGTCTTCCGGTTTATTTGTATAAATAAAGCTTGCAAATATTTGTAATAATAGAAGAATATTGTAAGGATTACTTAGTTAATATAAGAAGTGTCAACTAGTCATTTATAATCATTACTTCATTTATTGTTCTTATAATGTTTTTGCTATGTTATAAAGTACAACAATCGGTTAAACGAAGCTATTTTTTCGACGTATTTTTTATTTATTTTTTTTGTTTTATGCGAAAATTTGTCAAACGAGCACACGGTTCACCTGATGTTAAGTGAATACCGCCGCCCATGGACATCTGCCACACCCGAGGGTTACGGATGCGTTGACAACCTTTTGAAAATTGGGCTCCGGCTACCTCACTCACCAGACGAAACGCGATAGCATTTGTCATACTTCCACTTTACGCTGCTCTTCTGTGAGGTCGTGTTACTTACCCGGACGGGCCTGCCCATTCGTACAACAGCCGAGGCTGCAGCGTGGCCCTACCACCGTTAAACTTTATTATACCCATAGACTTTATTATAAACTTTATTATACATATATATAACCACCGTTAGACTTTATTCGACTTCAATTTAAATCTGCCGTGACAGCTCAGTGTCCGGGCGTTCGCCTTTAATTCAATATACTCGAGCAACCTGAGTTCGATACCCGGTACCGGCTCCAATGAAATTATTCATTTTAAGTAGGAAAACAACGTGAGCAAAACCTGCATATTTTTGAAATAATAACAAAGAAAAAAATACTTCGCCGATATGTGAAGTCCGCCAATCTGCAGTGAGGCTGCGTGGTGGACTATGCCCTGACACCCTCTGCACAGAGGCGGCCTTTGGCCAGCAGTGGGACATGTTTAGGCTGTTACTTTAGTTTTTATTTATTAACAGACAAAATATGTCTCTCTCGTGACCATGAGTGGTGCAAGCATCCATAAATAAAATTAAACTTCACAAAAAACGCTTCAAGGCATCATATAATAATAATGTGGAGTTAAATACAAAACTGTTAAATATTATTATATGTTATTAAAGAATTTTGACATCGATTATTATAATTTTGAATATGTATCACAGTGCTTTATTAACTGTACATTAATTACATCTATTTGTGTACTATATTAAAGTACGTCCATCAAAGTAACCGTTCTCTTCAGGGGATTTAATCCTTTTGGGACGATGTTTGAGAAGACATTCAGATATTCAGCTTACAAGCGATATAGAACAGAGCTCAAATATCGCGCCCAAATAACAGAGAAGTTTCGTTTATTAATATCGTAGTATATTTATATCTTTCTTTAGAATATAAAGCTCTCGATATATAGGGTCACAATTCGTCCATTCCATATTCCATGGTTAAGAAATTTAGCATCTTTATCTAAGTACTAGCGACCCGCCCCGGCTTGGCACGGGTGATGCGATTTATACATATAAACCGTCCTCTTGAATCATTCTATCCAATTAAAAAAACTGCCTCAAGATCTGTCGCGTAGTTTTAAAGATGTAAGCATACAGACAGACAGCGGGATGACTTTATTTTATACTTTGTAGTGATTACTTAGATGCTTAATTTTAATGTTTGAAACCATTTCTTTATGTAATTGTGACTCGTCGATACTTATCTTATAAATCTGTGTATTTTTTTAAATAAATAGTAACTACAATCTTAAAGTGGCCAAATTGTAGCCAAATATAAACAGGTTACAAAATAAAATAAAAAGAATCTAGGATTTCTTAATGTCGGCGTATGAGGAACGACGAAGCATTTATTACTTATTCGTTACACTCATCTCTGATATAGGTAATAGTTTTTGCAAAAAAAAAATCCCCAAGCTTTTGCAAACAAATCCATTAAAACTAAAAAATGTTATAATTTTTGTACAAATTGGTGCAACGTTTATTAATAATTAATTAATTGATATCATGTTCATCAATGACTGTTTTATTTTTCTTGTTATTTAATAGGTTTATAATTATAATCATCATTTAAGTGAAGTTGCTCACTAAAATCGATTCAAAAATTTGAGACTTACCGTCGGTTTTTAAAAGCAATAACAATTATTGTACTTAACAAGTCACAATTTTCAAACAAATTGCCGTCAATATGTGCACTTAATGAAAATGGGAAAGAAATCCATTTTCCCAATAGGGTCAACGGGAACTTCCAATGTCCTGGAGTATTTTTGGCGCGAGCGTGAGCGTAGCGGAGTCCGGGCCCGTCAGTATGGGATCCGACCTGTTGCGGTGTGGTTGCCAACGCGATTTCGCACCGCCGTCGAGGGGGTGCTGAAATAAGAAACGTTATATTTGAATGTTGTGTGTTCGCAGTGTTTTGTGATCACGGTTAATGGTAAGCTGTTGTCAATGAGGTATATTGTTTACTGTTTATAATAGAGCAAAATTAAGTGACTATGTTTTATCTGCGATCAAATTGTCATGCAAAGTTTTATGGGCCATTTGGTTTGTAATCAATGGATATTTCAATGGCGTCTTAAAATTAATGTCATTTTTATATCTGGCTTCATACCTTGATGCTTCCTTTTTAATATTTTCGTTATATACAGTAAACAGATAACTGAAACCCATACTGATAAATGAAATCTCTTGTGAAAGAAGAGAAAAAAGAAATGGATGAATTACTTTATCTCGGAAAAAATATTTATTTAAAAATAGAGGAAGTTTCTTTTAACTGACAAAGAATAAATAAGCTTAATTTTAAAAATGATGAAATATTAATTGGATGTATATTAATTTTTTAAATTAGATCAAAAGTTTATGAAAGCTTGTTTCATGTAATTATTTACTAGTACTTTGAAATTATCCACAACTGTTTCAACTATTTGACAATGAAATTTGTGATAAAAATTTTATATTTAAAATAGTTTTCAATATTTGTTTAGTAGGTTTCTTGTAAATTAAATACATTTTAATGTATTTCGTGTAATTTAAAAGTTATTATTATGTTATTTACATACATGGCATTAGCGGCATCACATTGGATGTCGAGTACTAATTACTCCGTAAAATTGTACCAGAAACAGAACAGTATCAAATATTGCTCTTTGAGTGAATTAAGTAGCGTAAATGTGAAAATATTAGCGTATTACAAAAAAAAGTGTATGTACTTCACTAAGGGGCTATTCTAAGTTATTCGTTGCTTTTTCGTTGCTCGTTTAAAAATTCATTGAAGATAATCATCTAAGTAAACGGAATTTGACTTTAGAAAATAATATTACTTGAGCCCTGTCGAATAAATTGTAGAGTTCAATAATGTAGAGTTTTTTTTTAAATACATGTATTGCGATACAATTTATTACATTTTAACCGTTATGTTTTCATTTTTCATAATTAATAATATTTAATAAATATATGCAATGCGAACATGTAGCCTAAACCAGAGGATAAATTAAAAAAAATGTCTTTATTATATGTTATGTAGAGCCGTGATAGCTCAGTGTCCGGGCGCTCGCCTTTAGTTCAATATATACTCGAGTAACCTGAGTTCGATCCCCGGCACCGGCACCAATGAAGTTTTTAATATCACGTGCTCCGCGGTGAAGGAAAACATTGTGAGGAAACCTACATATTTTCGAAATAATAACAAAAAAATGTATTTCGAAAATATGTGAAGTCCGCCAATCCGCAGTGGGGCCGCGTGGTGGACTATGCCCTGATACCCTCTGTATAGAGGAGGCCTTTGCCCAGCAGTGGGACATGTATAGGCTATTATTGATTTTTTGTAAATTAGTTTAAGGGATAAATCATCATTTATTTTCTTTGCAGATCTTTGCATATCTGTCAATAAATGTTAATTTTGTAAATGCACTAGATCGTTTCGAATAGATTACCTTAGTGAAATGCAATCTATTGAAACGTAATGCTTGTTTTACGTTCACTCAATACTCAGAACCAATAATCGATAGGGAAAATTGAATCGCAGGTTTTGAGAAACATTTTTAGTGGAAAGTTTTTCCGTCTGAAGCTTCATTGCCTCGGGCTTTAAAGCTTTGAATATCCCGAAGGGGCCGTCTGTCTGTCGAGGTTTTATGGGATGCATTTCGTGGAGTATGCGCGGAAAATTGAAAGCTTTTATTTCTTCGTCCTCTTTCTATTATCGGTCGGAACTATATGGTAGAGCTTCATCCGTGTGTTGGTTCTCGTATATTTCATTTTAACATGCAGTGCTCGGTTTCTTTTTAATGCAACAAAGGATTAAAACTCTCTTTTAGCAGACAGTTGTCATTTTCATTGTAAGATAACCTTTGTTGTTTATATGTATGACGCGTTTCATGTCCTGCATTTTAATTTTTATCGATGCTGCGATTTAAATAACAGCCGCTGTCGCCATAGAAAACAATTAATGTATTTTTACTCTTTTTAACATTTTAAATATAAATGCGTAACTGTCATAAACAACATTCATTTATGTCATCTTAATTTGTCATCAATTTTTGCACCAAGGCGTTAAGAATTTCGTCGTTGTGGCTATCAGCCGTTTAGCTCAGTGGCTAGAACGTCAGGCCGCGAATGCCGAAGACGTGGGTTCGATTCCCACAGCGGCGATAATCTTTTCGTACTTTTTCTACATGTTTTAAAAATCAATTTTTGTTTCCGAAACTGCCTTTTATTAAAATAGGAGTAGTGGGTTATTGGGATACTTTTATTCGATAAGTATTTTTGTCACCCACCGATAATTGATCCAGATGGTTTGTTCTCAAGGATTTAGACGTCTAGCAAGCATTCGATGTCTTTAAAAACCTAGCCAAAGCCACATACGCGTCGTCTCCACGTAAGTGGAAGGATGACGAGTAATATGATTAATTTTTTTCATATCTTACACATGACAGTATTAAAGTAGCTACTTTATTGTATTTATGTGAATGCAATTATGTTATTTAAAAAAACTTTACTGAGGGACTTGATGGTTTGCAGTCGAATGAGAATACACCAAATTTTCACGCATTTTCAGTAGTTAAAATAAATTATGAGTTATCTTTTCGTGAGTATTTTAGGGTCAGCTTTTTTAATGATTTATTACATATGAACATTACCACTTCACTTTCATTGTTGGTGTATATGGTAAATATGTCTTATTTCGAACTAAAAGCAAATTTAATAATACCATCATTTAATTTATATCACTCTAAATAGCTATCTAAGAGCTAATAGTTTAATCAGATATAGTAAAACCACATCTAGTTTTTAAAACGACGGGTAATGATAGAGTGAAATCGTAAATCATCAGAACAACAGCTAGCACTCGCGTTTTACAACATTTCAAACTAAGTGCGCTCGGAAACAAAAGTAGTAAAAAAGCTTTATTATCTAAACCGCCATAAAATCTGTTATATCGGCCAGCGTAGTGTTCGCTAAGCTCGTTATCTCCGATACGACATTATCTTTGGAGTGCGTGTAGTGGTAGTGCGATAATAAAATGTAACTATTTACATTAATCAAGTTGTTCTATAGCGGACGCAATTGTTTTTCATTATTATGATGTGCAATACAGTCGATATTCTCAATATGTGTTATTGCGTCCTGTGCTACGGCTCTACGCAAAAGCGTAGAGCACGAGTTGATGGCGTAGAGCTGATAAATTTATTAGTTCTAATTATTGTATATTATTAATATCCTAACTAAGAAGAATAGCAAAACTATATAATTTTGTATGAAATAAAAGACTAGAGGTAACATTCCCATTGTGATAAAATAAAATGGAAAACTTAATATTTCCTCTTTAAAGAGTTAAAGTTTTCGTAGCTGAAAGGATAATAACAATGTTTAAAGTGAAAACATACCTGCATGTGAATATATTTATGTTAACGAGTGAAAGTTAATTTTAAATATAACTAAAGTTTTTGATTTGTGTAATTTGTTTAAGTTTTCTACATATATATTTTAATTAATTATATATATATATATATTATTTACAAAAATGATGAGAACTAATAAGTCAATCACTAAGATGTTTGAATAGTTAAATTACAATATACTAACATTTTTAAACTTGTGATATCTTTCGAACGGAATGTCTGAATTTAATAATTCAAAAAGTTACATAAAGAAATAAATAATAATATAAAGAAAATATTAAAACAGTCTTAAATATGAAGTTATTTATTTTTATAAGGGTTAATACCAAGATATAAATAAAGAGCCTTTTCTAGCGGGGGCATTTCTATTAAAATTTTAAAATAAAAGAACACTTATTGTGGCATAATTATAATAGTTAGACATATGTTGTCGCGACATTTATTGCATTTTATTCTATCATCAATAGTTTTCGCAGCACACGCGATGTAAAGAATATTTTAGATAATTTTTGTAAACTTTGGGTTACATTAAAATAAAATATAGTCTATGTCATTCGGGGATAATGTAGTTTCCCAACAGTGAAAGAAATTTTCAAATCGGTCAGTAGTTTCGGAGCCTATTCAATGCATACAAACAATCAAATCTTTCCTCTTACATGGTTGGCGGAGTGGAGGGTGTTAGGTTTTATTTTCGTTACGGAATTTCTTGATTCGGTCGCCGCGCTCAAAGCCCGCGATAAAAGCTATGCAATAGCTTAAAAAGTATTGTGAAATTATTTTAATGAAACAATTCCATTTGTTGCAGGTCTGAAGTGAAGTGAAAGTGAATGGAAAGGCACACGAGTGCCGATCGAAAAATATGTTATTAGTGAAGTGAAGTGATTAAAGTGGTGTGTGTGTTTGTGAGCCGTTTCCGTATAGCGGACCGCCGCCGTGGCGGTGGCCATGCCGCTAAGTTGACGACGGCCGTTCGCCGCCTCTCACGCCGCTCGACCACGCACGCGACAGGTTAGTATGAGCTTATTCTAAAACTTCTTGGTAAGGTAGATACATTTAAGATTTATTTAAGCCGTGATATCTCAGTCCAGATAGTCCAGGCGTTAAATTTTAATTCAATATACTCAAGGAATTCAAATCGCCGTCAGCATCAACGAAATCGTTTAAGTGCTGAATTATCATGTGTTCAGCCATGAAAAAGTGAAACGGAATAAAAACAGAATAAGGAAAAGATCGTGAGGAAACCTTTATATTTTTCAAATATTAATGAAAAAAGATTCGAAAATATGTGAAGTTCGCTGATCCGCAGTGGGTCGTGTTTTGGACTACGCCCTAATACCCTCTGTACAGAGGTCTTTGCCCGGTTGTGGGGCTTGTATAGACGGTCTTTACTTTTTTTCTTATCTACCTTAGATTTGATAAATGTCCTGAAGGAACGAAAATCTCTCGCGCCTCTTAATTATTTTGCAGTAGTATAATAATAATAATAAATAATAATAAAATATCTTTATTCACATAGACGCTTGCGCGTTCTTATGAAACGTCAAAATTTTACAAAGAAATTAACACGTTCGTAAGTTACCATCGGTTCGGAAAGCAGTTTCTGTTGAGAAGAAACCAGCAAGAAACTCAACAGTTGCTCTTTTTTAAAAGGTCAGTTTACAATATAATAGTACAGGTATAATAGCCTTGTTTTAGCCTAGGTGAGTATCAACAGTATTAACCCGTCGTCAAGATATTCCGCAATAGTACCTATAATAGGCTTTAGCCGTAAGTATACTTTTAATTTTTCGTTTAAATTCATAAGTGGCTCAAAGTCTTAATATCGACTTTGGGATTTTATTATACATGCGCACACTTTGACCCATGAACGATCTGTGTACTTTTTGTAGACGAAACAATGGCATAGTTAGTTTGTCTTTATTTCTAGTATTTGGTTTATGTCTGTCACTATTCTTTAGATAATTATTAATATTATGTTTAACATATAAAATATTACAATAAATATATTGAGACGCAACAGTGAGTATATTAATCTCTTTAAAAAGATCTCTGAGTGTATTCCGGGCTCCGATGTTTTAGATAGTTTGGACAGCTCTTTTTTGAAGAATAAATATAGAATTTATATCAAATGCACCAAGTACTCCACAACAAAATGCCGTACGACAAGATGCTGTGAAAATAACTGAAGAAAACAAGTCTGGCAGTGTCAATGTCTGGTAGCTGCCTAACCTTCCTAATTGCAAAAACCTATTCGTACCTAAATTTAGCAGTTGAGGAGTCTGTTGATGTCATCGGGTTCAAATATCTGACGGTTATCTCTAAGGAGGTTTTTGATTCGAAACAACCTTAAAATGTTAGTCACGTCAAAGAGATTCAGGCAAATGTAAATAACTTTAACTTTGGCGTAATTCAATTAAAATAAATTTAATCCACAGAGAAAAATCATTAATGAATTAATACTGAACAGAGTGAATTTCTCGAAAACTATAAGCGACCGCCGAATTCTGCTTGTTGACTCAACAGACGTTGTAATGTACACACGTCTTAAGTTCGAAAATTTCTAACTTTTTTGAATAACATTGTGAATCTAAACTATTCTATCGAACTGACAACACACAAAAAATTCATTAAAATCGGTCCAGTCATTTAGGACGAGTTCAATTACATACACCCGTACAGAAGATTAAAGATAATCTAAAGTTATGCAATAGCGTATTGCACCTTAGTGGTGACAATCAAGAACATTGTGATTACTCAAACGTGACTATGGAATTAGAAATTAATAAAACTGTTCATATCTCTCCAATTTATTACATAAACTTGTTTATGTGCAAAAACTCTAAAAGAATCCAATATGCATATCATAAGGAAGTAAAAGAAAATCATTATGGAAAATAACAAAGAATAAAAACGAAGTAAACAAGAGCGAAATCAACTGAGTCTCGCCTTAATTCAACCCAGAAAATTATTCTCTTTTGTGCTTTCTATTAGATAATCAAGCTGGATTGCTCTTGAACAAGTTTCTTTTATTTTTGGTGCAAAGTCAGTGTTCGTTGTGTATTTCTTATAATTTTAATAATTCCTTTAACATTCTTTTAAACCATGTATGCTATTTGGTAAAATGAATTGTTGAATATTAGTTATTATATATACAAGATATGATATCTAAAAACGATTCGTTAATATCAAATTATAAATAACTGTTCATACCGTTTTCGAAAAGTTGCTGTTCCTATTTCAGGTCTTTTGAACAAAATCTCTATTGACTTATATCAAGGAAGCAGCTATATAGCGACGACAACGCTGTAAGCATATATTCTATCTATTTCCATTATATTACCAACCAACGTGATATTCAATTTATTGCATTAAATATGTGAGAATACGTGTCAAGAGTTCCGATCCGGCGATGTTGGACATGGTGAAACATTCAGACGTAGAATGGGAGCTTAAAACAGCATCATTCTATAGTATAAATGTAGATATACAAACGTAAAGTAGTATTATAATCATGATTACATGGACCTGTTTATAGCACTTACATTACACACTTACCGCAAATAATTGTTAACAATTTAAAGTTTTTTTAAGATACAGTTATGAAGGCGAGGGTAAATGCCGTAAACAATGATTATGGGTCACCCATGCACTTATCTATGGAACTTATAAAGGTCGATCCTAGACCTTTAGATTCCTTTTAAATTGAGGCCATGATGACCCACATTGATAATGGCAACATATTTAAAAATATTCGACAGTATAAAACATAGAAATTCAATTGTTAACACATGCTACAGAATATTTTTCTACATAATAATAGTTTATTCTGCGAACATACTTTAGGTAACATGTTACTTTTAAATTTGCGAGACTATTTTTTTTTTCACCTTGAGGTCCTTTACAAAATTGTGTATCACTAATGCAATGAAAATAATTACACAAAGAATTTTTACTCCAGTTTATGTTTAAGAAAGAATAGTTGCAAGAGACTAACTGGAATTTGGTAATGAAATGCGTGTCGTAGCTCCTAGTCTATTCGTGATACGGAGAATTTTGGCCATGATAATCCACTGAAACTTTGTCCCTAATGAAAACTGATCTATATGATTTTATTAAATGCAAGAGAGTTAAATAGTGAAAGTGGTGGTAGGGCCAGGCAGCAGCCTCGGCTGTTGCACGAATGGGCAGGCCCGTCCGGGTAAGTCCCACGACCTCACAGAAGACCAGCGTAAAGTGGAAGTATGACAAATACTTTCGCGTTTCGTCTGGTGAGTGAGGTAGCCGGAGCCCAATTTTCAAAAGGTTGTCAACGCATCTGGAACCCTCGGGTGTAGCAGATGTCCATCGGCGGCGGTATTCACTTAACATCAGGTGAACCGTCTGCTCGTTTGGCAACTTTTCACATAAAAAAAGTATAAAATTCGAAAAACAATTAATGTATCATAGAAATAAGGTTCATGATTATGCCTCGGCATTATCATATTATTAGGACGGCGAATAAAAATAAATATCGGAAAGGGTCGTTAATT
Organism: Iphiclides podalirius; assembly: GCA_933534255.1. Classification (NCBI taxonomy): domain Eukaryota; kingdom Metazoa; phylum Arthropoda; class Insecta; order Lepidoptera; family Papilionidae; genus Iphiclides; species Iphiclides podalirius. Next base: position 4,349,430 of record OW152817.1, on the reverse strand, counting down.
TTTTTCCGCTCCAAATTCAATTAAAAGGCAAGTATTTTCGTTTGGCAAAGTCGGAACTGCCATTTGTCAAAGACTATAATGAACGTTATGGAGTTTTCCAGATCACACTAGCTAAGTCAGCGTCTTCAATCACTTATGTCCGTATAAATCGTAATTTAACCTGTCATGAATCATGGCTCGGTAATGAATTTCTAGACAAAAAAAAATGTGATAATTAGAATTGAGCTAAAACATACGTAAGTATTTTTAAAATTATAAGGACTTCTGTACGATTATAAGAATTATGGTTTTATAATTGGCATCGGAAGCAGAAAAAATGTTGACAGATCATGTTGCATGTTTAACAGTTTTAATTTCACGTCCATTTTTTTGACCAGACTCAAATGAAAGTCCATCAAAATAACTTGTGGTGTTTAAATAAACCGTTTGCCAAATCAACTATAACCAAAACCTACCTGTTGCGAGAATAATCTACAAGCTCCTTCTCTTCTGGTCGTTTAGTTGGCGCTTATCCAAATTTTAAACCCTAAAATATATATCAGAATTTTTTTTCGTGATAGATAATTTAGACTTATTCATTCAATCTTAAATATTTAGGTTTGTTATAAAATATAGGTTAAATCAACCTTTCTAATCACTTAAAAAAGCAAAGATAAAAATGAAACAATTGTTCAAGAAATATTTCGGGGGAAAATGTAAGCTTTTTAAAATACGTCCGGAATTCAAATCAATCCCAATATAAAATTCTATCACCCAGATAGTAGAGTTTTAGATTGAGAATTGGAATGGTCTTTAATCTCTACTGTCCTTTTAAAGACGAGATAAAATCGATATAGACGTTTACCAGACAAGACATTTACGTGATGTACGATTCTATATAATGGCTTAGCCTCAGCCGCATGCATAATAACCTGTTAAGATTAGGGTTGCGTTTTGCGTTATATTTATTTATTTATTTAAAATTTATAATATTTTTAAATTATATTTATAATTTATAACATTTTAATATATTTCTAAAACAGTTGATGTCGGTGAAATCGTATGATTAATAAAGTCCGTAAAAAAACATATTTAATTATGTTCAATGAATAGAGAATTTTTAAAATTGGTTTATAAATTTGGAGTTTAAGGTAACAAACATACAAAATATAACATATTGAGAACCTTTCTTCCATTTTTGAAGACATTTGAAAATTTAATAAATTGAATACAATTCGGACACAATATAAATGTTACAACCAATGCTTTGGCGAAAGAACGTCTTAAGGATGGTTTGTAGTTATTTATTACTATATAAAGTTATATATAAGATTACCTAAAGGTTATTTCTATAAGGCTCTTTGTCTACAAGTTACCTACAGCTAAATATACCCTAGGCATTTACTTCTATGTATATTGAAGTGGATGCGGTGTATATTTAAGTTGACTAGCATGCTACATTATTCCCCCACCGAGACCGTTACTACGGGCGGTAGTAATCAGGAAATTGGACTACTCGTCCACTTCTAGTCTTCTTGATCGTGTTTTGATGTTGGGCGGCCTGGTGATCCTGTTTGACAACTGCATCTTCCCTTGTGATAAAGGCTGGTTTAAGGCGATCAATACTGACTCGTTGCATCTTCCCTTGCACATCGATATCGAAGGTCTTCTCGTTGCGACATAGAACCTTGTAGGGGCCTAGGTAAGGTGCTTGTAGAGATTTACGCATTGGACCTAGGCGTAGGAAGACATGGGTTGCCGTGTGCAGCTCTTTTGGTACATAAAAAATTCTGCTGGTACTGGTGTGCCAGGATGTTGGTTGGGGTGTTAGTTTTGACATATGTGCGCGGAGTCTACTTACTAGGCTGGTTACGTCTACTGCATCGTCTGAAGTGGTGGTTAGGAACTGTCCAGGAAGACGGAGCGGCTCACCATAGACTACTTCTGCAGCTGATGCCTCGATGTCATCTTTCCATGCACTGCGGATTCCTAATAGGACCCATGGTAAGACTTCAGTCCAATTTGAGTTTGAATGGCAGGTGATGGCGGCCTTCAGCTGGCGATGCAGCCGTTCAACTAGGCCGTTTGCTGCAGGATGATATGCTGTGGTGACATGATGATTTGCGCCAACCAGCGCCGCGAGCTCCTTAAATGTGTGCGACTCGAACTGTCTCCCACGATCGGTGGTTATGTGCTCTGGGCATCCAAAGCGAGATATCCACCCAGTAGTGAGGGCGGTTGCGCAGGTCTCTGCAGTGATGTCTGGTAGAGGGAACGCCTCAGGCCAACGCGTGACGCGGTCGACGACCGTGAGGCAGTACCCGTTTCCTGAAGAAAAACGTAAGGGACCAATGATATCAAGGTGTATGTGGCGAAAACGACCTGATGGTGTTTGAAACACCTTGGGTGGAGCAGATGTATGCCTGGTAATTTTACTTCTCTGGCATTGTTGACATTCTTTTGCCCATTGTCGACAGTCTTTTCTTATTCCAGGCCAAACATAGCTCTGCGTTAACAAGCGAACACTAGCTTTTTCCTCCCGGATGACTCAGGCCATGCAGTGTGTCGAATACTTGCTTGCGGAAGGCTTTGGTAATAAACGGACGAGGGCTTACCGAGACATCGCAGTATACCTCACAACGCGTTTCTGGTAGCCTTACTTTCTGCAGTATGAGACTGGATCCATTCTTCAGCAGGTTTTGAAGTTCAGCGTCTGTTTTCTGGTCATTGGCCAAGGACTGGTAATCTATGGGCAAATGTATTTCATTAATTCTAGACAAGGTATCTGCTACTGTGTTGTCCTTCCCTGCTATGTACCTGATGTCAGTGGTAAATTGACTTATATAGTCCAGATACCTAAACTGACGAGGGGAACAATTTTCACGGTTTTTCGTAAAAGCGAAAGACAACGGTTTGTGGTCTGTCATGACAGAGAATGTTCGCGCTTCCACCATGTGCCTGAAATAATGGATTGCGTTGTAAATGGCAAGTAATTCTCTATCATATGGGCTGTACTTCTTCTGTGATGGACTTAGCTTCCTGGAGAAGAAAGCTAGGGGTTGCCACAGTTTACCTCTTCTCTGTTGTAAAAAACTGCTCCTATTGCTGAGTCCGATGCGTCAGTCATAATAGATAGCTCTGCCCGTGAATCTGGATATGCCAACATGGTTGCATTTGACAGATCTTGTTTGCACTTTTGAAATGCATCATGTAGTTCTGAAGTCATCTGGATCTGCTGTGAACCTTTGGTCTTTGGACCAGCTAAAAGAGCGTTGAGTGGTGCTTGTGTTGCAGCTGCGGATGGAATGAAGCGTCGATAAAAATTCATCATTCCTAAGAAACGTCTTAACTCTTTAATGGTCTTGGGTTCAGGGAAATCCTGTATGGCTTGAACTTTAGAAGTGGTAGGTGAATACCTGCTGCTGAAATTTTGTAACCTAAAAAATTCACTTCAGGTTTTTCAAATACGCACTTGTTGGTATTTATCAGAACACCATATTCTGATAGTCTTTTGAACAGTGTTCTGAGATGCATTTGGTGCTGAGTACTGTCACTGCTGAATACTAATATGTCGTCGATGTATCCGTAGCAAAAATCTAGCCCACGAAGAACTTCGTCCATGAAGCGTTGGAATGTTTTGCGACGCGTTTCTCAAGCCATAACTCATGAACGGAAATTCGTATAGGCCGAAAGGTGTTGTGATTGCAGTTTTGGGTATGTCCTCTTCATAGACAGGTATTTGATTGTAGGCCTTCGTTAAATCAATTGTTGAATAAATGGTGCTACCTGTTAAATGATGCGCGAAGTCCTGTATGTGCCTTACGGGGTATCTGTCAGGGATTGTTCGTGCGTTAAGCAATCTATAATCCCCACATGGACGCCAACCATCGCTTTTCTTGCGAACCAGATGAAGTGGCGACGACCAAGCGCTTTCTGAGGTGCGCGCTGTGCCATTCTGCAGCATTTCGTCGAACTCTTGCTTCGCCACTTTAAGACGTTCTGGGTCTAAGCGACGTGGTCGACTGGATACGGTGGGCCAGGAGTGGTGCGAATATGGTGCACTGTGTTATGCTTAGGAGTAATCGGCATACCTGAAGGTCGAGTTATGTCCGGAAACTCCCGGAGTATTTGATGATACTCGCCAATGTCGGTGGTAGTGCGCACGGATGATATAGCGTCTGAAGAACCCTGATCTGGTACTGTAATAGCAAGTGAAGTGACGTTGTCAATAAGGCGATGATGTCGGCAGTCGACTAACAGGTTGTAATAGCCTAAAAAATCGACGCCGATGATAGGCTTTGAAACGTCAGCAACGATAAAACGCCAGGTAAATGCGCGCCGTAAACCAAGGTCCAATGTCAGTGGTATGTACCCGTATGTGGCGATGATCGTTCCGTTGGCTGCGAACAACTCATACTTAGTTTTCGTACGTGGCTCCCGAACAGCGGATCGTGGAAAAACACACAGGTCTGAACCTGTATCTATAAGATATTGAATCTTTGTTTTGCGATCCGTGATGAACAGGCGGCTTGTTGTACTTAGGCAGTCGGTTGCCGCCACTAATGGCTGCCCTGGTAGTTTAACGCTGTCGCCTTTTGCTTGTAGCTACATGGTGTTTGACATTTTTTTGCTTGATCTCCAAACATATAGTGAAACCAGCAATGGGGATGACTACCATGCAACTATGGTTTGTAAGTTGGTTGGAAGTCTACTGGACCATATAGTGCGAATGAAGTCTGAAGGTACTGACGGACCCGCTAAAAATTGCAGGTGGCGAAGAAATTGAGACGGTTTCCTATCGCCAAGCTCCTCATGCATTAAAAGCTGTTTTATTTTGCGTTCTTGTGAAGCGGATAGTCGCCGTATTAATTCAGCCTTAAGCTTTTCATACTTCCCAGTGGATGGCGGAGATACTACTATATCCCTTACGTCAGCAGTATGAGGTTCCAGTTGCGACAATACGAAATAATATTTAGTAGTGTCGAGTGTAATATTGGAAAGGATGAACTGACCTTCCAGTTGAGCAAACCATAGTTCCGGGTCGTTGGGATTAAAAACGGGGCTCCTTATTCCAACTCTGCATGCCTCCATTGGTAATATGTCCTTGTTAGTCTCCATTTCCTTAATCCGGGTCACCAGTGAAGTGGATGCGGTGTATATTTAAGTTGACTAGCATGCTACAATATAATTTACGCATTGGACCTAGGCGTAGGAAGACATGGGTTGCCGTGTGCAGCTCTTTTGGTACATAAAAAATTCTGCTGGTACTGGTTGTGCCAGGATGTTGGTTGGGGTGTTAGTTTTTGACATATGTGCGCGGAGTCTACTTACTAGGCTGGTTACGTCTACTGCATTAGGAACTGTCCAGGAAGACGGAGCGGCTCACCATAGACTACTTCTGCAGCTGATGCCTCGATGTCATCTTTCCATGCACTGCGGATTCCTAATAGGACCCATGGTAAGACTTCAGTCCAATTTGAGTTTGAATGGCAGGTGATGGCGGCCTTCAGCTGGCGATGCAGCCGTTCAAACTAGGCCGTTTGCTGCAGGATGATATGCTGTGGTGACATGATGATTTGCGCCAACCAGCGCCGCGAGCTCCTTAAATGTGTGCGACTCGAACTGTCTCCCACGATCGGTGGTTATGTGCTCTGGGCATCCAAAGCGAGATATCCACCCAGTAGTGAGGGCGGTTGCGCAGGTCTCTGCAGTGATGTCTGGTAGAGGGAGAAACACCTTGGGTGGAGCAGATGTATGCCTGGTAATTTTACTTCTCTGGCATTGTTGACATTCTTTTGCCCATTGTCGACAGTCTTTTCTTATTCCAGGCCAAACATAGCTCTGCGTTAACAAGCGAACACTAGCTTTTCCTCCCGGATGACTCAGGCATGCAGTGTGTCGAATACTTGCTTGCGGAAGGCTTTGGTAATAAACGGACGAGGGCTTACCGAGACATCGCAGTATACCTCACAACGCGTTTCTGGTAGCCTTACTTTCTGCAGTATGAGACTGGATCCATTCTTCAGCAGGTTTTGAAGTTCAGCGTCTGTTTTCTGGTCATTGGCCAAGGACTGGTAATCTATGGGCAAATGTATTTCATTAATTCTAGACAAGGTATCTGCTACTGTGTTGTCCTTCCCTGCTATGTACCTGATGTCAGTGGTAAATTGACTTATATAGTCCAGATACCTAAACTGACGAGGGGAACAATTTTCACGGTTTTTCGTAAAAGCGAAAGACAACGGTTTGTGGTCTGTCATGACAGAGAATGTTCGCGCTTCCACCATGTGCCTGAAATAATGGATTGCGTTGTAAATGGCAAGTAATTCTCTATCATATGGGCTGTACTTCTTCTGTGATGGACTTAGCTTCCTGGAGAAGAAAGCTAGGGGTTGCCACAGTTTACCTCTTCTCTGTTGTAAAAAACTGCTCCTATTGCTGAGTCCGATGCGTCAGTCATAATAGATAGCTCTGCCCGTGAATCTGGATATGCCAAACATGGTTGCATTTGACAGATCTTGTTTGCACTTTTGAAATGCATCATGTAGTTCTGAAGTCATCTGGATCTGCTGTGAACCTTGGTCTTTGGACCAGCTAAAAGAGCGTTGAGTGGTGCTTGTGTTGCAGCTGCGGATGGAATGAAGCGTCGATAAAAATTCATCATTCCTAAGAAACGTCTTAACTCTTTAATGGTCTTGGGTTCAGGGAAATCCTGTATGGCTTGAACTTTAGAAGTGGTAGGTTGAATACCTGCTGCTGAAATTTTGTAACCTAAAAAATTCACTTCAGGTTTTTCAAATACGCACTTGTTGGTATTTATCAGAACACCATATTCTGATAGTCTTTTGAACAGTGTTCTGAGATGCATTTGGTGCTGAGTACTGTCACTGCTGAATACTAATATGTCGTCGATGTATCCGTAGCAAAAATCTAGCCCACGAAGAACTTCGTCCATGAAGCGTTGGAATGTTTGCGACGCGTTTTCTCAAGCCATAACTCATGAACGGAAATTCGTATAGGCCGAAAGGTGTTGTGATTGCAGTTTTGGGTATGTCCTCTTCATAGACAGGTATTTGATTGTAGGCCTTCGTTAAATCAATTGTTGAATAAATGGTGCTACCTGTTAAATGATGCGCGAAGTCCTGTATGTGCCTTACGGGGTATCTGTCAGGGATTGTTCGTGCGTTAAGCAATCTATAATCCCCACATGGACGCCAACCATCGCTTTTCTTGCGAACCAGATGAAGTGGCGACGACCAAGCGCTTTCTGAGGTGCGCGCTGTGCCATTCTGCAGCATTTCGTCGAACTCTTGCTTCGCCACTTTAAGACGTTCTGGGTCTAAGCGACGTGGTCGACTGGATACCGGTGGGCCAGGAGTGGTGCGAATATGGTGCACTGTGTTATGCTTAGGAGTAATCGGCATACCTGAAGGTCGAGTTATGTCCGGAAACTCCCGGAGTATTTGATGATACTCGCCAATGTCGGTGGTAGTGCGCACGGATGATATAGCGTCTGAAGAACCCTGATCTGGTACTGTAATAGCAAGTGAAGTGACGTTGTCAATAAGGCGATGATGTCGGCAGTCGACTAACAGGTTGTAATAGCCTAAAAAATCGACGCCGATGATAGGCTTTGAAACGTCAGCAACGATAAAACGCCAGGTAAATGCGCGCCGTAAACCAAGGTCCAATGTCAGTGGTATGTACCCGTATGTGGCGATGATCGTTCCGTTGGCTGCGAACAACTCATACTTAGTTTTCGTACGTGGCTCCCGAACAGCGGATCGTGGAAAAAACACACAGGTCTGAACCTGTATCTATAAGATATTGAATCTTTGTTTTGCGATCCGTGATGAACAGGCGGCTTGTTGTACTTAGGCAGTCGGTTGCCGCCACTAATGGCTGCCCTGGTAGTTTAACGCTGTCGCCTTTTGCTTGTAGCTACATGGTGTTTGACATTTTTTTGCTTGATCTCCAAACATATAGTGAAACCAGCAATGGGGATGACTACGAGGTCGATTGCGGGATCGAGAATGATTATGATGCTTTTTATTTCGACTTCTAGATCGTGAGCGTGATCTTTTATGAATTTCCATGCTCTCCAGCCTTCGACTCAGTTCTGCAATCCGTTTTGTTAGTAAATCAACCGAAGTGTCTGATGTAGTAGCGGTTGAAGATGCAGGATTAGTACTTGCACTTGCTACTTGCCCGGTTACTGGAACGATGTCAATAATCTGGTCTGCTAGTTCGGCTATTTCTTCCAGACTCATGTTTATTTGTGATGCAACTATGGTTTGTAAGTTGGTTGGAAGTCTACTGGACCATATAGTGCGAATGAAGTCTGAAGGTACTGACGGACCCGCTAAAAATTGCAGGTGGCGAAGAAATTGAGACGGTTTCCTATCGCCAAGCTCCTCATGCATTAAAAGCTGTTTTATTTTGCGTTCTTGTGAAGCGGATAGTCGCCGTATTAATTCAGCCTTAAGCTTTTCATACTTCCCAGTGGATGGCGGAGATACTACTATATCCCTTACGTCAGCAGTATGAGGTTCCAGTTGCGACAATACGAAATAATATTTAGTAGTGTCGAGTGTAATATTGGAAAGGATGAACTGACCTTCCAGTTGAGCAAACCATAGTTCCGGGTCGTTGGGATTAAAAACGGGGCTCCTTATTCCAACTCTGCATGCCTCCATTGGTAATATGTCCTTGTTAGTCTCCATTTCCTTAATCCGGGTCACCAGTGAAGTGGATGCGGTGTATATTTAAGTTGACTAGCATGCTACAATATAATTTCATTTCTCAATATCAGACATATGTTCGTAAAATCACATTATTTCCTGTGATTAATTACAAACTTTAATAATTGGTCATTATACATGAAATAAACACGACCAACACAAAGCGCATATCACACCCTTTTTGTGAATTAATATTTCAAATGGTATTATGGTATAGTAGTTTTATGCACAGAACTAACACAACCCTAAATACCGTAGCATTACTGTAGCAAAAGCAACCTTTGTGCTGGCAATGGTGCATAATCTGGCTCGGAGCAACATTGTCCTTTAATAATTGTAGTTGGTCTGGTCGTTACACCTCACATGCCATAGAACAATAACTATATAGATATTACACAGATATTGACTTAGATTACCAGTTAAGGTTAAAAGGAAAAAGTAAACTGTTTGATTTTAGCTCGTTACTTTATATAGTGTATACCGTTCACATAAACTATTGTAAAGTAACTTATATAGATAAAATATTTATAAAATTTTACATTATTCTTTGTTAGTTTTTGAAACCTTGCGAACTCCTTATAGTCTAGAAATTTTTCTATTTTTCAAGATTAAGCTCTTACTTGTGCAGATTCTTATGCTTCGAATAATAGATTACGCTCCTTCTCTATAATATCAACTTCTTCAACTCATCTTAAGCATACGTTTCAATTACCTCTCTTTATACGAAGAAATAGATCTACATTCTCATCAAAATATTGATGTTTCTTCGGTTTCCCTTTCATTGTTCAGTCCCGTAATGCTATAGAAGTCCTTGCCTGATGACATACATAGGATCCTCAATAGAGTTAATGCTTAATTAATTCGCTTAATTCACAATGAAGTATTAAAGGCACCATCATAAGCTAGAATATTACATGTTATCTTTGTGCCACCGAATTTTATATGTTTATAAATCTTCATCATTTTCTATGTATTTTATATGCGTAGATTCGGGGACGAAAAATTGATCTAGCTAGGTTTCATTTTTAGAAAATATCCTTTTATCCCTATTTTCAGGCAATGAAAAATATCATTCGAATATGACAGTAAATTTCTCTGCAAAAAATATGTTATAATAGCTCGCTCGGTAATGGGGCGGCCCCAAGACAGACGGCCGCGGTTCGTATCACGATCATTTATACACCTTTTTTTACTTTTTTTTCTATACTAGATCATTTTCTTTATTTTTTATTTTTTTTATTTCCAAAATACATGATTTACCAAAAAAAACCGAGCTTAGCTCGGTCCTCTAGGTACTGTAATTAAATTCAAGAAATCAATACGGATAGACAATTTTATTTTATTTATGTCTATAATATAAGTGCTATATTTATACGATTATTCCAAAAACCACATACAATAAACGGAAAACCAAATTCAAAAGAGTCGTCGAATAATCACCACATTAATAATAGGCGTATTCATATTTAATGTCTATCATCATAAAGGGAAATATACACCGTGATATACTAGAATCCATAGGTAACTGCACTTTGTGTTGAACACAGTGTGTAATCTGACTCAAAACAGATTTATTTATATTATTATTCGAAAATAACTCTACCAGCTTTCATCCGATCCCTTGCATTTATCAACTGTAGTGAGTTTATTCTCAAAGTATTGTATATATTAAAACATAAAATATGGAGATTCTTGAATAGATTTATAATTTGAAAATTGATAGTTTCAAGTAAAACCGGATCATGTAACGAAGTCAAGAATATAATTTTATTTCATAATAATTTCACTGTTGGCATAATTGCTGACGGTTTGATTTATTAACGTTACGGTCTAGAACGGATATAAATATTGATCAGGGACGTTCGAAATTGAAGAATTTCCCGCGGTGGCCAATACAGCCTGTAGTTTCATCTTAAGCACTGAACAAATCTATAAAAAGCAATACTCATTTATCTTGATCGATTTCGTTTTGAGTGGCTGTTAATAAGTCGTATTACTTCGTTCTATAGATTACGTTACCACAAGTCTATTCGTAATTTGTGGAAACATGATCTGTATATAATTTATAAAATAAGTGAGTAATATAGGTTTAGAGCTTAGGTCTGTGTAATTTATTGTGCTATTTCTATTTAATTGTGTGTATAAATATGAAGAGTTTACTGTAAACTTTTTCAGGCCAGAACTATCGATATAATAAGAATGTTATTTCGATTTGTTTTGAAATTTTTGTTACCACGGAAACCGAATGGTTATAAGCCCGCTGGTTTATGGCTATAATACTGCTCTAAGTGACACCATCATAAAACTTAACACAACTTAATGGGTGGTGAACTAGTAAACATAATGACTATAAAATTGTTATTATTTTTACTCTAAATTATCACATGTTTAATGATTTTTTGATTGAATCGTCAAAATAAAAAAGTATACTAACAGCCTATAAACGTCCAAAATGGCAGTCTTCCCCCACAGACTGCCATCCGTTGACTTCCCGCACATTTCCACAGGTCGTCACTCCATCTAGTGGAGGGTAGTCCTACACTACAATAGCCAATACGAGGCTGCCCCACTCGAAAACATTTCTTCCCACTTTTAATAAAATAAAAAACAAAGTAAAGAGTAACAAATCTGCGATTGGCAGTTCTACGATCAACTATACACGTAAATAAGAAAGAATTTCTAATATAGGTGGGAATTTTTACACAAATAGTACAATTAATATGTCAGAATAATATTTCTTCTTAATACCTGTAAATTGCTCTGAAAAAAAAAGGGTCTTGACAGATAGTAACAAATGGGCATCAAGAAAGCCTTCGTAGGTTTTAAATATCCATTTGTAAGGCCGGTAAACTCTGCCTGGTACGTGGTGGAATCCTATTACAATATACAAGTAAATTTTTCGCCAGTACCAGCAAAAGTTTATAGCTCTATATTTTTAATTGCTCATTCACAATTGTCAGATTTGAATTTTGAATTTGAATAGTTTCTCAAAGCCAATGAATTAGACACTGAGACTGACAGAAAGACCTTTTATTCAATAAAGAAGCATTACCGGTATGGAAAAAACCAAGACCTGAGAAGAACCGGCGAAAGAAAACCAACGGGACAATTTATTACTCATGTAATAAGTAATTCTGTTCTGTAAATGTAGAGTTATCTCGTAATTTAAAGCAGAATTATCTTTATAAATAAGTATATCATAAAAGATTTTACTAAATTTCGTTATATAAAGTTTGATGACGACCTTTAATGTCCTGCCTTTGCATGTCTTGTTCCACACATCCTATGAGGCATACACATTATACCAGTCTGTTCAAAATAACTTAATTTGGCTCGGAATTGGTGCTAGGTGGTATCAGCGTTAAGTCGACCTGCATAGCGATTGCAGACTCTCGACGCTACGTGAACAGAGCCAGCTAAACGGTTAATCGAAAGAGCAGTAAACCATTTCAATCCTCTGATGGTAACACACAGGAACACAGCGAATTACTAATCCAACATAAACGCGATCATTCCTAAATCGTCCGTGAAAAGTCTGCGTTCGTTGAAACTTTATTCGTCTATGAACTGAAAGCATAAAACATCATTCATTTACTTTGACGGATGTCGATTGTGTGAAGTTATTTTTAATCTGAAAGGGCAAATGAAACTGATCGATGAAGTTCAAAATAATATCATTGTGCCAAAAACTATTAAGGTTGGCATAAAATAAGTTTGTCTATTCCTTTTAATATGAATTTAATATTTTTGATTACAATTACATTATGTTATGACGAACCGTTGCTACGTAGCAGTTATAAAAGGCGAATAAACCTATGAAATAATCCGCTTAAGGGCATTATTATATCACAATTTTATGTGTACGTGCTGGCAGTAAATATTATTACATCACAGTTTCAGTTCAGATTACTATCTTGATATTTGCTTGTTTTTAGATAGTCATTTTAATAAAATATACTTATTTCTCCACAAATATCATCTTCATGACCTTTGATTGGTGGCCATGTGATAATGTTTATGTAAGTATATCTAGATGCGGACAGCTAATATATTACTGTTGTGTACGTGTGCCTTAAAAAAGTTCTATGTCTAGTAACTGATTGATAGTTAAACGCACGCATGAGCATATGCGCGGCCCTACCTACAGCGGAGAGCCCAAACCTATGGGTTCCGGCTAGCCCACCGGTTCTGCGTCAGACGAAGCTTTCATAGTCTCGGGACTGAAAGCAAAAACATGAGTTAATACAAGATACAAGAAGCTGTTGGCGATGAAGATGATGGTGATATTTATGATCCTTTTCGAGCCTATTCTTCAACATTGGGAGATATTGTGCTCTGACGCAACATTCCGGTTTTTTCTAGAAATTAATTTAAATTTGTAATTTAGGCTATACTACTCGGGAAATCCTTGCCTTAGTTAATCTAATAAGGCTCATGTAACTTTCCATTTAAAAAAGTCAATATGAGTTTGGATACTTCGTTTCCGTCAATCCCTTAATACTCCCGAGGTTTTTTTTAAGTGTTTGTTTTGTTTTACCACAGATGTTGGGCTCAAGCGATAGCTTTTTAAATACACAAATAAAATAGGTAATAAAATTAACGATACCCTATAACTTTATATCTGCAAAAGAAATGGATTGGCAAAATCACAAAGGGTAACCCTAAATATCTATAATTGGATATTCAACAAAGACGAGCGAATCTGTAGTAAAAAGAAGATTTTCAGGTTACAAAATGTTTCCTCTACACGTGAGTGGAATCATGTGATTTACCCTTGTACTACGTGATTTCTCCTTATATCACATTTTCGAAAATTTTATTTTAGCGCGTTTCATGTCGATTCAAAAATAGATTTAACGTGTGAAAAGTAATGTTACTTTTTAGGTATTATCGTAATAATATATCAAATTTCAAACAATTTTTTTAACTTCATAAGCATTTTCTTTGTTTTATTTGAAAACACTATGATTTTACATGGCGTAATAAATCTCGATATTTATAAAAAAGATCGAAAGAAACAGTTAACAATATTGTCAGTTACCATGCTACGTTATAAAATAGGAACATACTTTAAAATAATGTAATAATCATCTAATTTCAGTGTCTTCTTCTCTATAGGCTTGCAGCGAAAATGTGGGATCCCTTTTAAGAATATTGGGCGAACGGAAAAATGTTAGACACACTTACAGTTAACGTAGAAATTAGTGCGGAAAGCTACAGATGAATAAAATAAACAACCAATTGCTTACTTTATTATTGTCAATATAACAAACAAACAAGATTGCCGAGTTATGAATGACGATGACGTTTCATGTAGTCTAAGAATTGAAAGCACACACATTCAATTTAAAAAAGCACGGTAATTACACTTGAAGTGACCCGCCTTCTTGATAAATAAGGAAAAGTCGATGTATTTAGCATTTATATTACAAACAAACACTAAATCAATTTTTAATATCTATGAAATAAAATAAGAAGGTAGCGCAGCCTAGTTTTAAAAACGAAATATTTAACGTTAATTCAAATATAGTATTTAATTTTCAGATTCCTATTCCGATGTCGATTTCATCACATCTAATAAAAGTTTTTGCTCAATCTTTGTCAGTGAGATGGTTTCCCTGACGAATTTTAATTACTTTTCAAAAGTTTTGTACGTTTATTCACATCTTGTTTACAGACTCTTTATACAAGATATGTATAACAACAAGATTTATAAAAAATGTATCACTGTAAGATATTGTATTGATAGAAACAAACTTGAGAAAAAGCTCTACCTCTACATGTAATTGTAAACACTTTAAAGCATAACGAGGTTTAGAGCAAAATTTTTCTGAAGCTAAGTCTTATATCAAAGACTGGACAATGGATCGATACATCAATATTATGAGAAAATTAAAAAAGTTATATTTTTTTTTAAATTTATTGATCACAAAAAATATACAAAGAATAGGCTTACATAGCTATTCTCGCCAAACTTTTACGTTTGATGGCGAGACACGCTCGATTTTCAACATAATATCTTCTAATTATATTACTAATTTACTTATAATATTAATTATACACATTTATTAAGTATTTCTTTACACTATAATTATAACCAACACAGGCACTAATTAAAACAATGATATACTTCTGTTATTAATAAACTACTACTCCAATGAGATTCTTAAGACTTTTATACACACAGCAGAAATGGCTAAAGGTATGATCGAATATACAAATAAATAGGAGAAGCATATAGAATAAATAAGAGAAGCATATTGAAGGAGGCAATTCTGGAGGTGCGCGGAACGCCTCTCCTGAGTCGACCACCCCTAAGTAAGCGGAGTCGGCCTGTCGTGAGGTCTCCGAACCCTCTTTTTGGAAGCTATCCGGGATTTTTGCGATATAGACTCAATTCTCTTTGGCGCTGCACTGGCAGTATGCCGAATCGTTGGCGCCAAACTTCCCAAGACTGGTCGTGCTACCAGACCACATAGCACTATCCCAGCATGGAGAAGAAGAATTGAGGACTGTATTGCAAACGCAAGGGCAATACAGTCCTCAATATCAAGGTATCATCGGCAAGCTGATAAGATGCAGGTCGGGCAACAATAGGCCCAGAATTGTGCGCACCGTTAGGATGGGTTTCGTTGGGACCAACATCAACTTGATATTACGCAGAAACTAACGGAGCGCATAGATGACCTGAAGCAAAGAATCGCTGCTTGGGGGAAGCGGATTCGGCGATATACTGAGAGGACGGCGCGGTTTAGCCAGAATCGCCTCTTCTAGAGTGACCAAGAGAGGCTCTACTAATCTTTGGAGCGACCAATGAGTTGTGGAACGGACCAAGGACCAGACAAGCCGACACTGTCGCCTTCTGTGACCTCGTTTAGGTGACTTCTTTGGGGAAACGGAAGGTTTTGTTTGTGCGATACAGGATCAGGTTATTAAGACGAACAGCTATCGGAAATACATCCTAAGGGATGGCACCGTCGACATCTGTCGAGCTTGTCGCCATCCTGGGGAGTCGCTTTGGAATATTATTTCCGGTTGTTGCTTTCTAACTCTGAGTATTTGCATAGACACAACCTAGTAGCCAGAATCCTACACCAGGAGCTAAGGAAATACGGCCTCGTGGATCGGAAACTGCATACTACAAGTACTACCCGGAAGCCGTGGTCGAAAATGACCGCGCCAGGCTCTATTGAGACCGGCCCATCATCATGGACAAGACGATTCTCGCGAACAAACCTGATATCGTGGTGATGGACCGGGTACAGTCGCGGGTATTTTTAGTCGACATTACCATCCCATATGACGAGAACCTCGTGAAAGCTGAAACAGATAAGAAGACGAAATATATGGACCTGGTTCACGAGGTAATCGACATGTCGGGTGGTGTGTTGGCTGAAATTATCCCGATAGTCGTGTCTGCGAATGGGTTTCTCTCCCTCTCGCCTCAACCCTCAGCCGTTTGGTCTCTCCTGCCGAGGGCTTCCGTCTGGTTGGGTCGTAGATTCGGGGGCGAAAAATAGATCTAGCTAGCTTTAATTTTTAGAAAATGGGGTATTCCACGCGAAGCGGACAGGTAAAAAAAGTTGATGTTTCCGATTTTAGTAATATTTGATTATTATAAATTGATACAGTATAAAATGTAGTTTACGATTTACAGAGCTTTAAAAATGTGACTAACCGGTAGGTATGCGCCACTTCGAATCCCATTATCCGGTATTAGTAAAAGATAAATGGAAATGAATGAAGTAGTCAAGTGTATGCTTAGTTTAATGAGCTTTTTAATTGCATTTTTGGATATTAAATTTTTTTTTCGAAAAAAATCGTGTTCAAACTTTTTAAACTTAAATTTCACAAAGTTGGACCACTTTAATTTTTTTTCTAAAACTAGTTAATAGTGTATAGATAGTCTTTGCCAAGTTTCATAATGGGCCGAGAAGTCCTTTAGGAGCTAGGCCATCTACAGTGTCGAAGGGTAGCGCCGGTGCCCGGATCGCGCCTTCTGCCAGTTAACGCGAGATTACAAAAACATCCAACAGAATATTTTGTTTACCTAATTGAGTTTAATAAATCATTTGCTCTTACTTAGATGTACTGAAATTTACAATGAAACGACGTTATTATGTTTCGATTACTTATAAATGTTTATTAAAGAATCTTCATGTTATTTCTGCGTTTTATCATAGTGCCTTCAGTAGTCGGAACGAAGGCATGGTATTTTTTTCAATCTGATATTGTCAAATATGATTTTTAGCCTCTTTCCGTATATAAAAATAGTAAGATTACTTTGCCTCATTGATATTGAAGCCATTTCGCACCCTGCGTAGAACGTGACATATGCAAAATTGTAATTGTTTAGGACGGCAGATTCAAATTATATTTTTTTTATTTCGGTTATAGTTTTCTTATAAATAGCAGTTGCTATAAACATTTTTGAGGTTTGTAATATTATTAGGTATATAAACAAACAGTATACTTATTGAATAAATAATTATATAGGAAATAAGAGGTTTTATGTGTAATAGCGACGTTTGCCTACGGAAAATGGCAAAAACTGATGGGTCGCAAGTTCATATATACACGTATATAACGTTGTTAAACGGAACATTCCAAAAAATAATAGGTCACACGTTCATTTATAACGTGTTCTACTAAAAACTCAGAAAATATGTATGGCATAAACGCATGTGGCACTGTTTTCAACGAAAAATCCATAAAATGTGGGTGAATGTGCAATAATTATCAATTTACTCTATAGAGTATTTTAGACTCGTCTGTTACATTAGTAAGCTTAGTCTAGTCAGTACAAAAAACAGTGTCTAACCGTACATAGGTCCTTGTACTGCGGAGCACAAATCAGATAGATCGTTGTTCTATTCTGAATCTCAATATCTATAAGTGAGACGAAAAAAAAATAAAATGTTATCTGAAAGCGTAGACAATAATTAGGACTTTCCGACGATAAAATCAAATTCGTTCTATGTGACCACAGAACGTTATGCACGGTGCGATTTATACAAACACTGGGGTGTTAATGTTTATATATAATGTTTTTTACAAAACCGTCACCCGTCCATTTGCCATGTGAGTAGCATGAAGATAAAATTCCGCCTCTGTACACAAATCATTTTTGAAATAGAATTTTATAATACTAAATCTATTTTAAGTGTTGTTCCCCGTCAGTAATATTAATATATCTTTTTGGAATAATGTTTTGATTTGAAGATATTGATGCTAGGGATTTCGAAAGGTATAAAAATTATCCGTCGTGATTTAAATTGTCCTATAGCATTACAATTCCTCCATAATTTAAGCTTTGCTATTATCCTTATCTGCAATAATACATTGATGTCAAATTTTAAAATGTTGAGTAAAAGTGAAGATTATAGAAATGATTTTTTTTTTTAATAAACATTAATCGAAACATAATAAAGTCGTTTTATTGTAAATTTAAGTACATCTAAGTAAGATCAAATGATTTATTAAACTCAATTAGGTAAACAAAATATTCTGTTGGATGTTTTTGTAATCTCGCATTGACTGGCAGAAGGCGCGACCCGGGCACCGGCGCTACCCTTCTACACTGTAGATGGCCTAGCTCCTAAAGTACTTCTCTATTTATACACTATTAACTAGTTTTAGAAAAAAAAATTAAAGTGGTCCAACTTTGTGAAATTTAAGTTTAAAAAGTTTGAACATGATTTTTTTCCAAAAAAAAATTTTTTTAATATCCAAAAATGCAATTAAAAAGCTCAATAAATTAAGCATACACTTGACTATTTCATTTATTTCTATTTATCTTTTCAATACCGGATAATGGTATTCGAATTGGCGCATACCTGCCGGTTAGTCACATTTTTAAAGGTCTGTAAATCGTAAGCTACATTTTATACTGTAAAAATATTTCGTATCTGGATTGAGGACATATATAGGTATAACATAATCAAATATTAATAAAATCGGAAACATCAACTTTTTTACCTGTCCGCTTCGCGTGGAATGCCCCAAATGTCCTTTTGAATGAAAAATATCATTCGAATATGACGGTAAATTTCGCCGAAAAAAATGTTATAATAGCTATTATTTTATTTATTTTTATTTATAATATTTATTTTATATATGCAATATATTTCTATATGTTTATTTTTATTTGACGACCCGAATGGCGTTGTGGGTAATGTACTTGCCTCCTTCGCCAGAGGGTGTGTGTTCGATCCCCACTACTGGAAAAATATTGTGTGATGAACATAGTGTTTTTACATTGTCTGGGTGTTTATATATTTATAATATGTATTTATTTACAAAAGAAAAGTATGTTAAGTATGTTTATCAGTTTTCTAGTACCCATAGTACAAGCTTTGCTTAGTTTGGGACTAGAGAACGTTGTGTAAAAATGTGTCCTAAAATATTTAAAAAAAATAAAACAAATATTTGTAAACCCAACCAAACGAGAAAGCAAATAAATAAATAAAATATATGAAAATAATTGCATTAACATATTAAGTTGAATACTTTAGGCTTGTAAGACTAAAAAAATCATCACTAAAAAACTAGCAAGATGTAAAATTTTATGTAAAATAATAATTATATGAAGTAAAATGAATCTCGGTTTTTAAAGGATACGTCACTCCACAAAGCATGCCAATTCATGACATGTAATTTTGTAACGTTAACATATTTTAGCGTAATAAATGAATAATTTTTACATAGCTTTAACGAGTAAGGGTAAAATTATCTGAGACATTTCTATTCAAAAATTTGGCGCATATTTTTTAAATATAAAAAAACTGATCAAGTGCGAGTCGGACTCGCGCGCGAAGGGTAACGTATCAAAAAAATCGGCAAAAAAATCATGTATGTTGTATTGGAGCTCCAATTAAATTTTTTATTCTGATTTTTAGTATTTGTTGTTATATCGGTAACAAAAGTCATCAAAGTCTTAGTAATAGGATCCCGCTTTACCCTTTGGGTACGGAACCCTAAAAAGTATTATTGGGCATTAGATTGATGTTCGCAATACATTTTACATTTAGTTGGAATTCGGATTAAGCATTTACATACGTTATTAATAGAAATCAAACTATCAGAAAGACTTGTCTTATTACAGTTTTTTATGAATCATAACATGGAAATATAGTAACGTAACAAACCTTATATATCGTACATTACTAGAGTTTTGTGTCGAAATATGCCTATAATAAATTTTTACTTCGCTTCCAACTAATGCGCCTAAGTTTTTTATGCTGATGTATTCGAAATATTTAATATATTTCAATCAAGATAAAGCCATGAAGGAAAGCGTGCATGTCAATTTGCTTTTACGAAGGGCCATAAATCAGATCGATGGACCGGGCGTAAAAGTGAATGGAAAGGGAGGAAAATGGGGGGAAATAAAGTCAACAGGTTTCTCACGAACAATCGGTTTAAGGAGATTTGAACGAAATTTCGTTAAAATTATTTACGGTTTCAATATTTTAGGTTTTCTGTTTGAAATTTCGCAGTCCAAATTTAAAGTTTACAGAAGGTATAATTTAAAATGTCAAAATCAAATCCTTTCCAACCACGTAGGTAGTTTTTTCTAAGATAATCAACTTTGTTTTTAAGTTATTTTTAAAATGAAGTTATTACAAATTAAATGTGAGGATGTGTGGATTAAAAATAAAATGTGTGATTAAAAATCTCATACCATCATTCTGAGAATAAAGACACACATATATATTTTTTCCATTTGTAGCAATAGTTGCCATGTACCTTTAAAAGTTTTTATTATATTACGATGAAAATTGATAAAACTTTAATATGCAACTTACACATAATAGCCAATGTTACTGTACTCCATTTACTTTTCAAATATCCGAAAGCAGACAAAAGTGAAACACACTAGTCCAATTTCTTTAATGATATCTTGTATTAGTAGCATCTTATTACCGTTCAACAAAATAGACTCAGTTTCTCAACAGAAGACAAAATATGGTGTCTGTTAGAAAAGAAAATAATTAAAAATTATAATTTATTAAATTGTAATACAAAAGAGTTGTCTAGTTTCTTTTAAAAACAGACAATCTACAAAATTAGTGGAAGAATTGGAAAAACTTATGGTAGTCGTTATTATATTAATTTATTCAAAGTTGTTATTTATAACATTCATCATCATCATCATCATCATATCAGCCGTAGGACGTCCACTGCTGAACATAGGCCTCCCCCATTGACTTCCACTTCGACCGGTCGTTAGCGGCCTGCATCCAACGCGTCCCTGCGATCTTGGCTAGGTCGTCCGTCCACCTTGTGGGAGGCCTTCGTACGCTGCGTTTGCCGTCACGTGGTCTCCACTCGAGAACCTTTTTGCCCCAACGGCCATCGGTTCTTCGAGCTATGTGCCCTGCCCACTGCCACTTCAGCCTGCTGACTCGCTCTGCTATGTCGGTAACTCTAGTTCTTCTACGGATCTCCTCATTTCTGCCCCAAGCATTACCCTTTCCATAGCGCGCTGTGCGACCGCGAGTGCTGCAGTCACTTCAAAGGTGCCAAATTGACTATCGGTACATCGAAGTGTTGAAGTGCTTGTACAAAAACGCCAGCAAGTCGGTCCGAGTACAGGATCAGAGCACAGAGGCTATTCCGTTGCAGAGGGGAGTGAGGCAAGGAGATGTTATCTCTCCGAAACTCTTTACCAATGCAATGGAAGACGCCTTTAAGCTCCTGGATTGGAAAGGATGTGGCATCAATATCAACGGCGAATACATCACTCACCTTCGGTTTGCCGATGACATCGTAGTCATGGCAAAGTCTTTGGAGGAGCTCAGCACAATGCTCGAAGACCTCAATAGAGTCTCCCAGCGGGTGGGCCTGAAAATGAACATGGAAAAGACCAAAGTCATGTCAAATGTCCATGTGACGCCCACCCCCGTATTGTTGGGAGGCTCGCCACTCGAAGTTGTTGATAGCTATGTCTATCTGGGACAAATGGTCCAACAAGGCCAATCCAACTTCGAGAAGGAGGTCAATCGACGAATCCCTAAAGACGAAAGTCTTTAACCAGTGCGTGCTACCAGCGATGACCTACGGTGCCGAGACGTGGTCTCTCACTATGGGCCTCATAAGGAAGCTCGCGGTCGCACAGCGCGCTATAACATTATATTAATGATAAAATATGTTATCTAAATTCAAAAAATTACAAAATATTTACATTAACATTTTAATATATATTTTGTTATTTTTTAGATCTAAGTAACATAATATATTTTTTATTTAAATAACATAAAAGAAAATTACATAAAAAGTTTTTAATTATTTAAATGCTTTTTTGCTTTTAAGCTTTAATATTAAGTTATTAAAGTACGAACAAAATTCTTGATTATAATTCAAAGAACCTACGAATGTTTTATAGGTCTTTTAGTCGCATATTTTATGCGGTAATTCAGAGTTTGTTTATTTTCTGACATAAACTTTTCATTGCCGTTTCTCCTCATTAATGTAAAAAGAATTTTCTTATAATATGAAGTAAATTTTAAAACAATTTTAATATAGATATTTAAAACGTCCATAAATTTTCTTTCAATTTGCCAAAAAATTGTTATCTCGATAAGACTTATTTTTAACCTACGAATAATTATTGTCGTTATATAGGTTATCAAATATTAACCATGTAATTAGAGATTATCATAGCAAGTGACTGTCATTAAATTATTTTAAAATACTTTAATCAAAAACACCACAGCTTTTGAGGTAATCATCTAATACCCGTTGTCTGACAGTTTCGGAACTTAATGAATGTAAAACCATTTTGAGACAGATTTTGTCCACGAACTCACTTATAAGCGGTGTAGTTCATTACAAAAAAATTCAAAGAAAAAAAGAAACAAAAAATATGTAATTATAAGATAAGAACTTTTGCTACTAAACTGCGATTACATTTAGTGTGCTTGAATGAATAGGACCGATCAAAAAGATAATGCCTTTGGAAAAAAAAAATTGACGACCATTCATCGGACCTGTCGCTTTTATATGGAATATCTACGAAGGTGCCTGACGCAAGGTAAACAGAAAACTTAAATGGTTGTGAGAACGTAATAAGCAAAGAGAGATTTCATCGCGGGATCCTTTAAGCTGTTCTTTTAAAAGCCATTTCAGGGCAAGGAAATGACACATTACTTTACAGACGAAAACAAAAATAGAGAAATAAAACGGGAACGATGTCCCGAAAGCTTTGACTTAATGGAGTGAGGTAAAACCGCAACCGGTGTTTTTATTTTTTTTCATGATTATTTTTTTATAAAATATAACTTGGATGATCGATTAATTACTTTAAGCTCATAAGGGTTAATTTATGTTCTAATAATATATATGGTTTAGGGATTTTTCACTTATAGTTATTCTGTTTTTTGTAAACTATTACTAGCTTTTCGCCCACAGCCTTCGCTCGCATTGAAGCTGTTAAATAATTATTGTTATAAAACAACCCCCTTACAACATTTTTTCCCCTTTAAAAATGGAAATCTATGTCCTTTTTCAGGTTCTAGACTATCTGTGTATCAAATTTCATTTAAATCGGTTCAGTAGTTTTGGCGTGAAAGCGAGACAGACAGGCAGAGTTACTTTCGCATTTATCATATTAAGTATGGGTAGTGGGTTTTATGCACTATCAATTATGAGAGTACTTCAGTAGGTGGGATTTTAACACAAATTGTTAAAAAGGAGTTGGGGAAGTAATAAAATAAAATATTTTATTATTGAATAACAACATGTATAAACACCAGTTTACTCTTGCCTTTGTCATGAGACATCTGCTTCGATCTTATGGGACTGTTTTGCTGCATAATGTACGCATATGATCATCACGGTGGTGGCACGTCAACAATAGTTTAATCGAGGCCACGCCTTCCAACATAATAGTGTCCTGAATCGTAAGTAACTTGGCAATGCCATAGCATAATAGTCCAAAAAGAAAATTGATTCAAATTGACAAAATAACTGTTTTCAACCATGAATACATGCACCGCATTAATATCCTTACTTAATATTATAAACGCGAAAGTTTGTATATTTGGATGGATGTTTGTTACTCTTTCACGCAAATACTACTGAATGGATTTTAATGAAACTTTACAATAATATAGCTTATACATCAGAATAAGACATAGGCTATAATTTATATACATATTTTATGTATCCGTCTTTCTGTCTGAATGTGATGCCTTCAGCCTATTCTAAGCAGACGTAGTTGCGGGTAGCAGCTAGTCATTAATAGTTTCACAGACACAAATTAACACTACATTCAGCCATTAGATACTATTAGATATAGTATATTTCCAAACGGTATCAAGTTACCATCGATCTTATCGAATTCCGAATTATTGTAGTTCTTTTTGATAAAGTTTTTATGTTGCATACGTTTTTTTTTGTTCTAACGATAGGTTTGCTATTTAAACCTTCTGTTACCTGAAGGTAAAAAGTAGTTATTTATTGTAAATTTAACTGTGATGGAGCTGGCTTATGCTGTTTCACAAATGGGCAAGCTCGTGTGGGGAAGTTCCACGGCACATAATACCAGCGTGAATTGTTCGTGTACTTTCGCGGTTTGTCTAGTGAGTGAGATAACCAGGGCCCAGGTTTTAATGGTTAGTAACGCATCTACAACCCATTGTTGCAGATATTCACGGGCAGCGGTAATCACTTAACAAACATCCGGTGACCCGTCGCAAACTTTTGATGTCAAAAATACATATAAGCTAAAGAAAAACTACAGTCTTTCATTATTCATTGCCTTCAATATACTTTTTTATGGAAAAAAGGGGCTTGTATATTTACAGTTATATTTTTGCTTATAGTGGATGTGTGGCGTCGCGCGGGCTGACCGCATACTTAACGTACTACAAGAGCGACATAGTTTTCCGAGTTTTCCGATGCCGGTCGGAAAACTATGTCGGAAGGATATGCCTTGATATATCTGTCCCAAGAGCTAGACCTCTTGGACGCCCAAGGAAGCGATGGCTGGACGTCGTGAGGCATGATATGCGAACCAATGGGCTGACCCCTGAAGACTTTGAAGATCGGGCTAGATGGAGGAGTTTGAGTAGGAAGGCAGACCCTAGGAAGGCAATAGTCGGGAATAAGGCCAGGTAGAAGAAGAATTATATTTGTACTTCGAACCGTATCAAAACTCATTAAACTTGAATGATTTTCTTTAAACTGTTTAACAATAATTAATTGTTTTTTTAAACATAATACTTATAAATGATTAAGTTTCACCCACATAGAAAAGCTGACAATTCATTGTAATGAATGATAAAAAAAACATTAATTTGATACCTGTCAAATGTTTCACTCGTTTTTGTTGGGTTCAGTGTGACTATGGTAACGTTTTACGGGACAAGGAAAGCATAAATTAAGAAGCACTTATCGTATTATATGAGGAAATAGGAAGATATTTAGTAAACTCCATATTAATGATATAGCAAAATATGAAGAGGAGTTCGCTCTTGCAAACTTAATTCTTTTTGATAAATGTAAAAAACGAAGCTCAACTGATTTTTATGGGCTTAGGAATGTCATCAACGTTACATGCGTGCATGGAAGTGTGGGGGACAGGTCGAGTATGGTACAGATGGAGCCACTCTTCTTGTCCTCTGCAACCGAGGAACCGCTGATGCAGCAGAATGGTTGCCGCGGTTGGAAAGGACAGTTGGTATTGCTTATTCTTCCTACCGTGAATGAAACGTGGTGGAGCTACAGATCCTCTCTGCAGCAGGGAGCTTTGTTTTTAAGCACTGGCTCTTCTGGTAGGTAGACAAAAATAATTTTAATTATTAACGCAATTATAAGTGTCCCTGAAATTCAAAACAAGTATTTCCATTAATTTCAATAGGTGGTTGCAGATAACGAAACTGATAAATACAAACTAATTGAAAAATTAAGCCTTTGAAAATATGTAGTGATTAGCTAAAGTACTAATGGGTTACTCGAGCAAGGAAATAATTTTTTACTCTTATATCCACATCTCTAACATCGTTTTTCTGATCTAACCTGCATATGCAATGACGACTTTTATAGTTGTTTAACTTATACGGTTTATCTTGGCCCATCCAATGTCGGATGAAGATGATGTTTAATTTAGCTTACTTAGTTTTAAGATAATAAGACTTGTTAAATTGTTGTCGTAGTTATTGTGTGTAGAAGCTTGTAGATTATACAAGTACAGGGCGATGTGGACGCACAGCGATAAAGACTTTTAATTAAATTAAAAAATATATATGTGTACAAGTTGACTAACATAAGCTTTCATGACACGATCTCAGTTGGAGAAGAATTGAAGATTTTTATGGCAGTCGTGAGGAAAGTTTACTACTTGCTGTGAAAGGTCAAAGGGTACAAATGAAAATACTCCGAGTGTCTTCTGTCGTAATTTAAATTAAATTGATATCACTCTTCCAACACTTTAAATGAATTTTCAAGTGCCAACTCATTTAATTGAACTTAATACTAACGAAAACAATAATGCATAAATAAGTTGACAAAGAAACGTGACATTTTTCTGCAGCTGAGTAGTTTTTGTAATAAATCGAAACGGAAGCAATTTTTTACACTGCAGTAAGCATTTACAACTCTGTAAGTAAGACTTGAAACTGATTTTTTTATTTCTTGACACGATTGTTGAAGTTACGAAATTAAAAAGATATAAATTTTATTAATATAACGGATTTTATAAATCCCCATAGTCTTTTAAAGTTTGTCTAAAGACATCTTGATAGCTGGGTGTGATTCAGCCCACACGCTCTGAAGAGCTGCTGATTCATGAAAATATTAAAAATCTCAGAGTTCATGTACGAGTATCATTTCGTGTAACTTTCTGAAGTAGTTTAAATTCTAGAATAAATTTGATCTCCCGGGAAATGAGTGACGCTATCCGGCTAACGAGGAGTGGCTCGCAGAAGGCTCGGAAATATCAATAAAATGCGATTGACTCCGTACTGGAGTTCTCAGAAATCGATAACTGTTTACACTTTAGACGATTACTATAGTAGAAATACATAACCTTTATATTATTTATATGGACATGTCACTAAAGGTTTAGTAAAGCTTCTTTGGCAGAGTTCTGACAAAATTCTTCTGTCAAATAGAATTAGTTTATTTTTGTTAATTACTTTGAGTGCGTGATTAATAAATATATTTGTATATTAAACAACCTACAAAACATTAATAAATTACATTATTTGTCTGTGCCAGCGCAATATATAAAAGTTTCTTTTCTTGTTCCTCTTTTGGCATCATAATTGAACACTATTAAGATTTACGGGAATTGATGCTTCTGCACTAAAATATAGTAAGATGTGTGATGAGTTGGTACAATATTAAAACGTGTAATTGCCCTATAAACATTTTAACGACAACAGAATGACGACACGCGATAAGTACTTGTTACAAAAGGTCGGATGTTTCCAAGAGACTGGGTGAACTCTTCTTTCAGTGATTGCAGAACGGAAAACTCATAGGATCTCGGCAAAGACCGGTATAATGACCACCCAGCATTAATTATAGGCTTAGAAAAATTGCCTCGTTACTCAGGTAACCAAACCATGACTAAGGTAACCAAACCGCTCATTAAATAGCACGAGTTTTTCCAACCGTCTCCTTTGCCTTTAAAGAATGTATTTCGGACAGAACAATACTTTCTTCCGTTTTTGAAAATCAAATCAAAATCGAGGTATATTTATTCACGTAGACGCTTGCGCGTTCTTATGAAACGTCAAAATTTTACATAAAATTAATACGTTCGTAAGTTACCACCGGTTCGGAAAGCAGGTTCCGTTGAGAAGAAACTCAACGGTTGCTCTTTTTATCATTTATTAATCAATAGTATTAAATCCACCACACATTAGCGTCGTCGAGATATTCCGTCGTCGAGGTGTAATAACAACAAACAAAATTTTGTCAAACAAAGTTAACCCTCTGATTATCTCAATGTTTCCATTAAACTGTTTATTCTGGTAGGGCCACTCAACGGCTTCTGCTTTTGAACGAATGGGCTGTCGCGTCGGGGGGAGTACCACCTTACGGAAGACCCGCGTGGAGTGGAAGTATTAAATTTTCGCGTTTCATCTGATAAGCTGGATTGCAGGTGCGTTGACTACCTCACGTCACGCATCTGCAAGCCATCGGATGTTGTACATGTATTATGTATCACTTAACATCGGAGAAGCGTCTGGTCACTTGGCAACTTTTCACATAAAATTAAAATTAAAATTAACATTAAGTTGGCGTTACATGGTACAGTTTTCTACAGACACTATGAACATGCGATATTAAAGAAGTTGTAGTGGCTTTTTAAAACAAAACATACCTCATCGATACTCTGAATAGAATTAGACATTTATGAAACATATATAATTTATGTTTTAGAAAGGATCGCAGAATATCTAGAAAAAAAAAAAGAAATAGTTTAGTAGATTTGAATCCATGTCTAATAAATTGTATATTTATGGAATGAATTTGTCGTGAGCATTCAAAGAATTTATTTGATGCTTAATTTTTGTTTCTGCTTTCTTACCTAAATAAAAAAATCCGTTTCCACGACATACGCTATCGACCGATAAATACACGATAAAGCTTCTAACACGGCGTAGGTTCGAAATCGAATCGATGGCCCGGCTGTATCGAACGGGTGAGGTGGGGTAAGGGGCGTGAAAAGCAATATCAACAGGTTTCTTAGTAGCCGTTGCATTTGTAGAGGGACTTGTGAAATGTTTTGTTCTAACTACTACTGAAACGGAGTTTTAAATAATATTTCAATTCTTCCTTATTTTATACGTCGTAGTATTGTGCATAGTTAAAAATTAAATATAAGTAGGTTATGAAACGATTGTTATGATAATTGAAGTAGAGTTCAGGTATTGAAGAAAAGAAAACGCGTAGAATAATTAAAATACATAAAAATAATGTCGCTTTGTTTGCTTGCTCAGTTAGATTTGATGGCTCCGTGGCGGAGTTGCCAAGGTATTGGCTTCAGCGCCGGCGGTCGTGGGCTCGATTCCCACTCGGGACAACTATTTTTGTGACCCACAGATACCTTACGAACCTCTATGTATAATTTTTTATGTAAAATTTGACGATTCATAAGAACGCGCAAGCGTCTATTTGAATAAATAGACGCTTGCGCTTGCGGAATTTTTGATTGATTGATTGATAATTGTTTCGAATCTGGGTGTTTGTCCACTTCAGATTTATGTATGTCTCCTTATGTCCTATGTAATCCTTTTAGCTATACTTTGTTTTATCGAGCTAAGAAGGTAGAAATATAAATAATTTTACCAAATCACCGTAGTTTCACCTTACACAACAATAACACTGGTATAATTACTTATTTTATCACTTACTATCACTAATGGAACACCACTCTAACGATTTAATTTATGATACCGATTGGGCAGCACTATCGTGTATACTTCTGGTTTAACAGCCAAAGAAGACGACGACTACGACGACGACCATGAAATGCTTCTTGCAGCTTCATTTATACCTCACAGAATGACACTTCTTTTAGTGTTGCCAACAACCTCAAGGAATGACTTCCTTTAGTGTTGCCAACACGGCCCTCCTGCACTGTGCATGTCCCAGGCACAATGCAAAACCAGTCGCCAGGAAGAAACATGACAGAATTAACTGAAAACGACATCTTGTTTTTAAACATTTGTGTTATACAGTACTGCTCGGCCATTCCTTTCCTTAAATCCCATCCAGAAATTCCACTACGTTGAATTCTATACAATTCCTTTAGTCTTATAATACTTCAAGATATTTTAATTGTCTAATGGAAAACGTTTATTCGAGAAAACCCAAAGGAAACTGTTCATAAATCGTCTGTAACACAAACTACTCTATCCATAAACTGCCCCGCAAAAATAAAAAGCTCAATTGAATAGATTGTACCGGATAACCCTAAACTTTGTCTTTAGGCTTAGACAACGTTTAACGAGATTCATCACTCCCTTAATCCGGTGTAGCGCCTGTTCCAGTTCACACCTTTAGTCTTAGGTAGAGACTGCTTCAGCTCACTACTCCTATTTTGGTGAGTAATACTGTCATCTCTAGGTTATCCACTACATGCTCATCACTCCCTTAATCCGGGGTAGCGCCTGTTCCAGTTCACACCTTTAGTCTTAGGTAGACTGCTTCAGCTCACTACTCCGATTATGGCGAGTAATACTGTCACCCATAGGTTATCCACTAGCTGCCCTTATAATGTTAAGACAACAGTCAACATGGGCTTATAAAACTAACTAAAATTTTACCTTACCAACACGCTTCAATTATAAACTATAACCTAGATAACATCCCAGTTATCAATCTTAATCCACAATTTCATGTATTTCCATTTGATCGCCACTCATACCAAATCTTAGCAGACTCTTTAAGCTTTTCAAAGTCTGGTAACGTATCGTATCGTAGTACTATGATTCCACGAAAACTAATGCATAAGATTCTATTATGTCAATCTATTTTTTTTTCATTACTATACTTTACACTAGTAGGGCGCGAATACTAATTTCACACAAGAGTTAAATCCCGCTTCTGATTTTAGCTATACTTTGTTTTATCGAGCTAAGAAGGTAGAAATATAAATACTTTTACCAAATCACCGTAGTTTCACCTTACACAACAATAACACTGGTATAATTACTTATTTTATCACTTTAATATCACTAATGGAACACCACTCTAACGATTTAATTTATGATACCGATTGGGCAGCACTATCGTGTATACTTCTGGTTTAACAGCCAAAGAAGACGACGACTACGACGACGACCATGAAATGCTTCTTGCAGCTTCATTTATACCTCACAGAATGACACTTCTTTTAGTGTTGCCAACAACCTCAAGGAATGACTTCCTTTAGTGTTGCCAACATTCTAAAGTAAGGAAAATTTGTTTCAAAACACAAAAAGAAAAAAAAAAAGAACGAAAAAAGTTTTTTGCATTTTTCCTATGAAATTATTTTCAAAATATTGCTGCGCTGTCTAATCATGTTTGACAAGCGTTTGTGACTTCAAGTAATGTAATATGTGCACATTTCTGAATAATGAGCCGATTACACGATCTGTGACATATTTCATTTCTCTCGTAGTGAAGTTTCCATGAGCTTAATATTATTCAGATAAATTTTAAGCTCTTTGTTATTATTAATATACCCTTAATAAAATATTTTGGGACACATTTTTACACAACGTTCTCTAGTCCCAAACTAGGTACTAGATAACCGATATTCATATTAAAAATACTTTTCTATTGTAAATAAATACATATTATACATACAGAGTGGCTTTGCTATGTGTATCCATTTTTTTTATTAAATTCTAGACATAAATAATGTTATACAAAATGATAAATATTTAAAATCACTCGTAAGTAATTGATTACATTCATTTGAACTTATCTCAAATACTGCGTGATTTATACTTAACTCGTTTATTTTACGCGCGATCATTCATAACTAACACGCACATAAGTTCGTGCACAGTAAAGTTTAGGTATTTATGAATGACTACCACATTGTCAATACGTTCTGTGTTTCAGATAAAGAATGGCATTTCTTTTGAAAAAAAAAAAAAAACATTGTTTTTTATTTCAATAAACGATTATACTACAGAGTATTGAACCTCCTGTGTAAATTTGGGCACTTCTCAAAAAATCTTCCTGTATATAAACACCCAGACACTAGGAAAACACTATGTTCATCACACAATATTTTTCCAGTAGTGGGGGTCGAACCCACACCCTCTAGCGCAGGAGGCAGGTAAACTACACACTACACCATTCGGGTTGTCAAATTTAGGTTTAAGATATAATTTTGTTATACATGATTTTGTTACACGAGCTGTTAGGCTGTCATACAGAGGGCCGAATACTGAGACGTGACTTAAATATTTAAAGGCACCTTAAACAAAACCGTAAACAGTAAAGTCGTCAAGTTAAGTTGTACCTAAACGCTACTCAGTGAAATTAAGAGCTGCTTCATGTTTAAGGTATAGAGAGAGTAGTATAGTGATTGCCTCCAAACATTCCTCCAAACATATTCATGAGCCGTGATAGCTCAGTGTCCGGGCGCTCGCCTTTAATTCAATATGCTCGAGCAACCTGAGTTCGAACCCGGGTGCCGGCACCAATGAAGTTTTTAACTTTAAGTGCTGTCTTATCACGTGCTCCGCGGTGAAGGAAAACATCGTGAATAATATTTCGAAGGTGAAATCCGCCAATCCGCAGTGGGGCCGCGTGGTGGACTATGCCCTGATTGCGTGTTGCAGCAGTGGGACATGCATAGGCTGTTACTTTACTTTACTTCATATTCATAACATATGCGCATAAATGCAAGTTGTTGACGGTCGCACTCATACGTCATGAGTATCAGTATATAACTGATAACATTTTCCACTCACCTTAAAATCGGTCTAGCCGTTTCAAAAATTATTTTGGTATATGTACCGTTTATACATCCATATGCATTTAGTAAAAAGCAGTTATTTTAATATTACAAATAGACACTCCAATTTTATTTCTTCTTCTTCAGCGTGTGTTCGCCCACCGTTGGGCATACGCCTCCAATTTTATGTATTATTGGAGGTATTTAGCTCCACGTCAACCACACGTCTTGGCGAGTTTATTGCAATTTTATTTCATTTTATTTTAAATAACTGTATTAAAATAAACATGGAGACGGATGGCGGTTCGGTCTTCGTAAAGCAAAACGAATGTTTATGTTTTACTCCACAAAGATCAAATTCCCACAATTCTATTCCAATGGTAATACAGTTGTCTATGATGAAATCAGAGAGGTATTGGAATTGCGGGAATTTAGAATATTGATATTTCACCGAAGTGGATGGCAAGTAATAAGCCCCGTAGTATTTTAATAAACAGGACCGCAGTCAGCTACGCAATATGAACGGCTTCTGCCATTTGCAAATTAAATTTTCGAGCCGGAAATGAAGAGTGGCCAGCAAAAATGCAATTTATATCATTACCAGTCCGAGTAAATTTGACAAAATAAAGCAAACTGTGAAGTAATTTAATGAAAACAGTATGATAGCCTAGCATGTACTAAGAGCCCGATGGTATGATTTATTATAAGGCGTAGTCACATAAAACATGCTGATTCGATCATCGGCTTTACGAACGTAATGTTGGGTTAGCTTTGTGGTTAAGTTATCTTTTTCGTGCAGTGTTAGACTTAGTCATTTGGTTTCTTATTTTGTGTGGGGACTTTAAGCTATAAGAAGTGTGTCAAAGACGGTGGCAAAAGAACTGGTGATTCACCTGATGTTAGGTCATTAACGCCACCCTTGACACTCTGCGACACCCGAAGGGCTGCAGCGTTTCCAATGTTTGAAAATATTATTCCTGACTACCTCACTTACCAGGCGAAAAGCAAACTTGTGAACTCCTACTTTCATCTGGGGCATGCTGTAGCCATGCTACTAGGTTCTCAGACAGTATGAGAACAAACGTTAGTGCTAGCAGTTATAATTTTTTTAGTTTCAATTGCTGTTTTAGGTGTTAAGTTACCACGCGGTCCTCTGTGAAAATGTATCCTTTTCTAACTCGCAATGAATATGAAACAGAAAATGAAATATGTGTTGGTTCTGAAAATCTTGAATCGATAACCTCTCTGAGGATTATGCATGTATCTATTTTTAATCCCAAACAGTATTAAGATATTACTTATCTTGCTCTCTGGTCAGTTTTCTCACAAACTAACTTTTTCATATTAGTTTCTTATATTTTTGCGAATTCTACACATTATTAAATGAAATTATTTTTGCGGATTTATCGCGTTTATTTCTACACTTTACAGCTTTTGCTAGTTAACCCACTTCACCATTGAAATTAAGGTGTTTTATTAATTTCAATAACCTCGCGAATCAACCTTGGGACGTCCCAAAAAGAAAGGCAAACCTAATATAGTGGCTGGGGCAGTTCAAGGTGTGCTCACAGACTGCAGACATCCTTGGTCTTTTATGTTTTATGTGAGCATTATGTTCCTTTAAGCGGGTTTTTATTGTTCCTTTTGTTTGACCTATGTAAGAGCTGAAGATGAGTCAAGCTTGTACATTCCTGGATCTTGTAGAGGGATATTGCACTTGACAGATGATTAAAACTAATCACATAAGCAATTCGACGTGAGGCAAGGGCGGGTTTTCACCTTTTGTACACTCATGTATCTTACACTTAAAAGATGGTGAAACCATCTATTCGAGTTGTAGAAAGTTTTTATCGAAGCCTGCTTTATATTTGGAAAAAAATTGTTTCATTTAGTAAACATCTCAATTTAATCTGAGCATAATCTGTTAAATTATTGGACACAATGCGATATCATATAAAAAATCATGTGTTCCCCTTACAATCCTTTAAGATCATGAAGTCAAATCTAAGAAAACGTGTACACCGTAGGTACATTCGTCTTCTAGAGCGTCTCTCAACGCCCGTGGAAGTTTTACGCCAGAAAATTTGCATTCGAAATGATCTAGTTAAAAGTCGATCAAATTCCATATAGGGCAATAACTTAATATTCATCTGAATTTATTTCTTCTGTTATATATATATATATATACTATTCGTGATCTCAATATATATACATATATATAAGAATTATATTTTGAAAGAGTAGGTGCAGATTGTGTTAATGTTACACCCTGTTAAATTTAATTAACGTTGATAATGGACAGAGTTAACAATAATCAAGCAAACTTAATTGAAATCCGGCCAACAAATGAGGTATAATGCTTAATTAAATCTGCCTTGGAGATAACATAGGTCTTCAAGTATCCAGATCACATTCCTAAATTTTATTTCGAATGGCGAATTTAAATAAAATCTTGGTAGCTTAGGTTCTAATTTTTCTGACTTTACATTTACACTTGTTACTTGAGTTATTGTTCGTCTTATGTTTAATTTTGTAAGGATAAAAAAACCAGACACAGATGTTTTTTTAACGAAAACCGCAAAAAGAGCGGTTGTTTATTTAATTAATTTATTTATTTATTTTATTTTATTTTATTAGGAAAACTTACAGCAAATTAGGTACTTATTTTAAAACAATATTGTAACATATATAAAGAGCCAGTTACAAGTTTCCACCTTTAGTACATAATTATGTTTTAAAAAAAAAAAAGTCGAGCAAGTGATGAAAGAAAAATGTTAAATGATTACTGCTGGTGGCGGAGTATTACCCTATATTTGTTGCAAGCCTTCAAGATTGCCGAATCTTAAGTGCAGTGAATCTGGAAACTCATCCGCAATACGTAATGCAATAGTATTAATTCTTTTAATGGCCCTGTGGCTTCTAAATATTTCTTCTGGCCCGGAAAAATTGCCTTATTCGTGCAAGAGCAGACCCTGCCGTTCCAAGAATGGCTAGGCTCATCCGTGGAAGTATAACGGCCTTACAGAAAACTGACGTGTAGTGGAAATATCATACTTCGAGTCGAGGCCCATTTTTTTAAAAGTTTGACATCGCATCTGCAAGCGCTCAGTTATTGTTGCTGAAAGATATCCCAAAGCGACGGTAATCATAAAAATAAATACATTAATGGTAATAAACTCTGGGAATGAGGTGATCACTAAGCTATTTAAGAAAATATATATAATATATAATTATGTGTGTTTAACATTTAGTTTTAATGTGTTAGGGAAAAAAGTTACAGGAACCTCATTATTAATCGGTGGTAGATTTAAAAAAATACTATCGATAGATGAATTGTATCTTTATTATTTTGATCAATAAATGATTTGATTTCAATCAGGTGAAACGACTACTGGCTAGCCAAATTTTCGTATAAAATATCAGTCTAAACGCAAGGAATGTTGAAAACGAAAATATGAAAGCAATACAATCGCTTATTCGCTGGACGGTGCATAGAGTCGGGATAACTTGAGTCAGGAACTGTATTTTCCTGTGCGAAGGTATGAATGAGTATATCTAGGATAGTGATACTGCAACTATGGTCGAGAAAAGTTAAATTGATTAAATTGGCATTTATTAATTATATTATTAACTGCTGTGTATTGCAGTGTATTGCATGAAGTGTAACATTTGAATTGATTAGTCTTCAAGTTCTACGAGTACGTTGCTATATACATTTTGTACTTTAATGATTAAGAATTATAAATTCCTTCCAAAAAGAAAAATATTCTTTATTATCAATGGAATAAAAATCGAACCAGCAACAAAGTATGTAATCGTTTGAAATTATATATATTTAAGTTTTGCCGTCCTTACTTAGTGTTGCGTAAATGTTCAGAATAATCTGAATAAGGTAATTAACACAAAACATGGTGGAAACAAAGATTAATGAAATACGTTAAGCTTTGCACTAAATTGGTCCGGTGAAGGCCGATTGAAAACTTAATTGTTTGTTTTCGTTGAATACATAGCAGGCTCGAGTAAATGTCACTACGTGCCCGCCAATGTTACCGCCCCTTAAAAAGCGCAAAATGTAAATTATGTATGCTTTTTCGAGATAACCTTTAGAAGTAAATTTGAGTTGCTTTTTTTCGGGATTTTCTGATATTAAAATAATCCCTGTGGAAAGGGAACA
The DNA here is from genome assembly GCA_933534255.1 of Iphiclides podalirius. Classification (NCBI taxonomy): domain Eukaryota; kingdom Metazoa; phylum Arthropoda; class Insecta; order Lepidoptera; family Papilionidae; genus Iphiclides; species Iphiclides podalirius. Next base: position 4,313,123 of record OW152817.1, on the reverse strand, counting down.
GTTCAGGGGCTTTATATTGCGGTGTTGTATTTGCACGTATAATATTATGTTACCATTTGATTTCATTCTTTTTATTAAGGTAAACGTATGAAAAAGCATGGCTAAATTAGCCATTTTGTTGGGTTTTCATAATTTTTATTGTCTTGATGATCTGTGTTGTTTGTTTATACTGAATTTACAGATAAAGTAGGGTAGAGCGGGGCTAGGTACGTGTTGAATTTCTATATTAATATTTACTATGTTTTTGATATGTAGAAGGGATTTGTTTTTAATTCAAACAGTTCCTTCATAACTTAACTTTCGTTTTAAATGTTCTGGTAAACGAGCTACAGAAAAATGTTAGAAAACAAAAACTCAAAAATTTTAGACTCTGACACCTTTCTATCGATGACAAATTCGGAAATTGGGCACTTCTCCTACAATCCAGAAAGCTACATAAAACGTTGACAATATTAGTCTGTTCTGTTGATCACATTGGGAATTGATTTGTAAGCTAAACAATTCTTACGTTCGCATCAATCTATGTACCATAACTCCGAGAATAGATGGACATAAAGCAATTTGAAATTGAGTCCGTAATTTAGCAGGATGAGATACAGGCGTTGCGAGTAAAAAGACCTCAGATCGATGATCCGCTTTATCTGGAGGGAGGCGGGCAGGGTGGTGGGAGCAACATCAACAGGTGCCACATTAAGCAACCCTTCCGTCTGTAGTATAATATAAAATTGTCTTTTGGTTCCTTTTCAATTGTTAACTTCTGTCATTTAATTCCGTTTTAATTATTTATTACGTATTCACCTTTGGGCTTAAAAATTTAAACAGTTTTATTAAATGTATACTCATCGTTTATAATTTTTTTTGTCTAGAGAAATGGTATTAGCGTGATAAACAATTAAACGATTACAAGTAATTTATTGAGAAAACGATCTTAGTGTAAAAAAAATTCTTGTACCAAGAAAATGCATTGAATTTACATTTTTAAGCACTAAACTTGCCGAAAACTAAACATGTTAATTTAAAATTCGCTAAAAACATAACATATTATACAAACTACAAAATGATACAGCGATGAATTGAAGTGACCGTGAATATTTACTAAAATATTAAATTAGTATTGTTGCAAATGTATACTGATAGAACAATATTTTCTAAAACACTCCTTTATATTCATAAAATCTCTACAAACATATGTCAAACCTATTAAAATCTACGATACATTTTCTGGACATGTGTTAATTAAGACGGCTTAAATCAAACATATTGTAATATATTATGGTCCATTGTCGACTATTCAATACATGTTTAGAGTCTCCAACTAATACAACATTCAATGTAGTACTGTGTGCTATATATGACATACGTCACGAGAACCGTAGGTATCAAGTTCCTATTGACGTTTTGTTAAATGCTTTCTTTGATATAAATAGAAATGTATGCTTCTGTATTTGCCTTCGGATGGTGATATATTAAGAGTAATTTCTTGCCAAAGTTATGATTTTTTTGAGAAAAACCGTGTCTTCGTTATTCTGTTGTTATTATAATAATTAAATAATGAGTATTGTTATTGCAGGGATATTTACTAATTTTCTCATCATTTTGAGTTTATAAATAAAAATTGTATAAATAAATAAATGAATGGGAAACCAGACGGAAACCCTCGGCAGGGGCGACCAAACGGCCGAGGGTTAGCCCCAGAACCCGTGTTCCGATGGACATGGTAATGGACCATACAATAGACCGTACCCCGGATGGTAGACTACTTTTAACCTACAGAGACTGTGAGCTCAGGGAAATCATTGTAGAGCCCTCGTAAATCAGGCGTGGTACCCAAAATTTTTACGCTCGCCCATGCGTCAAATGCACCGGCGATTAAGGCACTACAGAGAACGTGATAAAAGATTGTGCAGATCCGCCAAGCATCTTTACCTTGTAATGGTATATAATAAATCAAACGTAAATTGTAATAGCAATGCCATTAAGCAGCGATCAAGTTAGACATATACGTGATATGTCTAACTTGAAGTTGAGAATTTTCAAAGCTAATTCAATTAGCTATGGTAAGTCGGGCAGCTGAAACTGTTGGTGCAAGTGATCTCTACAGTTCCTGTGTAAGGAAGTTCCCTGTAGCCAATATGAGAGAGTACCGTTTCAAACTCCGCCATCCGAAATGAATTTCACTTTGGCATACGTTTCCGTAAGGTTGCTTAATTATTTATTACACTAATTAATATTCTGCTTTGAAAGGGCTGCGGTTACATTTTTGATACGAAAATGAAAAAGTGTTTTGGTAAGCTGTTTGTGAATCTTATGCCATGGAAAAGTAACTAAATGTACCTACATATTATTTTATAAAGCAAGAATTAAAAATAATAAATACAAATTACTGATTTCTTTTGCGTGATAATATAATTTCTGTTCTGTCACTTAGTGACAGAACAGAAATTATATTGTATAGAAATTATATAAGTAAAGAATAAAAAACAAGTCTTGTTTTTTATTCTTTACTTATATTTCAGTAAATCTCTTAATAAGTATCCATTTAAAGGTGATTTTTATTTCATGTTTTTATAGTTTCAAAACACTGGCTATAGCGCATTAAAATACTAGTTTAGTCGGAAATGTATTTAGGAAGGGCGGGTTAAATTGCCGATAAATAGAAAATTAAGCTCAATGATGTGATTCGATGCGCTTATCGGCTCCTGATTGCCTATTATGTATCCTAGTGAACTGTATATCTCATTATCGAATAATGTAACGGTAATAAGCTGATTTCAACACACTTCGTTTGTTTTACGATGTTTTACTCCTGTAAGCGAATTGTTTATGAATGCAGTCAAACTAGGATTGAATTTCAATTATTCAATTATATTATTATATCTTCAATTAAACACAACAATAATTATAAATATTTACAAAAATGATCACATTGTTCCATTCTTAGAGCTTACTTATTTTTTTTTGTGAAAAGTTTCCAAACGAGCAGGCGGTTCACCTGATGTTAAGTGAATACCGCCACCTATGGACATCAGCTACACCCGAGGGTTGCAGATGCATTGACAGCCTTATGAAAATTAGGCTCCGGCTACCTCACTTACAAAACGAAACGCGAAAGTAATTACTTCCACTTGACGCCGGTCTTCTGTGAGGTCGTGGTAATTACCCGGACGAGCCTGCCCATTCGTACGAGGCTGCTGCGTGGCCCTACCACAGTGAAATATAAGCGTTATAATAAGCGTGTAGAAAAATTACATAGTGCGATTAGTATTTCGATTCTATATTTAGCCATTTATACGCCGTAGTGTCATCCGCATCAATCAAATCATTGATGTGCAGAAGGAATAACGTTGGGGATAGGACAGAACATAGTTCACAGTTCTAGGACAGGGTAAATAAAAGCCTAGTGGTTGTGGATGATTATGAGATAGGTTTGTTGAAATAAATAATCGCAGATAAGTTGTTTAGAAGACAAGCTAAACCGTCAGTAAAGTCAATTATACGCAGGTCACAAATATAAATAAGCACATGTAAGTTTTCTATATATATACAGGCGTTTTCATCTGTGTCAGATGTTTTAAGCAGCATCACGGTGAAGACACCTGCGTTCATGACTGTACAGGCCTATGCGAGAGAGTATCCCCCGACCGCACTTACGACAAGTGTATGCTCTCCCAGGTGGACAAGGATGGGAAACCTGCTCGTGGCGATTCATGCGTTTCTCTTTTAATACCTGGAACCAGGTGTCATCGTGTTTGGACTGGCCCTTGTGGATAAGGCGACGCCACTCGAAACGATCCACGGCCAGGTCCTGCCACTGGCCGCTACGGATGTTAAAGGCAGCCATGTCACGCTTGGCGCAATCCATATAGCGGAGTATTGGTATTAACATCATTATAAAAAGTAAATTATAAACTGAAAAAAGGCCTCAATTATATGGGTAATTGTCAATATTAAGAATAATTTTTGAGATTTTTTTTTAAAGTTTTAAAAAAGTAGAGAGATGCAACATGCATAGATTTTTAGATCTTCAATAGATATACGAATAAAAATAATGCCATTCATATTATTCGGATTATTGAACTTATCAATACCAAGAAAATTACCAGAACGAAAGGCGCAAACAAAAGTGTTAGACAGTGATTTTTCCACGAAAATGTTATAATTACTTTTAACTCGAGTGTGGATCTGAGGTATAAGTGCTAATTGCTATCAATTTCTATTACCACTATTACATAAGCCGTGCACTTTAGCCAAGTGCACGAACACTTAAGATAATCGCCTTAACCGTTTCTGTTAAAAGCTTCTAACGTTGATTCCCTATCTCAGTATGCTGACATGAATATTTCAAAGAATGCTTCATCATAGGCGACTATGATCGTGTTTAAATTACTTTGTACATCTCCATTCCATTTCTGCACAAATAAAAATAGTTTTTCTTCGATTAAAACGTATTTTTTAGTAGTATCTGCTGCTATTTTGTGCGTGTACAATCACACAAAATACTTAGAATTGTTAATAATATGGTTAACAGCTCTAAACTAACCAGAGGTTGTTCGGGATTAACAACAGAATATTTAAGTAGTATACATTGAAATTTAAAGAAGAAAGATGTATAGTATTCATCAAACAAATAAAGAGAAATAATCTTTACTAACCCATTGTGTATTGTTTGTGGCTTAGGAGTACAACATAAGTTTAGTTTGAATGGAAATAAGCTTATATGTATATTATAATCTCACTCAGAATTAGGGGATTTTAGGCATTTTGTACACAAGTAAAGGTAGAGTTAATATCAATTAGGAAAATGGCGTGTTGGACTCGCACACGAGGGGTTCCGTACAATTATCTATAAAAATGGTAAAAAAATCATGTATTGGAGCCCCCTAGATATTTTTATTTTATTTTGTCTTTTAGTATTTGTTCTTATAGCAACAGAAATACATCATCTGTGAAAATTTCAACTGTCTAATTATTCATGAGATACAGCCTGGTGACAGACGGACAGACAGAAAGACAAAAAGATAGACCGACAGACAGACAGCGGATTCTTAGTAATAGAGTCCCGTTTTACCCTTTGGGTACCGAACCCTAATAAAAACGAAAATAATTATTTCTCAAAAAGCATTTCGTGACTATAAGCATTATTTTCGAATATAAATAGTCACGATAATACTAAACTTTCTACTGATCAGAAATGAAGTTTCTAGTATTTTTTTAAACATTGCCCTTACTTAAGGATAACATTATCCTGTGCTGTAAGGATGTTCTACAAACATAAATTTTACGTAGACAAACACGCAGATGCACAATTATTTATGGGTCACACAAATAGTTATCCCATGTGGTAATCGAACCCCCGACGCCGAAGTCACGTGGCAACTGAGCCACGGAGGATTTTGTAACCTATGGACAAAAAAAAATATAAATAGAAATTCCATTTACAACACACAAGCAATATAACGCAACGAAACGCATTAGTAAAGTAACGTAATACATTATTATAATGATGTCCCACTGCTGGGAAAAGGCCTCCAAAATAAAATACAATTAATTTAATATATATCCTTACGAATATACAAAAAAACTCTATAATCGGTTGTAATTAAAAAAGAATAATACCGCTACAAAGATATTTGATGCCAAATGAAGGATCGTTTCAGGTTTCCATTAAACCCAACCGAATATTTGATAATTGTGTTAGTTCCTACGTTTACTCCTACATTATTATTTGTTCATTGTGAGTTCAACTATTAATAATCCTTCGTCTGGTAGTCGCCTCATGATAGAACAAAAATATTAGCTTCTAGAACATTTCCAGGCATAAGTTAAAATGAATTGATATTTAATTGCAAACAATTTTATCGTTGAATATATTTAAAATGTATGTATATTAATATTTGGTTAGTGGTTACGGTATACCTACTAATTTTGTCATTTTGTTTACCTTATCCTGTAGATTAATACTTATGAATCATCCACCAATTTGTTACATATTTTAAACAATTTTATATGTTTTACAAATATCAGGACCATGATAACTCTAATTTTTTCTATTATATTTTAAAAGTAAAGCTTAAGGCAAATATTGTATCGAATATCGAAATATCGCATGACATAAAAGGAAAGCTTATGTGGCTTCTACAAGTGAAAAATAAATATGAAGTAATGTCGATTAGAAATTTTGTGGGAAAGTGAGTGGAAAAATCGATAATAGACAATCGGATTTCCCGGTTGGTGATACACAGAGTGAAAACGGCGTAAAAAGAACCCATTATTGATGTGCATGTCTGCATAGACTTGGATGTAGCAAATGGAGCAGGAAATGACATTAAAAATTAATCTTAAATTCTTCGTTTACCGTTCTAGATGTTAGGCTTCAGTGTTTCTATATGTTATTCTCAAATTAATTTTAAGTATAATAATAGATTTAAAATAATGAGGCGATTTGACTATCGTATCATAATTATGTTATGCAAGTCATCACTTTAAGTTGAATTTAGGTTCAATTATGCAGAATAAGTTGGTGAATAATAAATTACGTTTCAATTCAGGCAGAAAAGTGCCAGCTATCTTAAGAAAATCTAACCTAACACAATTAATTGGCAAAGGTTATGCACCTGTTTCATGCCTCATTTTGCGTAGTTACAAAACTCAATCCTTCTCGCTTCGATATCGTTTTTCATGTTTTTCTATTTGCGCATAAAAAGTAGTTTTTGATTATAAATATATTTACATCGGATTTCCTTTTTTGTCCATGGGTATTTTATATAGAAAACTACTATGCCGTTCAAACTTATCCTACGATAAATTCAATTTTGTACAAAAGCAATACCTTAGAATCTAAGGTATTGCTTCTAAGGCTTAGATGGTGCTCTAAGGGCAATACAAATAAAGTTCAGTTTATATTGATGTATCGTAAAAGCTTCCACAGTAAAGGTCTTTAATTTGTTGGTCTAGTTTGCGTAAGCTTAGTGGAACAACAAAGCATGGCGATATTCATTCTCCAGGTATTTTCTTTTAGCTTGCGTTTAGTTACACTTAATTTTCTTTCTTCTTTTGGAAAGTTATTAATATTAATTCCATAGATATTAATATCATTTTAAAGATTATACCAACGCTCTCAGCGTTGGTTTCAGTAACAATGCAATAGTATTCACTAAGCTACTTGAAACTAATTTTGTTCCGTGGTGGTCAGCTTTAGTCTTGCGATGGCCTGTGCTTCAGAGATAGCGTGCCACTTTAAACTATTATTTTCACTGCGTTTATTGTATTAAAGTAACGGCGTTTTGCGTTATATTTTTGTTTGTGTATAAATCTTCTTTATATTTAAAAAAAATTGCTTCCCTATGTTTGTGTCCATAAAACTCGAAAACTAGTCTATGGATTTACTTAATATTTGTTCACTAATAGCTATTGAGGACTGTGTTTTATATACTTTTTTCAAAAGTCCCAATGGAAGCGAAAAAAGCCAGTTTCAGCTAGTGTATGTCAAAAAATATTTTATGACCATAAAAGGTATAAAGGTAATATTTACAAGGTCCACTGTATGTGCTATGTCTGTATATATGTATTAGAGAGCATAGAATCTTACAAGCAATGCTACATTATATACAATATTATTATATATAACCCATCGCTGTTGCCTATTTCCGGAATCAAATATCATCTCTACATATCTCTACATTTGAATTGGCCCGAGGGACTTCATACTCGTATTTGATAACAGAGTAGAGAGTTATGAGCGATGATATGTTTACTGATCTCGAAATTGCTAGTTAATATAGAATCTATCCATCTTCTATACCAATAATGAGATTGAAATTTCAAATTGAAAATATTTTTTATTCACATAGACGCTTGTGCTTCTTATGGAACTTTGAAATTTTACATAGAATTTAATACGTTCGTAAGTTACCAACCGGTTCGGAAAGCATTTTCTGTTGAGAAGAAACCAGGAAAAGAAACTCGACAGTTGCTCTTTTTTAAAACGATTAGTTTACAATATAATGGGAGATACCCCACACATTGGAGTCGTCAAGATATTCCGCTATGGTATAATACGCCTTAGCCTCTTATTTTGTCTTATTGAAGTTATTTTGTGCGATTTAAGCATAAATATCAATTAGTGCGAACTACCGTTTATATGATTCCAAGTTATACATACGTGATAGTTTTGATCTTCGGTATTGTGAGATATATGTTGATGGGCTTTAAATTAGGTTTATTATATTTGCGGGTGCAGGCTTTATTTTAATTCAAAATAAATTCGTGAATAAACAAAATCGGCTTATGCTTCACCCATGAGGTAGAATGTCTTTAAAAAATATAACTGAGCCCTGGATTAAAGCTTTAATTTTCAATCATAGATAATAAATAATGTGAACAAATGTTATCATTTCCAATAATACGTGCTAAAAACATGTTTCTAATGCTAATCACCGTTTTTCATCTGTTTGCAATAACCCTCTAAAAGGTAATTTACCTGTCTTGTTTTTATTACTTCCATCAGTTATTCGTCAAACATCGCCTGATAAAATTAGTTTTGATGGTTTACATCCTAAACTTATCGTCTCGGCAGGCGACAAGAGGTTTTGTACTTTTCTCATTATTAGTATATTATATATTCAGCGGAGCAATGCAGAAGCAAACGCTCTAGCAACTATGCCATGTGGGCTAGGTTTATTGATTAATATAGAATTAATATTGTAAATATTTTGTTAAGCAAATTATTTTAGAGAAACGGAGCGCAGTGCCATTTTGAAGGTTCCGATCGTGGAAAAAGAACGTAATTGAATTCAAATAATTTTTAGTTTGGAAAAAACTCTGAAATCTTGGTTAAACTAGTGGATATTCCGTTGAAGAATATCTTCCCTCTTCTCGTCTTGGGCTGTCCATCGAAAAATGGAAAATCGTTTCCATTCCAACCAATTCTTATTTGTTCGTTTAAAACAGCTGTTTCTGAAAGCTTTTATTTTGTGTGCTTTTAGGTTTACTTTAAAGTTATTTGGTTTTTATTTCCGTCAATAGAAATAGTGTGAGTTAAATAAAAATTCAGTATTCGTAAAATTTACCTTCTTAGTGGTGCGGTAGTGGCAGGGTGTTTTAAATTGTTTTTTTTTGTAGATAAATGAACAAAAACTTTCGGCACTGCAGGATTCAATTTGCTTTTCTTCAATTATTTAAATAAATAAATATATTGACAATGAAGCCGTATAGATTAGTGTCGGGTGCTCGACTTAAAGTCAATATACTCGAGCAACCATTTTAATGCATTTCAATGCAAGGCATTAGTTCATTTTAATGTGAACAAAATCTTTCACGATGAGCAATATGGATTCACTAAAGGCAGATCGACAACAGATGCGGGCGTCGCACTTGTCAAACATATTTATAACGCCTAGGAAAGGTCACAAGATGCAATAGGTGTCTTTTGTGACCTTTCAAAAGCCTTCGACTGCGTAGACCATAAAACTCTTCTTCAAAAGCTAGAATATTATGGCATTCGTGGCATCGCCCTCAATCTCATTGCCTCTTACCTTAGTAATAGAATTCAAAAAGTATCTATAAATGATGTTAATTCTGCTGGGTCCCTGATGAAAATGGGTGTCCCACAAGGATCAATCTACCATTATTATTTTTAGTATATATTAATGATCTCCCCTTTTATGCCAGTGGGTTGTGTGATGTTGTACTGTTTGCTGACGATACATCGCTAATTTTTAAAGTTGACCGAAACGTATTAAATTATGACGGCGTGAATAGTGCACTTTCACATATCCTCCACTGGTTTACTATTAATAATATGGTATTAAATGCCAAAAAAAAAACCAGATGTATTCTTTTTACCCTTCCCAGTATAAGAAGGAAAAGTTTTAGTTTAATATTAAATAACGTACCCATTAATCCAGTTGAGTCTGCTGTATTTCGGGAATTACAGTAGATTCAAGCTCCAGTGGAGTCCCCATATATCATCTCTTGCGAATAGGCTGAGCTCCGCTGTTTTTGCGATTAGAAGGGTTAGGCAGCTAACAGACACTGCCAGACTTGTTTACTTTAGTTATTTTCACAGCATCTTGTCGTACGGCATTTTGTTGTGGGGTAGTGCATCAGATATAAATTCTTTATTTATTCTTCAAAAAAGAGCTGTTCGAGCAATCTACAATATCGGAGCCCGGAATTCACTCAGAGATCTTTTCAAAGAGGTTAATATACTCACTGTTGCTTCTCAATACATTTATTGTAATATTTTGTATATACGACATAACCTTAATAATTACCTAAATAATAGTGACAGACATAAAATAAACACTAGAAATAGGGACAAACTTACTACACCATTGTTTCGTCTGCAATAAGTAAATAGGTCGTTCATGGGGCAAAGTGTGCGCATGTATAATAAAATCCCACAGTCGATATTAAGTCTGCTGCTTGACCAATTTAAATGTAAAATTAAAAATCAACTAATGATTAAAGCATATTATACCATTTCGGAATATCTCGACGACGCCAATGTGTGGAGTTAATACTGTTGATACTCACGTAGAATGAATAAGCGAGTGTAACGCTTCTACGTGGACTACAGACGTTCGAATTTGAATTTGGAACTGGTTGCAGCGCAGGATGCTGGGCGGCGTGGGTGGTCGGCACGCCTCGGTGCGGCGGCGGGGCAGCTCGCCGTGCGTGCGGCGCGGCGACTCGCCGCCGGCGTCGCCCCGTCCGCCGAGGCGCCGCCGCGCCGCCCTAGCCGTCTCCGACCACAAGACCTGCGCCCTCATCCACACGCGCCTCAAGCTGGGCGACATCATGTGAGTCCGATATCAATTGTTACGCGTACGCTTAAAGCGTCGTTCAGAAATGTGACGTAGATGATATATAATCTGAAAAATTACACGTACTTAAGAAAAAGCTGTAAACCAGCTAAGTACTAGTTTATAATTTTCTTATTTTTCGCGTTTTTTTTTTAGTTAAGTAAGTTTCATTTCTCTAATTCAAATGTATTTTATAGTTTTTTGTTTATCTGTAATTTAAATACATACATATATTTTTGCTTTATGTATAAGTTAAACATATTTGTTTTTCAATGTATTGTGTGTATTGAGTTAAGTAAGTTTCGTCAGCTTACGATAGCTACGCATGATATTTTTTAATGCGGGCAAATACTTTATACAATGGTATAACAGTATTTTGACACTACACTATGGAAAGATTTTTAAATTTTACTTCAAAGTGAACAAAATACCATTCAAAGAGAAAAGCAAATTAATTTAAATTATCCCTGGGAATAATCACTGTGCAATTAACCATATAGGAGTTTATTACGTCTAATTATTTTTTACATTACATATTATACTTTCGTTACTTATTTATTTATATTTCTTAGAATAGGGCTTTACAGAATTTTTCCATTATAATCTCATAAAAATAGAACAATTTGACAGGAAGCAAAATCACTCTGTGAGAGCGTATTGTATCATAAGAATATATACAGCGTGTCGTTACAATCGCGACAATAAATGAACACACATATACAGGATAACTTTTTAAAATTGTATTAAGTATTTACATTCTTTAAACATCAATATTAACCGAGTTATAAAATTTTACAAAACAAACATTTTTAGAACATCCTTACGTATAAAACTGTAACGTAAAGTTCGTTTGTAAAGATCACAAAGCATATGAATGGGTTGAATGAATTTAAAAGAGATAAAACATACTGTTAAAAGGAGAGACTTGTAATGCGACGAAAGAAACAGTCCTGATTGTATGAATCAGTCAGTTGTAGTTGTATAGGATGTTACAAATTTTGTTTCTTTTTTATTCAATTAGTTTGTTTGAAAAATATATTTTTTTAATTATGGATTTTATTAACTTTTTATATTTTTTATGATTATTGGCAAGTAGCGTTAGACTTGTGTTCATATATTGTCGCGATGGTAACGACACGCTGTATATATATTTGCAAAATTATTTTGAAGTAAAAACTTTTACAGGCACGTTGGGCATTTTCGGATGGGAACAAATTGATAGGTTTACGTCACCGACATGCTGATATCACGTGTTTTGTCATTGACGTTGGTAAGGTTAAAATATTATTATCGTTTGGTCTTCAAATATTGGTATCTGTAAATCAAATCAAATTGTTTGATAGTATTGTTACTTGTTAGTTCGGGATTGGAGCGAAGCGCCGGTCGTTGAAATTTTTATTTTATTATTTTGACGTGAGACGTGTCGGCGGCGCCGTCCACGCCCTATCGTTCTAGCAATAATCTTGATGAACGCTTCTACAAGTGGAATGTCCCACACGTTGCCGCACCAATGCTCCGCGTACACCATAACACCACTTGTTACTGCACTTCACTAATTTATCACTTCATTTTGTAATATCCTCTTCCTTCTTCCATTTCCTCCACTGGACTGCCCGTCTAGCGCACTCTGGGTCTCACAGCTTTCATAGTCCGAATTTCGTCTTTGCGGCAAAAACATTGTAGGAACGATTAGAATTGCATTCGTTTTTTTAGTAGAACTTTATGGAATCGCAGCCCTAATATTGAAAGTTAATAGAAAGTTCCGGAATAAAATCCGGTATTAAATCAAATACGTCATTCCAAAGTCTCATCGTAGGTCGTACAGATGTCAACAACCCCCTGATCGTAACAGTATTTTTATCGTGCATTTTAAAATTAAAATTCTGGTGCAGTGGTGCATATCCTGACAGGTTTTTAATAAACCATTTCGTTTAGCACAGACGTATACGAGGATTGCTTTCGTATCTATCAGCCAGGCTACGATCTCATCGAGTCCCTCATTTAATGCGAGTGTCCATCCATTCTATCGCCTCTCCCCTGCCGTTCACGATTTGCATAAACGATTTCCTAAAATACCCTAATGTGGAATCCCGGAATACAAAGCCCTCGCGTACACCAATCAATTTCCCGACATTATAGCATCCTCCTACTAAACTGATGTTGAGTTTGGCGATTGGTTTCGCTAATGGAAGTATGTAGCGATTTACTTATTTTAGGAACACAGTATCACTCGAGTTACTCGTAGCTAGAGCAAGAAAGAGAACGATTAAAACAACTATTTTTTTCTAATAAATAACGTTCCTCAATCATATAATTACCCCAAAAAGGCGTAAAATAACGTAAGAAATAAAGCCTGGTCCGTTTCAGATTCAGTAAACTCGCAAACTTTTCAAACAATTCCGTAAGGTACAAGTTTATTCCACACAAGACTTGTGTTTGAGCTTTTATGGTCTACGCTTGAATACTCATTGTCTTGATTGACCCGAAGTACACCTAAAGAAACTCCAGGTAGTGTAAAATGTGTTAAAATTCTACCAAAATAGATTTTCAAGGAAAGCGAAAATTATCTTAGTCCGATAATTTCGAAGAACAATTGCAGAAGCACATGATCCGTTTTATTGCCAGCAAATGACCGGAGATTTCACATCCGATTACAGGCAGTCCCAAGAGCCCCCACCCCAGTATCTCGAATAGCTTAACTTTTATTAAAGGTGGAATAAGCGCCCTCTATTAGGCACTACGTTGTACTAATTGAAGTACTTAGAAACGAATATCGCGCCCCCTTTGTTGCTTGGTCGAAGCTAATGAACACTAGCGCCATAATTTGAAGTAGACTACGGTTATAGCGACCTCTGTCAGGCTGACACAAAATCAGTTGTACTATAGCAACTGTTGTTGCATACCTTGCTATAAACATGGTATATAAGTGGTATTAGCTGACGTGCTGCCCTCTCTCCTTGAACAAGGCATTTACTCGAAAATAATTTTTTTTTACATATTTTAATAAAACGTTCACTTGAAAGAAATTTCTAGTTACTATCCGATAGGTGGCGCGAGCAGTAATGTAATTTCATTGTAAGGTGAACTATTTCTTCTTCTTTTAATTTAAACATTAAGTTTTCAAAACTTTTTTCATACTTTCACATACTTTATTATAAACAGATTTGAATATTTTATTTATATTTGCGGTAAATTCTAATCGATATTGGAGAGCTAGTCAAAAAGAAATAGCTGTTGCTATAATGGAACCCGCTATAAGAGGTGCTTAAAACAAAAGTTATGTAGTTAAGTTCGGCTATATTGAATCATAAGTAAATAATGAAATTTCCGCGTCTGTAAGCGTAAATGGAACGGGCTTTACTTCCTAGCTCCACGTGGCCAGCTGCCATTATTGATTTCCGGCGGTAGAGCAAGACGGAGCAATACCACAATTTGTTGCACTATTTTCTGTCTTACTCAGTCGCCAATATATGACCTATTTTTATGCTGCTTTCCCTATATTAATACAGCAAAGTAATTAGGTGAAAAGTCCGGTTGTTGATGTTAATCTAACTGACGTTTTATGTTTAATTCATTTAAAGGTTGACAGTACATAAACGTCCTAGAAGATAATGGTTTCACTTATTAAAAACCTAGCTGAATGCTTCATTACTTTATCGCTTTATTAAAATATGTAATGCAATTTATTCTAAAATAATATTTCTCGTATAAGTCATCTGCAATTATTAAAGCACATAAGTTTGTAAAACTTTATTTGTGTATTTTATGGCAATTTTCACAAAGAGTCAAGTTTAAAAATATTAAACGAAGGAAATACGATAGTTTAGCAAAAATAATTATTGAACATCAAAAACATTAATGATTCAGGGCTTAAAAGGTAGCAGTGTATCTTTCGATCTTTGCTTTTATGAAATTGCGTGGCGTGGATAGAGCCCCGGAAGGATTAAATTATACATTCACTATGTGCCAGGCAATTATTAAATGGCGCGAAATACTTTGGCTATAACTTGAAAAATTGTTTTTATAAAATGAAGTAATTGCTGTTACTTAACTTTGTAACGGTTAGATACATTCGGTTACATAATTATCTATTGGTGAAAATTGTAGAAGATTGACATTGTTGATATAATAAAAAAATCTAATGAAATGTAATTTATACTCGTTAGTAGTAGTTCAATTTTTAATACGACTTTTTTAATTTTAAAGTGTGAAATTGATAACATTTCGGTGCTTTCCAAATATAAAAATACAGAATATAAGATCGTTTTTTTATATGTACTTTATCAAGCTTTAACTGATACGAATTGATTAGTAGAGATTCATCATTCGTCAATTAATAACAAGACAAATACAGCTGAATATTTAAGTAAGCTGAGGTTCTATCGATCATTGATATTATATATGTTTTTATGTCGGTAATTATATTATGTACAGCTTATTAAATGAATGAGCATGAGCAACAAATTGCATTAATTAAAACAAACCTCGGAGTTACAAATGAAATCCACGGATCAACACTTCCCTAATTGGAGAAAGTTCTTTGGATTTGATTTTGAAAAGCATGACTGCTTGTAAATTGGTTACTATGGTTTTAAAATGCAAATGAACCAACACCAATACATGGTTATTGTATAGTTTTAAAGTGTGAAAATTTCATTGCAATATCTTTGATTCTTAAAAAGGATCACTAGTCAGTAGTAGTAATCCTTCATGAAAATTAACACATTAGAAAATAAAAATCAAGTACAATTGTAATCCTATGTTATAAGAATATTATTGAGGCTTCTTAGTCCTAGATTTTTTTAATTCAAAGCTCACGCAAACCGAGTCACAGATAGGTTACCGTGGATAACGCGTGATTGATTTTTTTATTTGTACAGCATAGAGAACGGGAACAATTAATAGGTCTGCACTCAGCGGTTTACCGCCGTAGAATCAACATCGATTGTGAATATTTTGATTTGAATACTTTTATTTTAAACGTCGTTTGCATCTTGAATACATGTATTGACTATCATTTCTTTTGATGAAAACATGAAGAGGGAGTGTTCAATCTTGAAAATAGACAAAAGTGCAACATTTCTTTTGGTGCAATACGAATAAACATGGACATGGACACATAAAACCGGATGTCGTGCAATTGTTTTCACCCATTGACTAACAAATATGTCCACGTTCATTCAAGGCAAAGTTAATAAGCTTTTACTGAGCTCATTTGTTTATCACCTATTGCTGCATCACCACGTCCCATCAGGGGTGATAGCAGGCGGGAAGAGGAGGCTCTAGAGATATTAGTCGCGCCGGGGTCGTGGAAGATTGCGTCGACGTCAACTTGCGTCTTTGCGTCTTGTGGGTATTCGTTTCTGACCGGAGCCTGTTGCCGGGGTATGTATGGATCCATAAAGGATTTTTCGCACTAAAAAAAGGGGGGGGGGGGGGGGGGGGGGGGGGGGTCGCAGTATAGCACCAGGCTTTTCCTTATAAAGGAAAAAAAAGCATAGCGGTCGTTCATGGCGCAGATTTTCTCGAGAATATCCAATGGGTAATATTAAATTATTTTTATTTTTCCTAGGCAACGTTAGTGTTTATGTAAATTCAGTTAGATATCGCTCCCAAAAAGCGCTCGTGAGTAGAGTGAATGCGGTCGAAATGAGAGCACTCTGGACCATGTGTGAAGTATCACTCGCCGAGTTGATCTACGAGTAAATGACATCTTCATATGTATGTATATAATATACTCGTATAACAGCTTCAAGAAATGGAAATCTGACTACACTGTTTCTCGCTAAAACAACGGCTTTTGATTACTCATTTTATTAACTTGAGACGTATTATTTTGTAACACTGGCTAATATGTGTTTACTGTACAAACTTCTACTTTAAGGTTATCTGTGATGAGATACCTACAGCATCGATACGAGGGGAGGTCAAAAAGTTCGCGTAAAATTAAAAAAAATATATTGAATATATTTCCCCCTCGGATAGGGGATGAAATATATTCAATATATTTTCTCTTAACATAGATCTTAGATTATTTCATAGATCTGAGTAATGTATTAAACATTACTCAGATCTATGAAATAATTTATTTATACCATAGAAAAAAAAAGATTTAGCTTTGGTGAAATTATTGACTTGACTTCTTCATCGTTGTTAAATTTTTGTCCAAGGAGGTTTTACTTCAATTTTGGAAATAAATAATAATCACTTGAGCCTAGTTCTTGACTGTAGGATGCGTTTTGCAGTTGTTCGCTGCGTCGATGAATAGCAGCGATCACAACTCGACTGGTGTGCACGGGTGCGCTGTCGTGCAAAAGGAGCACGCCTTTTCCCGATTTTCCTCTACTTTTTTGCTTGATAGACTCTTTTAAGCTGATAGACTCTTTTTAACTGATAGACTCTTTTCTAATAAGGAAGCGTAGTACTGGCTCATGACACCATCTTCGTTATAATCAAACAGAAAGATACCTTCTGAATCCCAACGCCACGATTTTCCCAGCCGATTGCGACACTCTGTATTTTTTGGAGGTGGTGTGCCTTTTTTATGCCACTGCATCGACTCCTGCTTTGACTCAGGTTCATAGTGATCCCAAGTTTCATCTTCAGTAACGATCCGGGCCATAACTTCTTCTTTATTATCTCCACAGAGCTCCAAATACTGGCGAGAGCACTAAACGCGCCCGTGTTTTCGGAACGCCGTAAGCATTCTTGGACCCATATTGTACTGACCTTAGTCATCCCAAGATTATCATGTAACTTGGTTAAAATGGTCGTTTTAGATACTTCAACCATTGCTGCTCGCTGCTTCTTCTGCAGTCGGGCGTCTTCCAATACAATTTTCAAATGCAATTTTCCAATACAATTTCTTTTAGATCGTCCGGATCGTCCGGAGCAATGGTCATCTTTAATGGAGTCCCTGT
Source organism: Iphiclides podalirius (assembly GCA_933534255.1). Classification (NCBI taxonomy): domain Eukaryota; kingdom Metazoa; phylum Arthropoda; class Insecta; order Lepidoptera; family Papilionidae; genus Iphiclides; species Iphiclides podalirius. The sequence goes on along the minus strand of OW152817.1, from coordinate 4,295,398 downwards.
CTTGCTTAAAAAGGCCATACCACTTGTAAAACATGGTTTAACTAGGGACAGAGTCCCCGTAAACAGCTAACATCGCTTGGAAAATGGTTTTAGGTGATTTTCCTTGCTTAGTAAGGAACTGAATGTCAGCGCGATATTCAATTTTCTCAATAGTGGCTGATTTCTTCCCGATTGACTTGTTAATGACCAGATTAGGTTCAAATTTGGTATTTATACCCTTAATGAGTGACTACCTGGATTAATTAAAGTAACCACCAACTCCATCATTCCGCGAACTTTTTGACCGCCCCTCGAATAATATAATCTTGAGCTCTTAAATCTTTTCGACGTGACGGAGTACACACCGACAGTCAACATTGTCCAAGTGTCATTGACTTTTTTAAAGTTAAAATCAAAATCAAATATCTTTATTCAACATAGGAGTATTACACTCGCTTATTGATAGTCAAAATACTACCAGTGGTAATTAATTACTAATTTTAATTAAAAAAACTTGTGGTTCAAAATTTATCCATCATCATCATCATCATTTCAGCCTGTTTGGGTCCACTGCTGTGCCAACATAGGCCTGCCTCATAGATAGCCACCAAGTACGATCCTGAGCCACATGTTTTTTCCAGTCCAGAAGCTAGAAAACGTCTTCCAACGCAGCAGTGAAGAGTTTCGGGCATATGACATCACCCTGTCTTACACCCTTCTACAGTTGGATAGGTTTTGTACTAATGCACTGTACTTGGATGGACATCGTAGTCTTGTTATACAAACACCTAAGTACTTGGATATGCCGACAGTTAATTTGGCATCCCTGAAGGACCTGGACAACTGCTAGGCACAAAGGTAGATTATACTCTTCGGTTTTCTGTATAATCCGCAAGGTGTATGTTGTAAGGTACTGAAGCCTTTTTGAAATCCGGCTTGTGCGGGAGGCTTGAAGTCTTCTAGCCCGGGAGCGAGAAGATTCTCCGGATCTGCAAGTTGAAGTGGCTGTGGGCAGACCACATCGCTCGAAAACTGACAGATGGGGAGGAAAGGTTCTCGAGTGGCGACCACGAACCGCGTTGGAAGGCCTCCCTCTACGTGAACCGACGACATCATAAGAGTCGCGGGCAACCGGTGGATGCAACACGCACAAACGAAAAAACAAATCGAAAAGCGATGTTATCTTTACGTTATCTTCCAGTACTTTGCAAAAATCTTTAATGTATGTATGGAATGTCTACGATTTAAATATGTCTTTAGATTTAATTATTTATATTTCTTAGAAACTCCAAAGCAGGACCAGAACATTATTATATTAGTAAAGTTCGTGTTCTAATATCAATGAAAATTGGAGAACGTTCATTCTTTATGCCAATTTAATGGTACAAGGACTTTTTAATTCAAAGATATAAATGCGTAATCATCCGCAATCGGACATAATTACCGTATGTATTACAAACACAAAATGAAATCACGCACGTAATGTAAACACAATCTCGAAACCATTTACTTATGGAACAAGTACTTTTTTTCGGGAGCGACACAAGGCGCAATGACAGTTTAAATCTAGACCGGCTAATGATTTTGAATTCCGCCAATTAAAATGCTATTCATTAAAAATTAATGACGGTTTCATACGACCAGACAGATGAAAACTAAGTCTTTATACTCCATAGCCTTCGTGTAAACTGATCGTCTGTTACAAACACAAGCGCGTGTTCGTCCAAATTACGAAGTGACCTAAAACCGTAAGATGTCTAAAAGCCAACCTATAATTGTGGATCCGGAAACAATGCGGAGCTCGTTTGTAGGCCATCAACGGTTTGCTTTGTGCCCGTCGCGCGGCACAGGGTGGAGTGCAAATGCACACTTCGAAGTATTCACGGGCCTGTCTGTAACGGGGTGCTCCATCAAAGCTTGCGTGAATGTTTCCATTTTTTAGCAGACAATATGACGCGGTATTGGCACATGTTTACTCAGGCCCGTTGAAAGATTGTATGCTACACGCGCGACCAAGATCAATATACATTAAAATATAAACTTTAAACGCTTTTAATATTTCATATTTAATTCAGCCGAATAACTACGAAATTATATTTTCCGAAAGAACTAAAACTTATATTAAGACTACTATAACCGTTTAGGATTAAAGACATGTCGTTTCTAGGAGATAACACAGAATATCTGATTACTGCTGCAAGAGTTCCTTTAGTATTATGCTGCAATTTTACGCCAGAATCCACTTGAAAACTTGATTCTTTTACATTTTAACAGAGTCGTTCTCGTAACGTTATCATAAAAACTTCACTGTGTCATATGTTTAATAATGCGCAAGTGTTATTTATAACAAAGTATTAATCTTACGTCGAAAAGCTAAATTGGGTTGTTAGAGTTTTTTTGTTAACATTTCAACCTATCATTCAACTATTAGGTACTGTTTACACGAAGTAAAAAAAGTTAAAATAAACATGCTTTTCAAAATTCCCAATGCATTAGAAAATAATAAGTTATAAAATAATCACCACGCGTTTCGCGCCCAGAAGACAACGGTTTGAATTACGCAGCGCCGAAAGTTCTTGTTCGTTTGTCTTAAGGCCATGCCATGCCATTACACGATGCCATTTTCTTGTACATACAAGAGCAATAATTGAATGCAATAAATTGCGCGCAATAATTTGTTAGACCATTTGTTGTTTAGACCATGCAACTCATTTATTGCTTCAATTTAATTGTATACAACAGGCAAGAAACTTGCACCGTGTAAATGGGTCTTTAGTTTACCATAATTGACAATTTAAAATAATATTAGCTTGGTTCGCATTGACATAGAGCCCGACCGAAACTGATTTTTACGACAGAAACCGAAACCGAAACCGAATTTCGGCCGAAACCGAAACCCACTTCCCTACAAGGATCATGCTTTGTGAGAAAAATCAAGAAAAAGTTATAACTCGTTGACAAATTTAGCTAGTTGATCAATTAGTTAGCGAACATGAATCAACGTAAACCAAGCAAGGAGGCAATGTTTAGGTAGACAGCTTAATAGTCAGAGCCGTTCAAGGATGTTCCTCGGAGAAATGTCCTAAAGCCTACCTAGGTCCCCCCATTTCTAGGTCCGTGGGTCAAACGCGGCCGTGTCGTTCCGGGCGTCGACCCCGGTCAGTAGGTCGTCGCCGCAGCCCCGCCGCTGCAGCCACGTCCCTGTTATGCCTACACTTGAACTTTGTAATTGGGAAGGTGTGGAAGTGACTTTACAATTAATATCAAGCGGCCCGCTTCCTGCGTTCCCCGTAACAAGTACCGAGTCTCATTTCTACTGTTCGATTTTGCATGAAGTATAGATTATTCGAATCGTTCCGGCTGTTTCATTGCGTTTTCCATTTCGAACTAATGAATATTTTCGACAGTTCTCGATTCAATTAGAATTATCATGTGAATAATTTAATTTTTTTGCGTGTTTGTTTGTTGGTGTTTTGAGTTTTTTTTGCGTGAACACCTAGTAGAGTAGGATTGAAAACCGTCATTTATGATTTTATTGCAAATATTAAAAGTTTTTAGTGTTGTATTTATTTTATATCAGAAATAAAAACAACAACGGCTCGTTTTGTGGAGCAGCTGAACTTGGAATATCGCCTCGTACCTGCATAGTATTAATCGGTTTACTGATTTAGCACTAATAATTTTAATATAAATGCTAGTAACAAACTAAAATTAATAACTTTTTGCAGTGCACTTGGGATAAACAAATGTTTAAGTTGATGATAGCTAATGGATATTACATGTGCCCCATGTTTTTCCTTCATATCCTACAAGTACTTTCATTGCTATTGGAAATCAAGAATTATTAAATTTTAGGGTAACCCAAAAGAAATGTTCAACACGTATGTGGCCTAAAATCTCCATGAGGCTTTAGGACTTTATTTAATACTTGGTAGTTCAACTTTACAACGATTACTTTATTGCCAGATATAAATTAAAAATAGAACGCTGAAATTTAGGACAGTCATTTTTTTGTTCACTAGAGATATATAAGAAGAGATTACCGTAAATCCTCAAGGGATTGAAAGATCTGGAACGCGCTAGTAACTAGCGGGGCTGGTTAGAGGAAAATTAACATGTTATTTTTTTGCTAAAGCTATTGAGATTCTCGTATCTAGGAGTCAAAATTTTTTCTCTGGGGTTGTGATATGCGTGTACTGTCAATTTTCATGAGATTAATTAATGTAGTATTTTTTTTAATTAAAAATAGAAGTATTAAAGTTAGGCCATCATCATCATCAGAACACCACTAACGTACGACACTTTGCCATGAAGCGATGGACATCTCTTATCATCAGGTGTAACGCAATAAAAAAATATTTTGGATTTTTAGGTAATATTAGACTGCTGCTACGAGAGGCCATTGCATGAGCAAGCTGGCTTGAATTGAGAAGTACACAACATTACGTTACTGGATGCAAGGTGTACGACCATTTCTCAGTCTGAGAACTCACTTTACTTTACCATAACATTGACCGCTTGCGAATTTTAAAAGTAAATAAGTCACTTGAAATCAGAATTTACTTTATTCCAAAGTTGATGGATCTCGTCTCTTAGTTATAACAATTTTAGCCTCTATGTCGATAGAATAAAGAATGAAGGAATAGCTAGAAATATTGGCAACTATTAAAAAACGTAAAACCACATATATATAGAACAGTTCCGCCGTCATCCGATAGGATATAAAATATAAAAAAAAAAAACAGAATTAAAATATTTAAGAGGGGCTCTTATACAACAGAAACGACTTTTTACAATAGATAATGGTACGGAAACCTGCGTGCGCGAGTCCGACTCGCACTTGGCCGATTTTTTAAAAGTTGTCAGCGCATCTCGCCCTCATCAGTTGTTGTAGATTTCCATTGGCGGCGGTATTCACTTAACATCAGGTGAAACGACTGCACGTTGGACAACTTTTCACATAAAATAAAACGTGACACATCGTAACTAGGTCATCACAAATATCATACATTTGTTTATAATTACTGATGAATGGGACGCTGAAATAAAAAGACGGCGTTGGTCCCAAATTATCTCGGGAACCTCAGATATCTCGACTATGCATATGTAAGGTTTCGCATACATACATTCAGGGCGCATATTCAGAACATAAGTACTCCGGTTCTTATTTACATCTCCCTGCTTGAGTGGCGGGCTCGCTAACATGCATGAGCTTTCACAGCTCGACCCCTTTTTTACGCGGAAGCTTACTTAGAACGCCCGCATTGGAGGTAAATAATGAAGCTAGTTTCAATTTGATATTACGTGCACCGAGCACATGATGTTAAATTCATTTTTTTTACTTGTTACGGTCATTCTCTTAAATTTTAATGATGTTAAAATTATGTATAATGTACATATTGTTCGATTGTGGATTTAAAATAATAAGTCTCAGTCTTATCAAATAATGTAAATATCACGTAAAAATGTGCTTTCTACATATCAAGATCCTTAAACCTAAAAAATACTCATTGAAAATCAAGATCAATAAAAGAACAACTTCGTGACGAGTTTTAATCCAGTTTAGTATTAAAAGAATGAAGATCAACTTTTTGCATCAAATATGACATTAAATTATATGTACTCTTCAGACCGCATAATACTGCGTTTAAAAATTGAAACGTATTGCATAGTACTATGGCTCAGTTAAGAGAGACGAAATTCAAATAAAGTTTTCTTTCTTAAGAGAACTTATGACATTTTTAATTGTACGAAAAACTAATACAAATTGTAACTGAATGTAAAAAATACTGGCTATATGATATGAATGATGAAGATGACTCGGTGGCGCAACTAAGCAATCGGTGTCGTTGCCAGGTGTCTTTGGTTCGATTCCCACACCGGACAATTAATTGGGGGCCTATTTCGGATCTGGGTGTTAGAGGTTGCAGGAGGATGATTATACTGACTAGCTTTTCGCCCGCGGCTTCGCTCGCGTTGAAGCCCTTAAATAAATATCTTGCGACCCTTTACAACACTTTTTACCAATTAAAAAATAGCCCAGAATAATAGCCCAACAAATAGCCATATGACCTTTCTCAGTCTCTAGACTTTCTATGTATCACATTTCATTTAAATCGGTTCAGACAGACAGACAGACACATTTATAATATTAGTATGGATGAGAGTAGGATTACTTTCACATTTATAATATTAGTATGGATTAGAGTAGACATTTTGACATTTATATGTATCTTCGATAGAGGATATGGGGAGGGGGATGAATTAATTAAGCCGACTTTTCACATGCGTTAAATTTTTATTCAACAAAAAACCTCTGGAACCTCTTATTTTATAACAAATTCATATAAAAGCTAACACGAATATAAAATTGTTCTCTCTTCTCTTAAAGAATTTTGTACCTCAACATTTTCTTGTTTCTCTGCTTTCCTAATAAGGTCCGGATAATTTAAGTGACTATAACGACAATGTGTACATACAAACATATGAGTATAACATATCAATTATAAATAAATTATTGTTAATTACAAAAACTATCCATAACAATATTCGTGTCTCTTCATTATCGTAATAATAACCCTTTTGGTCTTAACGTGAACTTTATATTCTATGTTATATTTATCGAAAGTTATACGAAACCTAAGCATGGAATGGAACTTAATGCAACACAAAAATCAGTCTTGAACATTTGTTCAACAGTCGACCGCGTAAATAAACAGAACTCAACCGCGACCGTGATCACACAAGCACTCAAACTTGTCTCAGCACTTCCATTGCAGTGGTCTCTTAAAACCGTTTCTAACTAACAATGGCCGGAGCGTGTCAGCGGGTTCAGCTGTGACCACTTTTGTGCACGCTGAAGTGCGTCGCAGCGACCTTTTTCGAAGAGTGCAGGGGCGAGTGGAGGCGACAATCGATAGGTGGCGCGCGTTGTGTTGTGTGGGCGGTGTGGTGCCGGTGCACGCGGCTGCAGGCCGGCGGCGGAGCGTCGAAGGCGCGGTGCGGCCGTGTCGCCTAGTGCGGGCGTGCGCGCGCAGCGGCGGCGGAGGCGGGCGCGGGCGGTGCGCGGCCCAGTGGCGTGCAGCGCGCGCCGCGGACGCCCGCACCGCAGTGTCGAGCAGGAGCCCGCCATGCCCGGCCCGCGCCTCTCACGCGCCGCCTGACAGCATGGCCCCCCCGACCGCCACCACGACACGCAGCCACGCTCTGACGACGGTACGACCCGCTCCACGCACCAGACGCAGCGCGTAGCGCCCCGACAGCACCCGGCGGCCGGCGCGCCGCGCGTCACCACCGTACAGTGACAGTGTTTTCGACGCCAGTGAGGTTCGGGCGTCGCGGCGGTCCCGTCACGATTCGATCGTCCGCAGACCCGAAAGGAGTAGGCTCGAGTGGTCGCCGCGTGACCCGCTAGATGGCGCCGCGCGTCGCTCCTGCGGCGAGCTCTCTCCGCCCGCGCCCCGCCGCCGCCGTCGCCTTTTGTTTCACGCCGTTCTTGTCCGTGTGTAGAAAATAATAATTGGCCGGCGACGGTGGTGACTAGGGCCGCACGGCGCCGAGCCGTCGCTGACGTCAGCGGAGCCCGGGCTCGCGCCGAGCGCGCTCCCGGCATCCCCGACCTTCTGCCGCCGCCGTCTACGACTCGTCCGATATACGACACTGACACGTCAGGCTCAGACCTCACAACTGATCCGCCACCCCCCTCTCGCGCGACCGCCGTTACCGTTGTGCCAAAGCCTCAACGCGAAACAGAATTATTATGATATTACACGTAGTCAATGAAAAGTCCCGATTTAGGAACGACGAGTCGCACACGATTTGATGCCGTTATGACATTTACAAAACTCGTGGGAAATGTGTAGGTTTCATTCATGTAACGTGCTAGGGTCGACGATTTATCTACACCTAGCAACAACGGTGCACGGCGGCGGGGCAGTCGTGTTAGATTAATCCTGACCAATGTTCGGTGTTTCTATTAAGGAAATGGGGAGAATCGAAGCGATATTTTACCACGGATTCATTTAGTTAAAGGAGTGCGCTCGTGAGCGACGCGCCGCGCCCATGCCCCTAAGTCTGGTGAGTGGTAGATTATAAGGCTTCGATCAGCGTGCCTTTTTCGCATGAAGTAGGTACGCTCTGTTCTACTTTTTCACGCCAATAAACTTAAAATCCACCGCAACAAGTTTATCGTAAAATTATCATAGATATTAACCCCTGTGTATCATTTCACAATAACAAATAACTGGACGTGGAGCTTTAAGTATGATATGTGTCTGTCGAAATACACGCTACAATTGATTTTGGTCAATAGTAAATTTAATACTTAACAACCAATTAGGTTAAACAAAGTACTTAATTACGCACAGAAAACAGTGTCTAAACGATATTTAATTATTCACCAGTTTTAATATAGACGACCGATAAGGAAGCCAAATGTTTGTATTAATACGTCTACTTATATAAGTACGTTTATTAACTAATCCTCATTCCTTTTAAAGTTTCTTCAACAAAGCGATCGTCTCGTCCTTTTCTTTCTGAATATGTTTGAAAGTGACAGGAGAAGGGTTAAACTGGGATTGATTTTTTTATCAGTGTAGAGGTATGTACATTACAATTAATTCCATTAAATCATTTGTTGTTTGGATTCGTTAAATACAAGGTTCATCAAGGCATAAGGTTCATGTAACATTCAAACCTTAAGTGTAATAAGATAACAGGTAGTATAATCCATTCATTTTATAAACAAAATGATTTTCACATTTCTATGCACTAACCAATATAAAAAGATTTAAATTAAATTAACAGTAGTTAATAATGAAATATTGTTTAATCCAATCTTGAAATTGTGATTACATATCTAATATATAAAATTCTTGTGTCAAAATTTTAGAGTTTATAATCTTACGAAACGGCTTGACTGATTTTGATGAAATTTTATATGTATATTCAGTAGGTTGGAGAATAGATTTATAACAATTTTTTTAAAATATTTATTTTTATTATTTTATTCTTTTCTATCCTACAAATAATTTATTTGGCAAAACAACATTTGCCGGATCAGCTAGTATGTTTATAAATTCGTAATACATTAATGCACATCTTGTTACCATTATAAACACTGAATCCAAATTCTAAAGTATCGAAATATTCATAGTATTATTTATCGTGCATATTTATGAAAAAGTTATCTCGAGCAATATGACTGTCACTAACCACTTTGTATATATTATTGTCAATGATAAAACATTGACGATCGGGCATCTTTGCAAATACTTACAGTAGTCCAAAAGTCGTGTCGGGTAGTTCGTGCGGAGGAGGATTGCGTAATTAAATGTTGATATGGGTTTGTCAAAAATTACGAAGCGATAAAATTGAAATCGTCGAGCGCGTCGTCCAGTTCAACTCGGATTTTTAGGCCGCTTTGGAATTAGGACAAGATGCAACCTTTGAAATTGGGTCAGTTAAGCACGGTATTGTCTGTAAGTCAAGAAACGACGACAGCGTTTTAGGCATAATCGAGATTTCCTTACGCTATTCGCTTCTATTGTATTTAAGTTTTCCTTTTAAATATTTATATACCGAAGTATATCTACTCGTAAGTATAGTATAAATAATTATTTTAAATTGTAAGATATTTAAAAGACTATTACGTTGGGATTTTAAGACAAAAATCTCCAACGCATATGTATATTTTGGAAACAAAAGTATTTTCGAATATTACTTTCGTATATTTTAATAATCGAATGATGCTTTAATAAACATTAATATCACTTTTGTTTTTTGATGTGAAAAGTTTGCAAAGGAGCAAGCGGTTCATCTGATGTTAAGTAATTTCCGCCACCAATGATATGTACAATAACGGAGGCTCGCTTGTGCGTTGTGAGCCTTTGAAGTGAGCCCCGGTTACCTCACTAGACGAAACGAGAAAGTGAAATACTTCCGCTTAACGCCAGGGTCTGGGAAGCCGTGGGGTGCCAGACGAGCCTACCCATTCCTCCAACAGTCTGCTGTGATAGGGCCAGCAATTTCTGCTGTTGCAAGAATGAACATTACAATCGAATCAAGATTGAAATTACAAGAAACAGTAACCTATGTACAGCACGAGGTTTGATTATTTTTTTCATAATATGTATTTATCAAAATGTCAATATTTGGATATACGAGTATAGCAATCAATGTAAGCCGTTTCTCCACGAAATAAAAAAAATATTCTGTGTTAATCACTATTTCGTCTCAGGAATATTTTTATTGATAAAATATTCAGGTTGAATTGCTTGATTTGACAAAATCTGAAAAAAAGTAGAGATTCTTTTCAAAAAACATCGATGTCCGTACTAATTAATGAAGTCAGTCAGACTATTTTATCTATCCCAAGCTGCGACTTCATTTTGTTTACTTTCAAGATACACGATGTAAAAGTTCAATTGCGTTATTCGAAACGTGTTCATAAAATTTATCAAAATGCATTCGTGACAGTTGTATTCGTAGTCTCGAAGATCGTCATACAAACTTCTCAGTGTAAAATCGTTATCAAGCTCATTAGGGTGAACGCAAACATACAAAATTGCTTTTCCAAACTTTTGTTTATCGCAAAACAGCGCATACCAAACAGAGACGTCATTAGAACTTTAACGATTTGCTGGTAGGTTAATAATTAAAGATCATTTTTGTCACGTATTTTGACAGTGTAAAAGGTTTAACGTCAGGTTAAAATAACAACTAAAATTACAAGGAATGATTACATAATTTTTTTTTGTGTAGGAAAATAGAGATAACGTATTTGGGTTACGTATGGTGGTGGTAATCTTGATACATTTTATATTTTTACCAGAACCCTTTAAGTATGACAAAAAGTTTAGCGCATATCCTAATACCGTTATTTTATAGCTATATTCCGTCAAATAGCTAGTATGATTATAAAAAGTAAAGTACTTTTTATAATCATACTAGCGACCCGCCCCGGCTTCGCACGGGTGCAATATATTATACATTTAAACTTTGCTAACTACATTTCCTCTTGAATTACTTTATCTAGTAAAAGCCGCATCAAGATCCGTTGCGTAGTTTTAAAGATCTAAGCATACATAGGGACAGACAGAGAGCGGGGCGACTTTGTTTTATACTATTTAGTGAAGTACCTTAATATTTCAAAACCATTGCTGTTTTTGCATGTTTTCTAAAGAAGGTAGGTAATACGGTTAATATTATGTATGCATAATCCATTTAGTATTAATCATTGGGTTTTATTAGATCCGGTGTTTTAATATCAATGAACTTAAACCGTACCCAAACAAAGTGGTAATGCATTGCGGGTGTCAAACAGGATAATCACAGGATGCGACCAATATGTCTCAATTGGCTTATCTTGGCCGTGGCTTATTTTCATCAGCATCAATAGTATCATTGCAATCGCAAAGTCCACCCTTCGTTTGTTAATGTTTTCTCAAAAGTAATGTAACCAAAGGAAAATCAAAATGAATGCACGAAAGTCGGGTGGATTTTGTGGTATGGGTAAATCAGGGACTTCTTTATCTTTGTATGTTTTCTTAACATCGTTTCTTTTTAAAGGCCTCTGATTTCAGTTTGATTATGACATACCAAAATCAGATTAATTAGGTACGTTTAGCAAGCACTACATTCTAATATGAAATTTGATCGCGACCAAAGGACGTTGTGAAGAGTGTAATACCGTTACTACTAATATCGCCGCTAATGTAACCACCCGTTCCGTTTTGACAGGGTCATTATTTTTTTTTTCATGTAATTGATTTGCGTCAATAGTGGATTATGAATGACTCGATGGTGCAGTTGCTAATCTATTTGATTCGGTGCCGGGAGTCGTGTTCGACGAGAGACAAGTATTTGTGTGACCCACTGATAATAATTGTCCGGATCTGGGTGTTGGTTCCAAAGGAAGCCCTCCTTTACGTCAGACAGGCGCTCAGAAAAAACTTATCCAAAACCACTTACAACATGATTCACATGTTGCGCTGACCCCACCTAGGCGGGATAAGTGCAGGAGGGTGATGAATATATTGTAATTCTCACATTTAACAGCTGACCGCTTCTGACATCCAAATTTCGAGCCAGAGACGATGAACAAACGAGAATTATGCGTATTATTAATTTATTTAATTAAATCATAGTAGTATTAACACATAGGTATTAATATGGTATTCAACGATATTAAGTACGAGGTAGATATGACGCTATCGCACCGAAACTGAGGCACTCAAATTACGGCAGTTGCTGTAATTTGCTGTAGTCTGCTATTTCTTTCCGCATCATACGTTCTATATCACCTGTCACATTCACATATATATGTCATACAATGATGAATAGCGAAACAATTTTTGAAAGCCGTCCAGTATGGACATGCGTCATCTTTATTCATCTTTCTAAAAACCTTATTGGGTACCGTAAGTCTAAAAACCACTCACTGTGACTTCTTTGTCCTTTAAGTAGTCAGGCTCCGATTATATTCGAAAATTCGAAAATGCTCCGTATCATTTTTATCCGTTGTCTTTTAAAACTTGCGCATTTTCATATGCTTTGTTTGTTTAACGCCATTAAATACTTTGAAGATGACGATTGGCTTAGAGTAATCGCGAAACGGGCCTTGTGGAATATAGGACGTTGGCTCATGGTGAGCGTGTCATTGGACGCGATTTAATTCGTCTTTATATTGGCTTCATGTGTCGCAAACGAGATTTAGAAAATGCAAACACGATATTTTAAATGTATGTTTGCAAAATGTGCGTTTAAACATTTTGATTGCTTCTGAGCACTTTCATTTATTTGATACGTAAATGGTGAATAAGCTATTTGAGCGCACAGCGAAATAGCATATGAATGTAATTGTGACTTGTTGTACATATGAGTAGTATTATGATCGTAGGCACTGTAGGCACACTAAAGCCAATCTATTTAGAGATAACACAATCATGTTTGGAATTTAATAAGGCTATTAAAAAGTTGTATTAAAATGTTGCTGCAAAAAAATCTTGTTCATTGTACTTATCTTTTGTGGCTTCCAAGCCTAGTTAAATATTTTTTATTTCATTATGTTTTGTATTTGTTTTTATAGCGGCAACGTAAATACGTCATCTGTGAAAATTTCAACTGTCTAACTATCATCTATTGTCTATTGATAACGGTTTCATTAAATAACTTGAAATTATAGATAAACGTCAAAAACGTCGGTAATTGGTTGCCATGTTATTGGTACCGTGAAGTTGGTTGAAGTTGGTCGCTTTGCAACCAACTTTATCATGTCGCTTTTGACTGTCGGTGTGTCTGTTTGTCTGTGCGGTTGTGTGCGTTAATCTCAGAAATGGCTTAACCGATTTGTGTGCAACTTCACTTAACATTTAGTGTTAGTTTTATTTAAATCCATTCATAAATAAAAAAGTTATATTAACTTAAAGAACCACATTGAAGATTTGTGCGATAAAATGCTATATTTTATTTTATTTTAATTTATTCGGAAAACTTACAGCCATTGACAAAGATAATTGAGTGATTTTAAATACTAAAGAAGCCATTTGTAAGTTTTCGTATTTAGAAATCTTAAATTACAGTTACTATAGAAAATAAATAAATACAAAGAATAAAAAAAGACACGTGAGTACAATGGCATGAACATAATTATGGTAAAAATAGCAGTAAAGCTAATATTTTTCTTATGTGATAAAGTGGTCTTTAGTAAGAAGTGCCTTGGCCACCGCTGGTGAGGTATGAAATGGATCAATATTCGTTTGGTTATTTATAAATTCTTCTATAATTTGTACGAGTTTTTGAAGTGTGGAAGGATTTGCGTTTTCTTTTATTTGGCAATGGAACATTTAACAGGATTTCAGATAATAACAATATATAGTTGCTACAGTGGTGTGAAAAGGCAAAGGGTTGTGGAAATACCAGAGTTAGGACTGTAATTAACCTAGGCACTGACTGATTCAACTCGAGGCTACTAATAAGACAACCGTACTAAAGCTAGATGTACCTGCGTATACGAAGGCGAATGCTACTTTCTCCGTGTGATTTCTTCAGGTACCACGGCAGCACAGTTCTAGGGTCACTCACAGTTTCGCAATGCGAAAAAGTTCAGGAACCGAATTATTTTCGGGAGCGGCAAATATGCGTGGGTGCGTGCGAACGTCGCCAATTAGAACTTTTTTTTCTTTCTCGATGACGTATAGCGGCCGTAATTCAAACGGACCAATAGGGAGCGAGTTGGCATCAACCCGCGAAATATACAGACATCCAACCAAATAACATTGCCATAACAGCCACGAGTATTTAAATAGCTTATGATTATTAAAACTAACTAATTATACATTCGATTAAACAAGCACAACCATACAGTTTAATCGGATGCAACTATAGTTAACTAACTAAAACTAGGTAAATATCATGGTCTATAAAATGACGATGATAGAAAGTTTATATAAATTTAAAAAAATCGGCCAAGTGCAAGTCGGACTCGTGCACGAAGGGTCTGTAGGTACTTTTTAACCACGATATTAAATTTAGTATATGCGGGTGGAGCCGCCGACGAAAATCTAGTAAATAATAAATATTATATATATAATAATTGGTCTTAAATGCGTTGCGCGTCAAAGCCTTAGTAACAATAGGAGATCGAGTTATCATCTTTATTTATGACAACACTAGCATACTTTTGATGGTTACTCCTCCCATTGTCACGCCTACAGAAGACGTACCCTTAGTAGATCTTTTTTTGGTATCAGGGGGAAATCTTCATAAGATAGGTACCCCAGTCATTATGAGACAGGGGTTCTTACCCACTAGAACCGCTTCGTTGGCCATCTTCTGTACGTTTGGAGGGACTCCGGGATCTCCTGCGGAACGCACGGGCGTCACTCAGCACTGGGCGTGAGCACGCCTCGTAGAAGGATAAACCTTCCCCGATTCCCTCGCCGTCTTGTAGCAGCTCGAGGCCAACGTTAGTAGGTCTACTAGTGTAGAATTTATATCCCTATAAAACATACAAGTTAACCTTTTTGCTTTACTTAATTTGGCGATTTTGAAAATTAAAAAAAATACGTTTTCTTCTTTTCGGATATTAACTCTTCTACATACTTATTTACTATATAAAACACTAGCTGCTGCCCGCGACTACGTCTGCATAGAATAGGCTGAAGGCGTATCATTCAGACAGATCAACAGATATACATAAAATATGGATATAAATTATAGCCTATGTCTTATTCTGATGTATAAGCCATATTATTGTAAAGTTTCATTAAAATCCATTCAGTAGTATTTGCCTGAAAGAGTAACAAACATCCATCCATAAATACAAACTTTCGCCTTTATAATATTAAGTAAGGATGTGCTTTTGATATACATTGCTTTTAATGCGTTCGTATACCTGGTATTGTTATTTACTTTAACATAATCCTACTATGCCTATAAAAACGTCTTCAAGGGTTTTCCAGCCTATTTAGAATTTATACTAAAGGAGAATGACCAATTTAAACATTAAAGGAATTTAGCAATTACTATTTCACGCTAGGATCTATTCAACTTTAACATTTTTTATCCATAGTGAACAATAGAAATGCCAATGGTTTTATTATAGAATAACTAGCGACCCGCCCGGCTTCGCACGGGTGCAATGTATTATTATGCATATAAACTTTCCTCTTGAATCACTCTATCTAGTAAAAAAAACCGCATCAAGATTCGGTCTTAGTTTTAAAGATCTAAGTAAACATATAGACAGACAGACAGCGGGACGACTTTGTTTTATACTAATTATATTGATGAACGTTCTCTTTCATTTTTATGGGCATACAAGCGAAATCGTATGTTTTGGGGAAGCATTATGCGGAAGTTTTTTTCAAGACTTTAGCTAGTTCATTTTCATTATCATCGATGTTCAACGAAACGCGAATGTATTGTGCAAATTTAGCTAATAATAATTATGGCATAGCTAAAATTAAAATAATCGAGTAATAACAAAAGTTTGAAAATGGGGCACGACGATTTACAGAGCGCGAGACCAAAAGTGGAGCGAAACTACTGAAAATGAATAAGATACTAAAGACTAGGCCAAGTAGAAAGTACGGAAGTGAGCAGCTCATTCTTTATACGTTATTTAGTTGATTGAAAAGAAGTAAGCAGCCGCGTTCTCGAAAGTAAAGTAAGTCCGTTGTAAAGTCAATTAAATTAATTTGTTGCTACAGTATCGTATATGTAAACAAGAGTAAGGTAAAGTCAACAATTAACAGTCTATATATGTCCCACGGCTGGGCAAAGGCGTCCTCTGTACAGAGGATATCAGGACATAGGCCACCACGCGGCCCCACTGCTGATTGGCGGACTTCACATATTCCAAATATTATATTTTGTTATTATTGTTATTTTATTACTGTTATTATTTCATAGTACCTGGAGGACCTTTTTTTTTGTAAATCGTGTATTTTGGAAATTACATTTAGATAAAAATTACTGAGTAATGAAATATGCATATATATATAATAAATATAATAATAAGAAAATATGAAGTCGTGTTTTACACAAAAGAAACAACTTTAAAAAAAAAAAAGGGAAAAAAATAAAAAAATCATCTGGATCAACAAAAAATAAAGAAAACAATGATCTGGAATCGAAAAAAAAAGTAAAAAACGGCCGTCTGTTTTGGGGCCGCCCGATTACCGACCGAGCTATTATAACATTTTTTTTGCGGCGAAATTTACCGTCATATTCGAATGATATTTTTCATTCCCTGAAAACAGGATAAAAGGACATTTTCTAAAAATGAAACCTAGCTAGATCGATTATTCGCCCCCTAATCTACGCACATAGTAAATATCATGAAAATCGCTGGAGCCGTTTCCGAGATTCCGATTATATATAATTATATATAATTCTTGTATATATACAAGAATTGGTCGTTTAAAGGATATAGATCATAATTGTCCACGGTATGACGTGGCAAGAGGTTTATAAGCTCGCCAAGACAGGTATACATGAACTTCACTATTTTCTTAACACCGACCTACTTAACCTGAATCCAACTAAAACAATGGTACTGCCCTTTTACAAAACAGTAGCATCCAAACCACCGAACACGTATCCATCAAGGTACACTTCGGTTCGCGAAATAAAACGCTAACAATTGCACGTGCGCAGCCCTAAAAATTGTTAATTTATTTAAATACGTGGGAATAGTTATAGATGTAAACTTATCTTTTAAGCCCCACGTTCATCAGCTTAGTCTTCGTGTTAGGAAGCTGATTAATACCATAAAAAACGGGGAAACTACGTGCCAAGAAATATCCTGCGCAAGGTTTGCCACTGTTTTTCCCAATCAGTCCTTGAATATGGAATCGCAGTGTGGGGAGGAGTCGGCAAAAGAACTGCCTTGGAACTGGAAAGAGCCCAATGAGCAGTTTTAAAAGCTACATTAAGAAAACCATTTGACTACCCCACTAACCAACTCTACAGCGATTTTCCAGTACTTAGAGTAAGGCAACTATTTATTTTAAAAGCATCCTTACTAGTTCATAAGGGTACTTACTCCCTTATGAAATTCAAAGACGACTTCCGATCTATCGCCTCTAAGCGTACCTCTAGAATTCCTTATCCGCGGGCCAAATCTCTTCTTGGTAAGCGCTGCCCCTCATTTCTCCATCTTTTCATTTACAACAATGTGCTCAAACACTGTGACATCGTTTAAAAGAGTGGTTGCTCTCTCTTGACTACGACGAAACTGAAAACATTCTTAAGTAATACGAAACACACACACACACATTAGAAATATTTTGTGCCTTATTATCTACGTCTATGCTATTACAATTCCTATCCTTTAAATCTGTTTCTTTTTTCTTTTCATTTGTAAATTAATGTTTTACATGAAACGAACTCCAGCTTTCAAGGTACCATATTCTCTTATTGTTACTTACTATTATTAAATATAAACGATCTGTATTGTTATTACTATAGAAATAAATGAATTTATTATTATTATTCTCATACAAAAATAATGTGCCCAATCCCCCACCCGTTAAACTCATGGACAGTCCGGTACCATGGGTCACTAAAGTAAAATACTTCGGTGTCATCCTTGACTTTAAGCTCAAATTGTCAGGAACCGGGCGGCCTTGGTACTTCGCATTTATTCGATATTAAACAAGACGTCGAAAATGACCCTTCGGAACAAGGTGACTTTATATGAGGCAGTAGTTCACCCTATCATGACGTACGCGAGTCCAGTTTTCGCGCACATTGCTACGAAGAAAATCCATCGGCTTCAGGTCAATCAAAATTGATTCTAGTGCAGAACTACAGGAGACCGTGGTTTATGTGCAACTACGATCTACACGTAGACTTAGAGCTGCCCAAAATCGCTCAATTTCTGAAGTCGGCGATGCACCGCTACTTCGAATACGCCTCCGCGCATCCCAATTGTTAGTCGTAATGACGTCACTTACAGACCCCCACCGCTAGGTGCTTTCCGTCGCAATTGGCGTAGACCACGCACACGTCCTCGATTTCCCTGACGTTGAGACGACTATCGCCATCACAGCATTAAAAAATTACGTAAACACACCGCACTCGCCGGTGAGTGCCGCAAACATAATATACTAGGTTCCACCATGTACCTGGCAGGTTTTACCCCGTTAAAGATAGAAGCGTTGCTGGAGTTTCTTGCCCCACTTCTTCTCCCAGCGCCAATGCTTTTGAAGTGGTAGTAATGATAGCTTTTGAAATTCACCCAGTCAGACTATAGCTACCGATCGAGCCGAGGTCTGGCCCTCTAGGGCACCCATGAGTCGGAATGCTAAACAGGTATTGAGTGACAGCCCCTCCACTCTCGGGGGCCCTCAAGCTTAGTTACCATAATGCGTAAACGATGTTCAGGCTAGGCACCGCGAGCACCCGGCCACTTCGAGTCCGGGGGATCTGTAAAGGCCCCTAAGGCCAACAGTAGTAGATCCTGCCAACTAAAAAAAATTGCCTCTTAGAATTCTCAAAAGATATGCAGAAATATGTCGACTATTTTTAAGGAAAAAGGGGCAAACGGGCAGGAGGTCCACCTGATCAAAAGTGATCACCACCGCCCATGAACATCTGCAACCAGAGGGCTTTTTTATACCGTAACAGTATATGACGGACCAGCTCATTCGTGAAATATTCGCTGTTGTACGAATGGGCAGGTCTGTCCAGAGATGTACCACGGTCATACAGTAGAACGGCGCGAAGTGGAAGTGTTTTACTTCTGCGTTTCTTCTGGTGAGTGCTTTCGCACGTGCAAGCCTTACGGGTGGTGCAATTGTCCATGGGTGGCGGTTATCACTCATCATCAGGTGGACCACCAGCCCGATTTCCATCTCCATACATAAATTTTAAAAAATGTATGTATAATGCCTAAACATTTTGACGGATTTCGGAATTTCGACATATTTAACAGATCCTTATCAGTTGTGGGAGTGACGTAGGATGTATTAATCCACCTTAGTGCCCACGGAAGGAATAGTTAGAATCTTTAATGCAGTCGGTTTTGTTGTATCATTTGATAATTATGCTTCTTTAGATTTACGAGTTAATTTAAACCCATCTTAAGCCGAAGAAAACGTAATCATACTATACCTAAGAAAAAAATATATTTTCAACAGAGTTAGTAATTAATTGTACATTAATACTGTTGTTTGTTGTGTGTAGTTTGCTGTGTTTTGGTTTTATTAAAGTTATCAATTCGATTTTGAACTAATGTAGAACGTCTGTTACTCAACCAATTTGCGAAGTAGGCCCCTTTGATACAAATTCTGGCATCAACTTACACATGCGACCTACTTTATGCTTTCCTTTGTTTTGGCTCCGTATACAAATTGATATATACCGTAGATCAGTGAACTCAAGTCGTGCATTTTATAAGAGCCAAATAAACAAAGCCACTGATGGCATAATAACGTAAAAGCATCCAACTGCCTTAAAAGTTTTAGTTCTAAAGCTTTATATCTTGCTTTTTCGACGGATATTTTTCAAGATCCCATTTAAATTAATTTATCATCAAGTATGCATATAATCGCAATATGCCTGCAATGCCACCATTTGCAATCGCTTGCCTTACCCTTGGCTATTAGTCCCACAAATGATTCACGTCTAAAAAATAATAATTAGTGGCGAGTTTCCATTTACAATAACATTGTTAATTTAAATCCAGAAACCAACAACTAATGTGTCATTGGCCTTTAGGGATAATCGAACCTGCCATGCGTGACCGTCACTCTTAGTACCTGGCGCTGGTATCGAAAGAATTGTTTTATAAATTCAATATAATAAAATATTTAAGGCAGCGCTTATTAGGCAATGATTGACACTGAAGGACGGGGTGTGTGGTATTATAGTTACTATCAAAGTCATTTATAATTTACCTTAGAATTTTTATTAGTTTGAGTTTGATTTTAAGTGAAATTTCTTTGTGGACTTCATCATTCTTTTGTAAGAAGAGGGCGCTTTCGTTTAAAGATTGCTAAAATTACTGTCACACAGAAAATCATTCGCTTTCCGTAAATGTAAAGTTGTTGTGAATATTGATTCTATAATCAAGATTTAAGTTAGAAGCCCATAAAGTATTTTGATTTATTAAAAACCTTTACTTAGCGTACGTTTTATATATATTAGGAAGTACTCAATGAATTCACTACAATGAATAAAATACATAATGTATAAAAATATAGTATGCATGCTTTTGCCCATCAATAGAACATATTTATAATACATACATGTCCTGTTGATAGATTTAAATGACGTGGCATATCTTAGAAATGTTTTTTCATCCTATCCCATAATAAGTATTTCTTCATAATTTTATATAAAATTTTCCATAACCAAGACTATTTAGCACCAAACATGACTATCCACTGCTTATCATTCGACTATCATTTACACAATTTATTTACAATTTAAGCACACATACCGCACAGAAAAAAAACCTTTTAATTTACTAGTAATAGCAAACTGTGACATAATTGTAAATTAAATTGACTGTACCAGAGAACAAACAGAAAACTTGCTTAATCGCTCATTTGTTAACTACTCGGTTTCCTTATTAGTTTATTATGAACTATGACTTCCTAGATCTGATACTTGATATTTGGCCTTTACCTTTTATTAAAATGAGTCTAACGATGTTAATTTACCATTTATTTACCAATATAATATTGTTACAGAGCGATATTCTTTTCTTTTCTTATTATAGCACATCACATGTTCGGGCAAACCATAATGTATTTTATTTCCATAAAAATTCGGATACATTATCTAAAATAGGAAAGAACCGTTCCTTAAAAAGAAACGTTCCAAAGCCGTGGGAAAGATAGCGTCGAATAAGAAGCATCCTCCTTGGATAGAAAGATTATTTTTGTATGTGTGTACAAAAATGTAAGGAAACGAGAAACGTAATTTATATTCTTAAGCCTTTTCATTGATGTTAGCTACGACTGGTCATAGCATAGTGGTAGCACAGGGCTAGAGGTAAGACAAGTGCAGAAAATTTTATCCAACTGAACTGTTGATTAGTAAATCTACAATTATTGTGTGGTGTCGGAGTAACTGTTGATGTGTGTTACTTTCTTTACTTGTTAATACTATGTTGCTACTATACTTTTTCAATTTGGGAAAAATATTAGTCTAGAAGTTGTAAGCCATATAGCAACCAATAGAGGTTCGTGTTTCCGATTACTTATGGGCAAAACGATACTCAAAGAAGTTTGAATTAAGTGAAATTGAATTTAATACAGTTTATATCCGTTGAACTATGTATCTTATTTTATAATAAGATACTATTCTAGTGGTAAATAACTATTTAAAATTTATTCCGTTTGAATATTAACGATTTATTAGTCTAAAAGGCGTAAAATACCCGAAGATTGCTGGCACACAAAAGGCTAGCAAGCGCATTGTTATGATTCAATTTGCTAAAAGGAGCAATGAGCCGAGCCGAGGCGCGGCGTGCAATGACATCTTAATTACTTTCAAGTAATTACCTTCTAACTAACCTAGGTATTTCGGTGCGATTCTATTGCGCGTTATATTAATTTCTTATTGTCGTTAAAGGAATTATTATTAAATCTTTCAAACTCCAATAATTTTAAGGCACCATATAAGTTTACAGTCCCTTATATAGGCAATTTTGGGATAAAGGAATTTGCTATTAATTAGAAACCATTAGTCAACAAGTCATTGTTAAACTAACGCGCGGTTTCTGAATAACTGATCATCGTAGAAGTTAACTACTCAGAAACAGTACGTGGTTCACCTGACGTTAAGTAAATTCGAAATTGGGCTCCGGCTACCTCACTCACCAGACGAAACGCGGAAGTATTATACTTCCACGTCACGCCGGTCTTCTGTGAGGTCGTGGTACTTACCCGGACGAGCCTGCCCATTAGTGCAACAGCTATCACGTTTGAATTTATTGAGTTTATAATATTTAAAGCAGCAGACAGTTCGATACATAACATGCGCGACATATACAGCACGTATGCTGTCCGTATATATTATTTCTTTAAATTAAATTTAATAATTTCTGTGCCAAACCGAACCGTGTGAACGCGATCTCTAAAAGGATAACTGTACATTTTTACTAACGTGGAAATTTGTCACTTCAGGTCTAAAATCTATTTGCCTATTTTAGCACTAGGTTAACTTATTTCCGCGCAAAGTGGTGCTCCTAAACTGAAAACATACAAGTTCTTTAAATCAGGTCGTACTACAACAGGAAAATTTGTTTGGAACTGCATAAGCTGGAAAACTCATTCCGAAACTCTCGCTATAAAACACAAACAGGGAGTTTACAAACTTGCACTTGAAGATACTTACGTAAGAGTTTATTTATGGCCTCTATGTCAAAATAGCGAAGTCAAATAAAAATAATGCAATGATCTGAGGAGCATTAATCAATGCTTTTGATTACCCAGTGACCAGCTCGTAAGGTTTGTGACATGGTGGCGCATTTGTTATCATGTGGTGTGTCTATATATACACAAACTGCTATATTGCTAGAGAAACTTCTTTTTTATGTGAGAAAGTGGCAAACGAACTGGCGATGGCGGTTCACCTGACGTTAAGTGATAACCGCCGCCCATGGACATTTGCAACGCCCGTAGGGTTGCAGTTGCGTTGCCACCTCTAAATAAAGTGGGCTCCGGGTACCTCAACTCACCAGATGAAACGCAAAAGTGTAACACTTCTTCACGCTGGTTTTCTGTGAGGCCGTGGTACTAACCCGGACGGACCTGTCCATTCGTACAACAGCAAACACTGTTGCGTGGCCCAACCACGATTTGAAACTTGATCAAGCACCGAAGCCTATCTTAGTTAGATGTTTCCTCGTTTATTTAAATAGCAGATCTTGCGGCTGGTAGAGGCCAATAAAAAGGCTAAAAGCAAGTACCACTGCCACACAAAAAAATTACGTGACTAATATGTGTTCATACGTTGCGTTTCCTAAGTGTAGGACATATTTGGAATCCCACATTTTCAGTTGGTTTCCAAATATGTACTTACTAATCATCAGGCGAAAAGCTTGCTCAGTTGCCCTTTAAGAAACTTGAAACTTGAAACTTTTTGAATTTGCGATAAAATTTCAGCAGCCCACTACTTTGATATAGCAAACAAAAGAAAAATTTAAGCGACAGATAACTATAGAGACATATCACTAACTAAGTAATCAATAAAAAAAAATTGATAGTCACCTATAGTTTTCGAGAAAAAAACGTAATTAAATCTTGTTATTTTCTCTAAGAAAATCCGCCATTTTACTATTGTCAACATTTTCACATTTAAAAACCTTCCGTAAAACACTGTCTTGTCCACACTTAAAACATTCAAATTTCTTTACAAGAATTCATGATAACACAAAAAATTTAAAAGCACTGAACGATTTGATTTTGATTGGAATAAATTTTTATTAAAAAAATAAGACTAATACAATAATGTAGGTATATACATATTTGATTAATATAAAATGAGCGGGAAATACTTTTGGTTATAAATTTGACATACAATTAGGCATCAAAAATAATGATACAGCCAATATGCTAATATCGATTTCAAAACTCGATTACAAATTTTATAAAATGTTTTTGTTAAAAGCCCTTAATGTTACCATGGTGTATTATAAAGTGATTTAAATTAAATTCGTCTTTACGTAACTCAAGCTGATGATTTTATACGTGATTTTTATAAATCTATGATAATTAATGAACTAAGTTACATTCCAAATGAGTCACAGATCCGACACAGAGCACCCCGACTCCATGTGGTCTTGTGGTCCCTACTCCTAGAGTGAACATAAAAAGGCGGAGCCAGAACCTCGCGTCGGAGGTCCTGAGTGGCGCAAGCCCGCGAGGCCAAGTGGAGCGAAGGCCGAGTGGGTGAAGCGACACTCAGGGGCGACATAGCGAGTGTTCTGGCGAAGCACGTGGGAGAGTCAAACTTTACAATGAAGTAATAAATTTTGAATATTTCTTATATTATACCTCCGACGCGAGGTTCTGGCTCCGCCTTTTTATGTTCACTCTAGGAGTAGGGACCACAAGACCACATGGAGTCGGGGTGCTCTGTGTCGGATCTGGGACTCATTTTGAACCTTACCTAATTTTATGATAAATAAATGTAGAATTCAATTTATCTTAATTAATAACAAGTCCTGATGACATCTCCAAGGCCTGCCATAAACAGAGATAAATTATTTATTTATTTTAAAATTTTTATTACACAACTAAAATTTTGTAATTTATTTAATAATCGATATAAAATCATAATAATTAATCGATACTTAAATTAATTGATTATCTGTAGTATGTAGTATGTATGTGAATCTGTGTTCAATAGTATTATTGTTATTATTGAATTGTTTTTGTTATGATTTTAATTTTGAAAGTTAAACCTTAAATATTAAAAAATGTTGATAATGCCTGCTCGCCAAGTAAAAAATATGTGTTTGTGATTTGATTTTAAGTATACTGTCTCTCTGTATCATCCAATAAAGTAAAAACGTGAGTTACCACTTGTATAAAATTAATGTTATTAGCGTATTAATGGCGGTTTTCTTTAGTGAAAATAATAAATTTTAATTATGTTTTTTTTCGAAAACTATTAGTGATTAGCCAATTCTGCTAATTGATTTATTTTATAGGTATTATTATCTATATTTCTCTTTCATTAAATTTTTATTTTTCTTTGCTATATAAAAGTAGTGGGCTGCTGAAATTTTACCGAATTTGCTAGTAAAGTTCACCACGATCATGCGATGGCTTTATTATTTTTCCCTAAGTCTCAAATTTATGTCTAATAAAATTCATAGCAAAAAACTTAAAAATTTAAACTTATAACTAAAATAGTTTAATGTAAATCATTGACAAATGATTCAGCCAAATCTGTCATGGCATGGGTTTCGACAAAAAAGTTGGTGTACACGAATATCTTCGGTTTATGACCAAATAATTAAACCGGATATAGTATTTCTTACCACATTGATAGAAATTAAAGCTCGTAAATTTATCTAGTAAGCCGGTCTTATATCAGTTTGTCAGATAAATTAATTAGAATGCAGTAAAACTAAGATTTATCAAGGTTTATAACCAGGACTCACAACTATGGTCACGGCAGTGAGTAAGAAAACAAAGCCATATCGTTAAGTGATAGCGCCATCTACAGTGTTAAGTAAGTTAAGTATGTACCCTTAAATATTTCATTTTCATTTTTTATTTCATATACCTTTTCGTCGACTCATTTATTAACAAGTATAACAAAATTTTATAATACAAATATTTGTATTATTCTTCTAAGGTCCGTACTTGTATGATGAGAATTAAGTTTCTATTAAGAAAACAGTAAATTGCTTTTTTTGTTATTTTTAAGGCTGTTTATATAAATCTTCTTAAAGTAGGTCTATAACAATTTTACATTCTTGCTACGGCGTAGCGTATGAAATTGCTACATTAACATTACTCGAAGTTTGAGCAACAAAGTGGGATCTGTTTAAATCTTCAAACTGAGATCTATTCATTAATAAAAATGGAATCAATCAAATCTAACAATTAAGGTTAGACGTTTATATTTACTAAAAAAATTGCACACTGAAATTGTTCACTCAATAAATCTTCTAATACCATGACGCAAAACTTAAATGCCTCTTGAACATCGCTCCAATTTCACGTATTTATAAAAGATATTTATATTCATGCTCCATTTTCAGTATACACATAAATCTTAAGGAGAAGCGATCAACAAAACAGTACCTGTCGAACATCCGATAATGGTGTTCAGTCGCTTACACAAAAATGTAGTGACAATTTCTTCAACAGCGTCAAGATGACGAGACGGGCGCGTGACGTCACACAAGCGGCACTCTGCGGCTGCGGCTATCGATCCGATAAAATCGTCACGTCTCACTCTCACCTCTAACTGTACATTCTTTCGTCTCAGTCCCTCTTACAGGTTAAAGCCTAACTGAAAAGCTGCGTTCCGAAATACGCTACTAATATTTATTTTAACGCAACCGCCCGGGCCAGAGCCGAGCACGTGGCGTAAGGAAAATGCGAACTAGCCGTTCAAATATAACTTAATTAGGGCAAACGTTACGGCTCATTTTATTTCTATGGCATAAGTGTTGCTAAGTGACTTGTTTTTAAAATTTCATTGACCGTTGGTGTTCATTTTTATAATTTGAGCTCGTTCAAAAAAAAAATTTAGATTACTCTATGTTAATTAATGCTATTAAATTAAATGGTATTCACGTCCTTAAATAAAGACATATTTTTAACTTATAAATCATTTACGAATAAGTCGAAAAAAAAATACATAGGCATTGAATTTATAAATTCCTGCTTTTTATAAATTCGTTAAAATTCCAGAAAATGGATTGGTTTTAACCAAACAAATGAGTTTGAATTATTTTTTAAAATGAATGCAACGTTTAATGCCTTCGAGAAAATATTCAAAGATTAAACTTTGAGTATTTATAACTATGCATTACTTAATGTATTCAATATGAACCTATCTGCTATATCTAAAGCTTGTCTGTTGTAGTTAATGCACTAAGAACATTGACCTATTTCGCAACTTATTTATTGGTTTAGTATATTTACTATAAATACATAACATTTTTATGTTATTTATTTTTTATTCAAATATTTTTAGTAGTGTCTTTGCTATTTCATCGCATTACATTACTTTTTAAATAGATTTTTTAATTGTATGACGAAAATAATATCAGCTGATTTTCTCTTATTTTTCAAAAGCAAATGAAATGTCAATTTATACCTTTATAAATAGACATTTTATTCGTTTTTGATAAATAAGATTCTATTTCATTCCGTAACGGAATAGAATCGTTTTTATTTTTGATAGTAAACAAGTCAATTGCATTTTAATATTTGCGCATTGTTTTACACATTTGAAATATGCGGCGCTTGTATGTTAAAAAGGGAAAAAATATTGATCTATACGAAAATATCATATACCTTTCACTTAATCACGCATTTATAGACGTTGCTGTGCTAGGCAGCTTAAAGAGAAAAATAGGTGTCCATTTCGTTCGCTCCCAACGTTTCATAGATCTGAACAGTTTACTATTAGATATTTCATAGTTCTGAACAGCTTATTTGTATAGTAAACAAATATAAGTATGTCATGCGTCAGCGTCCTAACTGATGTAAACAGCCTATAGTTTAGTATCTAAAGGCGCGAGACGTGCTTATGAGTCTGTTGCTCGGAAGTGTAATCTAATTTATTACGGACCCTAGCTTGACTGTAGTCGCTATATAAGCCGAGAGTTGCATGGTAAACGGTTGACGTTGCTGGCACTTCCTTACGCATGTTTAGAAGACTAAAGCATACAGTCATGTCGAAGTATATAAACTATACGCCGGGAATTTTCTTAGATTTTTATGCATCAATATAGAATTTGCAAATGTAGTTTAAACATATGGAAATTTCCGATATATTTTGGGATCCAATCGAAAGTTTCTAGGGCTGGCGTAATAGTCCTTCTCCGAGGAGTGCTCAGGCGTAGTACCGAGTGACACCGGTGCGTTCCATGGGAGATCCCGGAGTTCCCGGAGTCCCTCCAAATGTACGGAAGGCGGCCACCGAGGGGGTTTTAGTGGGAAAGAACCCCTTATAACCCTGTCATGTAAAGTGACAGGGTATCTTTCGAAGATTTCACCCCGATACCAAAAAAAAAAGCGCTGGCGTAATAGAAACGCCTAGTAGAAGTGTTCGGTCCATGCACGAGCTCTTATTTCATGAGATCGATAGAATTTGTTTCGATTGCTTTGTGACGGTAATTATGTTTGTAAAAACCCCGTAAACGGCATATTCTTTCAGTACGAAAGTCACATTTTTACTTATTAACTGTACTGTGTACGAATGTTTGTCTGCCATTCGAATATTGTGCCTCAGTTAAACTAAATATAATAAAAATGGATTGCTGTTCGTTAGTCTCGCTAAAACTCGAGAAATTTTGGTTTTGAAATATTTATGGCAGTCCAGGGTTTAAACGATAATAAATTATGGATAAGTTGCATGGAAAATCGAAATAGCAATAATTTTATTTTTCCATACAAACAGTACCTGTCAACCTGTCAACTATGTCTGTGTAACCTGTCAAACACTTTATGTGTGCGTTCCGATCCCTCTAGAAATAATTTATATGACAAAACAACGATTGCCGAGTCAAAAAACTGACAAAAGTCCACCGGCGGCCCCACCGCGATTGACAGAATTCATAATTACGTCTTCGAAAGATTTCTTTTTTTTTTCATAATAGCTTAGAAAATGTGTAGATCAAGTAATTTAAATCACCGCAGAGAACGTAATAATTCATTATTTAAAATTTTAGTTAACAATTTCATCGATACCGGAACCGGGGTTTGACAACTTATTCGAATAAACACTGAGTGAGCTATTATAGCTATTATGTTTGTTAGAATAAACTTAAAGAAGTAAAAGAAGTTAGCCATTACTTTTATGACATGAGAGAGATATTTTAAAATACATAATACAGTATTTTATACCGTTTATGCGACGGACGATTTTTATCACTTAATAGAGCAAAATCTGTGTGATCGAAGATAAAACCTCCTACACTCGGCATAGCTGGTTACAATATCGCTAGCAATGCGAAGCGGTCATTTTTGAAGGGAAATTGCTCTATATCCGATACCCCGTCGATACGCTGTCGCGATTCGTTTTTGTCCCACTAACTGTCGAGTTTTCGGATTTCTTATTGCAGGCTTTATGTATTTTTAACTGTATCATTCGTCAGTGCGATTAACATTTTTAACAGATGGAAAATAATGAAACATACTTAGTGATGTTAACATTTATATAACATCGGAAGTGCTGTTAACATTTTTAACTGATGCTAACAAATGGTGAAGTAAGTAATATGTTTGAATTTGTGGTTGAATTTTTTCTTTTGGGTGAAACTTTTTATAATTTCGTAAGAGCAAAATTCATTACCGTGTTTGTGTGGGCACTACTCAACCTGCCTTGCCAAATGACTAATGTCTACTTTTACCTACCCCTTTAAGGTTTAAAACTATCATCATCATAACCATGATCTTTTTCAAAGGACTCTGCAATTTTATACAAAAGGAATATTAAAATGTTACCTGCAGTTTGTCTGCAAAAACCTAAATGTATGTGGTCCCACATGAACACATTAAGTAATGACGTCATAAAACACCTTGCAACTCCAATCGATACAAGGTATCCATTAGCAGCTTTGTGTAATGTGTAGCAAACTTTTGTTGTAGAGTCCTTCAGTGGCTACTGTACTCCACGTATTTAAGGGTACATATAAGTTCAATTTTATAATTGCCATTCTGTTAAAAAAGAAAAAATATTGAACCCTTAAGTTTTGAAGGAAAATCGTTTAAAAGCGACGTTGAATGTTATTTTTTCTTATTATCTTCAGATAATTTCTACAGCCAGGAATTATTTACTGTCTACGAGACTGACTACTTCGTCTTTTCTGACCACATCTGTCCACCTGGTTTTGGGTCGCCCTCTGGGTCTAGATCCCGGAATGTTCAGATTGGTCACTACATTTCCTATGTACTCTGGAGATTTTCCTTTATGTGCCCAAACCAGCTCAACCTGCTTTCTTAGAGCTTGTTGGCGATGTCACGAACTCCCAGACTACCGCGAATGTGTTCATTACGTGTCTTGTCGAATCTGTTTTCCCCGCACATCCACCGGAGCATGTTCAGTTCCGCTACCTGCGTGGATGGACATGGTGTTGAGTAACGGCTCAGGTTTCACTACTGTAGGCCAAAATGGCCTGATGATACTCTTGCACACGAGTCCCTTTAGCTGTACAGGCATTCTGCGGTCGCAGGTTACCCCAGTTACTTCGCGCCATTTTTGCCAGGCTGCCGCAATTCGATGTTCAATGTTTGTTTCAAATTTCCTGTATTGTGCCACACAGTTCCTAGATAATTACAGTCGCAGTCGTCACAAATAGTAACTTGTTTCCAATCTATAACAATTGGGCTATTTAGTGACTCTGGATCGTTGTACATCATGTATTTGGTTTTAGCCACACTCAAGATTAGGCCACCTGCTTGTTACTGGTGTTTCCATTCCCCTAGTATTATACATATTCTATATGGCCTCTATTCTATATATAAAATATATATTTTAGCTGGCCTCGGGACATCGCACGGATTGCTACATCATCTGCTTATATATAATTTATACATTATCATCGATTGATTCAATAACTTAAAATAAATATATGAACTCATTATATATGTTAGTTTCTATCTATTTCAGTATAATACCATAGTTACATTAAGGACAAATTTTGAAACTAAGATGAAATTTCCAAAGAGTACCATTTTCGTACCATTTCGTTATAGACCCCTTATTTTTCTATTTAATCCATGACACGGAAATAAAATTATAAAAGTACATGAGTTAATGAGCGAAATTTGGTAAGGGAAAATAGTTGAAGAAAAAGGTTTGTAAATTGTTTATATAGGTCGAATATATATACGACCCGTAATATTATTTGGACGTATTGCAACAAGTCCTTGCTATGAGTATTTTGATACGTAAAACAACATGATTCCAGCACGGTCTGCAGGGTTGCGTGACGCTTGAAAATAAATCTATACGAGCTTCGCGTCCATTCAATATCACGTGTTACACAACTTGTATAGGCCGAATAGAGTCAAGTCCTTATGATTATCATATCCAATATTAATATAGAAGATATCATAGTATAATAAACGCCGTTATCATTGTATCAATATCAAATATTAACATACCGCAAAATAAGTTTAATAAAAATTTTAGGGAAGTTAGGGGCATTCGCGGAAAGAAATATATTATGTAGATATTTTAGTAATGAACGAATTTTAAACAATAAAATAAAAAAAAAAAATGTTTATAAGTTCACATTATTATAAACTACATTGAAATGGACATTTCAATTTATCAAAACCACATAAAATAAAGAAAGAAGATAAAGTTTTATTTCTTTTTCATTTAAGTCAACTAATCTGAATAAAGTGAATTGGTTGAATTGGACTTTACGTTACTACTACTGCTACTACCACTACAATAGATTGGGGATTGGGATACAATAGATTGGGGATTGGATAATAGTAAACTTATATATAGTGCAAAAAATAGAACGTGCGATCAGTGGAGTAGTGCAATTTTTTTATTATGGAAAAGGTGACAAACGAACAGGCGGGCCAACTCCGCAACACCAGTGGAATAAGAAATGCGTTGCCAACCTTTGAGGAAGGAATGGGCTCTCTTCTTGAAGTTCCCTCAGTCGTATCAATCCCGAAATCAAAAATCAAATTTCACGGCGGTAGAGCCATGCAGCAGCCTCGGCTGTTGCACGAATGGGCAGGCTCGTCCGGGTAAGTACCACGACCTCACAGAAGACCGGCGTAAAGTGGAAGTATGAGAAATACTTTCGCGTTTCGTCTGGTGAGTGAGGTAGCCGGAGCCCAATTTCCAAAAAGGTTGTCAACGCATCTGCGAACCGTGTGGTGTAGCAAATGTTCATGGGCGGCGGTATTCACTTACCATCAGGTGAACCGTCAGCTCGTTTGGCAACTTTTCACATAAAAAAAAGAAAAAAAAAAAACCGCTGGCGACAACTGATTCTAATATAAAACTTCAAATAATCGTTATTTTATAACTTAACCCATCCTTGAGAACTTAATTCAGTTGTAATAGAACAGTAGTAAAAAGTACGTTAGTAATTCACATCACGTAACAGTTATAACGTAAGTGTTGTTTTATCTGTCGAAAATTATGTTTTTACATTTAGGTAAAGATTTACGCCCTTTGAATTGAAAATTTTGATCATTAAGAAGATCCTTCTGATCAGTTCAAAGAGTTTAAACATTCTTTTGGCAACTAAATTACATTTGACAGGTCGTTTGACTGCTGATTAGTTATTTTTTACGAGGATCAGTGTTTCAGAAACCGGGCGTTAGTGTAGTAAAAGAGCGGAAGGATTTAGTACGTGAGCTAAAATTATTTCCAAGGCTCGTTCGCTTTGTTTTTATGAATTTATCTGTTAATACTTTGTTGTTTGTTTCTCGTATATAGCATAAAGAAATATGGCTCCATTTTTTTCAAAACATGCTTTATTTATCGTAGGCGAAATCGTGTAAACATCCCATCTAGCCGACACTACATTCGAACCTTACATCAATTTATGTTGTGAGTATGATATTTGAACAGACAACTTATATTGTTGACTGCCAAGATTTTATTCAAACCAATTTGAAATATATCTGATTACATTCAAGCCAATTTAAAATACATCTGAGTGTTACGCAATCCTGGCACAGTTCGCTATGTACTTTTTTACCCTACACTCCGTGCGGGGTCGTCGCCTCGGGTGTGAAACGTTCGAAGTATAACAATTTAAGGCTCGCACAAGAAATGTGTAAGGAAGTACACCGCAATAATTTAAGAGTAGTTGCAAAATATAATCGCAGCCTTGATCATGCTTCATGATCTTGTTCTCCTTTACACTATTTTAGTTATATATTTATTAGTTTTAAGTTTTTTACCATATTTGGTCACAAATATAGGTAGATTTTTGTTGATGTTGAATAAAAGCTTAAGTTAAGCCTATATTGAATAAAGATACTTTGACTTTGACTTTAAAATATTTATTCTTTGTCACTTTTCTCGTATATACCATCAATTTTCTTGTTTTTCTTATATAACTTGCTGTCGTCGCGTACTTGGAATGTCAACTGAATGTTATAATAAAATCCTTGCATTAATATTTAAATAAATAAAGAAATAAATAGATAAAGTATTAATACGCTGCTCTATTTTGCTCGTTTTATAATATAACCACCGGGACATGATCCAAATTCATTACAACTTATCCTATATCAAGGAGTACTTTTTTTTTTACTTAAAATACGCATTATGACAGTGGTTGAATATTTTACAATGTCTATACCTCTGTTACACGTCTATTTCTATAGGTTTCTAAATTTATATATAAAAAATATAGTTTCAGTATGTATGTGTCCACGAAACTCAACAAGTAGCCGAATAGGAGAATGTTTTTGTATACTTTCTATAATCTATTCTATATCTTCCTAAGTACTAACGGAAACGAAAAGAAAGCCACAGCGAAACGTAGTCTTTTTTGGCCTCTTAATAAATAATTTCAGACAGGCTTTGGTGTTTAAGCATGAGAATATTGAGTGTGACAAAGTTCTAATATATTCCTGATATAACTTCAAATAATACACGGCATATATATAACTTAGAAGTTTCCTAGGGTTTAATATAGTCGACGGATGCAGGTGGTTCAGTATCATTCATTCTACGTGGTAGTTTGTGGACGTGGTCTATGTTCAACAGTTGACTCAAATATGCTGAAATGATGATGTTGATGATGAAATATTAATGAGCAATCAGCATATTAATAAAAGTAATTTATTTAAACTAGTTTTACAATTCAACCATCCCCCTATTAATTATATTATTTATTTTATGAGTAACATTTTACTTGTTAATAGTTGAAAAGTCACAAAATCCTCAAGACGTCCCCAATTTATTACACTATCTCGACAGGAATGGTATAGATAATTCATAAATGTTATAGTTTGGTGAAAAGACTGAAATAGAGAAGTCCTGACGATGGGTATTTCATCCACAGAAGAGGACATCGAGATTGCTTCCAGCACTTATCGATATTTTCTGCACATATTTAATGCAGAAAATATTCATAAGTGCTGGCACTCTTCATAATTCATTTGATCCTCTTTAAAGTACTCATTACACCTCAGAGGTAAGAATAAAATTTAAATATACATACATTAAATATATAATGTACCCAATGAAGCCCTACAGTTCACCCTATGCCTATTAATACACGAACAAACCCGGTTAGCCGTGGAAACAGAGCTGTTCACGCCTAACCAACTTCGTAAAAACGGGTCGATTGATTACGGCGTAAGCGACTCTTCATACGTCTTTTTTTTAAATATAAGTACAATGTAATTTGTTTAATTTGACATATTTTTAAATCGTGCTTCATTTTCTAGTATGATCACTATCTACTGGGACTTTTGTTGTTCTGAGATCAATATTACAAAACAATCAAAAATGATGTAGAGAATTGTGTATATACCGTCATAAGACATTTTTTAATGTCTTTATTAAGTACATAAAAACTAGCAAGCAGCCAAATTGAATAGACTGAAACACTTAACCGATTTTAATTTCCTTGATATGTGTAGAATGGTGCCATTGAATTAAAGTAACAGTATATAAACAGTAAAGATGACTTAACTTGGCATGATTAAATACCTACTAACCTAACTTAGAAATCTGTGACTTGAGTAAATAATTGCAAAATCCCAGAATAATTTTGTCACTATGATTTCAAATACCTCGGTCACGAAAGGTGCCATTCAAAATCTAGCAACACTAAAATTTAATAAATTGGATAGAAAAAATCTGTAAAATAATATTAATTAGTGTTTTAACAGTATTTGGTAAACAAACAGATTCTACACAGTCGAACTGTAATTAAATGCATTAATTTTTGTAATCACTTAATAAGTACTCTACTTTCTTGACTGGGGCAACGTCAACGACTTACTTTTTTCGAATGGTCTCTATCTTTTTTCCTCTTTTTTTGAATAACGATTATTGCATTGTGTTGTATAACAGTAGCCAGAAGAGCCAGCCACCATTCTCATCTTATAAAGTCCGACAACGCTTTGGCAACTACACTAGAATTGCGAATTTCCATGAGAGACGATGATCACGGCGATAGACTATGAGGTGCTTTCGAATGTAAAATTTGAACTTTAAAACAATGGTCCGAATAGGTCACGAAATGGTCATAAATGGTCAGTGATTTTTAGCAATCGGTCAATACTTTGACACGAAGGTCATCAGAAAAATTTTGACGGTTCAAATAAATCCTAGAGATCAGATCTAACAATTAAATTGGTCACAAAGTGGTCATAATTGCTCAATTAATTTTTGATAATTTGATGTTTTTTATGTGAAAAGTTGCCAAGCGAGCATAGACATCTGCTACACCCGCGGGTTGCAGATGTGTTGTCAACCTTTTGAAAATTGGGCTCCGGCCGACCTCACTCACCAGATGAAATGCGAAAGTATTATACTTCCACTTTACGCCGGTCTTCTGTGAGGTCGTGGTACTTACCCGGACGAGCCTGCCCATTCGTACAACAGCCTTGGCTGCTGCGTGGCCCTACCACCGTGTTTACTTATTATTTAGAAAAATGAAAAAAAATTTAAATTAACTTTTTCTGATTATACCAGAAAGCAATAAACACGCGCTATTGGCAATGCCGTCTTATGCCCTAACGGGGCCCTAAGGCACACAAAAAGTTGGAACCCAGATGGAAAGTATAAATCAAAAATGACAAAAAAATGTTTCTGTGTTAACATTATTATCTTATATTTTTTATTTATTCTATAAATTTCTGTCGGAATATATCTGCCAAAAAAAGAGAAAAATTGTATAGTTTAAGCGAATTCGTGGACAAGTGGCCCCCTGACGACGAAAATTATCACAAGGAGTCTAAAATATCAAGGACGTCCCTATTACCATAGCACCTCAATTTGATCGAATGAACTGCTTTCAAAGACAAAAACCGTTGTTTGAACAACTATGTAAAAGGTCAGAGTATTCCTGCAATCGGTTAAAAACTCAAAACTTAAAACTCAAAATATCTTTATTAAAATAGACACCCGCGCATTCTTATGAAACGTCGAATTTTACATAAAAATTATGATACATAAGTTCGTAAGTAAGGTACCACCAGTTTGGAAAGCTGTTTCTGGTTAGAAGAACAGGCAAAAAAATCAACAGTTGTTCTTTTATATGATATCAGTTTACAACATAACATAGTACAGGTACAATAGTCTTATTTTAGCCTACGTGAGTATCAACAGTATTAACTCGACACATTGGCGTCATCGAGATATTCCGCAATGGTAAAACATGCTTCAAACATAAGTTTCCTTTTTATTTCGCTTTTAAATTGATCAAGTAGCAAACTTATTATGGTCTGTGGGATTTTATTACATGCACACATTTTGCCCGATGAACCTACTTTTTGTAGACGAAACAATGGAGTGGTCAATTTGCCCTTATTGCTAGTATTGAATTTATTCTTTAAG
Source organism: Iphiclides podalirius (assembly GCA_933534255.1). Taxonomy (NCBI): domain Eukaryota; kingdom Metazoa; phylum Arthropoda; class Insecta; order Lepidoptera; family Papilionidae; genus Iphiclides; species Iphiclides podalirius. The sequence continues at coordinate 4,258,705 of OW152817.1, read as the reverse complement.
TAATAATTAAGATTATGTCGAACATACAAAATATTATAATTAATGTATTGAGACGCAACAGTGATAGTATATTAATTTCTTTAAAAAGATCTCTTGAGTGTATTTTGGGCTTCGATGTTATATTTTGTTAGATTTTTTTTTTTAAATGAAAAGATGCCAAGCGAGCCGACGGTTCACCTGATGTTAAGTGAATACCGCCGCCCATGGACATCTGCTACACCCGAGGGTTCCAGATGCGTTGATAACCTTTTGAAAATTGGGCTCCGGCCACCTCACCAGATGAAACGCGAAAGTATTATACTTCCACTTTAAGCCGGTCTTCTGTGACGTCGTGGTACTTACCCGGACGAGCCAGCCCATTCGTGCAACAGCCGAGGCTGCTGCGTGACCCTACCACCGTAAAGATGTTGTTAGCATTTGACCTTAGATTTTTATCCTCTCGGTAGTTAGTGGAAAAGTATTCACCAATTTCTGAAAATCACTGACCATTTATGATGATTTTGTGCCGGAGCTTTTTTGTTTATAATTCAAATTTCACTATTTTAATCGTTTATTAGTATTTATTAGATGGGGCACCATTGGTGTAAAATTTTTTTTTATTTTATTTTATTTTATTTAATCTTTATTGCCAACCTTCAGTAAAACAAGGTAACAAAGGGCGGACTTAATGCCCAAAGGCATTCTCTACCAGTCAACCCAGGATGTGGTGAGAGTTTATGGTAGGTGCAGCAAAACAAATTATGCAGCAAAAGATGCAAGAATAATAACATTTTAATTAAAGAGAATATATATGAAAATAATATTAATTGGATACAAAAATCATATATTAAGTTATATACATGCATATATATATATATATATATATATATATATATATATATATATATATATATATATATATATATATATATATATATATATATATATTCAAATATTTAAATATATTTAAAGATGTATACTTGTATAAATAAATAACAATTAGCTTCTACTTTTAACTAGAGTCATATCTTAGGTCGAATTTGTCTTTAACAGGTGTTCACGAACCAGTATTTTGAAAGATGTCTTACTTTTTGCGTTTCTTACGTTATCGGGCAAGGAGTTCCAAAGATGTATAGCTTGGATAGTAAAGCAGTTGACAGAGAACCCGGTAAAGTGCGCTGGAATGCATAATTTATTCGTGTTAGACGACCGAAGTACCCTATCATGAGATGAGGAGAGATACAAGAATTTGTTTTTGAGGTAAGAAGGGGAGGAACAATCATTTAAAATGGAGAAAAGCACAAGCAAAATTCTGGACTGCCGCCTTAAATTCCTTAATTCTTCCTTCCTTAATCCTTAAATTTTCACAAAAATAGAAAATATTTGTGAACAGTAACGTAACAATGTTCACCAATTCAGGCTTTCCGACTAATATTATCTTTAAATAATAGTGTAGACAAATAGAGTGCTTGCCATTTGAGCAATACAAAATCGTATAACGTTTTATAATATCAATGTTTTGAAAATTACGAAAGCGATTTTCATTTTGTTGTACCTCACTAAGTAACCTAGTCGTACTATAACAAATAGTGCTTTGGGATTGGGTCGCGTGATTGAATCACGATTTGATGGTTTTAATTTAAAAGTATCATAGCGACGTTAGCATGAAGCTCTGTAGGCAAAAATAGTTTTACAATTTATTATATATGTATAACCTACGATGGATTGAGTTTTATTAAACATATAAATAATATGTTATTAAATATATAAATAATTATGTTAATTATTATTTTGTTGTCAATTTATTCCCTTAAATTGCTGTTCTTTGTTATAATAATTTTTGTTCATAGAATATCTATGAACTCTTCTTTCCATTATATTAAGCCAATTATTTTATAAAGTAATTTTAAAACTAAGACGTTGCTTTTTACAAACGTTGTTGATTAAAATAATTATAGTAGGACAGTGGCATTGTGTGTGACGTATTCGGCGAATAATTGCCGGTTCAGTTTTGTGGAAATAGGAGTCATGACTCGGAAAATTCAAAGTCGGTTGACATTGACATTAATGGGGTGTTATCATTAAAATCTAATTAACGGTATCATTAGCTTTACCCAAATGCAGAAACATTTCTTGTGTTAAGTTTTCCTCAGTTCTTTCTGTAAAAAACTCATGATACCAAAATTGAATTTTCGCAATGCCGATTTAACAATTAAATTGATATACAAGAAAGTTTTATCGAAAGATAATAAATAAAGCTTTCATTTGCTTTATAGAGTATCTTAAAAGTGTAAATATTATAAAATGAAACATATACAAATAGGAGTATGATTGTTTTCGAGTTAAACACTTACACTAAAAACATTTTATGTTTTTATATATTCAACACATTTTAAAATGTTATACAACACAGACGTCAGTGAATCTTGCAAATGGATTTTGAAAAAATAATATAGTGTACCCCATTCATGCACTGAACACTTCACCGCGGTGACCTCTAAATGCCCATAACTCTATAGACGCTTGTTTTGTATAGTGGCGCCAGGCAGTCGTCCCCGCCTTATCTCGCTTACAGGAAGGATCCGAAGGACACAGATTCTGGCGAGTCTCCAACCAACTAACTGCAGAAGCGTTACGTAACTTAATAACAAATCACCAGGATTCATTAACAACTCCGAACGCCTGACGCGCGATATTTTAATAGCCGTTGATTAAACTATATTTTATTAATATTAATGAAAGCGAGATTATTTACATGAAGTCTAGTTGTGGTCCGAGATTATATAAATTATATAATATTTCGGGACATATTTTTACACAACGTTATCTAGTCCCAAACTAAGCAACGCTTGTACTATGGGTACTAGAAAACTGATAAACATACTTAAATATACTTTTCTTTTGTAAATAAATACATATTATACATATATAAACACCCAGACACTAGAAAAACACTATGTTCACCACACAATATTTTTCCAGTAGTGGAGATCGAACCCACACTCTCTGGTACATGAGACAGGCGCAGTAGATAGTGATCTACTACGCCAATTGGGTCGTTATTATTAATCCTCCTCTACGTTTTGAACGTCTTAGGTAAACAATCACTATCCCAAAATTTTGTGAAAAAAGCATGTTTAGGGATTAGAAAAAAAAAAACATTTTACATGAAATTTGTTAGTTTGGTGTCTTAATTGTCTGATTTTTTTATCCGTCTTTTATAATCTTTTACTTAGCAAATTTGATGACTAAGCTTAAATTTATTAAATTTGTTTACAAACAGTCGCGCTAAGTATCACAAGATAATTACGAACTCTACATAAATTACCGATTTTGGCATTAGCTAGATGATCAGTGGGTTACTGATATGCTTTTTACAAATCGTTCTGAATGGATTACTCATAAAAATAAACTCGCTCCATTTTCAAAAAATTCAATCGAGACGAAATTTTCAATTTGCCTTTGTTACAAGTAAGTTTTTTTTCAAAGGTTCATAGGAACTCATCAACGATTCTAGGTCAATTACCATGCGTCACTGCCGTGTTGCCAACTTTCGAGCTATTCTTTTCATGGATTCCAAATGATGGCAACATTACATCACGGTGTCTATCATTTATATCGTAACTTAACATGATTCAACGAGCTAATTTTTTTCAATCATTGTTTATTTTTAATTTTTCTGAATTTCTCATTGAGGATAATTATTCTTCTTTATTATGCATTAGCTTACCTTAATCCTTAAATGATTATTAACCCTTTGATGCGCTCATCTTTATAACACGAAAATTATTGTTCATATAAACTTTCAAGCTTAGAAAACTAATCACCTTGTTGTCTAGGTGTGAATAAATATTTCCGGTAAAGTACGTAGAAAGTGAATCTAAAACAAACATGATGCAATCGAGGGACTTACATGAAGGCAAAACTGGGGATTGCCCCGACTCTTAACTTTACCAAAGTGTCCATGAATAACTACAGCACAAAACAATATGTAAATGAGTATAATTTCCTTTATTTTTGAGATGAACAAATATTTATGCTCACACTTTACACGTAAATAGTAATATTAATGTTAAATGTTATATGGATGAAGACGAAATACCTGAAATTGTGAACGACTTCAACTTCAATCACGTCGAAATAATAAGGTTGTCAAAAATTGCTGTTGCTGCTGTAAAAGTTGTAAAATACTCTCCAAATCATAATTGGAACATGAACTATAATTTTCGTAACTTGCAAGCTGTTTAAACAAAACGATACGCACACAATTTCGTTATTAAAATGTAAAAAATCAAGAGAAAAATTGGGAATTTATTTTCGAATTTAGGCCACGTGTATGAGGGGAGGTTAGGGAAAACCATAAACTCAGTCCAGAGTTTTATCTGCAGTGGAGTTACCCTACTTGCGAGCGAGGCGCCTGGCAGGCGGGCGGTGCCCGGCGTCGTCTCGTCTCCGCTCCAGCCAAAGGCCCGAATCGCTAGCGTCTTGGAACGGACCCAGAGAATATTTTTTTCGTATCGATGTAAGCGCCGAGGTCAGTTCGGCTGTTATGTTAATGGGACATCGGCTGAGAAAACCCTATGGCGTTGATACTCTCATAATTTGTCAATGTCGTGACGTCGGTATGACCTACATATATCCCTCCGCGCCCCGACGCTACGCGAACTCATTACTTGTTGTTAACAATGCTTAAACTCTTGGATTAAATTTGCGTTTTGTGGTATCAGGATATTATAAAGCATTTAGTTTGCTTATGTATTTTTTTTTCTTTGTAGCGGTTGGTTTCAATTTTAATTATGTTAAATTCTGCTTTATATTTTTTAATGTTTGTTATTTGAAGTGAAAACTTCTTTAGGCGCGTTGAGCATTTCTTGAGTCAATATGATGAGTCCAGAGTCACTCTGTCAGGCTGTCCCGTGAGCATGAACGCTGGAAGGGGTCGAAACGTCGAGAATTACAAAATCCGTAAACTAGTTTCATTTAATATGTCACTCTTATCATTTTGAGTACAGCTTCAAGAATTACAAAAATATTAGTGTAACCATCTTATCACGTGCTCCATGGTGAAGGAAAACATCGTGAGGAAACCTGCATATTTTCGAAATAATAACAAAAAAAAATATTTTTCGAAGATGCAATGGGGCCGCGTGGTGGACTATGCTCTGATACCCTCTGTATAGAGGCTGTTACTTACTTTACTTTAACCATGTTATAAACATAATACTAAAATTGGTTATTATACGTGATATGCCAGAACCATAGTTCTCGATATCCATATTAAAAGTGTTACAGTTCGTCCATTAACAAACGTTGGCGAGACAATACTAAAGTATTCTAAGGATCTTTCATGGTAAACTTGGCCAAAATTTATGTACACTATTTTTATATTAATATTTACGAGTTTCTTAACCTACTCTCTTTTACGGATCACTGAATTTGACTGAAATTGACTGATTGCTTACATTAACAATCCACGGTGGCTTTGCCAACATCAAGTTAATTTTTTTACAATCACACGCAACTGTAGCAATAATTCTACAATTGTATTAATAATTATAATTGTATTATACACGCTTGACAAATTTTAAAACAATGCTATCACCGAAATGTATGACAAATCTGAGCTTAATAAATTAAAAAAAAGTATTTTCTTATAACCATAGTTGTTGTAGTTGGGCCATATTTGGAGTACTATTTTTACCTGTATAAAGTAAATTTGACTATACCCGAACAACTTCAGATAAATAAATTTGATTAATTTTATATATTCTTAAATATGACCGTGTGTATTAATACCGTTCTCGAATCCATTGGTAACCGTTACCGTGGAATTGGTGTTATTAAAGCCAATTTATTCATCTAGCCTGTTTTAATGTATCTCTTCTGAATACAATAAAAATCTACTTTTTTATTTTTTTATTTATTATAGTACATCGTGTAATGTTTAGTATTGTGTATTATATAGTGTTTTATAATATTGTGTTCTATGACGTTATATCAAATCAAATATCTTTACTCAATATAGAAGCATTATATTTACTTATTGATTTTCAAAACGCTATCACCGGTTCGGAAAAGAAATGCCACTGACCTAAGAACCACCGGTGAAAGAAACTCCGCATGACTTTTTGGCCATTATTTGTCAAGAAAAAAACCTGTTTACAAACGTTTTAAAGTCCACTTAAAAGAGCCTGGAGCGACCACTTCCATTCCAGGGTGTGTTATCATTTACATAATATAAAAATGAATTGCTGTTCGTTAGTCTCGCTAAAACTCTAGAACGTTTGGACCGATTTGGCTACTTTTTATTTTGAAATATTTGTGGTAGTCCAGGGAAGGTTTAAATAATGGGTAAATTATGGAAAAATTGCATGGAAAATTGGAAATACCATTTTATTATGCTTGCGTTCCGAAAGTTCTTTTTCTATGTGTTCAGATTCACAAATTCCCTAGAAATAATTTATATGGCAAAACAACGTTTGCCAAGTCAGTTAGTCACTAATATTTTAATAGCCTTTAACCCAGAAACGTTCCTTTACAAATTACATACATTGTGAACGTTTTCTGGAATTTTGTTGTAAAAACGTATACATTGTCCCATAAAATTAATATCGGCCGCGTTTCCCTAGTAAAGTAGAATGCCATAAGACATACTGTGAAAATAACTAAAAAATACTAAAGGAGCCGTATCTACATCGGTCAGCTGTCTTATTTGTTTAACCGCAAAGGCTGCTGAGCAGAGTCTACTCGCCAGCTTATTAATATGGGGGCCCCTCTGCAGTTTGGCATTTATAGTTATGTCAAGGAATACAGTTGAGTCAACAGGGTCAAGTGCTTCCTCATGTATTGTACATCAGTTTGTACATGTTTCACATTTGGAGTTGAAAATTTTATACATTTGGTTTTTTTATTGTTCAACAGTGAATTGTTGGCACTAAGATAATCCAACCAACTAATCTGTGCACGTCAAAGTCAAAGTCAAAGTATATTTATTCAATATAGGCCTAACTTAAGCTCTTATTGAACGTCAACAAAAAATCAACCACCGGTTCACTAAACTAGACCTGCACAGAGAAGAACCGGCAAGAAACTGCGCGGTCTTGTTCTTTTTGTTATATATTTTTTTTGATGCAATTATACACACTTATTTAGGTATAAAATCAGCAGCAGCCAGGGGTCTTGTAAGTGCAGAGCAAGAGTCATTTCCAAACATCCTTGTCCTCAATGTATTCTTGGATATTATAGTAGGCCCTTGCCATTAAGGTAGCTTTTACAAATTGTTTGAAATTGTTTATACTTAGTTGTTTGTGGATTTTCTGGTTTTAGCCAATCTAAACCTCCATACTTCCAGAGTGTCACCACGGCCCCGACGCGATGTGGATTGTTTTTTCGTAAATAGGTGGATATTCTTACGTACATATATGATGTTCTCAAGTATGTAAAGCGACGGGAGCGTCAAAACGTTTATTTGCTTAAATATATGCCGTAGTGACTCACGTGGACCCAAGCCATAGACGGCCCGTATGGCCTGCTTTTGTAATACAAATATTGTGACTAAACCGGATGCGGAACCCCAAAGTAAGACAACATAGGACATTATGCTGTGAAAATAAGCATAATAAACTAATTTAACTGTTTCCTCGTTAGTTAGCTGCCTGATTTTGCGTATGGCAAAGACGGCAGCGCTCAATTTCTTAGCTAACTTATCTACATGAAATCCCCAACACCCATTTTTACTTTTGACCCCGTTGACAATATACCATTTATGATTACTTTTTGTTCCCTGTCAGTAAGATATGAGGAAACAAAGTCAATGACACTATTGCGAATACCATAATATTCCAATTTCCTGATTAGAATTGTATGATCTACATAGTCAAATGCCTTGGAAAGGTCACAGAACACACCAATGGTGTCATGAAGCTTTCCCAGGAATGCAGGATATGTGAAACTAATTCTATCCCTGCATCAGTTGTAGATCTACCTTTAGTAAATCCAAATTGGTGCTGGTTTAAAATTTTATATTTGTTAAAATGAACTGTCATTTGATCCAGCATTATTTTCTCAAACACTTTGCTTAAGGCCGGCAACATAGAGATAGGACGGTAATTTGAGGCATTAACGTATATATTGTTTTTAGGGTTCCGTACCCAAAGGACCGAATCGGGATATTACTAAGACTACGCTCTCTGTCTGTCTGTCTGCCCGTCTGTCGCCAAACTGTATCTCATGAACCGTGATAGTTAGACAGTTGAAATTTTCACAGATGTTGTATTCCTGTTGCCGCTATAACAACAAATACTAAAGAACGAGTTTAAAAATATTTATGTGAGGTTTTCATATGAAAGACATAATTTTTCGCCTTTTTTATAGATAATGGTATGGAACCCTTTGTGCGCGAGTCCGACTCGCACTTGGACGGTTTCTCTACACCACACTGAGGTTAACTGGCAGAAAGTTCCGTTGGCATTAAACCACCTCGTAAACAAGTCTATGCATAAAGTTAAAATAAATATAACATGGATATGAGTATAATAAATATTCTATAGTAGTATAAAGGCTATGTTCATTTACAGTAATGTAGCCTCAAAATAGTGAAAGAATTTTCCAAATAAGTGTTGTGGTTCCCGATTATCACCCACACGAACACAAACCCGCAGACATTCGCACTATTACTTTACGATATTACAAGTCTATCCGTCGAGTCTGTGCTGCCGAACAGTATCAGTAACAGTAACCAGTAGAATATGGTGTGCTACAATGCCATCTTTTTTTAATGTGAAAAGTTGCTAATCGCGCAGACGGTTCACCTGATGTTAAGTGAATACCGCCGCCCATGGACATCCGCTACACCCGAGGGTTACAGATGCGTTGACAACATTTTGAAGATTGGGCTCCGGCTACCTCACTCACCAGACGAAACGCTGGTCTACTGTGAGGTCGTGGTCTTTCCTGGACGAGCCTGCCCATTCATGCAACAGCCAAGGCTGCTGCGTGGCCCTACCACCGTAAAACCATTTGCTTGCATGTAATAATAAAGTGGTAGGGGCTAAAATATTTTTTATTATCGAATACCTATTTTACCAATTTTAATGGCAATCTATTGAACGGTATAGAAGTTCAAATACTGCAAGGCTATCTGGCGATGAGTTAAAACAAAGGAGATAGCATAAAAACCTCCTGTATGACAAAATACAGGTATGTACCCATTTTCATGGTAATTGGGAAAACAACAATTCTTGTATACACAGATTATAGTAAAACATGGAAGAAGTTTTTTTTCTGACGGTTGAACGCTATAGAAGATGAAATACTTTAGCGCCATCTATTAGTAATTAAGTATAATGTGGAAAACGGTAAAACATATTTCATATTAGAATTCTTATGACAATACTACACCTTACTTAAAATACTAACATACATTTTTAAATATTTCACATGCAAACATAATTAATAAAAAAAATAATTAACGTATCTTTTACCACTGTATAAAAAGATCTATTAACTTATTATTTTAATGCTTATTCATCATCAACATCATTTCAGCCTGGTAGAGTCCACTGCTGAACATAGGCCTCCACCATAGGCTGCCAAGAAGTACGATCCTGAGCCACCTGCATCGATCGACTTATTACTTTTTCATTACTTGTAAACATAAACATAAATTAATAACTGTAACATACGCGGCTACAATTGTGATTAGCGTAATAAAAAGTGTATTAGTGTATTATATTTAAAACGTAGGTAATTTTTGTAATGAAAGCTATTTTTATATATAGTATAAAAATGAAACAACAAAATCGTAAAAAACAACTGGATCGGTACCGTAATCCATTACATTAATTTGCCCCACTCAAGTTTTCCTGTAAATATTTGATGACGTCACACACAACGCTTCTTGGCCCACCTCCCAATATTCCAGTGCGTGACGCACATTTTGCAACCCCTGCCCTTAAACCCACGTATTTCAGGGAAAATCTATACATCCAATGTAGAACAAGGTTTTACGGAGGCGACTAATCATAATATAACATTTTAAGCTTATGTTGGGTTACACTTTACTTATCGTAAATTTAATGAGGTAATTTAAAAATGATTCATAAATTAAATTATATAGTATTAACTATAAGTGTATTAAAATGGCCTTGCCGTCCCATGGATGCTCTTTACCTTAACGACTTAGTCTTTCGAAACGTTGGTAATTTTAAAACAAATTACAGAAATTATAGTCCGCATAAATTTACAACATAATTTTATTTTTCATACAACATATTTTTTTGAAAACTCCCTCGGAGTGTCGATTAAAACTAAATAAAATTAAACCAAACTAAACTTATTAGGAACTACTAATTTATATACTAATTTTAGGCAGATTCAAACTTGCATATCAATTTTGGGCTTCTTAAATCTTGATTGATGGTTTCCTTGAAATTATGTCAAAGCAGTGAATATTAAGCATCATTAAATTTAAAGGGTCACGCATATCAATATTGCTTATTATTACATTATTATGATTTGAGGGTAGAAATATCATTACGTTTGAGGGTAAAAATATATTCAGTAAGTTGATCAGTTATTTCGCTTTCACTGTGCAAGTTACTGTGTGAACATTTGTTGCGGAAACTTCCCTAAAGCTAATATTTCTAGTGTATCGTTTAATCGACACAGATTTAAAGGAAACAACAAGTGCATCAGTATAAACAAATGACAAAAGAAGTATGGAGATTTCAACGTAAGAAAGGCTCATTAAGTACCATTTTTTTGCCATGTATTGTTTTTTTAACTGAATAAACCATAAGATTGGGTAAAGTTGCCAGTGAAATTACAACTAGTAATCGAAGTGTTTTTAATACTTCTTGTACAATTGTATACGTATATACACAGTGGTAACTTTTGTAACGGTAGAAATTTTTAAAATATAAACCGAATTGAGTTTTATATATAAACTTTTTGATTAATAAAAGTAATGAAATTATGTGTTATTAGGGAAAAGTTAAATAGATTTGATTTATACTTATTTCCATAAAAAAAGTCTCAAAGACTTGCCACCGATACACCGTAATGTACAAAATATTACTATATACATTTTTTTCACAATGGAATCGCATTAGCGGGTTTTCTATACAGCGCCTCTGCATTCATTTGTGATCAGTAGACTTGTCATACAATAGTCCTCCCCGTTCCTGATTTCCTTAAAAGATATTGAAATGTCTATCTGTATAACGTTGTATTAGAATGTTTAAATTGGCGTTGTCAAATTAACACAAAAGCTGGCTTAGAATTCGAATCTGTATTTATAACGGAATAGTTTATTAGTGGGCTTATTTTATTTATACAAACGTTATGAATTAACATGCATGCTATTTTTACTATATATGCAATAATATAAATAATTTAAAAAGTTTTTGTCAAATAAGATTAAAACTGCAAACGACAATCTTTCACGACGTTGACTTATGTTTCGAGATAAATGATTTATTAATAGTCAGAAATCCTAAGGAAAACGTTACCACGTATTTTTATAGAAATATTTTGTCTTAAATATTTATAAATAGTTAAATAACTAAACCAGGTTCACTACAGAGTGAAATCCTGTTTCAAACTGTAGCGATGCTATCTTTGTGAGTTTATAATGTTTAACATTACCCTTGTTGTTGTTATTATTTGCAAGCTTTTACTCGAAAATTAGATTAAAATTCGACTTTATTATAAATGTTTCCAATATTAGACTTTATTATAATTGTTATCATTTGGTTATGGTCAAAAACAATGCGACTACATAACAAAAACAAATCTATAAACGGGTTAGGAGAACAAAAACAAAACAACGACACCAGTTTTATTAAGCTAATATTTTCAGCGGTACCCGGAGTCGAACGTAGAATGAATAGCTACGATACGTACATTAAATTAATTAACACTAAGGCCGTGTGTGTTACAAGTAACGATTCGACATCGACACCCATATTATTTCAGGCCTATTGTTGACATATTCTTTCTAATATTTGAACGGACATAAACGTTACAAAACTGTATTTATAGAATTTAACACAAATTTATTTTTCAAATCTTGCATATCACAATTTAGGCTTATTACTATACAGTGATAAATCAATGAAATAGATAATTTAGAACTTTTTAGGAGGTTGCTTAACACAATCCCTATGGTGATGCCAAAAACATGGTTTGCCAATGTTTGCTGCATTTTGCTGTATTGTCATGAGCCGCTACGACAATAATATAATTAATTGGATGCTATCGAATAACTGAATACATAATCCCTGTAACCACCAAATGTTAGTACCTGACCCATGGGTGTCGTAAGAGATGATGACTTTCATGCAAATAGGTATGGCTAATGAAAACTTCAATGGCTGTACATTTACGTTAACCTAGATATTAAATATTAAGGAAACGAGAGGCTTCTAAATCTGCTCTAGTGCTTGTATCGTGCTTATATCGACGAGTAAATACTCGTCGATATTAGCGTGGTTTCTCGTTTTCCACGATTAAAGGTTACTCCGAATAGACAAAATTATAAGCTCAGAATTTAAAAATTACGTTTATGTTTCGCATGAAATTTAATTCAGTTAACATATATTCCCTAATAGCATGTATAGGGGCATGTATAGGGTGTTACTTTACTTACTTTTTTTTTTACATATATTCCAAAAGCTTCCGTAGCGGAAGTCGTGCTGTTTATTTTTCATTTATAATCTATACGCACAAATCAATTTTTTTTTTAGCACAAATTTGTCATCAAAATTGACACTATCGCTAATTAAACTGATTAATAATTTCCACCACTTGAGTATACGAACGCGTCAAAATGCAATGAAAGTGAAAGATAAATAGGCAATATCACATACATTTTATGAAGATGCAAACATCTACATATTATTAATAAATTATCAAACAGACTAGCACTTTTTACCATACCAAAATTAAAGGACGGAACATGGGAGGGTTTTAATTTGTTGCAGTATATTAATAATTTATGTTTATAATATTTTAAGAGTAGTTTTTTTTATTGATATTCGTACTTATTTGTATTGACACTTTAAAACGCTTACTTCCGTTTGTCTTTCTAAATATAAATTTATTGGTAACGGTATTCATTTAAAGTTCTATTCATGGGGTTTCCCTATATACTCGTTGCAAGTAAAATTAACTTAAATTATTCTTAAAACCTATTTTTTTATGTAGAAAGATTAGAAAGACCAGTTAAGGACAACACTATCGCCGTCACGATACGTGTGGGTCGAGGCACTGACCTACATTTTGCTTGTCTATTCAATTTATGCATAACTTAGATAATATGAAAGCGCACTGGCTTCGCTAACGTTAATAGACAGTGCATTAAATATCAATCAACGACGATTGAATTCATAGTGATACTCTGGAGTGTACCATCAAATTAAAAGAGATGAGATTCTTCTTTGAATTAGAAAATAATAATTAAGTAAAAATTACACTTTACATTTAATCGACTAACGATAAATAATTTTCACTAGTTACTTAGTTACTAGTTACTAGACTCCATAGAAGTAACTCGTTCATGGGGCGGTGTATATGCTTCTACAACAAAATCCCAGTAAATGCGCAAAGCCTGCCTATCAACCGGTTTAAGAAATTTATTAAAGAAAAACTTTATAAAAAGTGTTATTATAATATAAATGAATACATTAATGACCCCTGGGAATGAGTTGATCCTTCCCTAGCTATTTAAAAGAAAAAAATGACAAAAAATAGGAACCTCATTACGAAACGGTGGTAGATTAAAAAAAATACTTTCGATGAAATTAAATGATTTTTTCTTATGTCGATGAATAAATGATTTTGTTTTTGATTTTTGATTTTGTGCCGTGGTAGGGCCACGCTTTGGGGTTGCACGAATGGGCAGGTCCATTCGGGCAAGTACCACGAACTCACAGAAGACTGGCCTGAAGTGTGTTATATTTTTGTGTTTCGTCTGGTGAGTGAGATAATCGGGGCACACTGTTTTGAAAGGCAATGTATTTGCAAGCTTCGGGTATTACAAATGTGCATGAATGGCGGTTGAAACGATTTTGATGACATTTTTTTGTGTGTGTACGACTGGATTCGGGAATGGTTTAGGTTCACAATTCGGTCCGCTTCGGGTTCGCTAGTAAAATATAAATGAAAGTGAGCAATCTGTTACGCCTTTTAAACAATACGCCGTAGACGAAAGTACAGTTACCTTTAACCGCGTTTCAAAAAAATGAGTCTCAAACTTAAGAAATAATGGGCATGCCACAAGGGAACAATTGTAACACGTAAATTATAAATTAGTATAATATAATAAGTGAACTATTAGTAATATAGGCAAGTATCTTTAACAAAAAAAATTCGCCAACAAAATATTTTCGTAGTAAATAAGAATTGAACAAATCTCGTTTGATAGACCGATTTAGGTATAAATCATTTTGTGTTTTAAAAATTGGTCGGTGTCCCATACAATTCTACATATATTTAATTATAATTAATGTAATTAACTGTGTCCCTTGTACATTTTTCATAAATTGGTATAGCGTGTGTTTTATACAAATAAATGGGCTAATATTATCGTAAAAATAAACGAACTTCGAATTGCTCTTCAAGTGTCAGTTTTGTCTGTTAATTTCCTTCTCTTTTTCAGATTTGAATTGTAATTTTTCCTTTGAATGTTATATAAACAAGTGTTAAAACGGATTAAATTTGCATTCTCGATTATTAACGACAATAAAGCGGTAAATTGATGGTTGTGTTATACAACGTTCATTTGCCAGCGATCGCAAAAGTCATTATTTCATTACAGCACGCTAAGAGCGGTCACCGAAGTGAATTAAATTTATTTATATCGTATCAGTAGCCGCTTATGCGAAAGCCGCTATGCGAGCACTTGTTTTTATATGTATTGTTCTACGCTTTACTAGCTATGCCTTCCATTGCGCGAAAAACACAATTGATTCAAGAATATGCATTAATTTTTTTTTCTCTCTTAATACTTTTTATAGGTTTAGTTTCTTAGATAATGTGGGCTGCGTTAATAAGACTATTGTATAGTTTGTTACAATCAACATGAGCAATATTATATAGGGATCAAAATCGAGTTTAAACATGTCGTGTGCATTTTAAAGCGTTCGGACGAATTTAAAACACTTTTACTGTATAAAGGTATATTTGGTATTATAAAATAATCCAACAATTAATCTGAATCGACAAAAAATTCACATTAAAAAAAAATGTGTGTATCCTCTTTAGTTGCAGAACAAATGATTTTGTTTTATTTTTAAACGTTTCATCAAATCGATATATGACTTTGTACCGCATAGACCCAGTACTTTCTATTTTCTAGAAATAAAACATTCGTAGTATTAATAAAAGACAACAAGCACTAGTGTCATTTTGTTTTATTGTCTCATCATCCGTAACATTACAGTCTGCGGCCCACGGGCCGTGGGATTGATTGGTCGCGCCGCCGATCATTGACGGATGATCGTGGAGGCCGGTAAATCCTTGATAACCATGTACCTTAACACTATAAACCTTAATTTAAATCAATAGGTGTCACTACATAGTATAAAACAAAGCCGTCCCGCTGTCTATCTGTCCCTATGTATGCTTAGATCTTTAAAACTACGCAACGGATCTTGATGCGTTTTTTTACTAGATAGAGTGATTCACGAGGAAGGTTTATATGTATAATACATTGCACCCGTGCGAAGCCGAGGTGGGTCGCTAATAATTAATACGTATTTAAAGCACAAGACAGCACTATCCAATAGTATACCGATTCTACGGAAATATGTTCGCTATATGTCAAGTTTAAGCGAAAAAAAATGAGAATTTTGTTCCTAGTAGAATCTTTTATTTTATTCGATAGTACCTTGTACTCTACAGAGTATATTTACAGTGCATTTAGTAAAGTCATTTACCTCTAGAATTTCCTAGAAAATAGTTCCGAGGTCAGAGAGGCTGTCAATGTCCAATTTATTATGGTTAAACTGACCTAAATAGCAGGATTATCTTATCCTACACTAGCTGGTACCCGGCGTAGTGCTAACCAAGAAGAAAAAATGTTGAAGTACTGTTTGAAATTTCAATGAGATCTTGTATTTACGTTTGCCAGTACGACACGTGCCACCAAGATAGTCGTCCCATAAACTTCGCGAAAGTTCATGAAATGAGTTGACAAAGTTTAACAACAATCGGATGAACGGTATCGCAGCGCATCCATGCGCGAACAAACAAACAAACAAACATTGATTTATCTATACAGATAATAAAATTGGAGTGTCTATTTGTAATATTAAAATAACCGCTTTTTATTAAATGCATATGGATGTATACACCGTACATATACCAAAATAACATTTTTTACAATTTTTGTCTGTCTGTCTGTTTGTTCCGGCTAATCTCTGAAACTCGTAAGCTAACTGAGAAACTTAGGTTACTTTTATTTCAGATTTTTTTTTTAATTTTAAATCCCACGCGGACGAAGTCGCGGGCACAGCTAGTATGTAATAAATGTAGTGCCACACAGCACCTTCTGCTGTTGCTGGTGTGAAGTGATACTTTTGCGTTTCGTCCTTAGAGTGAGGTAATCGAGCCCACTTAATTATGTTTAGCAACGCCTGCAACCCGTCAGGTTTTGCAGATCTATGTCTATGGGGTGCGGTAATTACGTAGTATCAGGTGAACCGCTTGTCCGCTTGCCAGGATTTTACATAAAAAAGATAAAAACGCAGTGGGCCATAGGCTGTTACTTACCTTTCTTTACTTTTGTACATTTCAGGTTGGCGGCAGCGCAGGAGGCGGCGGGCGCGCACGCTCGCTCTGCGCCAGCTGATACCATGGGCGGCGCGCACCAGCCCGCCACTCCAGGGCCCAGCTCGCTCTTTATATTCTCCTACGAAAATCCCATACGGAGGTCAGTACAGAATCGAACGGCGTAATCGCAATAACGTTTTTCGATCCTATTAGACCAGTTGCTAGTGCACCCAATGATACCAAAATGATACCCAGTGATCATTTACCATTAATGTCTGAAAACAAACATAAGTAAATTCTACTCGCGCTATTAAAAGAGTAATTATTTTTAATATACGGAGCATAAAATAATTACGAAAATCACAGATTATGTAAGCATAAAAATATTCGAGTTAGAAAGAAGTTTGTCAAATTGACTATTAATAATTATTATGTTATTTAAAAAAATTAAAGAAAAATGCAATTATGGCGATGTAGCTCAACGATAGTGAAAGCGGTCAAATTCAAGTAAGCTTTCGTAAGTCAACAATTGGTGTCCACGGTATAATTTACTCCCAAGCGCTTTTGAGACTCGAAAGGCACGTTATTCCATTTAGCCCCTTTAAGATGCTTTAGTGGCCTGATACGGCTTATTTTTTCTTTTACGTGAGAAGGGTGCAAGCTGATGGTTCACCTGATGTTAAGTGATAACCGCTGCCTATCGACATTTACAAAAAGATGAATTGTCAGCTTTTAGTAAAGTGGGCCCCGGCTACCTTATTCACTAGACGAAATGCAGAAGTATAACACTTTCACTTCATGGTCTTCTGTGGGGTCGTGGTACCTACCCGGATGGGCCTGTTCATTCGTAAAACAGAGCAGACTGTTGCGTGGCCCTACCACAGTTAATAGATCAAACTGTAGCTGGTAGTCGCAGAAGTCTAAACGATCTGTGTAACCGTTCAATGCAATTCGCTTATTGGTTTGATAGTTTCTAGGCGTCGCTAAACTATTGTCGCAAAATTACAACAAAAAATAATCTCAATTATATTAAGATAAACTAAAGTGGCAGTCGTTTAATACTTTACTTTGGCACGAGCTTCTCTACAAAGAGTAAAATTGGCCCAAGTGACATGATCCACTAGTACAAGTCAGTCAATCTGCATAGGTTGACTGACTTCTGATGTTCATGAAAAGTATTTGTATTTTATATTTAGAAATAAGAAAATGTTATTCTAAGCGATTGTGACGATTGACATCTGACTTGTTATAGCTTTTTCTGTAAAATGTTCAACAATGGTATCCATTAAACATCGGCGGAAATAATATTATTAGGATTTGAGAATTTTTCCTAGACTAAGTTGTAGGCGAGTTCCTTTCTATTTTATTTCACCATCGATTTTACTAGTTATTACATAATAATAGATATTTAGATATTTCTAGTGTTTAATATTTTAAAATACATGCATGGATTGGGCTTTATGCACAGTTAAACGGTGTCTCAAGGCCCGTCCCATCGTCATTAAGTGCATCTTGTCCCGCTGCCTCGGTCTAAGCGATAAATGGGTCGTGTAATAGAAACCTAATGCGATAATCTCACGCTATGCTATTAAGTCCACATTGCACATTCTAATGACATTAAAAGACGGTCCTCTAGCCTAACTCATTTAATTTTAGTCGTGTTTTGGATCTTTGTATAAAAAATGCTGCATTATTTAAATCCGCTGGCGATTTGTGATGGTATATTAGAAGTATACTAGTTTTTTTGCCTTTATTTGGTATTAAAATCGACCATTAGAACAATATCATGTAGTTTCCTCGACTATATCCTCGAGAAGTCGGTGTAAGCGATTTCAGAAATCAGAATCATTTCATAATCCGGGAAATAGAAAATGGTTGATGCAATATATTCGTTATTTTTCAGTTCGTTAATCCGATTAGGCTAATTTTGGTTTTGACAAATTTGTAGCAGTCCAGAGAAGGTTTAAACGTTGAGAAATTATGGAAAAATTGCATGGAAAATCTAAATAGCAACTATTTTATTTTCCCATACAAACTGTACCTGTCAACCATCAACTATATCTGTGTAACGTGTCAAACACTTTATGCGTGCGTTCTGAAAATTCTCTTTCTATGTGCTCAGATTGACAGATTCCCCAGAAATAATTTATATGGCAAAACAACGTCTGGCAAGTCAGTTAGTTTTAAATAAATATAAACATGTTTCAGGTATACAAAGTTCATCATCGAGTGGCCACCCTTCGAGTACGCGGTGCTGCTTACCATCATCGCCAACTGCGTGGTGCTGGCGCTTGAGGAGCATTTGCCCAACGGCGATAAGACCATCTTAGCACAGAATCTGGTAAGTTTACACACGGAACTCTCCCCTTTTATATTATATTTGGGTCCTTTTATTAAAGAGTACTGTAAAAAACTATAAATAGTGCAGATAGATAAATGAAAAGGTTGCTCTCTTGCGTTAACTCAAACTAATATTGTACCATCGTTAGTTTAAAATGTAATTTAAAAAAGAAAAACCTTGGTGGAAAAATAAAAAAAATATTTATTATTCTAAAAGCGAATGGTTTTCGTTGCGTTTGTGTTTTATATAATGTCAATTTTGTCTGTTTGTTACAGGAAAAGACCGAGGCGTACTTTTTAGGAATATTTTGTGTAGAAGCCTCGTTAAAAATATTAGCCTTAGGTTTTGTTTTACACAGGGGATCGTATCTTAGGAACGTTTGGAACATAATGGATTTTTTCGTTGTAGTAACTGGGTAAGTGATCTTTTATTATTAACCATTTTAGCGTATCTACGTGAAAAGTTCAAACAATATCAGGCATATGATGAGTTTTGAAAACAATTCGGACTCTTTGCACCAAAATGCAAACAAACAGAAACATCCAATAAAAATACTCAAACTTTACTCTGATGGCATGGCGATTGGCAGATCAAATTTAGAAATTGGAATGTTAATTGTATAGAATTCAGTAGATAGGGAAGAGGTCAATGCTGTCATTACTGAAACATTCGATAACAAAAAATAGGTCGATGACGATATTCGCCGAATACAACGTCGACGTTGACCTGCGGATGCTGCGCTCGTTCAGAGTGCTGCGACCTCTGAAGCTCGTCTCGCGGATACCAAGTAATTCACAGTAATTGGCGAAAGTTCACATAATAACTACCTTTATATTGTATAGAAGATTCTCGCTAGACATTTTACGATCTTCGAACTTTTTGACGTAGAGGAACTATGTCTCTAGTTTTGATAATATAGTTTTTTTTTTCTTTTAATTCTTAGTGAGAATGTAGCATCGGTTTTATGCAATTATGAGAGAATTCGTTTACACTTTAGAGATGTGTGATTTGAACAATTTTAATGGACAATGTTAAATGTACGTAATTTGGATTTCGGCATTTTACGTGTTGCATAATAGTTAAAACTTGCTACTGTTTTATTGTGTATTGTGTAGGTATTCCAAATAAAGGCTAACTGTACGAATTTAGTTAAAACATATTATATAGGTGTGAATAAACAAGACGCATTTAGATTGAAATTATTATGACTTAACGTGTGAATAACATTGTAATAATTAGACACAATACCTAGACAGTAGAGAATAAGCTAGTGTGACCATAAACTGTATATTTGTAAAAATAAGGATTGTGTTTGCTATACCAAAATCATTATTGAACAGGAAACATATAAGTTGGTGATTGGAATTGTTCTGAAAGTTCTCAAGCACAATCCTTGGTAGTAAGTTTTATATTAAGCTAGCTGCTAGTGCAGGCTATAGTATCGAGTGATGTGTGTTTGGCAGTATCATCACGCAGCTGCCGGTCGCGCCCGACGTCGACTTCAGGACCTTGCGTGCCATTAGGGTGCTGAGGCCCCTTAAATTAGTTTCGGGCGTTCCTAGTGAGTTCTAGAACATATTTAGTCTAGCATTTGTAGTTTTAGTTACCATTTGCCTTGGTGTACTTTCCATATCAATATTGAACTGTTTAGCATTAATCTCTTTTATAAATACAAGACGCATTTTGATTTTTAAAAAAGGTAAAGTTATATCTGTTTAATTCGATAAAGCAACCTAAAGGTAGGGAAAAATCGGTCTATTCTAATCGAGATTTTTTTATTTGTTTATTTAAAAAAATTGTTCATACTACATCAAGCAAAAGATGTACATTTTTATTTCTTAAGGAATAATGTCAAAAATATTGTTTGGAAAATACCCAAGGGCAGTAAATCAATGTTCCGTGCACGAGATTTTTCATCTTTGACTTGTCGATGTTACTGTTTTCATTTTTATTTCTTTTTGCCTTTAGATTTTTTTTGTCTATTCATCTTATAATAGAATAATAATGATTATTGTGCTTAGTATCATTAAATACATTCAATGTAATATCATTACTTATAAGGGCACTCATGACCTTTTAATATGTTCCGCTGTCATCATCCATAATTCACATCTGACCTTTGTCGAAAGTTCATTCATCAAACAAATGTGTCATGGGATGCACGGAACTATCATTTAAAGGATGAGTTACTACATTATACTTTCCTATGTCTAGGCCTGCAAGTTGTGTTGAAGTCTATCATCAAGGCGATGGCCCCGTTGCTTCAAATCGGCCTCTTGGTGCTTTTTGCGATCGTTATATTCGCCATCATCGGCCTCGAGTTTTATTCAGGGGCGCTGCATAAGACTTGTTATAGTTTAGAAGATATTAGTAAGTATTTTTTTAAAAAACTTCAGGCTCAAATAAACGTAGAGAATTGGCTTCCAGCGGTCCCATGTGTTTCAACTCCCACACATGATATGATACACGATCTAGAAATTATGAATCCCTTTAAGATTAATTTTTATGAACTCATATGTTTCTACCCAGTATTTAACCGAAAGAGTTTAAAACTTTAGTAATTTTATAATTGAGAATAGAAACTGGAGGTCAGAAACCTTATGAATATTTACACAACCATTATTACCATTTATGTATTTCGGGTCAGAAACCTAATTTAATTTAAATTATTGTTTTTAAGACTGAAATTGTTTAAAAGTGAATATTTGCAATAAATATGTATAAGTGTGAATATGTGTAATAGCATTAGAATACTTATCCGTTGTGACAATAATAGTAATAATAATAATAATAATTATTTATTTCTCCTCACAATACATGACAACAAGATACAATATCATAAGTTGGTACAGCTTCAGTAAAAAATTTAATCAGGTAATTGTGCGGAGCTGGTGTCTATTATAGGTGTAAAAAACCAGTATTACAGATCACCAGGTCCTCACCCCACGGAATCAAGCATAGTTAACAAAGCTGGAATAATTGTACATAAAATAGTTTGTCTTAAGTAACATGATAAATCAATTAGAATTACTCAATCTTAAGAATCATTTAAACTCAGTAGCCTGGCTTTTCCAAGGCCGGCACCTATCGAACTTTTAATAGGCGAAGAAAACCGTTGTGAAGAAATCTTATATTGCATTTCTTTGACATATAAAAGTATATATCGTATGGTGTAATACCTTTACCTTACTTATTTACTTATTTATTAATGCTAATTCTTTGCTTAGATGAAATAGTAAATGAAGGAGAGAATCCAACGCCGTGCAACGCCGACAACGAAACAGTTGCGCCCCCTGGGGCGAATGTATGTGCTTCTGACAAGAGCACATGCTTAGAAAAGTGGGAAGGTCCTAATCGGGGCATCACATCGTTCGACAACATTGGATTCGCTATGCTCACCGTCTTCCAATGCATTACCATGGAGGGCTGGACGTCCATCCTCTATTGGGTAAGACGACACATCATTTACCTAAACGGCTCCTAGTAATGTGAAAGTTATTCTGTTTTGGCTGTGAAGAATCGGTGCCAAATGGCATTGATCTATCAATCCCTTTTCAGCCAGGCACTTATACTTATTTTTTATTTCAGACAAATGATGCGTTAGGTAGTATGTTCAACTGGATTTACTTTGTACCGCTCATAGTATTGGGTTCATTCTTCATGCTCAACTTAGTTCTCGGTGTCCTTAGCGGGTAAGTTGTGAGAAATAAATTTTGTATTAGTAACACATATGTGATTTTTTTTATTTTATTAATTTTTATATTTTGTAAAAAAAAAAAACAAACCACGAGTAAATTTTTGGGTAAAACGCAGCGAATTCTCTAACGAAAGAACTCGAGTTGAGAGACGTGCTCAATTCCAGAAGGAAAGAGCTCGGCAGATGTTTAACCAAGATTTTACGGCGTATATCAATTGGATAACAGAAGCAGGTTGGAATAATCAACTGCAATTCCGTAAATAAAAAGCTACTTATGTACAAATATCAAGTTGCTAGCAAGGAGTTTTGTGTGTTTGTCTAGATATTTTGAGTCGTGTATTGTGAGCCGTGATAGCTCAAGGTCCGGGTGCTCGCCTTTGCTCAATATACTCGAGCAACCTGAGTTCGATCCCCGGTGCCGGCACCAATGAAGTTTTTATCTTTAAGTGCTTACTTATCACGTGCTCCGCGGTGAAGGAAAATATCGTGAGGAAACCTGCATATTTTCGAAATAATAACAAAAAATATTTCGAAAATATGTGAAGTCCGCCAATCCGCAGTGGGGCCGCGTGGTGGACTATGCCCTGATACCCTCTGTATAGAGGAGGCCTTTGCCCAGCAGTGGGACATGTATAGGCTGTTAGTTTACTTTACTTTACTAGATATTTTAATATGATCTATAGTGAAAATATGTTTTCGCTTAAATTTTCTTAAATTTTTTAATAACATTCTAAATATTTAAAAATCATAAAAAATATAATATTTGATGAATTTTATGATCCTTGATATTTGTGTGACCTAACTACATTTTATAGAAATATTATATTCTTAATAAATGTCTTAATTCGTATTTATTACATGTTATTGAACGCTAATTTGTTTATTTAGCGTTGAAGTAAAATTGCTAACTAGCTACTATTCACAACAATATGTAATATATTTGTATACGTTCATATGCTAGTATTATATACAACAGAATGTCGCCTCATTGAGATGTAATAAAAATGTTTCATAGTAGCTAGCCTGTCAATAACGCTATTTTGCAGTGAATTCGCTAAAGAGAGAGAGAAAGTAGAAAATAGACAAGAATTTCTTAAATTAAGAAGACAGCAGCAATTAGAGAGAGAACTCAATGGTTATGTTGAGTGGATTTGTAAAGCAGGTGAGGCATATTTTTAAACGCTAATAATTACTTATTTGTATTTTCCAGAAACTGAGTCGTATTTCCAAGCCTTAATAACATAAATAATACGTAAATTAGTAGTAATAAATAAACTATTTTATTATTTACAGAGGAGGTCATATTAGCAGAAGAGAGGACTACAGAGGAAGACAAAATGCATATAATTGAAGGTAATAAGGCGAATAGTTGACTAACTTAAAGGTGAAGTAAAAGGGAGACATATCAATATCATGTAGCAATCATAGAGGGATATAATATCCGAAAAAAACAAATTCCAATCTTAACTGGTGACCTTTAGTTTATAGTAATCAATTTAATATTTTTGTTTCATTCACATGATATTGTTATTATTAACGTGGGTTGTAATTTACATCACCACTTACCTTTATAGTAATAGCAAACTATTTAGGAACACCTGGGTTTACATTTATAATTATATTATGTATAATTGTTCATTGCCTTTTGATTTACTTGAAATTTTGAAACATTAACAAATTTGTTAATTTATGATCAATAGCTCGGAGAAGAGCGGCGGCAAAGAAGAAATTAAAAAATCTTGGTAAAAGTAAGAGCACAGATACTGAAGAGGAGGAACAGGATGAAGACTGTTGTGGGGAGGAAGGTCAGTATACAACGGACTTTTTTTATCTGTATGTATCTTGCTGTGTGTTGTATATTAAATTATATTTCCTTTGTTATTATAATTTTTTCAAAAGTACTTGTTTCTTCTGTCATTGGAATTTTGATTTTATTTCCTTATCCTTTAGCTAAGTAATAGTTTTTCAAAATTATAAAATAAAACTCTCCTGTAAAGCTCAATGTATACTTACATTTAAATAGATAGCTATATCATCGCAATCATTAAAAGTATATAAGAATGTTGCATGTCTCATTGTATCTTTAATCTATTTCTTATTCATTTCATTCTTTACGGTGATGTATTTGTATGTTGGTTGTTTACAGTTCCAAAGAAAAAGCAAGGTATGGGATCAAGCGTGATGCTGGTAGAATATTCCTTTTCATTTTCTATATAGTTGAAATAGTTTAGTTGTAGCTGTAGGCGTAGCGATCCCCAATACCAATCAATACTAACATCGCAGCTTCCCTGATTCCTTTCCTTCAAAATTCTATTCCCTTTCACTTCTTTAGTTATTACTAACATCTATATTATCAGAACTATGAAGTTTGGCAATCCCTTTAATTACATGAACATATCACTGATGTCTTTAAAGTTACCTTAAAATGTTTTACTCAACTTATTGAGATGTAACATATTTCGACAAAGACAATGTTTCTATAAATCATTTACATAAGTAATTTAATTCCTCGAAACAAACAACATTCAGAAGTACAAAAAATAGTGACACGAATTTATTTTTACACTTTTAAGCCATCAGTAAAACAATAACAAAACTCTTTAGATTAATTTACATCGATTTGTTGTAAATATAACACTATACGAATTTGGGAACTAAAACTATAAAACATTTCTTCAAAAATCCCATTCTAACTTAATAATTTGAAACAGGTTTTCTGAAAAGCAAAACTCGTTCTATCGGCAAATGTGCAAACTTTTGGCGAGCGGAGAAGAGGTTTCGATTTTGGATCAGACACACCGTGAAGACGCAGGGGTTTTATTGGTTCGTAATTGTACTGGTGCTCTTCAATACAATATGCGTTGCTGTTGAACACTATGGACAACCTCCGTGGCTCACATCGTTTTTATGTAAGTAAAATTTTATATTTAGTACTTTTGGTAAAGTATATTTAAGGATAACTGTAGAGACACCTTAGTGGTCTAAAATCCTAACCCGAGTCCCGGCGCCAATGAAATCGGTAAAAGCAGTTTTAATCCTCATTTACCTCACATTCAGCCGTGGAGGAAACAACAGTAAAAAAGATAAAGATCATCTACACATAGCTCTATTATAAAGCTATTTTTAGTGTCATAGTGTAAAAAAAGAATATACTTTTAATAATTATTAGTGCCTTAGTGTAAAAATAGCTTTTAAAACAATTTAAACTACTAGTTTTAACCACTATATTTAATAAATTCTTCTTTTCTTTTTATTCTACAGACTACGCCGAATTTGTATTCCTCGGACTGTTCATGATGGAAATGGTCGTGAAAATGTACGCATTAGGCGCACGAATATATTTTGAGTCATCATTCAATCGATTCGACTGTGTTGTTATATCTGGATCCATTTTTGAAGTAGTATGGTCAGAAGTCAAGGGTGGCTCTTTTGGTCTTTCCGTACTTAGGGCGTTAAGATTACTAAGGATATTCAAGGTAAATATTGTTGCTTAGAATCTGTTATTATCCATTTGTATGTATGAAAACGAATATGTTACTAATAAGTATAATTTTTATAGGTTACAAAATACTGGTCTTCGCTAAGGAACCTCGTAATATCTCTACTGAACTCGATGAGATCTATTATTTCATTACTGTTTCTCCTGTTCTTGTTTATCCTTATCTTTGCTCTACTTGGTATGCAGTTATTCGGAGGGCAATTCAACTTCGAAGATGGCACACCGCCGACCAATTTCAACACTTTTCCTATCGCCTTACTTACCGTATTCCAGGTACGTGTCCAGGTATCTGAAATTAGTCGTTAAATCGTTGTTTTTTAATTCTATTTTTCTGAGTGGCTTTCACCTGGAACCTAGCTTGGTATCCTAATAGCTCTAATTACATTTGGTAAACTTATATAGCTGAACAGGGCCACAGACGCTTTTTTTTTCCTTTCCGCTGGATCTTCGGGATAAAAGTATATAACATATTTTCCTGTTCAATAACTATGTTCTTAACAAGTATCAAGTCAATCCATCAGCTAGTTTTTGAGTTTTGTGGACAAAAAGATACGGAAGCTAAATTTTTATATAGAAAGACGATGGTAATAGTAATGACTATACTAATAAATCGAATTTGGAAAGACTGTATTACTAAGAAACTTTTCATTACAGATCTTAACAGGCGAAGATTGGAATGAAGTAATGTACTGCGGAATTCAGTCTCAAGGCGGCATACAGAAAGGCATGATTTATTCGCTGTACTTCGTCATCTTAGTACTGTTCGGCAACTACACACTGTTGAACGTGTTTCTTGCCATCGCTGTCGACAATTTGGCCAACGCTCAGGTTCGGTGCCCTAAACCCTTTCAGACGTACTCTTATATATTTGTACAGATTGCCTAAAAAAGTCAGGTCATGTCTAATGAGAATGATTTTGTCGTGTGTTGATGTTGATGCTAACTGTATATTGACGCTGCTTCTCGCATAAATGTTGCTGTTCTGTGTTTCCAGGAGTTAACAGCAGCTGAAGAGGAACAAGTGGAAGAGGACAAAGAAAAACAATTGCAAGTAAGTTCCCTGCTATGTAATGTTAATTACCCCTTTACCTTAGAATATCATTGTTGGTCCCTTTACGCTTCTGACGGTAGTTCATCACTTTTCCATACACTATATTGCCACTATTTTCCACTATACACTATACTGTATACAGTAAACCTCTAAACGGTTGTTGTATGGATTGTCCAATTCTATTGTTTGGGAATATAGTCAAAATTTAATTTCATACGACAACCTCTGTTTCGGCTAATTAGGAATTGGAGAAAGAGATGGGTGCATTACACGCGGTTGATGGAACTCCACCTCGAGTAGACTTAAGTCCTACATCTGCGGCAAGTAGGAAGGTAAAACACGTCGGTGGTGGTACTCAGCTATGCTTAACCGTGTGCATTGGTTTGGACATTGTAAAATATTGTTGCCTGATTTAATTTACATCCTAGATACATGAAGTATTAGTAATGAAAAGGATTATGTTTGTGTATTAAAAATCTATCCAGGAAGGTAAATTAAAAAGGAAATTGATATAGTAAATTTGATTTACGATGAGAAGACACAATCATTTAATTCAACAATATTTTTGTCATTGTCTGAGAAAAGCAAATCAGTGTCGCTTATGTGAGTCGACTTTTGATAGGCGTTAATTTACACTTATCAAACTTTATGAAATAATTAATATAACAGTAGAATAAAATGAAAATATTGTTTTTACTTTACTAACATCTTAATGGCTTACAGGTTCTATTATGCTATTATTTATATATTATTTCATTAGAATCTTTACGCATGTGAATTTTTAATTATTTTCTTTTTGTTAATGAGCGAATAAAAATCAACTTAATTAAAGTCAATTTTTTTATTTATTTAATAGCTAAATAAGAATTATAACTAACGCTTACATTTCTTTATCCATATTTATTTATCTTGGAAATGATACTTATTACACATCTAACAACAAATTAAATTGTAATCCTATAACTAGAGATGTAAGTGCCCAAAATTTTTTTTTGTTTACAATGGATAACATAAATAAACTGATCATTTCAGAACAAAAAGAAGGAAGAGGCCAAAAAGGAAGAAGAAGAGATACCAGATGGACCAAAACCAATGCTGCCATATTCGTCAATGTTTATTTTATCTCCCACTAATCCGTGAGTAGCTTATCAATAAACAAATAAAATAATAGGACGACAAGATCTCATTTCAATTGTGTTTTGTTACAGAATTAGGCGAGGCGCACACTGGGTTGTAAATTTAAGATATTTTGATGTTTTTATCATGTTAGTTATATGTATGAGTTCAATGGCTTTAGCGGCAGAAGATCCAGTAGTTGAAGAGAGTGAAAGGCAAGTCACAGATTTATAATAATTATAATAAAAATATGTAAATTCATCAATAATAAAAACTTAACCTCAGCACTGAAAATCAGCGTATTAGCTTTTACTGTAACCTTCTGCTGAGTTGACAAAGAAAGAGTAGGTAAAAACCTATGATGTACAAGTAGTCAAACAGTAAAATCAAAAATATTGGAGGTTTATATTATACATACATATTTTTTTTTACTATTGATATAAATGAGTGTTGTGTTTGCCAGTGTTGTGTCAAATAAACTTCTTTCTTTCTGTCTGCTACCATACCATAGTCTTGTACGATAAAAAAATGAGGTTCTTTCCCATCACTGTATTCTATATTATACTACTACTTATATCGTGGTAAAATATAAAGTAAAGAATATCATTATATGAAAAAGATTACGTGCTCATCTATATCACTCGCTACCATAATACGAGTATCATAACGTTTGTATGTGTATGTATCACAGATACACGTTTTCAGTCAAAAAAGAGGCTCTTTTTTTGTTTTGTCCATCTCTTTGAGAATGTTCACTTCTACTTTGATTAACTATCCTTTTTACCGAATTTTAGAAACAAAATCTTGAACTACTTTGACTACGCGTTTACGGGGGTGTTCACCGTGGAAATGCTGCTCAAGATCGTCGACCTCGGCATACTGTTCCACCCGGGCGCTTACTTGCGTGACTTGTGGAACATCATGGATGCTGCGGTCGTCATCTGTGCGCTTGTTAGCTTCGGTTTCGAAATCGGGTACGTTCTGAAACATCGCCTCTTCTTCTTCTTTCCTTAACACTTTGGAAATTGTTACTGCTAGTCATATTACTTCGCAAAAATTCGTTGTTAATAATTGAATTTCTTTCCGTTTTAGGGGTGTTAAAAAAGGAGCAGGACAGAATTTGTCTACAATAAAATCGTTAAGAGTATTAAGAGTGCTAAGACCTTTAAAAACTATAAAGCGTGTTCCAAAATTAAAAGCAGTGTTTGACTGTGTAGTGAACTCTTTGAAAAACGTCATTAACATTCTCATAGTGTATATATTGTTTCAATTCATATTCGCTGTAATCGCAGTGCAACTTTTTAATGGTAAATTTTTTAACTGCAACGATATAAGTAAGAATACTCTTCAAGACTGCCAGTAAGTATTATAATTACAATTTTCTATTAGTCTTATTATATTATACTTCATCTAATTAAAGTATTTACATACATTATGATAAATAATACATTTATGGCGCAGTTTATTATTTTAAATAAATTTAAACGTCCATTGATAATGTATAAATCAAACCAATTGTTCAGTCGAATTTTTTGTTCAATGAATCGTAAATATTTAAGAACTCATTTTATTTGTTTAATTATCATTGTTTTGTAAAAAAATAGTTCTCAACACAATTAGCGTACAGTATTAGGTGATTATCGTAACTATTAACTGATATATATTCGCAGGGGGTCGTATTTCGTCTACGAGGCGAATAGTTTGCTGCCGCGTGTAGTCAAACGGAGGTGGGATACGCAAGCGTTCCACTACGATAACGTCGCGTCTGCGATGCTTACGCTTTTCGCAGTACAGACTGGTGAAGGATGGCCGCAGTAAGTTTTTAGAATAAACTTTCTTTGAATACGCTTGGGTAAATTTTTAAATCAATGTAAAAAAGCACAGTTGCGAACCGTGATCTAAGAAGGTTTTAAGTCAAAATTAAACATAGACAGAGTTTCGGTGACTCAAAGAGAGTTGACGTCAGGCAGATCCTAAACTCGACATAATCGCCTAGCCAATATCATTAACAACATTATTCACATGTTGCCTCCACCTGTGTAGGATACGGGTAGGAGAGAGAAAGGACGGAGGATTGGGTCCTACCATCAACTTTTGATCATATAATTAATAAAATTAAATATAAGCCCAAGCACATCACCACTGCAAGACTGGTTTAATCAGCACTTACTGCGTAAATCAGACATAAAATTAATTTAACAAACTGGCGATGGCCCGGGTAAATAATGACATTCAGTCTTCTAACGCCTCAGTCAGTTCCGTGAACATGAACGTTGCAAAATATTCGAAACGTTTAAAATTTAAATTTAAAACAAAGCAATAATTTCGTATAATTAGTTTTATATAATAATAGTATTTATATGTAATAATATTATAAAAGGACATAGATTAATGTGACAATCCCATGTTAAAAAAAATTATATGCAAAGATTTACATATTGCTTTCTCTACCCTTTACTAACTTATAAGTAATCTTTCATTAACAAATCACCCTATTGTATTAGGAAGTTTACAAACATGAATTGCATAGAATGGAATTATTTTCCTATATCACTATGCTACACCACATTTTTATGAAAATTTAAAATAAAATCATAATAATTTACTATTATTTTCACAGGGTGTTGCAAAACTCAATGGCGGCTACGTATGAAGACAGGGGACCCATACAAAATTTTCGTATAGAAATGTCCATATTTTATATCGTTTACTTTGTGGTGTTTCCGTTCTTCTTTGTTAACATATTCGTAGCTCTTATAATTATCACATTTCAAGAGCAGGGTGAAGCTGAACTTCAAGATGGTGAAATAGATAAAAATCAGGTTTGTGCAACAAAATATATATATCGCATTTTTAAGTAGCTTTGTACAACGTCTGGGGATATGCAAAAATTATCTTTATTAAATTTGTTTCTCTGTTCGCAGAAATCGTGTATCGATTTCACGATAGAGGCACGCCCTCTTGAGAGGTATATGCCCAGTAAGCGAGGAAGTTTTAAGTACAAAGTGTGGAGAATAGTCGTCTCTACGCCTTTCGAGTACTTCATCATGACCCTTATCGTCCTAAACACTTTGTTACTCATGATGAAGGTATGTATACAATGTTAAACAATAATTATAATAATATACAGCTTACGTATCTTAAGTATATATCCAAAGATACATATTTGACATTATCATGACACTAATTGAAAAAAAAAAAACCAAGAAGACAAAACAATTAAAGCACTTAGTAACTAATGTTTAAGGTAGAAGCAGGGAAAACGTAACGAATTCACATGGCACATTAATTTTAAGTTAGATTAGAACCAAAGTCTGTGTTGTCAGCCTATTCACTTGGCATTTCTAGAGAGCAAACTTGTTGGTGTGTGAATGTTGCGTAATCGTAAAGACCTCTCTAGCTTGGTGTTTTTTGTAAACGTTTGTACGTCTCTATCAATCAATTTCCATTGGCAAAATTTCCTGAAGTATTATTTTCTATACCGCCAAAAGGTAAAAATTGAATCGGCAAGCGCCTGTACTGCCTCCTGTTCTCATACTAACACCACACATCACATACTCACACATCGACACAATGCATAGTATACAGCGTGGTAAATTCCACCTGTGATGCACACACACACACACACACACACACACACACAATGCAATGTAATGCGCCGTGTTTAATATCCGGCCGAGCCTATCCCTTCATTGTGCCACCAGGATTATTTGTTTTCTCCTATGATTTCCGTGTTCTAATACATGATCCTTTTGTGAGTCCTTGCTTGCTGTAAGTTATTTATGTATTTTATCGTTATATAAATGTTATGCACGTTACGAGAAAACTACCTGCACATTTACAGCACATGGGGGGAACACTGTTTTATTACTTGTGCTTGTAAACGCACAATATATCCAGGATCTGTCTGGCCGCGGCATGCGTGCCATCTATGTTGTTGGTGTTGCATGATGTAACTTAAATAAACTTCTTGATGTTATCAGTGTTAAGTATGTGCATGAGTGTAGAACGGCGAAACAGCCAATATACCATTTGGTGGCTTTAAGCTGCTTCTTGTAACTCCTTTAATAAAATATACAAACTAAAAAGGTGATAGGTTCATGTGTCATCCTTAGTGGATCTTAAATATTCTACGCTTACTTATTTATGTCCTATTATTTGAAAACGTAAACATGTTTATAATCAATTTGTTTAATCATTTTCTGGCATGTAACGTTTAACCTATTTTACGTTGTCTTTCTTTATTTATTTTACTTTTGGTTTAAATAGTACAGGTCATTATTTTAACAGTGAAATAGTACGTTCCTTAGTATATCAGCCGTTTCAATAATGCCCCTTTTGTTTTTTTTTTCTTCCTGGAAATACTATAATACCCTACATAGATAAATACAATTCCATACTTAACATTCATACTTTATCCTGTTGTTAAATCACATAATCATTAACTTACCCATCAAGTAAAATAAATGTATTTTATTGGGCTTTTCCAACACGCATTCACAAAATGGCAGTACTATAATCAAAATGATCTCTACTCGGATATCCTGAAGTATTCGAATATGGGATTTACTGGAATGTTTTCCGTGGAAACTGTGTTGAAAATCATCGCTTATGGTGTCAAAGTAAGTACACGAGAGCAGTATAGCTGACTGACACTTTATTACTAAAAAAAATCTCAAATATATAACATTAATAACTAATACAAATGTACACTTTCTTTTGACAATGTGTTGTTTTCAACATGTAACACGACCGTATGGAAATATTCTTGGAACGTTTTAAGATAATCCTATCCGAACATCCTCTGCTGGTTTCTCTCTAATAATAATATGTGTATCTATTTCTACACTAATAAATACTGTCAACGCATTATGTTTAACGCATGGCCTATTAACGCATGGTTTCCGGTTAAACACTAATATATGTCTAACAGAAAATGCTTTACTAACTGTGCGTCTTAATTTAAGCCTATGTTCAGATTTTCGTCTACCAACGATTTTGAGAAAAGGTAAGTTGTCTTCGCTGTGTCTGTTTTTTCCGTAATATTTATGTTTTCCGTTTGAGGCCTACTGTATCCTGCCTATAACTCCCTGCGAGTTGATTTGCTTTAAACATCCGCCATCTCTGCATACGAAATCCACATATATATGTTGTAACCCTTCGAGCATGTTTGTATAATGGGCTCTGCATGAAGCACGTGCACTAGCCACGAACCACGTATTTAATCAACACAATTCGACTATTGGCTCAATAATGTTCCGATTCAAAACAAAACACACACAAACACACAAAACCGTTACATTGTTATTGTGTGACAAATCAATTTAGCTATTTTTAATTATAGTGGGTAGAACAATGAAATAATTTACCTTGACTTTGTGAGCTAAATGCTAAAAATGAACCAAAGATTATTCAAATACATGCTAAAAGAATTAAGACACTGCTCGATAAACAAAATACGAAGCACTTTTGAAACAGTTTGAAGGTTCTTTAGCATTTAACTTTAATATTGACTTTTCAAGGTCTATAAAATTGTTTGGTCTTGATTTGTGTTAGTTTCACGAGGCTCCACCAGTACTCATGGACACGTTAACATTCATGAACATCGTCTTTACGTTCTTCTTCCTACTCGAGACCGTTTTGAAGCTAATTGCCTTCGGATGTACGGTAAGAGTTTGAAATTTTAAATTTAAGCATATTAATAGCTACAATATCATACATGGAGTTGTAACAATTTTAATGATGTTATACAAAAATTGTTTAAATTCTATGTAAATTAATAAATTATCAATCACCCGATGAGTAAAACGATTCATAACTTTCGTCTATAAATATATTTCATATACCTAAAAAATAAGCTCTAGAGTTTCGTTACTTACTCAATGAGCGATTGTGTCAATTGCGTTTGCCACTTATTTACACATTTCGAAAATATACTAGTTTAGCTTACGAAGTTCAACATTGACTTGAATATGACTAGAACTAATATTATAATTATGATCGATATTTTGGGATGCCGCTTTTTTATTAAAACACAGGTTCTTAATAGTTTTACAATTTCACATCGATTTTGCCTAGCGATTTAATTAATATCGTTTAGATTTGTTGAATATGAGAGAAATCTCCTCGTTCCCATCCTCGATTTATCCTATGTGCAATCCGTGTTTAATACAGAAAGCGTACATTTGTATACAGGTATAGTTTTCTTCTGGTCAACAGTAATATTAAAAAAGTATTATTTTTGTTCTATTTCTACTGCAATATGAATCTCAGAACTTCGCTAGCGAGTTATTTAAAAACTAAATTTTTTTATATTTTAAATAATTTTTCAAAAATAATAATTCATTAAATATGTGTATTTCTTTGTTTTAATAACTTTTGAAAAAGATTTTAAAGTAATTTTTTTGAGAATATTATGAAA
The DNA here is from genome assembly GCA_933534255.1 of Iphiclides podalirius. Taxonomy (NCBI): domain Eukaryota; kingdom Metazoa; phylum Arthropoda; class Insecta; order Lepidoptera; family Papilionidae; genus Iphiclides; species Iphiclides podalirius. Next base: position 4,223,829 of record OW152817.1, on the reverse strand, counting down.
ATATTTTATTATGTTTGCAGAATTTTTTCAAAGATCCATGGAATATTTTCGATTTCATAACGGTCATTGGAAGTATTATTGACGCTCTCATAATGGAGTTTGGAGTGAGTACCTTGTATACATATTTCATTTTATTATTTTTACTCCCGGATGAACTGATTTTCAAGTATCTAATTGTATTTTCTGGAATTTTATGTAAAGGAAATATCATTATTCCAGAGCGACCTCGCTGAAAACTGTGCTGACATATCCTGTCAGCAGGTAAAATTTTATCTTTTGACTGCTAGGATTATTAGTCTAGTACTTGAGTCCGGTTTGTATTGAACTTAGACGAAGTTTTAATATACGAAGGAATTCGTTATTAGTAGAGCTAGATTTGTTAAATTTATTGATTGTATAGACGCAGGAGGAACTACCTTCCTAACTAAATATTTTCCAGGTTTTTAGTAAGCATTGGTTCTTTTGAAAAAAAAAATTCTATGAAAGAAGGAATATAGAAAGTATTTTCACTATATAGTATTGGTGTAAGCTACTTATTTATACACTTGGTACTGAGTAACATTTGTTGTGAAAATAAATTATGTCAGAACTAGGAAATTTAGACTGGCTTAGATTCAATAGTGTAAAGGTGTGGTAGGATATTCAGGACCTACTAGAGCTTTTATTCGATATTGTATTGAATGGTGTGATAGTTTATAGAAATCCTGTGATGTGTTATTGTTACTTATTACAACTGTAGAGTCGCTAGACCATTGACGCTTTTTCTTACACCTTTTTTTGCGTTTGCAATTCGCTTAGTCTTGAATGTTCGGAAAATCATTTTGAATTAATAAACAACGTTAGATTGAGTAATGAAATATGATTCAGTATCATGCGTTGAAGTCGCGGTTTTAAATCCTAGATGAAATGCGTGGTAAAAATTATATCTCACATTTGCCCCAGCTTTTTACAAACGACTGACGGCGTTTCCTAAAAGGTGAGAGTAGAAACTTTGATAAAAGACATAAAGTTGTTTTTGTTTTTTCAAGTAAAGCATTAATGTGTTAAACTTTTAAAAGTATATTCAACAAGCCTTTGTGAATTGCATCTTTCCATTTTTAATGAGATAAAATTCGAACCCTTAGTTATTGACGAGAATACATAATATTAATAGGTATATTTCAAATTTCGTGTAGATTGTGAGAAAAACCGTTCAAATTCGTAATTACTGTACTAGCCTTAACTCGTGTTTTTATCTCTAGTAAGCTAAACGTTAGTTCTTTTTTTATTTATGTTTCAAATGTATTACCTACCTTTATTGTAACACCACAGTTAAATGATAACAGAATTCTATAGTAAATTGATAAACTAGAATCGAGCGATTTGTGCGACTTTACAAGGCATAAGTTAAGTACACGCGAGCTGGTAAATGTGTGTTGTTTTAACGTTTTTCGCATTCCTGACGGTATTGGTGTAGTAACGATTGATTGGATAACACGGCTGATTTCAGGAGAACACGTTCAACGTTGGTTTCCTTCGCCTGTTCCGAGCCGCGCGACTGATCAAGCTGCTCAGACAGGGCTACACAATTCGGATACTTTTGTGGACTTTCGTGCAGAGTTTCAAAGCCTTACCCTACGTGTGCCTTCTTATCGCCATGCTGTTCTTCATTTATGCTATAATCGGAATGCAGGTGTGTTACTTTTGACTGTTAAGTTTTATTCTAATTATGTATCGTTACTCTAAAGAGTGACTGGTATGTGGTTTGACGGTGTAATGCTAGAGGAAGACCGAGAAAGATTTGGATGGACTGTGTGAAGAATGATGTGGCTGTGAAAGGGGTGAGTATTGAGATCACGGCTGCGTGACAAAAGGGCAATAATAATTTGCTTTTTTTACTACCATAATTTAAAAAAGGAGAGTAATCAAATGGAACAGTAATCGAACTAAATTTCGGGTGCACGTAATAAAAATGTTTTTACTTGACATTAATTTACTTTTTTTAAATTAAATTGGAATATAATAAATCAGTAAAGTTGTTAAAATCGCACTGTATCGTATATACGAACATAAATGTGTTTAAAATAAAAAATATTAAATTTAGTTCATATGAATGTTTATACATAAGGAGTAGTCCATTGCACCATATTGATAGAAAGTATGTATTGTATTGTTATTTATATTAATTTTATATCTTATTTATTTTTTATCGCAGGTGTTCGGAAACATAGAAAACGCGCCTGAAACATCAATGAATAGGCATAACAATTTTCAAAGCTTCATTCAAGCACTCATGTTATTGTTTCGGTAATGTACAAACACTTATTGATGACTAATTTTCGATTTCATTATGACATTAAATTCGATTTGAAATACATTAGTTACAGTATATTGAAAACAAATAAGTTATTAGTTATGTTAATAATATAACAAATTATAATAAATGTCATATAGTTGCATTGACTAATTGTGTACAAAGTCTGCACCCCAATTCACTTACCACAGCTATGACTGTAGTAATACAATGTGGAATTGTAACTATTGGTTGAACCTTTTTCTTTTATGTGCGAAGGCGGCTAGTGAGCTGGCGATTCCCCCGATGGTAAGTGATAATCACCGCCCATGGACATTTGGCACACTCGTAGGATTGCAGATGCGTTGCCACCTTTTAATCTAATAAAGTGGGCCCCGGCTACCTCATTCACTAGATGAAACGCAGAAGTATAATACTTGTACATCACGCCGGTCTTCTGTGAGGTCGTAGTACTTCCCCAGACGGCAGGTCCGTCCCATTCGTGATACGGCGTAGGCTTATAGATTTCATCACATCCGTTCAATTTTGAAACATTATGACCATGTAATACTACTGATGCTATTTTATTATCGTTAGATGCGCGACGGGGGAGTCTTGGCCGAACATTATGTTAGATTGCTTAAAACCGGCGAAATGCGACGAGAAAGCCGGAAAGCCTCCTCAAGAAGAATGTGGGAGTACACTTGCCTACGCATATTTTGTTTCCTTCATCTTTTTCTGTTCTTTCCTTGTAAGTATCAATCTTGAAATGTACAAAATCATCTTGTAATTTGTTAACTAACAATCCCTACAGTAAAAAAAAAATACCGGTAATTCTTTTGCCATGTTTTTACAACACACTTGTCTTTGTGATATTAGCTGATGCAAAAGTCCCAAATTTCTAAATTTTTTCAACATGACTTGCTTTTTGTTACCACTTACATCGTTTTAATTTAACTTGTCCAGATGTTAAATTTATTCGTTGCCGTCATAATGGATAACTTTGACTACTTAACAAGAGATTCGTCGATTCTCGGAGCACATCATCTCGATGAATTTGTTAGAATTTGGGCTGAATACGACCCAAACGCCACGTGAGTAGTACTCAATAATTTCAACTTAACACTTGTTTAAAGAAAATGGGATATTAATGCAATTTCTCTAATATTTTATAAAAATTCAGGGGGAAAATTCATTACACAGAAATGTATGATATGTTGAAGAATATGGATCCGCCGTTGGGGTTTGGCAATAAATGCCCCAATAGATTAGCATATAAAAAGTTAATAAGAATGAACATGCCACTAGACGAAGAGGGGAAAGTGAACTTTACTACTACACTTTTTGCCTTAATCAGAGAAAACCTCAATATCAAGATGAGATCTGGTAATTACCCAAATATAATGAATGAAATTTAATACTTATTTGTGTCTTCAATACAATAACCACGATTAAAATTCTCCTCGAAGCTGAAGAAATGGATCAAGCTGATCAGGAGTTGAGACAAACCATTACGCAGATTTGGCCCCTCCAAGCGAAGAAGATGTTAGACTTGCTGGTGCCTCGCAACGATGTTCTTAATGCAGGGAAACTGACAGTCGGGAAGATCTATGCAGGGTTACTTATTCTAGAGAGTTGGAGATCAACTAGGTTTGGTCAGACTGAGCCACAAGGTGTTCCGGTAAGCCACTTAATTAGCACTACTTACTACGCACCGTATTTCTTTTATATCTTACATTGTACTTTCTTAGAAACTAAAGTCGCGTCAAGTTTTCTGTAGATTTAAATGGAGCCAAATTAATTCTATTGGCTACGGACTGTATTATTCTGCACAGATTTTGTAACTTTGAGCCAGATGTAACCCTAAATTGATAGGTAAACTACACTTTTGAGAGTAGCGTTTGTTGCCCCCCTAATTGTTGTTCCTTATATTTAGTTTACAAACTGCCATATAATAGTTAGTTGTATAGAATTTGTGTTGTGTTCCTGTGGATGTATTGTTGTGCAAAAATGTGTTTTATTTATGTAACTACAGAACACCTTGTTTAAACAAATTAATTAATTTTTCTCCATACAAAAGTGTGTCTACGGACACGACAACAATACAGAGTCACTTTAGTTGAAATCGGCTCTGTCGAGTCGACTACATTGGTGGTTTACTTTTCAGGCATTCAGCGAGAATAGCCCTACGGCCAATCAGCCGGTAGTATTTAAATATTTACGGAACGAATCTTAAACTTTCCTGCACTGTTATAGTTTTACTCTTTTATATATTTTTTATAACTCAACTTTTATCGCATCTTGTTTGGATTTTTTAATAATAAATAAAATTACCATAAAGACGTGATGGTTAAAATAATAATAATTAATAGATACATTTTATATTTAAGTAGTTTAGTGAACGAAATCAGTCGAGAATAGTTTAGATATAACATCGCACATTCCAAATTAAACTAGACAATTTTGTGCTCATTTAGCATAACGTTGTCAATCAAAAAAATTAAGGGCATCGTAAACCACGAATTAGTGACCTGTCCTATAGTTGCAAAATTCGTAACTAGAAATTAGAAAATTTTGTGTATGTGTGAAGAGTTCATTTCTTGTAGCACTAGAATTGTGTCTTTTGTAGATTTGATTATATTTCTTGTTTGTGTCGTCTCAGTTTCCATTTTGTGCTTTATTTTCTAGGTTGACGATTTACAAGATTTCTTTCAGTGTTCCTTATAAAGTCTAAATCTATATCAAATAATGTTTAATCTATAAAAAGGCAGGGTTTTGCATGTTCATTTTACTACATGTGAACAATGAAAGTTTTTGTTGTACCTACTTGATTTCGATATATAAACAATTTTATTATTTTAACCTTACAAAATAAGAAAGCCGTCTTTTTGCTTCCTCCTTTGTTCTATTACTTTAGTATTTCCTAAATATTTTATATGTTCATTGTGCATGTCTGAAAAGCGTACTATGAAATCATAAGACAAACTTGACGCAAAATATTTGTTCGTCCAGCAACAGAAAACTATCTCCGGCTTAAAAAGTAATGCACAATTTTCAAATTTGGCACCCAAGCAATTGCTTTTTAAGTTTATAAGTTTTAATGCTAATGTCCTATATATTTTATTTTGTTTTTACTTTCCCAATAATCTTCAGGGTCAAATACAACACTCCTACATTAAACATGTTACGGTTGTGTTCTCAGATCTGCCTCTAGTTGCGTCCATGTTCATAAACATAACATTTTATACTTCCACCGTCCATTCGTTGGAATTCTAAATACACTTTACATACACACGATCCGAAATACACATATTCGTAATGACAAAAGAACTCCAGCGTGGACAAGGTGTGAGAAATGTTTGCGCAACCTCATGTAGGCTTTAGGCGTTAGAGCATTGCCAGCGGTTGTACCCAGAGCATTTACATCGAGTGACATGAGAATGCGCAAGTGTTAGGTTTTCGGGGTGGGTGCGTTATGTGGGGTGCGTGGTGCAGAAGGCGTCCTTCTTTAACTGCCTGCTGGACGTGGCCGCGGGACTTGGGCCTGGATCAAGAACAGGCTCTCTGAGTCAAGAAGGCCCCCTTATCACAACCGCGGAGAGCCACCCAGACGATCCCCATACTTTAGCCAACTTCGCAAGACGCAGTACCAGAAGATCTTTCAAGTAAGTTTTAAATCTGAATGGTTATGTTATCGATCCTTAATTGTTATTTATGTTAAAAGAAACACGTATATGATTACTAGAAGGTGATGGCTGACTTCAATGAAATAAACTAAAGTTTGCCAGTATGTAGACCAGGCGCAAGAGAAACCCTATGTTTTTTTTTTTTTTTTTTTTTCAAATTATCTTGTCATCTGGTTTTTTACTTTGGAGTTCCGCATCCGGCTTAGACACAATATTTATATTACAAAAGCAAGCCATACGACCTTTATTAGGGGATTTGAAGCAAATAAACATTTTAACGCTTCCGTGGCTGTAAATTTTCGAGAACATAATGTTTTTTGCGCAATGATACCCTTATTTTTACAACAAAACATATCACATCGTGTCGGGGCCGTGGCGACACTGAAAGTGCAGAGTTGTAGACTAGCTAAAACCAGAAAATAATGTAACTATTAACATATGTAATAATGTTAGTGATATCAAACAAATAAATGTAAACATGTTATTGTGTATGCATTATTATAGCTTCGTATGATATTAATTTTCTTTCAAATAACCGCATTGAATGAACAAATTTATTAACAATCACTTTCACTTGTTTCAGGAACAATAAAAAGGTGATTACTTACTCCCAAAGGATGAACATGTTGACCCAATCATTATTGTTTTTTACATTTAAAACGAACATTAATAAAAATATTATACTACTACAGCCAAAATTATAACCGCAACTTTTGTTTATGTGCAGTGTTGCAAAATGCCATTGGAAAATCGATTATAACGCCTCCTAACCTTCTTAATGTTCTGGGTTAAAAATGTTCAGTTCTTAAAGTATCCGCTATTGGGTGTGTCGTTTAGAAACAACCATACAGATGCATTCCATTTGTAATAGATAGTTGGTGTTGTTATATGTTAGCGAATCGCTGTTTCGGTGTTTTGTTAGTTAAGAGTTAAAATTGATGGTATTGAATATTGTATGTATTAGCTAAGATTTTAAGAAAACAAATAGGCTAAGTTTTTGGTAAATGACGCTAGTTAGGGGCCTAGACCCACAATGTTAAATAGATATATTGAAAAATGTTATTAATTGTTTCAACTTTACAGATGGTTGTTGATATTTTTGGTAAAGTGATCAGTAATATTTAGGGTTTACTTTTTACAAAAATGTAGAGAATAGAAAACTTTTTAAGTTATAACTAGTATATTCTACTATATTTTGGTTGTATAATGTATTTTTTTTTTGTCTGATGAATAATGAACTAAAATGATTGAATACCTTAGCGAGCACTTTCAGAATCAATACACGAACACTCCAACATTACAGTCATGAGCATTTTTACTAACTAAATGACATGAAAACAGAAGTTCTATTAGAGATATAAATATAATTTGCATGAAATGTTTATAGCATGTTAACATTGCATGGTTTAATAGTTTATCTTGCACTAGCTCTGAGGTTTTGGGTAAGTACGTAATTGATGTTATAGTGCCTGCAGCACAAGCACGGTACGCATTGCATGTTTTGCATATCACACATTTGTGTGTTTGCGTTGGTGTTGTGAAAATAATGCTGATTTTGTAAATATGGGACAGTAAGTTATAACGTCAATATTTTAGACATCGTGTTTATTGCCCCCTTTCCCTTGAGCGACAGAAACATGATCTATATCTAATTATAGGTTCTGGAGCTACAAGATGTTGAGTCGCATCACGCATCCATAGAATCCTTAGATGAAGCAAGGTTACAGCCACCGCACGCTTACCAAAATGGGCATCAGGGGAGATCGTCCAGTTTAAGGTATTCCACACATTTTAATAGTATTTTCCTTTAGTTCCCTTAATATCTTGCACTTATTGTTTGTTTTTCGTTTTATTTTATTTTTTTATTTATAGTGCCCTCAATGATACGACGCAAGAGAGAGTTATCGTATTGCGACGTGGGTATGTCAAATTTGCCCGAAATATGAACTAAATTTTTATATTATTTGATAATACTAACATTTTATTAACAGCATGCTGTATTCGTATAACAAACGTTTGATTAACAGAAATCTAGCCGCATACAAAATGTTTAAATTTTGGTGTAAGATCATATTGATCGCAAAAATGTTTTAAATTATAGTCTTTATGTGTTTTTCTCCAATAATTTAGGTTTTATAAGGCCGTTACTAATTACTGTGATTCATTCTACTTCTTTTTACTAATCCTCCCTTCTTTATTAATAATATGCTAAGTACATCTTTATTGCTACTACATCTTCTGGTTCCACCGATGCTTGACCTCTTTATTTATAAAATGATTATGTCAATTCCTTGGTTTCATCGGGATTCCGGTAAGTTTTCGACCGGTCAGAAATAGTCATTAGTATTTAAAGACATTTGAAAAATCGCAGACGGACTCCAAGCCCGCGGAGGCGTGGCCATTACGGCGGCTATCACCACGACATCGGGTTCTCCGACACTGTTAATAATGTCGTCGAGATAGTCAAACACGAGCACCAAAGACACGGGCGGACACACCGAGCTCCTCACCACTATCACCCACATGGTAGGTGCATTTCACGAAGCTCGTAAATCGCTAAATAACATAAACACAAACTGTAATGTTCCAAGGTACCGTCATGTAAATCTGCTGGTATCTTTGAATTAGCCTAGTCCCTCAATAGCAGCAGATTTACTTTACCGGCTTCAAGCTACTGCAGATATTCAATAATGACGTTTATGACGAAATTTAGAATACCGAGCTATGTATACGCCTTAATCTTCATATAGTATTTATACACATCGAAATAAATAGCGTAAATATTCATTAGCTTCGATTTAATTGACAAACAGTTTTGCAAACATTTTTCTTCTCATAAAGGTACTCTGAAAGTTTTGTGAGAAGACGACTTTAGCTTTATAGTAGATTTAGACACTCATGTTCTGTAGTTGTAGTTTTAAGATCAACAATCGACGCCGTCGTGCTGTTAAGCAACAATTGGTTTAATTTAGAATTAGATTGTATAATCTAGCTATTTATATTGGACCACAAGCTAGTTTTGTAAAAACGTTATTAGTAGCTAAATTTTAGTTCTATTCGATTAATGCTCTATCATATGCTAATTATTTATTGTTAGATATATATTGTTATATAATAGATTACCAGAATTTGTATTTAAAATTTTAGATTAAGTGGACTGAAAATTGATAAAAAAATTTATTCACAAAATTGACCATATTGTTAATTACATGTAAATTTACCAACAATATAACTTAGAAACATATGTTTATTATATTATAATAAAATATTTTGCCTGCTGCATGCTAATATTATTTTGGTGCCCATAAAATAATAGAATGTGACCTGCACCTGATTAAAGTAATGATTTTATCAATTAAAATAAATTCTGATTAAGAGGGCCTGAAGCGCATGTGCATTAAATATTCCAAAATAATTCATGCAGCATGTAAAAGCTTATAAGATTATAAATAGTGCGAATTTGTGAAATTATGTAGATATTTTAGAAAACTTTACCTAAAGTATTGTAAAATTTTAAGAAAATACAAAAAAAATCTTTGTCACAGCAAAAAACTGAAACACCATATGGACACACAACTTATTCCATACAGAACAAGATACCCATTCCTTGATTTTCCACACCCATTTCCACAGCCTTGCCCTCTTTGACAGACACCCAAAAACTTTTAGAGTCACCTTTGTGAGCAAGGAAATTAGGTCGGTAATCCGATGGCCTTAGCGTAAAGCGTGGTGGAAGGTACATGAAGGTATTCCTGACAGCAGGGAAGGAGTGGAGGACGCCGCATCCCACCACCAGCCTGAGCCAGCCCTCGAGGTCACCCAGCCCGCCACACCACACCTACGGTGAGATCCACTCGCCACTCGCCACACACATCGGACCTCACTCACCACAAACCACACGCAATGCGCTTTATTCCGAATCCCAAAGAGCTATTGTAAGCGAAAATGAGCTAGCACCGAAATACATGGTGATGTTATCGATAAATATTTTATATAGGTTCTGCAATATTCAGTTCTAGCTCGCTTTTGAAATCTCCACCTTTATCATTCCGTTCACAGAACATTGCAAAAGTCTAAATTGGAAAATTAAGTGTAATAAAACTTATTTACGGTTCCTCCGTTGGAAACATTTCGAAACCTATCAGGAAACAAACATTGTAAAGCAAAAGGTCTGTCCTTGAAATTGATTGGCTTTTTTGTCACTAAAATGGAACGCCTTCGAAGACCTTTTGCTAATAAGTTTCTATAAAGCTTATTATATTACACGATTATAAAGATTGGCTTATGCGTATTTATGTCTAGCGAAAGGGGCGCTTGCTTTTACGGAGCATATAATTTTATAAGAAAATTGTTTGCACATCTGTTTATGTGAATAAAAATGAATTCATCATTGGAATCCGAATGTTACTTTTTTTTTGTTTCTTCTGCATCGAGCTTCGTGTTCACGGAGAGGTTTCCGTTTCACGTGTCCGTTGATTGTCCAGTCGTGCTTGCCCGAAGGAAGGACGATCGAGTTATTCAAAGAACAGTTTGGGCACCCATAGTTGGAGATCGGGAACGCGAGTGGAGGGAATGGCGGGACCGGTCCTGGGAACGCGAGGGGGCGAGGCGAGGCCGGGGCCGTCAATTGCCCCCAACGCCCACCAAGCCGTCCACGTTACAAGTCAAGCAGCAGCCACCGTTCACAAGAATCAGCCACAGCCCCTCACACGTAACTATTAATACCCTAGTCGAGCAGGCGACGATGAAGTATTCCGCGCCGATGTCACAATGATAATCCTTTTCTTTACAGTTATCGTTACGGCATACGGTGAGAGAGCCCGTAGAGCCCTTGCACGATGAATATGAGTACGGCAGAGAAGTTGAAAGACTGATACACAGAGATTATAGATCTAGGGAAAGGTAAGAGTCAGTTTTCTACCCCATTGTTTGTCATAAAGTTTAATTAATGATCTACAGCAAATATAAGTTTTATTTGTTATGTCATAATAATCTAACGAAAAAATGTATTCTTTTTTCATGCAGGCTGGACCTTATTCTTTCTTATTTATTGTCGAAGTCGACTAAAAACTGACAATATGTACACATTAGAAAAGCTGTCCAGCTGCGTTATGCAGTCAATCTATTCTTACATATTATCAAGATTTTTAAAACTAACATAAATGATGACTCCAACTGATCTTCCGACATAGGGATCTCCTATGGTCTTGTTTATTATGTACTAGCGGGTCGTCGCAGCTTTGCACGGGTGAAAGTTTATTTTTTTGCACCTCATTTTTTCTAGTAATTAATATAGCCTAAGTTACTCAGGGATAATGTGTAACGTTCTAATGATGAAAGAATTGAAATCGGTCCAGAAATTTTTGTGTTTATTCGTTACAAAAATTCAGTACAAATGTTTCCTCTTTAGAATATTAGTATAGATTAATAAAAGCTCCATCTGACCTTAAGACGGGGTTTAACTTAAGTTGTTTAACTTAATCTTCAACGACAAGTCGCACCTTCCCGTATAAATGTACATTTACACGACAGGGTACGAATTCTCGTAACCGCATAAATGAAACCCCGTCAGATCTCTCATGAAAACTCCGTGATGCAGTTGCCAAGGCTTCGAATCCAGGAGTCGTGGGTTCGATTCCCACGCAGGACAAATATTTGTGTTACCCACAGACAGTTGTTTTCGATCTGGCTGTTGGTCCACGTGACATTAACACATACAAATCTTCCTTACAACACAGGATAATGTAACATTACACAAGCCCACATTGAGGGCAATGTTTCAAAGAAAAACTGCTCCCCAGACGGGGCAGGGGCTACGAGGCGGAGCGAGTGCGGACGTACGAGGCGCCGCTCTCGTACGAGGCGGCGCTGGCTATGGGGCGGGGGGGAGGGGCGCGGGCGCTGCCCTCGCCGGTGCCGGCGCCCCGGCTGCCCAACGGGTACAAGCCGCGCGTGCGCCACTCGGACTCGGACGAGGACGACTGGTGCTAGCGTCGAGGCCGCGCGCGCTCCCAGCGGGACGTGCGCGCGGCGCTGCCGAGGCCAGCCGACGCTGCGCCGCACGCGCACACCTTCTGACGCGTCGCGCCCCCCCCTCGAACCCGCCGGACAATTGTTACTCCCCCCTCTCCCCATCCCCCAACCCGCGAAAACCGCCCGCGCCCGAACGATCGCGTTCCCTTCCCTACGGACATGTGAATATGTACAGATAGACGACCCGCGCCGCTCAGGGGCTCGGACGCCCCAGCCGGTACGCGGACGCCGCGTATCCACGAGTATATATCCAAACTCTAGTATTTACAAAAGGTTTTTGGAAAATTTAATTTTTAATTCGCTAAAAATTTTACTCTTTAATTTATATTACGGTTAAGGTTATCGATGTATAAAACAGTGCCAGGCAACTCGGTTTGCGCTAGGATTTTTACATAAATGAAATTATTAGTCTGTATTGTAAAAGTAAACTTTCTATATTAAATTTGCACTACGTAAAGTCTACATTATATATCGCCTGCTGAAACACCTGGGTTGGGGTCCACAACTAGTGTGTGCTTGCGCGACGCTCGGACCTCGATCCTAGTGTTTCACGTTCAAGTTAGACGTTGGAGGAACACTAGAAATTCATCGTCAAACAAATTAATACTAGTATTGTATAAAATATTTACATAGCAAATAATTTTTACTTAGTTAATATTATACTAAATAAATAATTAAACATTTTTTTATTGTATTTGCTGTCCTTACCCCAAGTGCTTTATATCTACGTTATTTAAATTTAAATACAATTAAAGATAAATAATATGGATTGTATGTAAACTTTAAAAATATATTTCCACATTAAATAATTACGTAAATTGTTAAATCGTGTGTAGGCCAGTCAGGCAGGTTTGGTTTTGTTACATTTGATGATTAAGTTTATATATAGCGAAATAAAAAGTTTTTTGTTACAAACTTTGAAAACATTGTTTAGTCACTATATATAGCACAGTTCACGAAATAAATACTCTTCAAATAATTTTCAAAATAAATTACCACATGACAATTAAAATTTGGAAAATACCAAATGTGACAAAAATCTGTTTTAAGTCGCTACTTGTTTGAATCGATATTGATAGGATTAAGTAAGATTTTGTAGCCTGGTTGAATCAAACTTCAACAGCATTGATTCTCCCTAACATTCGTCCAATACTATTGTATTTTGCCTTTTTTTTTAGCAATTATGTATGACATAGGTTCACACCTTTCTATTTCCTTTTTCTAATAAAGAAAATCGTAGACCTCTTTCACTATTTTAAAACCAATCAAATCAATGAAGTCAATCGCCAGGCACAAAATCTATCGATACACAATTGTAATGAATTGGTTTACAGCTTTCCAAAAATGTTGATTAATACTATTTTACTTCAATTCCGTACATTACCATTCCTTAGTCGCATCAAAGCCGTAAACCAATTTTTTGAGCGTTTCTGCTCTGGTGTCGTAATAATACGACACGATATGTTAAATCCATCGCCATGTTTATTCAATAGAATTATCTCGAATTCACCTATTGTATCCTCAATTTATGTTTCACTTCTAAATCATTTCATGATAAGCCGATAAGAAATGTCGGTAATACGTGAAACAATGTGACGTGGCGTTCGCTATACGTATAAAACGGGGGCGACTCAAATGTTATCCGAAGGCTAGACTGATGTACAATCTTTTAAATCTTGCAAAACAGCATCAATTAAATTTTAGCTCGCGTACAATGGGTAATCATGTTGATAGCGTAATACAATACGTAAATTGCAGAAATTTTCAGTATTATCATACCCTAACGAATTAGTAAGCGACCATTCTTTTCTGTGAGCTTGCGCCTCCGTTCGAAATCTTGGGGCAGTTATCGGGAAATCGTCTCATATTTCAATAGCTTGTACACATTTTTTTGCAAATGTGAGAGTGTTTTGGAATTAATGATACAATAGTGTACGAGCGAGGGTAATTTCTTGAACACCATTCACCTCCATTGTTGCGCAAGCTGTAGAATACGTACGACAAAATTGTAAATAAATGATTTTCTGTGATAACATGTGGGAAATGCGAATATTATTAGAACTGTGTGATTGCATAGGAAAGTTATTTATTTGTGAAAGGCGCTGTACGATAATGTTAAAAGAAAATGTTCTTGCGACTTTGATTGAAATTTAACGTTTTTACGCGTAACAGAATTTATCTAAAATATAATCTTACTTTGCACTATATCAGTAATTCAATAATCAATTTAACAATGACTTTAATGAATACTTTAATAATTATTCAAATATTGTTAGGGAAAATATTGAAAAGATTCATAATTCAATCTATAAGTTGCATCCTGTCCATTTCTTAGTAATTTCTAGCTTTTAAAAAACAGTGACTACTGGAGAATTCCTTTTATTTACAAAAACTGTCGTAGTGTACCGAAATTTTGACATAGCTGAAGACATAGATTAATAACAATTTTATTGTGAAAGTATTAATCATTTTTTTTAATCACATAACGAAAATGTATAAAGTTCACGTAGAGTAGATCTTACTTTTTTTAAAAATTTAAATATTTCGATCACCTATATGACCTGTTGACAGAGTAGATATGAAAGCTCTTCCGGATATTTTTCTAAGCTTAAATTTTTTAATTCTTCTAATCAAAGTCGTTAAGATCATAAAACAAAGGCAGACGTCTGTAACAGTAGTTATTTTAGTAGATTTGGATATTATCATTCCCATATTATGACCGTTGTTATTCACCATGATCGTGAAAGAATTATGAGGATAGCTTTTAAATGTGTTTTCTTTTAATATTTTACCTCTGTTAATAGTACAAAGTATATAAGCTTCGAATCGATTTTTACTCATCGGTTTAAATATTGTATCGATTTTGAATGTTTTATTTTGTGTACCGTCTTTCGAGATCGACAATATGCCCAATAGTAATGCTCTGGGGTCACAGGATTGTTGAACTTATTCACTTGCCACTGTTCCATTGAGGTTTGTAAACGGCATTTGAACCAAGTTCATCATTCTCGTATTGCATTCGAACGAAAGCTGAGATGACTTCGGAACCGCGAACTGTTTTGATATTATTACCTTCGACCACAACGCTATCTAATCATTATCCAATGTTTTCACCACAGCGATCGCAAAAAGAATGCGTTTCGTGCATGACTCGATCTTCGATTTCAGAGTTAGATTTCATCTAAATAGTTTTATTGTTTAAAGTGATTGACTCATGAGGTATATTTATCGTTTTTGTATAGGAGTACGGGTATTTTTCGTTCTGTCATTCGTAATTGGGGTGTTAGGATAATACAAGCCGATGGACTTTCGATGACTGATTGGTATATAGTTTCAGAGTGCGTATCGCTTTAGTGTTCGAGACTCTCTCGTAATGACTGCGACGATGTTTCATTGACATACGTGTATAAGAGGTGTAAATATTGTAATATATAATGCGGCCACCGTGTTGAGGTCGCCTGTGAAAATGTCTAGTGATACGTTACTAGTTAATATTAATGTTAGCTAGGTATTCTCGTTCCCAACTTCCTTGATTTACGTTGGGTGTTTCACTGCCTTAAAGTAATAAAGAAAATGTTCGATGTAATAGTTATCTTAACTACTGCAGATAAGAGGCGATTTAAATATCGTTCGTTTAATGAAATCGATACAAGTATGTTCAGCTTTTATTTATATATATATATATATATATATATATATATATATATATATATATATATTTAGATGTCACAATGGTACCGACTCGTCTATGGTTTGTAGTTCAATGAAATTCACGCGATGAGTTATAACATTTTTCACATTAACGCAGTGATGAAAACTACTTGAATAACAACTATGTACATTTTTAATAGCTGTCTTAACTCATTTCGTTTAACTTGAAACAGTTCGTGTGGACAAACATTTATTGGCGTAATTTTATCGATATAACAACGTATAATACTGTCGATGGAACATCTAGATATATATATATATATATATATATATATATATATATATTAATGTAAACTACCAGCAAAGTGACCGAAGTGAGTTAAGTCAGAGTCCTGGTCACGTAATGCCTGCCTTTACTGCGTAATGCTTCACAACAAATAAATTATTATATTTTTAAAATTGGATTTGTAATTATTGTCGCATATTTAGCATAGAAAGTTCATCGGCGTCGAAAGAGCACCATAGTTTTTTTTGGTACGTTCCAATAACTTTGCAATATAGTGCAATCCTATTGATATTGTATTAATAAAGAACCAAACTTAAAATTAGTATTTAAGTAATTTATTATCCTAAAACTAAATACTATACGCATGTTTTCACTATACTGGTAAAATGGTTATGTACAATACGAAGGAGCTGCTGTTTTATATATGAATTCTTGATCGCCTGTAAAATTTTGCAGAATGAGTCATTATAAGAATGTACATTATGAATAAATACAAAAACGAAATTTCCTCGATATGTTGTATTCATTTAGTTTAATAATCATTTGAATTTATAAACTGTAACATACCCATTACAAAACCACATTTCAAATAGATTCATTTTTTTAATATTTAGCTTTTCAATTTATGAAATATATCCGTCGCAGTTGAATACAGAAAACAATCTATTATTTTACTAAACGATCTTATACACTAATCACCGAAACAATGACAAGTCGCTACTAGATCCCTAGATTTAGTTCTTCCTAATCTCGATGCACACGAAGAAATTACTTATTAAACCAAAAACATAAATGATATTTTAAAACTTTTATAATTATACCGTGGTAGGGCCACGCAACAGCTTCTACTGTTGCAATAATGGGCAAGCTCATCCGGGGAAGTACCACGACCTCACAGAAGACGAGTCAATAAAAAGTGTTAAACTTTCGCGTTTCCTCTGGTGAGTGAGGTAACCGGAGTACACTTTTACAAGGTTTTCAACACATATAGGCACAAGTCCTCAGGTATTGCAGATGTCCAATGCGGTAATCACTGCTTTTCGCCTTAAAAACGACTGGTCTAATAAATTACTTTATTGTATCTTTTATTGATATTATGACACCGTGGAATATATCTGACACATTTTCATATTTACAATATTATTGAATTCATTTAACTTGCAATAAATATTCAAATATCGAATAAATAGTTGTAAATAAAGTTCAAACTGTTTTGTGTAAACTTTACTCTGTAGGTAATTGTTAATTTTAAATATTTCAATATGAATGTCGAACAACAAAATTATACAACTGTTATAATCAAATTATACAGTCTAGGTTAGGTTCCATTTTGAGTCTTAACAGAAATTTAAAAGAAATAATTTGAGGCGAATTTTATCATCATTGCAATATGAATCAATTTTTGTATTTTAAAATTAGATGGCTACTGTAGGTACGTATTGCTATTGTGACAGTTTCAAAATTTGGATCCACATATTAAAAGACGAAAACTAAATGGCATACAATTTTATTTAAGAGCGAAAACAAACGTTTTGTACGGGAACAACAGCTTTAACATTGTCAATTTAATCGAAAGATGAAACAAAATTAATTATCTGAGAAATCAGCAATGTCGGTGTCTAAGGAACTGACATCGGCGTCTCGATCACTTGGAATCGTTTCATGGTTCATAGCATTTGAATTAGAAACTTCAGTCATACTATATACGTTATCATTTTCTGGACCTAAAGTAAAAGTAAAGAAAATTATCAACTTATATGTGTCCGTCCCACTGCTGAGCAAAGACCCCATGCGACCCCACTGTGGATTGGCTTAACATATCTTCGAAATATTTTTTTTTATTATCTCAAAATTATTCAGGTTTCCTGATGTTTTCCTTAACCGCAAAGCATGTGATGTCAGCACTTAAAAATAACAATTTCATTGGTGCTGGCACCGAGATTTGAACTCAGGTTGCTCGAGTATGATAATATAGGGTTCCAGGCCCTATATAAAAAGATTGGGAAAATATACACATTTTTTTGCAACTTAGCGTTACAACTTAGCGTGGTTTACCTGATGATAACGGTCTTACATATAGGTCTTGGAACTCAGCAGAATTAGAATAGTAGGGATTGAGTCAATTGTTACAAAAAAATCCAGAGTACACAGAAGAAATACAGAAATACGGAAGAATCACATCTTCGGAGTGTAAGGTTATTTGTGAGACATTAATAACTAAAATGGATTTTAGGGTTCCGTACCCAAAGTAACAGACATGATTTTTTTGCCGTTTTACAGATAATGGTACGAAACCCTTTATGCGCGACCTACTCGCACTTGGGCGGTGTTTCACGCAAGATTTGCAAGACCGTGGCGAGGATAGTCGCCCATAGTTGTTCACAAACCAGCAGTGTTTCAAACGTGTTGATAACGACGTATTGGGCGGTTACCTCGCTCGCTGAAAGTTGAGCTGAATTTATCGACACTGAAATTACCACTTTATTGAATGAGCCTCTATGATTTACTTTATTCGAACAAGCCATCAACTGATACTGGTGCTGCTACACGAGATGTTGGAGTAACTCAGCTCCTTTTTTTTTGTTCCCAATTTTTGTTTTATTATTTACTGTATTATTAAAAACTTTAGCACTTATTGTTACGTTTTTGCTGTGCTTTTTATTATGAGAAATAGATCCCAACATGTACAGGGTGGCTTTTCTAAAGATGCAATCGTTTATTGAAATAAAAACTATGCCATTCTCTTCCCTAAAAAACAGAACTTGTTGACAATGCGGTGTCATTCATAAATGCGTCGTATATATTTGAAACGAACTTGTGTGCGTGTTAGTTTTGAATGATCGCGCGTAAAATAAATGAGTTGCCCAATAAGTTAAAATTAATGTAATTAAGAGTGATTTTAAATATTTGTAATTTTTTTATATAACATTATTTATGTCTACAATTTGAATTAAAATAATATAGGATATACTTAGAAAAGCCTCCCTGTGTAAAAGGGACACTTGTCATCGTGGTTGTTATCGAGAATACTAGAAACTTGTAATATTACGCAAAACAACTTTACCTGTTCGATAAGATATATTTGGTAAGCCGGTTGATGGTATTTGTAGAAATGGGCGGCTACTGGGCTCTCGTAAAAATTCAAGGTTCCCATTGAAAGTTGACGGCTCGACCAACAGGGCCTGTGAACAAAAGTAAAAACCTCTTATTAAACAATTTCTCATTGGCTAATTAAAATAGGACCAAAGGCATTAGGGAAAACCGAAATACCAAAAGTAGCAAAAACATAATAAGTTTCCCCATTTTAATTTTTAAAATGTTTTTGTTTGCTTTTACCCTAGTGGGGTAATAAATAAACAAGAACGCTAGTGCAATCCATGATTCAAAAGAAATCTAAAAATTCAACTTTTTTTAATGTTTGTTAACTCAGAACCGATTTAGCTTCCGCATTGTCCTCCTTTGGTATTGGACATTGGAGTCCAGAGATCCATCCAAAGTCCATCAGAGAACTCATTAACTAAGTAACTGATAAACATAATTTTTATGTAAATAAATACATATTATAGATAAATAAACACCTAGACACTGGAACAACACTATGAAATTCATCGCACAATATTCTAGTAGTGGAGATGAACCCACTGGCGCAAAAGACTGGTCCATTATCCACTACGCCAATCAGGTCAACAAATATAAATAATATTTAACTGAAAATTTTCAGTTAAATGCCTACGATCCAAATAAAGTTACACTTGCGTCGTGGTATCATAAAACCACACAATTTTTTTTGTTACTAGAAATATCTTATAACCAAATGTCAAACGTACAACTTCTCACTGCACTCAGGTCAAACTGTGATGTTTGAAATGTATACGCCACTGGGTTTGGATCCGTGAAAACCGAACGCGACTGCTTCCCCGAACACTAGGCTCACACAGAATTTGTCGAATACGAAACGAATTCAGAGTGGTAGGGCCACGCAGCAGCCTCGGCTGTTGCACAAATGGGCAGGCTCGTCCGGGCAAGTACCACGACCTCACAGAAGACCGGCGTGAAGTGGAAGTATAATACTTTCACGTTTCGTCTGGTGAGTGGGGTAGCCGGAGCCCAATTACGAATTTACTTAACATCAGGTGAACCACATGCTCGCTTGGCAACTTTTCACATAAAAAAAATACGATTGACGAGAACCTCGCTCTGTTGTCCGGACGATGTTTCAGTTGAACTCATCGACGTGTCGCGTCCAGAGCTGTCGCGATCGCTGTGCATTCCGCGGCCATCGCCGGCCCCCGCGCTCGCGCCTATGCCTGGCTCCGAAATGTTACCGTTCACATCTAATTGTGGGGCGACGGTGGGCAAAGGAATGGGTGCCAATGCAGGTGGCATTGGCTCTTCGTCCTATGTAACATAACACTCTTTGTTCACATGTTATTGGTATATCCCAATGTGGGATAGATCACCGCGGCTGACTGGTATTAGGTTTAGTAGGCGATGAGGCAAATAGTTGAAGCCGTACTGACGACTATTAGACGAAAAATCGATGAATTAAACTACGGTTAACAAGTTCTGTTACCGAGTTCACATGACAGCTTGACAAGGCAACAAATAACTGTAGCGTGAAGGAGAGAGAAGTTACTACTTATCCGCAATGTCTGATAGGTCGGCTCGATTTTCCTTGCACGGCAGTCTTACAAATAACTATTTACCGTACGAGAAATATCTTATAACCTAAATATGTACACAAAGTATTGCTAGCAAAAGTAAAAATATAATTTTTTGAACTATTACTTCGTGTTTCTAGGATTGGACTAAAAAAACCATAGCTAATTTATCTCAAAAACTTCTGATTCATTCGTCCGTAGTTTCATTGTGTAGAAAATTCGTGCCCCTCGGAGGGGAAAACTGCCGTTGCTTACACTACACACAAAATTAGGTAAATGCTACTACTGATCGAATCCCTCTCTCGAAGGAGTCAATGAGGACGATACGCATTCGACTTTAGTAAACGGTGGCGTTAGTTCGATAATGCGCTGCGTTAGCACCAGAAAAATGAGATGATTTTCGATCCTCGCGAAGAATCGTTTTGTCACATCTCTAAAGTTATTGCGCTGATCTCGACAGGTCGTATATGGTCATGATGGAACGACAAAGAAGAACTGTTTGAATTCATTACACAACACAATGAAGAACGACATGTATTTGCTGTTTTTGTTTCGCACACAGCTTTCTTGCTGCTTTATTTTGTCGGCGACAATGCAGCGAAATTTCTTTCGACAAACTTGTGACAAGACCTTTCAATTGTTTTTTTCAAAATTTAGGCGCGTCTTAGCGAATAATATGAGCACCACGGCGCGTCTTAGCGAATAATATGAGCACCACGAGTGCTGCTCACACACTGTTAACTACCGTGTGGCAACGAATTAACGCCATGTATAACAAATTAACAGACTTGACTTTTGAGACGTAAAGCGGCTTAGAGTGCAGCGCAAACCGTCCCCCTGTACTGCGTTAATTTCAGAAACGTATTAAATTGTGTCCGGCCTGTACCAGTACCGCTCGCCTTAAATCTCTATCAATAATGAGTCTCACAGATTGTTGTTGCTGGTTAGTTGCTCGAAAAAGCCAGTGCGGAACCACAGTATCGTCATCAACCTGACACGACACATAAGTATCTGATGATCGCCCGGACGTAAACACTTCCTCCGAAGTCTGAAATAAAACAGATATTTCACTACATAGTATAAAACAAAGTCGTCCCGCTGTCTGTGTCCCTACATATGCTTAGATCTTTAACAGTACGCAACAGACTTTGATGCTGTTTTCTTTAATAGATAGAGTAATTCAAGAGGAAGGTTTATATGTATAACTCATGCATAATATAGTAGAGTAACACTCATAATTTTAGAGGTTTCTAATGCGTTGTCGAAAACAAACATTCAGAATTGCACTCGCTATTTAATACGGATATTGTAGACGTCACTTAACAAAACCATAAACCGGTTTACTCGCTTGCTTGTTGCAAACATATTCTCTCTTTTAAAAAGTCCTGTATTCAGTATTCATAACATCAGAAGATGATAACAAAAAAAATTCATCGCACTAGCATATATGGTGGACTAAAAAGTTCACGGCCTAGTTTAGAAAAAAAAAAACTTTCAAATATGTCACATATACAGGACTAGCTGCTGCTTTCAGACAGAAAGAATAAATATGGATATAAATTATAGCCTATTTCTTATTTTGATGCATAAGCTATATTATTGTAGTTTCATTAAAATTCATTCAGTAGTATTTGCGTGAAAGAGTAACAAACATCCATCCATACATACAAACTTTCGCCTTTATAATATTAGTAAGGATAGCACAGAGAATATCTCCTGAAGGGTCTAAGATATAGACACACATTTTCAATGTTCTCTTCAATCGAAGACGTCGTGTTTGAAATCTATCACAATTTTTTCACACTTTTATTTATGTTTATTGATTTTGTTTTATCGTAAACCATCTTGGGCGTTAATATTTCTACACTAGTAGGTACCTGCTATGATCGCAATATCCTTCACTTTTCTCTAATTTGTAAAATCAACGCGCTTGATTTAATTATAAAAACAAAAATGATACTGTAACAAAATTTCGCGCTACTACCACTAAAAGCAAATGAATGACAATACTAACATAAAAATATTTAAGTATTTAGGTCACAAACTTTTAAATCCACCTTCGAATTTTTAAAATTATTTTGGCTACGGACTATTTATAACTTACTGCCCGTCTTACTTCTACACAATGAGCCAAACTTCCAGTCTCCGAGTCAATTAAATTGACGTAATCTGGCTGATCACCTATCATTTGTTCATTTATTGAAAATCCGCTGAAACCTTGAACATCCATCAAACCTCCAGAATTCTAAATATAAACATGTGAGTTCTTTATTTGTACATTAAAATTTGTAGAAAAAGTACGAAAAGATTGTCGACGCTGTAGAAATCGAACCCACGTCGTCGGCAATCAGCCGTTTAGCTTAGTGGCTAAAGCGTCAGGCCGTGAGGCTAAACGGCTGATTGCCGACGACGTGGGTTCGATTTCCACAGCGGCGACAATCTTTTCGTACTTTTTCTACAAATTTTAATGTACAATCTTAAGTGCAGAGATTAGCACATAATAAATTTTAAATTATTTTATTTGTGTTGATTTATAAATATTTTAAAACAATAAAGTAATTGTAATGCAATAAAGTAAAATAACAGAGAGTAAACATAAACAGAGTTCCTTATTTGTATTGCAATATAATTATTTTAAGACAATAATATTGATATAAATGACCCTTTTATAGCTCACCGGAAAACGTGATTGGTCGTTTCTTTCAAATAAATCTTGCACCGATCTCTCAGGCGGCGTAAAATTTTTATGAGAATCTAAAGTTGAATTTTGGTCATTATCAGCTAAAAAATATTCAGAGTAGCCAGAAATGGAAGCGAAGGACTTAAATGAAATCATATCTACTTGTACTGGTTTTGGTCCTGAATCACATGAACTAGCAGCTGAAAAGCTAGCGAGAGGCTGATTTGAAGGTACTTTTTCACGGATAATACAGTCTTCTTCAGTTATTTCTCGATCGCCATTGCTGTCAATAAAATCTAATTTTTCTTCTATTATTGATAACATTTCATGGTACAAATTGACGGAATTATGATTTACTTTTTTTGTCTCAATGTCCTCAATTGACAATTTTTCATTTCTTAAAACTATTTCTTGATTTTCTACTTGAGATGACTGAGGGAAAGGTATATTTTCTATGAGTGGATGCGTTTTATACGTTTCCAAAATGAACACTTGGTTTTGTGGATAGGAATCTACATAACTTTGGGTATCAGTCATAACGTTATGCATCGGATCAGCTAATAAAACTGTCTTACACAAAGATACACTTGATAGACACACATTTACATTATCTTCACCTTGCTTTGATTGCTTCTTATTATCGGAGTAAGTATTTCGAGGCATAAGAGTGCTTTTCGATGGTTCTTGTTTTCTTTCTTTATTGACTTTAAAATGGCAGTTTGATGGCTCGGGATTATTTTCCTTATTATCAAACACAACAGTTGATTTTTTGTGATAATCTTTATTTTTCCTTATCGAGGAAGATTTTGTAGCGTTATTTAATCTTAAATTGCTTTTAGAAGAAATAAATTTTCTTTTTGAATCTTTATTTTGTGGAGACAAATGCTTAATGGTAGCTATGCTGTTATTAGAGGAGCATGAACTATTTCCGGACTGTAAATTGGATTTATCCTCATTATTATTTAATTCTTCAACTATTAAACCTCGACTCTCGTTGTTTTTTCCTTTTTCAACTTTATTACGAAACACAGAATAAGTAATTTTATGACATGGGTCACAAATATACTTCAATAATTCCTTTTTAATGTCCTTCGTTCCAGGATTGATAAGGAAGTCATCATTTATGACACCAATTTTGTTCACTTCAATGATTGGATCAATGATTTTCTCGAAATTTTTAGATTTTGACACGCATTTACGACTTTTTAAATATTGCGGAATATAATTCTTCTTTCTTGAGTTAACTACTTTTTTCTTTTCTTTATCAGAATTTTGAGGTGTGAAAGGCGTATCAACTTTTTTCAAAGCCATTTGCCTACTTCTTGTGTATTTAGATAAAACGGGGCTAAAATAAAATAGTAAAGATGATTTTTAGGAAAATTAAAGGTAAAAATTAGATAAAAATGGTAAATTTGAAAATAAACCGACCTTAAGGATATTTTGGACATTGCCTGTAATATAATACTATATATTTTAGTATAATAGAAGCAAAAAATAATGATTCTAAACAGGGACAAGCAAATTTGTTAATCAAATATGTACCTTTATTATTTTCTTTTCAGGACATTTTATTGGTGTGCTTGATACGAGTGGTTTCTCAATACTCTGGCTCGTTATATTTAGCCCCTTTAACTTTTCAGTTTCAAGTTTTCTTCTACATTTTCTGTAGTTTATATTTTTAATGCGAGTCTTCTCAAGAGATTTTTGCATCAAAATTTCTTTATTGTAGTTTATCGCTTTAGTGACATTTTGCTCGGGATTTTTCCTGATGTTTATTGTATGACATGGATTTTTCTTTATAATTTTCAGGGCAGAATGCTGCCATTTTCCTTGATATAATATATCTTCACAAATTATTCTATTTTTATAGCTGTTAATTATTATACCGCCGCATGTAAGTTTACGCTTAACATCTTCGTTGGAGACAGAAATTTTACTATCCATATTACCTTCTTTATTTACAACAAGTATAATATTGTCAGGATCAATATTTGTTGTTGTTTTCTCAGAATCTACGGAGTTGGAAATTCTGCTTTTTACATTATAATTGTCATAAGAAGGGTTATTATCAAATTCGGCACAGGATACTGTCACCCCCTTTATATTAGTTACAGATTGTACTATATCTATAAAATCATTTTTCGGAGTTGACTCAACTATCTCTTTGAAATCATTATTGTATGTTCCAGTAGATCTATCTTCATTCAATATTAACGCAGCGTCAGAATCTCTTATTTGAATGCCATTTGACTTTACTCGATAATTCAATATGTCATCGTCCAATAAGCGATCATTACGTCCAGGAACGTTAAATTCATAACATTCTTCACGTCGTTTTAGGTTGGATGGAAAGTTCTCTTTATCACCATTCTTTATCACGCTCGGAATGTTGTGCAGTGACGTAGTTGGAGATAAAACTGGACTTAAAATCGCATCAGAACCGCATTGCACATCCATATTTACGTGTCGAATACCTTTCGATGTGCTGGGTTCGTTAATATCTAAAAATTGATTAGAACGACTATACAGAAGCTACCTAATATTTGATTGCAATTTGGTTCATAGTTATACTTTAAAATGTAGCTAAATCACAAAGTCAAAAATTTATGAGTAATACACGAGTACGTATACTTAGTATGTAGTAGGATCACGAAACAGACTTCGTTGTTGCGTGAATGCAAATCCGTGGGGAAGTACCACGACCTCACAAAAGACCGGCGTAAAGTGAAGCTATTATACTTCTGCGTTTCGCCTGGTGAGAGAGGTAAACGGTGGGCCCGTTCTTTATTAAAAAGGTGCAGCGCACCTGAAACTCTACGGGTGTTGTTTCAGGTGCGCTGATGTCCATCAGAGGCGAATATCACTTAACATCAGGGAAACCACAAGCTCGCTTGTTTCTTCTAACATGAAAGAAAGGTATACCTATATAATTTTAGACATGAAATAAGAAGACAAGGTCACAAGTTATTTCTTCTTCCTGCCATTCTTTAAAGCTGTTTTTAGCCTTCACTATCCATGCCTAACCGAAAAATCTATTATATATACCCAAGGTAGCGAAAAGCATTAACTTTACCTTGTTCCTAATCTAACGAAAGGAATAAAGTGTTTATTAAAAACATTAAAATGTTTACCAAATAGAAACATGGGTCTCGATTCCGCACTTCCTGTTATAAGCAGATTCTTATCAGACTCTTCTTCATTTAGTGATGGTAACAATTGTTCACTTATTGTATAGCTACAATCGAAAGTATCTGTCGCAACTGTTCGGCGAAGAGCTATTGTTTCACTCTTTCCATCCGTAACAATTTCTAGAAGGCAACTGTTTTCCGTAACTGCTATGGACTCCTGGCATGGCTTGAATGACATCATGTTATTATTATTATTGGATAAATCAAGTCTCAAAGAATCGAAATGATCTCTCGTATTAGCCTCTTGTGGGCAGAAATTTATCAAGTTATTTGGAATCTTAAAGGAAATGAAACACGAATTATTATTAATTAAATAAAACATACACACATAATTATATTTATTAAACGAAAGGAGTTAAGGTGATAAAACTCTTACAGGCTTAGTAAAAGATCTAGTCAGACGATGTTGCCTTATTCTTTTCTTTATCCCAATTTTGAAAAGTTCATACTCGACAGATGAAATATTGTTCTTTAATAAATAACACAAAAGGTTTTTCTTTTCGATTATTCCTTTTAAAATTTTTTTTCTATCGTTTCTGCAAATGTACTTTTCATTTATTTTGTTATCCCTGTTATTCAATCTTTTACTCCTAGCTCGTAGAACATTTACAGAATGGCAGTGGTTATTAACTTCTTTGCTCGTTCTATTTGCTTTTTTGGATACATTTCGAAGATTCATATTAATGCTAACATCCGTATCACCAGAATTGCTGACACCAAAGTAATTCCCAAGCTTACAGTGTTCCTTCGTAGCAGATTTCCTTTGTAGAGTCTTGGTGTTCTTGGTTTTGTTTCTATCGATTCTTGTGGAAGACGAACTGGTATCGTCGTTATAATCAAAAACTGGAAATCATCATTAATATATAAATGTCCACTCGGGAAATAAACAAATAAGTACATTATTTTCCACTTACTTCTTACTAACTCATTACTCGTAACGCTCGAGTCGTCATGAACTTCTACGTTACTATGTACATATCCATAGGATTCTTCGATCAAATCATCGAAATGATCCATACTCGCTGAATGTAACATTTTGTATCAATTATCAAAAAAATCGTGGAAAAAGAATTAAAAAATATTTTAATATTATTTTATTTATTTCTACAATATCAATACTTCTAAAATTATCTTTACCTGTCGGCTGTATTAAATGGCAATACTTGTCAACAATTTCCTTGCTGTAAAAAAATATAGAAATAAGAGATATTGAATTTTGTTTAAGTTGTATCTAAAGTTACGGATAAATTGTGTTGCATTTTAGATCACGCCTTGTCACTTGTCTGTTCTAATTAGCATACTATGCCGGCCTTAGCCCTTGATCAAGTTAGAGCGTGATTGTCTTTCAGCGCCCTTTTTTCGGTGCTTTCATTTGCATAAACTGTAATTTGACTTTCTCATAATAATAATAATAATAACAGAACACTTATCGAAATAAATCAAGGAGCTGTAACTATTATACAACTGATTCTTAGGCTTTGAGAAAGTTTATACAGTATAGTGCTACGTAGTTAATTAAATTGGAATTTTGTGTTAATTTCAATTAGTTAATAATAAAATCTGTTATCTATGTAGGTATTGTAACAACTAATTGAAGAAAAACACAATGCCACATCTGTTACATTGATCTAAATCCAAAAAAAATAGCTGCAATAATTACACTCCTGCTTCCTCAACATTAACAACGCTCCTACTAGTATATAATTAAATTAGTATTTGTTGTTATTTTCAATTAGTCACTAAATAATAAAATCTGTTTCCTAGTAAACTAAACTCGCTCCGCGTTTCTCAAAAGGCAGCACTAAATTTATATTGTATGTTAAAATTGTTTTTTGCATTAGTTTTTAGCGCCTAATACCTGGTACCTAGAGCGACCGTTCCTCTGGGCCGGCGCTGTTATAGCATATCATATTGCTACGCAATGTTTTAAAAAAATCTGTCTTCCATTTTTTCCATGATTAAATACTTCGTATATACAGAAACATCAATTACTTACACTTTTTTACTATCTTCTGCTTTTGGCAGCTGGATCTTGTCAATTGTCTGTCCCTGTAAATCTGTGTAGAGGGCACAAACGGTAAATAATTTAATCACCGATTTGGATACTTGGATTAAGAAGACGCTGCAGACTTTCCAGATGTCAAACTGTCCAATGGTCAACTACTGCTACCTGTTATTAAGTAATTTTTTAATCTTATGATTGGCTACTCTGCGCTTGTGCCGGAAAAATTGTTTCTCACCATGTATGGGGTCCGGTGGAGTGACATGGCATTTCACAGCACCCTTATATGATTATAATACGGGAGCCATATTCCACAGACGACCTGGCTTCAGTTTTATTATCTTTTTATCTGAGAAGTTGTTAAGCGAGCTGGCAGTTCACCTGATGTTAAGTGAATACCGGTGGTATTCATGGACCCATGGACATCTGTTACACACGAGGGTTTGCGTTGACCTTTTTTATAATCTCCGGCTACCTCACTCACCAGACGAAATGCGAAAGTATTATTCTTGCACTTCTTGCGCTTCTGTGGGGTCGTGGTTTACTTACCCGGGCGAACCTGCCCATTCGCGCACAGCCGAGGCTGCTGCGTGGCCCTGCCACAGTTAAAGTCGGTTCAGTTTAATACAAAGGCAGATTTCAAATTAAAACCAATACAAGTGTGAAATACCGCCAGACCTTCACACAAAACACTCAATATCTTTACTGCTGCATTCGTTCTAGGTTCATTGAACCTCCCAAAGCTAAGATTTTATGAGATCACAATTAATATAAACACCCGGATTTTGGCGACATTGTATATTACAATATTGGCATCGCCCCGTTCGGTGAATGTCTGCAGTGCGAGATGGTATTGCGAACATTTGATCAGAGATTTGTGACTAAATGCTTGACAGAAACGTTTTCGTACCCTTCGATTGAACGGTCAATGGATTCCTATCGAAATAATGCCGCTTCCTCCTCTCTATCGCCCTCTCGGTTAACGTTAGAAGATCCAACAGTTTAAACTGCAGCCAGGAAGCGGGCGGCGGCGTGTCTCGGCCGCCGCTCGTCTTCAGCGCTAGCTTCATAAGTCGACACACCACACGGTCCAGCTCCGTCGTGATGTCCTCGTCGGCAGTGAGCAGGGTGCGCAACTTACGCAGTTTACAGTCGAGGGCGTGCTGCAATCCTTTGCCTACGCGTTTTGGTATATCTCAATAAAGGCTACCACTACTCGGCTACTTGTGCAAGATGGTTATTTTCTAACGATTTAAATTATTTGTGTATGGATTGTGGTAGCAGAGCAGAAAAGTAGTGGATACGGTGCAGACGTATAATTTCTTCGACTTAAAATGACAACTTGTGATAAAGTGAAGGAAAGGAAACAGCTTGCCATTAGGGTAATGTAAAAGCAAACATTTTTAGGGTTCCTTAATCACTCTGTAAAAACGCAACCCCTTTAGAATGACTTTATTGTAATTTTCTGTTCCTTTCTCGGAAAATAGTATGGTTGTCAATTGGTAATTTAGGTTTTGTAAAAAAAGATAACCTTAAACAATATGACCATTTCTATTCCATCATTTTATACTTGCAGACCCACGCATAAGAAAATCTAAAGGTTTCTTCCCTTTGACTCAAACAGTAATATTTGGCGTAATTTTTACTTAATCACTTTTTACACTTTTCATTTAACATATTAACTAATTACATGAGTAGCAAACAGCTTACATATTGAACTAACGTTACCTAATATGCCATTAATATCATTGTACTACTGTCCACAAAATTATTTTAAATTAAATTATATCTATATAAACTAAACTACGATATCCAGGCATTATTACCGTCATATCAAGACAATGACCAGTAGAATGATTGTCGATGTGACGAACTCTTTATACATGTATGTAAATAAATACGTAAATCCTTACATTACAAATATTGCTCCGTACAAAAACCTGATCCTATTTAAAAGATATTAAAACAAACCATAAAACTGCGACGAGACTGCGCTTCCGTTCGAGTAAGAGGTGGAATGTATTTCAGTCACATCCCACTGCAAAATAATATTTAAAACACAATGGAAAATTCGGACACTCCTTATAAACTAGCCATCGGCCATTACCGTCCA
This sequence comes from Iphiclides podalirius, assembly GCA_933534255.1. Taxonomy (NCBI): domain Eukaryota; kingdom Metazoa; phylum Arthropoda; class Insecta; order Lepidoptera; family Papilionidae; genus Iphiclides; species Iphiclides podalirius. The sequence continues at coordinate 4,193,257 of OW152817.1, read as the reverse complement.
TGGCTCAATGGAAAACTAAATTCACAAGTATAGAAATGTTACCTATAATTATTCCCTTTTGCTTAGCGCGAATCAAATGCAAAACGATACGTCATTAAATTTATAGAGAAGTAGAAATAGAGAAAATTCAGTCTCATTACGTACGGTCAGTTAAATAAACATGAGTCAATGTTGAAAAAAATGAAGGTGCGGATTTTTGTGAAGTGAATTGATTCAAAATCATCTAACTGTGAATCCAAAATGGAGACCGTTTCTCTATAAGAACGGTAAGTTTATATAAAAATACTGAAATTTATTTCATCGTATTATGCTCCATAAATGTCCTTCAATAAATGTTATATACATCACTTTAAAATTAACAGTGCAATAATATAATACATATTATCGACCACTGGTGGAAGGTATAAAGGTATTATATTATTATAGAAAGTTTAAATCTTCAAAGAAAAAATAAAATAGAAATATGAATTTAATACAACTCACTTCTGATATTATGGATGGGATACTGAATTTTAAATATGGAAAGTCACAAAACTGTTGAGGTTACATTTAATAACAATTGGTTTCATCTTATAATTTTAATTTTAGTAAATAGTTAAGTCCTAACAATATTAAAACTCTAAGATTAATTTTAACAGTATTTTAACAACTTATATTATAATTATCTATCCTAAGCTACAATTTTTGTTTCACAGATTATCTATGCAATGTCACCAACATCTACAAATTCAAAATTTCTTCTTACATCTGAGATGGTGTCATTGTCTTGCCATTCGATCTCAGGTGTTGCCATAGAAACATTTTCAATTACCAAACGCGAGTGGATAACAATATTATCAACCACTTTGTACCCGTTCCACTCAAGAAGATCTCTACAAAGAAAAAATGAAAATCTTACAAAATAATAACTTATGAAATTTATGATTCTTATACAAGTTAGAAACACAGCAGTTTAATCAAATAATGTACATATTACATAGATCTTGAGATAAAGACAAAGTGGCACTAGTGTATTTAAAAGACAGTAATACAAAATCTTATGTAGATAATGATAAATTAATTTGTTCATATCGTGACTATTTTACTAATGGTACTTATGGATCAATATCAGTGAGAGGCATTGGTGCCCCTTGGTGGCCCATTGGTGGTTCAGTTTCACACTAATATAAAATTGTACCCAACTCTGACTGTACAAATGTCTTAAAATAAATGTACCATTCATGACCCAAAATTGGGTCATGGTCTTGTCATTTCTGCACCTGCCTAGTTTCTACCCTAATCATCTGTGACAACAGAGCTCGTGAAATTCACTTTCACACCACTACCTCAGTGTAGCTTTTTTCTATGAAAGGGAAAATTCATTCATTCATTTACATAAAAATAACTTACTTCACTTTATTTTGATCACTTGTAATATGTTCGACCACGCCCATAAGATAATCTAAAGGTATTTCCAATTTATCCGTGCAAAACACGCCTTCATCTGTGCACTGCGAATCTATCAGTCGGTTAATTTCATCTGATATCAGATCTATGATCCGGGTTTCATCTGATTTTGTCTGGACAAAATAGAATAATATTAGTCCATTTCAGTTAAGCGTTTTATATGAGGAATCAGCATTAACGAACATACAACATAAATATATATTTCACTGTTACCACATAGAACACAATTCAATATTAAAAACTATTTTTTTTACATAAAGAAATTATAAATAAAATCGAAGTAAAACGTGTAAAAAAAACAAAACCACGCATTTTCAATTTGATTTTGATGAGCTCCCTGATGCTTTTGAGTCCAAGGTCTATAACCATTGTAATTAATATGGGACATGAGAGCCAAAACATACCCAATGCAATTTTTTTTATCGGTGCATAAATGACAGAGATTTCAAATAACAAATATTAAAAATTAATATACATCAACAACCAAATTGAGAACCTCCTCCTATTTTGAGGTCGGTTGAAAAGGTAATGCTATCCTTTTTATAGAATGTGTATTAAACTCGAAAGCGTCACAAGTGAACCATGGGAAAAGAAAGACTATTTTAAGCAAGAACAACCAGACATAGTCTAGTTAATAACCAGAGCAAAGTCAACAGCTTATTGAATTGTCACTTGTTATGTAAGCTTTTTTTTATATTTAGGTGAAATGCAAATCTGAAATATAAATCTCAACTTTATTAAACGTTTAAAAGAAAATCGCCGATTGTATGTAATAAACCAATGAGCTATATAAATTATAATTTATACTTACTTCAAACGGATAATTGTAATCTCTGACAATCTTGTAGTATTGGTTCCAGTATGGAGCATTATCGCCCCAATTTATATTACTCCAAATGCATGTGTTTTCCTTGCGGTCAACGGTGCTTTTGTCAAAGTTGAGCATTTTCGTCAACTGTTGAATCTCATCCACTACTTCCCTTGTGTGGATAATAGAGTCAGGTTTATTCTTTGCCATTAAGTTTTGTGTTGCTTTGGAGAACTTTTTCACTTGCAATGTTGAACAGTTCAACCTAAAATTTAAGTTTAACTATATTACTTACATATATTTTGCTATAATTTGGTTACTTGAAAGAAAGAACTCTTCATTTGATATCTTTTTTTTTTATGTGACAAAGTGGCAAACAAGCTGGTTCATCTGATGTTAAATGATAACCGCCGCCCATGGACATTTGCAACACCCGTTGCAGATGCGTTGCCACCTTTTAATAGTCACCTCATTCAACAGACGAAACGCTTTTACTTCATTCAGGCCGGTTTTCTGTGTGGTACTTACAAGGAAGGACCTGCTCATTCGTGCAACAGAGAACACTGTTGCTACCAACCCCTACCACAGTTTGTCACTTAAATTAAAATATTAAAACAAAAGATACAGAAAAAAAATTATTGTGACGTCAAATTGGAACTCCATTTCAACAAAAACAAGTTGTTGTGCCAATTTGATAGGCATAACAAATGGAGCTCCATTTGATGATCATATCAAATGGAGCCTAAAGTTCACTTCAAGAAGAAAATACTAATAATATTATTATTTAAAATGAGAAAAAATACTAGTAATAATCTCTGAAAATGTTGTACTATTGGCTGCAGTATGGGGCATTACCGCTGCAAATTATTATTCCAAATACATGTGTCAACAGTGCTTTTGTCAAAGTTAAGCATTTACATTATATTACATTATCATATACATTATTATATTATAGTACATTATCTTATAAACACATAAGATAATTATAATAGATGATAATATGATAATAATACTAAATAGTTAATAATCGGAAATACATCCTAAGGGATGGCACCGTCGACATCTGTCGAGCTTGTCGCCATCCCGGGGAGTCACTTCGGCATGTTATCTCCGGTTGTTCCATGCTTTCTAACTCTGAGTATCTGCATAGACACAACCTAGTAGCCAGAATCCTACACCAGGAGCTCGCTCTGAAATACGGCCTCGTGGATCGGAAACTGCCGTACTATAAGTACTCTCCGGAGGCCGTGCTCGAAAATGACCGCGCCAGGCTCTATTGGGACCGGCCCATCATCACGGACAGGACGATTGTCGCGAACAAACCTGACATCGTGGTGATGGACCGGGCACAGTCGCGGGTATTTTTGGTCGACATTACCATTCCGTATGACGAGAACCTCGTGAAAGCCGAAACAGATAAGAAGACAAAGTATCTGGACCTGGCTCACGAGGTGACCGACATGTGGGGGGTGGTGTGCCGACCGAAATTATCCCGATAGTCGTGTCTGCGAATGGGTTAATCCCAGTCAGCCTCTCCAAACATCTGAGGCGGCTGGGACTCCGGGACGGATCGCTCCAAGCTCAAATGCAGAAGGCGGTGCTCCTCGATACCGCCCGCATCGTCCGCCGGTTTCTCTCCCTTTCGCCCTAACCCTCGGCCGTTTGGTCTCCCCTGCCGAGGGCTTCCGTCTGGTTGGGTCCTATTTATATATGTATTATATAAAATATTTATTTATATATATATGTTTATTTTTATCCATAATATTTATTTTATATATGCAATATATATATATATATTTTTATTTTTATTTATAAACCCAACCAGACGAGAAAACAAATGAATATCCCCGTATAATAATAATAATAAGATAAATAGGCGTAGGGACGTGACGACCACATCGCCCGCCGGCGTAACAGTTTAAGTGACAAAACTGTTGCATCGGCGCAATCAGTCAGCGCCTTGCCAATAGGTGTTTGCGCCGTGCCTAGGCAAAAGTGGTGCATAGGCCCGTCTGTACGTTCGGCCACACTATAGAAAACGGTGCCGGTATGGGGGCGTCTTCCGTTAAATGACGCCCTAAAATATAATGGATGATGGACTTCCGAAGTATGCGCATAGGGCCGCTGCCTGGGGGCCGCCAGGGCGCGTCTGGAGCTGGCGCTGGACGTCTGAAATGAATCAGAACGCAATGCGGGCGTATTTTAGGGCGAAAGGGAGTGAAACTGGAGGGTTTGCGTATCGGTCAGCCATCTTTAACCGTCACCGAGCAAAACCTAGCAGACAGAGTTCGGTACATCATGCGCTCAAAAATAATTGATGATGCCGAGCTCGAACGACTTCGACGTGAGGCTGTTCCATCATCGGATGAGAATGCAGTAGCTGGAAATGCGACCCCGCAACCTGCGGATCTCGTAGGGTTACAAGTGGAAGCGGAGGCCGCGTTTTACCCCCCGGCTCCTGTAGATTCGTGCGATGATGGAATAGTCGCCCAAGAAATAGAGCAGATGAGAAGTATATTGGAGGAGGCAATTCTGGAGGTGCGCGAAACGCCTCTCGAGTATCGACCACGTCTCCCCCGCATACCCCTAAGTAAGCGGAGTCGGTCTGTCATGAGGTCTCTTAACCCGATGCTGGCAACCTATTTGGAAGCTAGCCGGGATCTTTGCGATACGGACTCAATTCTCTTTGGCGCTGCACTGGCAGTATGCCGAATCGTTGGCGCCAAACTTCCCAAGGCTGGACGTGCTACCAGACCAGGTAGCACTATCCCAGCATGGAGAAGAAGAATTGAGGACCGTATCGCAAAGGTAAGGGCCATCATCGACAGGCTGATAAGCTTCAGGTCGGGCAATAATAGGCCCAGAATTGTGCGCACCGTTAGGATGGCGTTCGCTGGGACCAACATCAACTTGTTCTAGCCGGATATTACGCAAAAACTAACGGACCGCATAGATGACCTGAAGCAGAGGATCGCTGCTTGGGGGAAGCGGATTCGGAGATATACCGAGAGGACGGCGCGGTTTAGCCAGAATCGCCTCTTTCAGAGTGACCAAAAGAGGCTCTGCAAATCTTTGGAGCAACCAATGAGCTGTGAAACGGGCCAAGGACCGGACCAGGCAGACACTGTCGCTTTCTGGCGCAGCCTGTGGTCAGAGCCCGTAGACCACAGCGAGGGCCCTTGGACACAAGTCGTGGCGAGCCAATGTGCAGATATTACACCCATGGACCCCGTCGTCATAATACCCGACGACGTATCTGAGGCAGTCCGTAAAGCCCCAAACTGGAAAAGTCCGGGACTCGACGGCCTGCATCAATACTGGTTGAAGGGGTTCGTGGTGTGTCATGCTGTGCTCGCCCGACAATTCCAAGAAGCTCTCGATCAGAGGTCACTCCCGAGCCTCTTTACTACTGGGGTCACTCATTTGGTTCCTAAAGATCAGGTTACCACAGACCCGAGTAAGTACCGCCCCATAACGTGTCTACCTACCATCTATATTACACTGACATCTATTCTGAGCATGAGAATCACCCGGCATATTAATATGAATCGGATTATGTCTCGTGCTCAGAATGGATGTCGGGGCGGTGGTCGTGGAACCAAGGAACCAATTCTCATCGACGCGCTCATTGGCAAAATGGTTAAACGCAACCGTCGGAACTTCTCCGCCGCCTGGATAGACTATAGAAAGGCGTTCGACTCGGTGCCCCATACATGGCTAAAGAGGGTCCTCGAACTGTACAAAGTAGACTGTACAAAGTAGACTGTACAGTAAGAGACTTCCTCGGGCACTGTATGGGGCAATGGAGTACGATCCTTTGTCATCTAGGCGAGCGGATGACGGCTGCGGAATACCGGATAAGGATACGACGGGGTATTTTCCAGGGCGACTGTTTGAGCCCAATATGGTTTTGCCTCTCCCTGAACCCTCTCAGCGTGCTACTGGAGGGCTCCGGGGGAGGATTTCAGCTTCGGAGAGGAGGGACAAAAGTGGCCCACCTTTTCTACATAGATGACCTCAAATTATTCGCCTCCAATCGCTCTCATTTGATGGAATTGCTTAAAGTCACTTGTGATTTCAGCAATTCTATCAAAATGGAGCTTGGGACGGATAAGTGCGCGGTCCTCCATGTCGAAAGGGGTAAGGTCGCTAATACGGAGGGCATAGACTTATCTATGCCCGTTAATATAAGGACCCTCTCTGAGGCTGAAACATACCGATACCTGGGTATGTCACAAAACATGTGTATTGATGAGGCTGGCATGAAACAGTCAGTTCGTGACGTGTTTTTTGCACGCCTGACAAAGGTATTTAACAGCCATTTGTCAGGCGTGAACAAGGCACGCGCTTTTTAACGGCTGGGTCATGCCAGTCCTCATGTATACCTTTGGCATACTCAGGTGGACTCAAAACTGAGCTCAACGCCCTGGATCGAAAAGTCCGCACAACTATGACGTCCCACAGAATGCATCATCCGAGATCGTCAGTGATGAGGCTGTATCTGCCGCGGAGGCATGGTGGGAGGGGCTTTTTAAGCGCCCTCACCATGCACAATCGCGAGGTGTGCAGCCTCCGTAACTACTTTCTGGCGAGATCGGATGAATTAATCTACACGGATGTCATTAGTTGTGATAAAGGACTTACCCCTCTATCCTTAGCCAACGAGCAATGGCAGGACCCGGGAGTACTGAGCGTTTCCGACCGAGAGCGTATGGAAGGAGAAAGAGCTCCACGGGAGGATCTACAAGGCTCTACACGAGCCTTTCGTAGATACCGTTGCCTCCCTTAACTGGCTACGTTTCGGTGACCTCTTTGGGGAAACCGAAGGTTTTGTCTGTGCAATACAGGATCAGGTTATTAAGACGAACAACTATCGGAAATACATCCTAAGGGATGGCACCGTCGACATCTGTCGAGCTTGTCGCCGTCCCGGGGAGTCGCTTCGGCATGTTATTTCCGGTTGTTCCATGCTTTCTAACTCTGAGTATCTGCATAGACACAATCTAGTAGCCAGAATACTACACCGGGAGCTCGCTCTGAAATACGGCCTCGTGGATCTGAAACTGCCGTACTATAAGTACTCTCCGGAGGCCGTGCTCGAAAATGACCGCGCCAGGCTCTATTGGGACCGGCCCATCATCACGGACAGGACGATTGTCGCGAACAAACCTGACATCGTGGTGATGGACCGGGCACAGTCGCGGGTATTTTTGGTCGACATTACCATTCCGTATGACGAGAACCTCGTGAAAGCCGAAACAGATAAGAAGAGAAAGTATCTGGACCTGGCTCACGAGGTGACCGACATGTGGGGTGGTGTGCCGACCGAAATTATCCCGATAGTCGTGTCTGCGAATGGGTTAATCCCAATCAGCCTCTCTAAACATCTGAGGCGACTGGGACTCCGGAACGGATCGCTCCAAGCTCAAATGCAGAAGGCTGTGCTCCTCGATACCGCCCGCATCGTCCGCCGGTTTTTCTCCCTATCGCCCTAACCCTCGGCCGTTTGGTCTCCCCTGCCGATGGCTTCCGTCTGGTTGGGTCCTATTTATATATGTATTATATAGAACATTTATATGTATATGTTTATTTTAATCCATAATATTTATTTTATATATGCAATATGTATATATATTTTTATTTTTATCTAGAAACCCAACCAGACGAGAAAACAAATAAATATCCCCAGTAAATAGTTAATAATAACAATAAATTACATAGTGGGCTGCAATGTAAAGTTTAACATGGTTTGCATATTTGCTGTATTTAATATTAAAACAAATGTAATTTTAATGAAATTATCAAGCACTTCAAAAAACCTTCAAATAAACGATTATAATAAAATTTTGAATATCAACACCGTGTCGCCGCTCATAGGGGGTTCGCTTTTAATTAAATATACTTGAGTAACCTCAGTTCAATCCCTGGTGCCGGCACCAATGAAATCGACATATTTTCTGCAAAAAACCCTGCACTTAACTCTCCGTACAGAGGAGGCCTACGCCCAACTGTGGGGCGTAACCAGGACCTAATACTTTGCTTTTTTACTTTACATTATCTTATAAACACATAAGATATTTGTTGGCTTGTATGATTGGATGTATGTTTAATAGTTTCATTATTCAGAAAGGCATTAATATAGATCTCTCACTTTACTAGCACTATTCATCAATTAGTGTTAATTTGCTGTAATATTGACTGATTATAAATTATATTAATTGAAATTAAAAATTATTTATGAAATGAAGTATGCAAATAATGAAAAGTCATAAAATATTAGTCATTTTTTTCAACAATATGGATATTGAATGCAGCAAATATAATTATTGTAGCTTTCAAGTGTAGAAAGTGACTTAGTTGTAGAAAGTTTGGAAAGCGATAACTTTATAGGCTCTTTTAATAATCAAGCCTACTTCTATGCATAATGACTGATGTTTTTGCTTCTAATTCATAGACTTCATCAAAAACAGAACTAGCTTGGGACATCCATATCCCATGGGCTTGATACGGCTCCCTGGGTTTGGTAGGACCATGCATGTTCTCGAGTGGTTTATCTTAAATGGGAGGAATGTCATCAACGAGCTATCGAGGTTTTGTATGAACAGTAACCTCGATGGCCATTGACTATAACTGGGGGCTGCCTTGAACGAGAGTACTTAATAGTATTTCATATAGCAACATAATAATAAAATTTGTCCACATACCTCATTTTGAATTGAGATATTATATAATGACTGTGGAACATTAGTTAATTCAATCAAACAAAGCATTTCCTAAGCATTACATTTTAAAATGGCAAAAAAATGTGAGTATTAATTAAAATAGAAAAACCTGTTAGTGACATCCTCCATATCATACACTCTGTTTAAGGTTTGCCTTCGTGGTGCTAGCATATTTGCAGAGATATCTTCGTCAAACATGAGATAGCTCCTACCAATCTCTTTGTCCAAATTGCACTGTATTGTATTGTCTCTATACTCCAGGGTCTCCAGGGAAGACGAGGTTGTAACAACAATTGTCATGCATGATTGTTTCTCAGTGTAGAGAAGTTCGGAAAAGGAGTTGGTGCTATAAAGGGTGAGGATAGGGTGAGGTTACTAAGAGGACACAAAGGATTTGGCAGTACAAAGGAAATGAAACTGCATGACTGCATTGTCTATAACCAATAACAATCCAAAACCCAACTTCTCGCAATAGAGATCAGAGCATGTGTCCAAAACTATCTTGGGATTTCAGGAAAACTATGTTTAAATTAAAAATGTATACTAACTTAGCTGGGCCGCATATCATATTACTTTCACTTATAGCTTCTGCACATTCCCAACTTTCTTCCATGTCACTCAAATTGCTTACATTGGGGCAATCTGAAATTTTAAAAATTTTTAGTAATGACTTTTTTTAAAAAGAAATAGGAACAAATTTACCTTTAGTAAATTGATATTTATAAACATCATATATTGAATCAAAAAGTTTTGATGAATTTAACAAATTTTTATAACACCATAATAAAAAGAATGTTTCAAACAAGTCTTTAAATATTACTGTCTTATATAAAAGATGAAATGTCGTGTGATCTTTCATATTTAATAAATTGAAAGTATTAAACTAACAATTTACAAGCTGACAGTGACCAAACTTATGTGACATCAGGACTTCTAATATCTCACTCCATTTCATGAATACTGTAAAGTATTCAAATGCCAGGAGTAAATATAAGTAATAGCAATAAAATCCATAAGGTTGTTTTAAAAGCTGTGACTAGATACTTTTAAAATAAAATTTATACTTTTCTCATGAAAAACGGTCATGAATGTATTGATTCTGTTTTAAACGCAGCTGATGCTTTGTACAAACTTTCCTGGTTAAGATGTCATTTTGAAAATGCCTTGTTTTGTCTTAACAAACTTACTTTTTACTAAAGCTAGGCTATCAATAGTTAAATCTTGTTGCTTGTGGTAATCCCTCGAAACAAAAAGTGCTAGCTGACTACAACAGCCATGATGTAAGGTTCCAGGAGGACCTGGTCCAATGCCCTTACAGGTAACAGTGTAATTTGGGTACCGAATCACAATATTGCTGCACCTGTAAAAATAATTGCAATGCACATGTCACTAGTAGGGCTACTTGCACTGCCTTATTTATATTTTAATGAAGTATTATAACTTAAATATTAGTGCTTTACATTTAATTAAAATATAATTGAAAAGTTGCCGTGATAGCACAGTGTCTTCACCTTTAATTTAATATAGGTACTTGAGCAACCAGACTGCAATCCCCATTGTCAGCACCAATGAAATTGTTAATTTTAAGTGCTGACTTATTAATTGCTCAGCGGTGAAATAAAACATAGTATGGAAACCTACATATTTTCTAATTAACAATTTAACAAAAATATTTCAAAGATATGTGAAGTCTGCCCATCTGCAGTGGGGTGCATGGTGGACTATGCCCTAATACCCTCTGTACAGAGGAGGCTTTTGCGCAGCAGTTGCATATGTAGACTGTTACTTTACTTCGTAATTGAAAATGGCGCACCAATCATTAAACTGCTCCCTTGTCCATTCAAACAAATGATCCCATCTCCTTAGCCCATTTTTCTCCATAGCTTTGAACAGGATATTGAAATCAGCATTGGGTGTAGTGATAACAGCTATATGAGGTTGAATGAAACCAAAAATGTTATGAACCAGCCTATCTAAATCATGAGGCAGCATGTGCTCTATCATCTCTATTGCTACAACAGCATCACAACCAACAAGCCTGTAGTCTGGATCAGCTGCGTTTCCTTGAAATAGCTAAAAGAAAAGGTTAATCATGATAAGAGATAGATAAATTTCAAATCATCAATTTTCTAAATAGTAAAAAAATATTAAAATAAAAAATATTCATTTTTATAAATGAATAATAAAGTTTGATTTCTACATTTGTTTCAGTAGATTCTAGGAGATATAATTTTTGACTATTGTGTATAAGATAGAATTATTTTGTATTTTGTAGCATTAAACAGGAATGAAATAAAATGAATGAAATGAAATCTTAAAAACTTACAGTAATTTGTAATGGGTTCTCTCGCTTGGGTGCATAATCTCCATGGAAAATAAGGTCTGAGGAGCAACGTAATGGCACAGTTTCAATATCTACTCCCAAAATATATTTTACCCCAGGAACTTCTTTTAAGTACTTGATAAAGCTCATATCGTGATAACCAAGGTCAACAATCTGCAATAAACGATTATTTTCACAGCACATTGTAAATTTATCTGTAATCAAATTTTTTCTCATAATTTTAATAATGAATGAATTAGCAAGGCAATAGAACAGATGTCTTTTTCCGTACTAATAACAAATTCGTCAATTGTAAATTTTAGAGCTTGCCATGTTTTTCTAACAAACCTTTTCTAATTTGCCACACCATCTTTCATCCAAAAGACAGTCATTAACAGCAGCATACCGTTGAGCATACATCGGTGGAAAGAAAACAACCCCCTTTTCATCATCAAATTCAGCAAATACTTGTTCTTCAGAGTCATCGTCATCCAAGTTATCGTCTTTATTTTTGAGTGAAAAACTAAATCGCTTATAATATGGTCCAATCAAACGTTCCAAAACAGTCACCAATGACTCTCGGAAGTATAGCAGGGTCTGCACAGCAATAATCATGATGAACGATTTTGACTTGGAGATTTGACAATAATTTCACAGTTCAGCAAATTATCTTCTATCGAAAACGAAAGAAGCCGCCAGTAATGACGAGATATTCACATTTTTTGTTTTGTTTTTGTTTTTTCATGATTTGACATTAATATTTTTAAGTTTTAAGTCACAGGTATTTAAACAAAGGCATTGACTATATACTTTGTCTTTGATTATATAGTTGGCAAGAGTATAATAAAAAAAAAGGATTTTGTGAATCGGTCCACAAATGGGGGAGAATTCGGTGAAAATACATAAAAAATACATACAGTAGAACATAGAAACTCATCATTTTTTGAAGTCGGTTAAAAACAAAGGCTACCCGTAAGCAGTAAGCTATTTTTGTGTAGTTTGCTATTATTCCGATGGGTCTGACAGATTCATTGGAACAGATCCACATGCAGTTGACCTGCGAATTAGGAGAGATAAGGCTTGTGCACTAGGACAAGACATGGTTACGCCCACGAAAGAGAAAAGTCGTTTGCTCTATTCAGTGATTACGCCGTCGCTTCGCTGTTTCTTCGTGATAACTGTTAACGAAAGGTGGACGACTCGATTAACAAAGGGAGGCATGACACAATTCTAGAGCCCCTCAGATGGACGTTCGAAACTCGGCTTGATACCACGATCAATGTTGGAACCTATTCAGAGGAAGTAATGAGGACAAAATTGCGATTTCATTTTATTCACAAGACATAACTAAGTCAAACAGTTTGCGTACGAAAACAATTAAATTATGATAATTAAGTTATTGAAAAAACACAAAAAGTCAGATTCTCCATGTATTGTAAAAATATAATTATTTTAATAAAAAGCGTAATGGTCTTTAATTGTGTAGTTTTATTTAATTAAGATTTGGTAAATTTATTTCAAATTTAGTAGTTTTGAATTTCTTCGATTGATAATTAATAGGGTTATCGTTTCTCGCTAGTTTGTTTTTGAAACACTTACCTCTATCCTAAACCACGTCACGCCCTGTGTGCTTGTTACTGCGGTGCATATTTAGTTGAACATGGAAAATATGTAATCCTATCGTATCGTACGAAGTATCGTGTGGAAAGAAATTGTCCTGCTTAAAATTCAACGAAGTGAGTCTAAGGTGCAGAAAGCACTGTAATCTTTTACTTCTAAATTTTAAATAAGACACAAAGATATATATTTCAATCGGCATATTGGCATTCTCTTAACCGCTGTTCTTAACCACTGATGATTCTTAACCTGACAATCGTCTCGTGCCCGATAACTGCGTCACGTCAGTGTCCTTCACTGGTACGTAGATTTTCCTTAGCACTTTCTCTCGAACAAAGAAAATTTCTGTTCATCCTTCCGGGTCAGGGTCTAGGTTTCACAACAGTCCTGATTATGGTTCTATAGATGGCTAATTTTGATTATTTTGTCTGTCCTGTTTTGAGAGGTAATCGAAGATCACAGATAGGTAAAGCTGTCAACACCATTTATCATTTGATATAAGTATATGGTACGTATACACCATATATCCACGCGGATATTTTCTAGGTTGTCTTGAAATCGCAAGGTATTCAGTTTTTCTTTAATTTACAAGCATACATGTACTAAAGCGATACACTGCTTTTCTGATATCAGTTCATTGACGTTAAGTTTTCGTATAACAGTTTCCAGTACTAGATTGAAAGGGATGGATAAAAGTGTATTTCCTTGCTCGACTCCTAAGTGCATTTCTAACGATTCTGACATATCGTTTTGGATAAAGATGACTGATTTGGAGAACTTCAAAGCTTTGCTTTTAAAAGTCGTACTAGTTTGCTTTGTATACCTAGTGTTAACCTGTTAGAGAGTATCTCCGGACGCTTTACACTGTCAAAAGCTTGCTTGAAGTCAACACCACATGTTTATGTGGTGCAACTCGTATGCTTTTTACAGTGTTTGACGCATTAGATGCATCAGGTCCACATTGGAACGATTAGGTAACTGAATAGGCTGAATACAGAATAATAGCCAAATATTCGTTGCAAGTCTAAAAATAACCTGAAGGATATAGGTTTATTTTTAAAAAAGTTAAATATTTAATATGTGTATTGATCGGTAATACTGGTAAGGATTAAGTACTTAATTAAATTACTTAATCATTATCAGTATTACCGATAAAGTAACATAATTTAATACAATTTCAGTAGGTATATGGGTGACCGAGATTCAATCAGCGTTATTTTATGTAAAATCGTTTTTTGTTACGGCTATTCGTATTTGGATAATGTTAGATAGTGCCATCTCCCAAAATTATTAAGTACCAGTAAACTACCATCCCATAGTAACATTGCAAGTCAACAATTAGATTTAATGAAAAAGGCCGTATTATTAATAACTCGGTAAGTAATGAAAAAACGTGTTTTATTATCTTATGTGTTTTTGTTATGTGTGACGTATAAGTCTCCTAAAAAGTATATTCTTTGGTTTCAAATAAACATGCCGTGAAAGTAACCATTGTAAACTTCACTCTTATTGACTGGTATCTATTGATTCGTTTTACAGCCGGTTTCGCTTATGTAAATGAACCACTATTGCGAAACGTTTAATCTCCTTTAATTGATGATTAAGTCTGAATGAATATTAACAAATCTTTTGACCTTACAAACGTGATCTTCAACATTAAGTTTCTAAAGAAATATTAATTAGAATAACGGAAATTGGTAGCATAATTATAATTACAAAACAAATTAATTCGCATAAGATATTGGCAAGGTAAATATCAATTTATTATTGATCCATTGCTTATTTTTGAACTTGATGTAGACGTTTTTGGTTTAGATCGAAAGTTTTCAACGCTGAACAGTTCAACTATTGATATCATGGTTCATGGTTTATAATGTCATTGAGATTAACATGTTTCTGATGTGTTTTTAAGAAATTTGAACATAGAAATAAAATTTGAATATAGAGTTCATAAATAACTTTGCTTGTGTAAAAGCACAAACTATATTATTAAAACGAAAGTAAAAGCTCACCAGATGTGTTAAAATCATTATCTAAATTAAATTTCAAACAATACAAAAATCTTTATTGAAACACTAATAAAATTAATAAAATTAAATTTATATTTACGTATCGAATTCAATTTACTTTGCCAAAATATAAGTGGCGAAGTATATATATTGCCACTTATTTAAATATATCCTGATACAACTTATTTATAACTAGCTGTGCCCCACAACTTCGTCCGCGAGCAATTTAAAATAAATAAAGTTTCTAAAATAAAAGAAGCCTAAGTTACTCCTTATGATATCAGCTATCTGCCAGTGAAAGTCCCGTAAAAAATCGGTCCAGTCGTTTCCGAGATTAGCCGGAACAAATAGACAGACAAACAGACAAAAATTACTAAAAAGCGGTTATTTTAATATTACAAACAGACACTCCAATTTTATTTATCTGTATAGATGAGGTCATCTTTATAGTGGGTACATTGATTTTTTTTTTTACATTACTTTAATATTCCTGTAAAAAAACTTTGATTTCCAGATAGAACAGTAAGAAATAGTCGTAAAATTTGGTTAGTTTGTTGCTCGATTTTAAATACTATATTAATATTATAAATCAGGTTACACCAATGTAAAAAAGCTTTCACGGCAGAAAAGTTGCTGGAATAAAACCTTGACCCAAGCAAATTCTTTGAAATTACGTATAGTACATACAAGAAATACACCATGCCGACAGATGTTACGTAAAAATTATATAACTCCAAGTGTTAAATGTGCGCTTAATATGTGGCTAGGAAAATTGTTACATTTACACATAGCATAAGTTGTATTAAAGATAAGAGTAAAATCTTTCCACGTTACATTAATAACTTCAATGTCACGAATTACTTAAAAAATTAATTATTTATTAAAAATGTCTATTAAAATTTTATTTGTATTACACTAAAAAGGGTTTCATCTTTATTCAATAAATAACGCTGGCTCATTTTTTTTACATCATCTTATTGCTTTCAATGATATAACTTTCAGCACATTCGTCCATCTGTTAAGATCTTATTTGAATTCGTATTGTTCTGCAAGACACGTGTAAAAAGTGAATCGTATAGCTGTCTGCGTTAGTGCATGATGTAATGGCATTTGATAATACTAGATGCCTATTTTAGTTCCGGTTGCAAATATTGTACATAACAGTTTTGTAATACATCACACATTTATGCACTTCGAACGCCATAATATACGTAAGTTCATCGGTATTGAGACAGTCATAATTTTTTCGAAAGTAATCACGTAAAATTTTACGTTCTGGTAACATTTATTAACGAATCGATGGGAATAAAATTAATACATGCATCAGTAATATACATAATATGTACGTAATTCATGTAATAAAATATGTGTTTAAAAAATGTACAAAAAAAGAATTTCTCGTTGTATGTTATTCCATTTTTGCAAAAAGAAAAAAAATTGTAAACTTATTGTACTTTACTTAGCATTGGAGCACAAACTGGGTAATGCACAAACAGCAACATAAATTATATGTATAGCCGTAAGTTTTTTTTGTTTCAACAGGCTGGAGAAGTGATGGAACACGGAAAAAGGACATAAACTACGAGAGGGCAACCAACATCATGACTATGTAAACGTTCATACATTGCACAGTTTCTGTTTTAGTGTTTTTATACATTATTCTTCTGTACGTGTTTATGTCACTGAACTCCTCCTAAACGGCTGGACCGATTTTAATGAAATTTTTTATGTGTGTTCAGGTGGATTCGGGAATGGTTAAGATTTTAAAATTTATTTAAAAACTTCACTTCGTTTATGTGTTATGTATATAATTAATAAATTTTTTCATGAAATGTAATAAATCGTGTTATTCAATAGTAATACATTGATACCTCTCATAAAAATCATGGAGACGGAGATCGATCAATTTTATTGAATTAATAAGTTATATCTTTTACCAATAAATATGAAGACTCCTTCATCATTAGCGACTTTTACCACCGGTCGCCCACGAGGCTCGATGTTGAGATTTAAAATTTCCATAACGGAAACGACCAAACCATAAATGCATCTTGCGTTTACTTGCGAGGTGCGCCTTTATGTGTCGTTGATATTCCGTACCTTCTGCACCGCGTCGGGACAATAACGGAACTCGTGTTCGAAAATGACGCACAATTTCGATTTTTCCATGGTCACAAATTTCATTCGAACTGTCGGATTTATGAACTACTGATATAAAACAAATGTCATAGCTTTGTTATAAACTAAATCTGAATTTACTATTATAAATAGGTAGAACAAGAGATATCGATTTTCGTACTAACCACTGCTTCCTACTTGTCGTCAATTTCGTTGATAAAATAAATAAAAGGAAATTAAATAAATATACCTACGTGCACTTTTTGTCGACTAAATTGTATACAATTATATTTATTATTACATATTATAGAACCATACTATACTAATATATACTACTGCATTACACTTTTTAATGATTGTTAGTTAGGGATCAGAAAAAAGCCGCTGATCTGCGAAGAACCGGCGATAGAAACTCAGCGGGATATTATTTTACTAATTATTTTATAACAATATTATACGTTATACAAATATATATCTACATTAATTAATTAATTTATTTATTTATTTAAAAATTTAATTTATTTTAAGGATAAAGTTAAGGCCAACTTAATGCTAATAAGCATTCCCTTCGAGTCAACCCTGGGAGTTGAGAAAGTTTGACGCAGGTGCAAAACAAAATACGCGAAATAAATTAAAGAAAAATAAATAAAAGAAAACTTACATAAAACCGAAGGATAAAGTTGGTGACTCTAACAATCGACAAAATTGGCATAGTGACATCGCAGCGTTTTCTTAAATGATACCTTGCTTGGTGCGTTTCTGATGAACTGAGGCAAAGAGTTCCGGAGTAACCTGAATAGTAAAAGATTTATGTGATCGAGTTCATAGTTTTTCCAATTCACAGCATAAACATTTGTAAGAAATAAACATAACAGAATTTACAATCTGTTTTCCCGTATCAAAAGTACATAACGAGTCTCGGAGACTATTTTAATATATATTTATAGAGAAATGTAGTACAAGACAAAAAACTAGATCTTTTATTCAACGTATTACCCGGTTTTAGAACGGATAAAACCTAGGACCTTGTAACAAATCATTGTACGAGCTAAATGTACACAAATAATTTGACGAGATCAGATACGTGTAATTATTGAGATATTTAGTTTCACTTAATTTCGGTGCGTACTTTTATTGTTTTTATCATTTTTTTGAAGCATAACGTCCAATTCAAAATCTCTTGTATCATATTTTTAAATTTTATTACCATTGGACAAAACCATTTTCCAGATAATTACGTATATTATGTAACCATAAATAATTTTTTGCCTGACTTTCCAAAGGAACAACAAAGATATGTTATGCGCAATTAGATTTTGTAATGGTCCGATTGTAATTTAAAAAAAATCTTATACTTTCTACATGCATTTAAATAAAAAACACTAAAACAGTCCCACAAAAATTAAATGTAATTTAGAAAATAATATATTTACAAAACCTATAATTTGTTTGATATAAATTTGGTATCCATTAACAGGATTTATTAAGTTGCTTATTGCCCCTAACATTTTGAATCAGAATACACGTTTGATAATACACATAGAAGTCATCACCAACATCATCAGTCCATGTCAATGCAAGCTATACATAGGCATAAAGTAAAAGTAAAGTAAAGTATCAGCCTATACATGTCCCACTGCTGGGCAAAGGCCTCCTCCGTACAGACGGTATCAGGGCATAGTCCACCACGCGGCCCCACTGCGGATTGGCGAACTTCACATATCTTCGAAATATTATTTTTTTTATTATTATTTCGAAAATATGCAGGTTTCCTCACGATGTTTTCCTTCACCGCTGAGCACGTGATAATTCAGCACTTAAAATTAACCATTTCATTGGTGCTGGCAAATATATTAAATTAAAGGCACGGACACTGAGCTATCACGGGTCTTGGCATAAACATAATGGAATTTTAATCTGAGCCAAAAATTCGCAACAAATCATTCAAATATAATTTTGCACTGACTTCGTTTGGATTAAAATTTAAAATGAAACTTAAATAACACTTTTATTGAAAAGAAAGAAGCAGATAATAATTGAACTTTACATTGTTAATACATAAAGTATCAAAATGAATTAAAAGTTCCAGATATCACGCCTCTCGAAAGTTGAATAACATGAAATTTAAACTAAAGTATGTTGAAGTGAACGGAGACTATGTACTAGACGTCGCATTACGTGCCTCGAATGAAGAACAAAAAGTAAAGAAAAATAAATAAATAAATCACCTTCAAATTCCTTCCCTGTCGCCTCAATCTTATTATTGAGTATGATTCAACAATATCATCTTAATTTTTAGAGAATGTCATTTTCGGGTTACATTCGATTCATAAGCTATATATTGACCCAAAATGAAGTAGGTACTTCAAATATCAACTGGACTTTTCCTGCACGAGTTTATTATGCGCGACGCCACACGAGAGTTTTAGGAACAAACAGTTAACTTCATTTAAGTATGGTTGGTTAGGGGGTCATTTGTATGTTTTATTTGTTTTTTATATAAAGGATTCTTATATTATTTCAATAATAGAACCAAGAGAGGCTGTTTCGTTAATTTTGTGCCAGTGTATAATCTTACAATTGAAAATAAATAGTCTGAACAATTGATTAAAAAGCTATGGCCAGTGATCAAAATCAACCAAAAGGACTCTGGGAAATGGCAACTTGTTTGTTATTATAAACAATTACTTACGCACAATTGTCACTTAGTGAATGAAGAAGAAAACAGGGGAAGGAAAACAATTTTCGCTGAACATATCTGAAGTTCACGCGAGTGCTTGTGTTGTTTCATCTGATTTCGTTTATCGTTCAGCTACTAACATTATTATTGTTCTTCTGATAGAATTTTTTGTTAAATCACGGCTAAGTCTTTGTACCGGTTTTAGTGTGCATACGCAGGTCAGGCGAAGAAAAGGCGCGCGCAAAGGCAGCAATCGTCAGTCGCGCCAGGGTCGTCTCAGGGGTCGGACCGCTATCTAGTCATTGTATTTTTTTTATAATATACTTTTTAATATTGCAATCAAAAGGTCACTATGAAAGTGTTCATCGTATTGACGGCAGTCGCCGCCATAGCCAGTAAGTATTTATAAAGATTCAATTAATAAATTTAACTTTATCTATATGACAATTTAAACAAATTAATGAATAAATGGCAAAAAATCAATAATGTCTTAATCGCATTTATTAATCTACCCCTATTATTTTTTATTTATTTGGCAAAAACATAAACTATAGTAACAATATCGATAGTCATACCTTAAAAAGATAATCTGGATATTTTGTAAAGAAACTTCAACATTTGTAATTGTAATTTCTAACCAAAAAGCTTTTACAAATGTAACAAATGGGATAATTATGTACAAACTTGCATGACACACGATTGCTGTAAGTTAAACAATTAGAAGCGATTAAAAGGCCTAATTGCTGTGAAAATATTCACCGGTTACAGTAAAGTTTTCGGCAACACAGTCATTAAGCACGAAACTAAGAAGGCTTTATACAAGAATTTGTTCATGATTTACTAACTGAAAAAAAATATTTCAATGATTTCTTGGAAAAAGTTATAATTGACATTTATACTTTAACTGTTTATTTATTTTAATTTTATTATGTTCAGACATTCTAATCAATATTAACTTTATTTTTAATTTTATTTATTTTGATTAAAGTAATTAATTCAGTCTACGCTGTTAGTCCTTTCGATCAAGTATTCATAAGCCGCTTTTGGCTGGCGTAATATAGAAAATAGATAACCGCAATTTAATAATCTTTGCGTAAATAAATGATAGTGTTATTTTTGTACATTTAAAAGTATCCAAAAAGCATATATGATATAATACAGCACTAAAGCTTACATTACTATTTTCCTTAATAATTTTTAGGTGAAAATAATTTTAAAGCAGTACCGAAAAAGTAAGAAATAAAATGATATCGATCGTATCAAAAATATTGCGTTTCTTCTCGTAAATAACGCCCTGTATTTATATAATTGGATTGTATAATCTGGAAAAGTGTTGTTCTTAGAAAGTTCAATTTGCAGTACACGGCACAAGCAGCAAAAAATGCTTTATAACCAACAAAGTGATTTAGAATATTGTGTCACCACCGAGAAGTACACCTTAAATACAACATTGACATTCACTCCATTGTCTATTGTTAAATTAAACCATACGAATTTCTATAAATTGCTTCGTAATAGTTCTGACACGATTTATAGAAAAGTTTACGCAAGCTAAGGAATTTTGCAACGAAAAATATTGTATCTGCGATCACCGCTTAGTGAGAAAGTAGAAAACATAGTATACTAATTTTTATAAAAATATATTTATTTTTACTTGTACAATGACTGAGCTGGGTAATTTGGTGACGTGTTCTATTTATATATTCCGTATAAAAATCACGAAAATAGAAAATACTTCAGTATGAAATTCATGACACACGCGTGTATTAACATTGTGAAAAGTTTACTAGACTGTAAATAATCTAAAAATATGAATAATAAAGGCAAAGTAGTGCATAAAAGTTACTAGATATTACAAATTGATAACAGAAATGTCTCTTTATCTCAAATTGAATAAGTATCATTTTACGAGAGTTAACTATAAAATAATTTTAGTCAGACATTCCTGTTTGTGCTTGTGTTATCGCTAAACTAGTTTGGGCGTGGATAGTAATTGAGTAAGCTATGTCTAGGTCACAATGAAATCTTGGGGAGGTTTGAATTTACCTTTTCAATGTAACTTACCAACTAAAGGGCTTACGTTTGTTTAGTTAAACATAATTTATTTTGAAACTGGATTAAGGGTGTCCGAAAAATAGAATTTTGAAGTACATTAATTATTTAATTAGAGAAGGACCACCTGCCAAGAATTATATTAATTTGTAAATATACGTATATTTGGTCAAAGTGTTATATAGCTAAATAAAAAAGTAATTCAATAGTTATCATGTATATGTACCTATTTAACAAGTAAATGTTATATTCATATTTATTAAAATTTAGTAAATACATATGACGTAATTAATATACGAAGGAGACTTGTGTCAAATAAAGGCGGAAAAGGCAGTTTGACATTTATTATTTTACTGTTGTACCCCGCGATGATGATCGGGGAAACGTGGCACAGACTGGCGCGTCGCGTTTCCATAACCAGTTTGTCGTCTTGACTTTTAAGCATATAAAAAGAACAAGATTTTATGTGTCAAGGTAAACATACTAATGAGCCAGTTATGTAAAACTACAAAACGTTAATTTTTAATGGTTCTTCAACTTAAACGTGTAGACTATATTATTTAAAACTAACCTTCATTTTTGGTAATGTGTATTAATGTGCGTTTGTATCTTACCTATATAACAATTTGTATGGGCGGTAGCATCAAAATAGCTCATTAACGTACGGTTCAAACATTATGTTTTGATAGCCGTTTATTTTTTGATAGCCATTAGGTCAACCGTTTTTGATAGTTTGACGACATTCGACAATATTAAGGTCAACGGGATACACGCATGTTAGGGTCACACCGCGGCCTAACCCCAGTGCATCAGCGGCGATGCACCTTCGGAGCCGGTGTGGCAAGCGCCACACTTTCACTTCTTGTGCCGAACGCGTTGCGTCACCACGATCGCGTGTTGCGCTACGAAGCGCGGGCGTCTCGCCCCTGCTGGCATGTGAACACAATATAATGTGAACATGAAATTAACCCACGCGGACCGACTGATTGATGGATGATTAACGATCACTTACGCCCGGTTTCTGAATGACTGATCTTCGTTGAAGTCAACTAATCCGCTGCCAAATGGCTTTTCAAATGTTATTTGGGTTGCCAAAAGGATTGTTAAACTCCCTGAATTGACCAGAATGATATTCTTAATGATCAGCATGATGAATTTTAAGTTTTATGTAACAATTCAAATAACATTTGAAAGGCTATTTGACAGCTGATTAGTTAACTTATACGATGATCAGTGTTTCAGAAACCGGGCGTTAGTAACCTTATATTTAATAATGTTTATTAAGTCTACCCCACACAAAAAGAGCGATTTGAACGATAATCGTGAGATGTTAACAAAGCGGTAAACCAAAATTGAAAGCAAACTTTTGACACGGTAATTTTCTGAGAAGAAAAAGATTTTTTTTGCATTCAAAGACACTGTTATGAAAGAAAATCACTTATCTAAATAACTTTGTTTATTATTATTTTATTTTTCCTTTTAAACTTCTTAGACTGATAATAAAAATGTTCTCTGAAAAGATACAAAGCATCTTACATTAAATAAGCAAATTGAATTCATCATGTTAATGTCTATTCCTATTTCTATCGTAAGTTTTAATATACATCTAATTTTTAATATATATCTATAATAATATCATAAGTTGTCAATAGATAAGTCAGTAAAAACCAAATAAAAACACGTGGAATAGTGTCGGGAACTTATTTTTATTATAAAAAAGAGAATAAATAAAAAATAACCTGAAATTAATCTTAAACGATTAAACATAAGACTTACATTAAATATTTGATTGAAGTGAAAATAGCGCTTAATTTTGTTGTAATAAAGTTGCAATAAAGATTGACATTAAAGCTTTATTGCAACTAATATTCGAGAAGGGTCTATTAGCTTAACATATTGCCTAAGAGGAGGCGAGAATGGCAGCATGCCAGTCTTGTGTAGATGATTGTATAATATCGTGTGGCGTTGTGTAATGTGTGGCTCTCTGAAAGTGCCAGAATAGTTTCGCGGTAGGCTTTCATTGCCATACATTGCTCATTTTATCGTCACGCACATTTTAATGGGCCCATTCAAAAGAACACAAGCAACTAGATATGTTATTAATATTCTTATAGCATTTAGCAAGAACAAAATTAAAATAGATTTACGTTTTAATAGTTTTTTAAATTTACGGCAAGACGAAGCTGATTTATATGGTAATATAAATAAAAGAGAGATTCGTGAGATTTGCCAATACGTTAGCGACACACAAACATAGTTGATTAAAAGCGGGGTCAACACCATTAAAGCAAAAAGATTTTTTATAGAACTATAATTCTTTTCCTACAGGTGCCCAATTCAAATGCCCCAACAAAGATGGCCAATACGAGGACGAAAGACAGTGCGATAAGTTCTACGAGTGCGTAGATGGCGTAGCCACAACCAAAATTTGCCCCGACGGCCTGGTCTTCGACCCAACCATCAGGAAGATCAACAAGTGTGACCAACCCTTCAACGTTGACTGCGGAGACAGGACCGAGCTGCGTAAGTATTACATAAGCTTAACTAGCGACCCACCCCGGCTTCGCACGGGTGCAATATATACATATAAACCTTCCTCTTGAATCACTCTATCTTGTAAAAAAACTGCATCAAGATCCGTTGCATAGTTTTAAAGATCTAAGCATACATAGGGACAGACAGACAGCGGGACGACTTTGTTTTATACTATGTAGTGATTTAAAGATAATTTTGTGGCAAATTAGTATAAATCCCTTATAAATAGAATAATTGTACTATGTTATGCTGCATATGAAGGGCTATCTTCTAATAGCCCTTGATTCTACATTTATTCACCAATGAAGTCTTATAAAACACTGTTTATAAAAAAGGTTTTTATAGAATCAGGCTGAGGGAAATTTTGTTTTAATATCTTGAAGTGAAGGTATCCAGAATACCTTCGACCTACGGTCTAGGTCACATATCATTAACTTTCTAGGTCATTAGCACTACGGCGCTGAATATAATAACACATTCTATCCCCAGCAATGTATATGAACATGTCATATATAAGACTTCAACGCGTTAGAGTTGCTCTGACATATCGATAAACGTAGCCTTTTTATCTCAGACATTTATGTAAATTACATTCAGCCAATGCCGTTGTATCAGACTCGATAATGATCACCCATAAGTTAGTGTCAAAGTTGTATCTTTCTACGAATCGTCGATTTGCAAATGAAAAATCGAGTTGAGGTTTTCTAAGAGCTTGAAATTCCGCAGTTTAGATTTAGGTATAATTTACCACAACTTATTATGTGAAGCATTGCCTAAACATCGTGACATGTATTTTAATGTCAATACCTTTGTTCGATGTTTAGTATTATACCGATTTTATAGAAATTTTATACGTGCCGTGTAATGAAACGTGAAAGGAATTCGATACCGGACAACACAACTCGTCGCGCCAAGGCGAATCAGTTTGGAACGGAACAATTTAAAAATAGCGCCGAACACGTAGCGATTCAAGTAAAAGAAACTCATGCACTTCCTTGTGAGAATTGATTTAATTGATTCTCCGTAATTCTCTATCTGTAATAGAATGCTGCGGTCATTGAGCATCAAGGATTTCCTTAATGTCACCGACTTAGTCCAGTGTCTCCATTGAAAGTCATGTCCTACTAAACATGACGCAACATATTGGTTTCATAAATGATTCGGTTTCAAAAGTTGTTATTCGTTGACTCGAATTGGAAGTTTTTTGCAATATTTCCGAATGCGTAATGCCGTGCTGTTAAAACGCTATTCAAGAGTTCTATGCTTGGTGAAATATCATTTTAGGTGACGAATTGACGACTTGAGTTACTTAAATATGCCTGTATATATACTTCGTAATCTTTTAGCTTAGATAATTCATGAGAACAATAACATAATGTACTGTGAAAATCGAAGTGACATTGATGTAACACGATACTTATTAAAGTAGTCTACTAATTATAATAGTTTTTACTTTTGTAAATAAGAACTATTTCCTTTCAAATAAACAACAGATTTCCCTTTACTTATAAGTTAAGAGACTTCGCTCTAATGCAATGTATTATACATATTCCCCTTGAATAACTATCTAGTAAAAAAAACGCATCAAGATCCGTTGCGTAGTTTTAAAGATCTAAGCATACATAGGGACAGACAGACAGCTGGGCGACTTTGTTTTTTACGATGTAGTGATAAACATGGCCGTTGTTCGGATTGCAGAACCGCCTAAGCCCAACGAACGTTGCCCCCGCCGCAACGGTTTCTTCGCCCACCCCGACCCAACTGTTTGCAACATCTTCTACAACTGCATTGAGGGTGAAGCCACCGAGGTTAAATGCACAGCTGGACTCCACTTTGACGAGTACTCCGGAACCTGCGTCTGGCCCGATTCTGCTGGCAGACAAGGTTGCCAGGTTCAAGAGAGTGAGTATTATAAATAGTTATTTTGATGTTTACTAACTTCAACCTTATAATAGCACTTTCTTATTGACCCCATCAGCTGGTTCCTTTAGTGTTTCGCTAGCTTCTTCTTTACTAAGCTGTTAGCAAGCACTTACTACATACCAAAATTTTAAGTAGATCTTCCCTATCGGGCCTTATTTATGCATAGCACGAAGAACCAATTCTTGATCAATAACTAAATGAATAAAAAAGTTATCTGTGGTAAAAATGTTAACGCAACATACAACGTGTGTTCAATTTAGGTCTTGTATATTATATGTACTACAAATTCATAAACTGTGCACGTGTGCATTGACCGATTTGCCCTTTTCGATCCCAATAAGTTCCCTTCACCAATATTTATCACAACGGCACAAGTTATAACTCTATAATAACGACCTTAGTTTGATTGATTATTTGTCCGTTTAGAAACCTTTAAATCATTCTAAATAATTGAAATACTAAAATTTTAATTTTTTTAACATTTTTTAACAATTGTTAAAAACATTTTTTATTTAATTGTTTAAATTTTAATTGCTGACAAATGAATTTGTAAAATTAATTTATCTGTATCGATGTATGACATAACTTTTTATTGTTAGAAAAAACCAAGGATGGATTCGAGTGCCCTAAGGAGGCACCAATTGATCCTCAAGGCCAGCCAATCGCCCACCCCAAGTTCCCCCACCCGAATGACTGCCAGCGCTTCTACGTTTGCTTGAACGGCGTCGAGCCAAGGGACCTTGGATGCCAAGTTGGAGAGGTGTACAACGAGGAATCGCAGAAATGCGACGCCCCTGAGAATGTTCGAGGCTGGTCAGTATCCTATTTAGTTTACTAGGAAACTGGAGATTTACACATTATGTTTATAAATAAAGCGTTATACATTTTTATTACGCTTTATTTATATATAATGCTCTTACATTGCGTACAAACTGCTAAAACTTCCAAAAAGTATTTGAATTTTTTTATAAGACCGTTTATTACAATTTAAAAAAATATATATATGAGTACCAAATTAGTAACATTCCAAAAGTAATTTGACGATATGTTCTCACCGTAATTAGTACTTTTCACGGAGTACAAATTTTTACAATTATTTTTTAACATGGATTATTGAAATTTGTAGATACATGTTATCTACAAATTTCAATAGTAAAGGGACTGTACTATAAATGATGCGTGTATATGTTTGTGTTTCCATATGTGAGAAAGTTATGTACTTGTAATGATTTTTTACGATTGTTTTGTTTACAGCGAGGATTGGTATAAGGACTCCGAGGACGCAGCACCGGCGCCTAAAGCGAGGTCTTAAACCTAGTGATACTAATAATTTAGTTACACCTAAGACTTGATAAGTTAATATACATTAAGACCACTATAACCTGTTATTTTATTCACCGTCCTTTTAAGTCCCTTACTTAACTTAACCATACCTTTTTCCTATATGAGGAATACTAAATGAACAATCTATAAATATCCTTTCAAATGAACTAATTCTCAAGTGAGAAGATTGTAATATATAAATCTGTTTTTATGAATGCTACATTAAAATTTTCACGAAAACATTTTCTACCAATACCAAAAGTAAAAATGAAAGAATTTATTTCATTCTTATATGATGTAACCCTTCTGCCAAGTTATCATTAATAAATAACATACCACATTGTCCTATTATTTAGTGCGAACATTAGTTGCGAACCAGGATCACTGGTAGAGAATGCCAATAGGCATTAAGTCCGCCCTTTGTAATCCTTTTTGAGGTGTTTTCAATAAAGAATAAATATATAATTATAATGCACTTTTCTAATCTTATTCTTAACTTAAACTAAACTAGCGACCCACCCCGGCTTCGCACGGGTGCAATGTATTATACATACAAATCTTCCTTTTGACTCTATCTAGTAAATAAAACCGCATCAAGATCCGTTGCGTAGTTTTTAAGATCTAAGCATACATAGGGACAGACAGACAGCGGGACGACTTTGTTTTATACTATGCAGTGATCTGTAAACATTATTAAAATATACAAACTAGGTAAGTTCGATTAAACCGAAAACGAATTCCATCGAAATGATTATGGCCTTGGAAATAAATACTCTTAGCTAAAGATGCAGAACTATTACGGCAAGAGGAAATAGACTCCTACTGACTGAGGTATGTTTCCGATATACAAACCACGGCTAATTAACATAGTAACACACATGTAAATCAAACAAGATGCACAATGATAATTTCTTGTATTTACGCGATTACACATTATAAATAAAACTATTGATACTATTACTAATAATATTTTTTACGGATTTTTCGCTGTCTGACTGACTGTCTGTCCCGTGACCATGAACGCTGTAAATGGTTCGAAACGTCTGGAATTAAAATTAAAAATAAACGCGATAAATCCATAAAAATTAGTTTCATTTATAAGATGCACAATGTTTTTGTCTACTGGCTATACTTTTTAATTGCAGACAGAATGTAGATAAAACCACTCATTGTTCGTCAAAAATATCTCTTTATATATAGTTGTTTTATTTCAAGTTTATGTATTTAGGTTTACATTACATTAACAAGAAAGACAACATTATCTGAAACCCTACAAGTAATGTATTAAAAGAGAAAGCAAAAATATTATGCCTTTGAGCTTTAAGTGCGTTCTCTGCCTCTTTAGCAATAAAGCAACAATAATTAATTAATTAATTAAATATTTTTAGGACACATTCTTTTTACACAACGTTCTCTAGTCCTAAACTAAGTAACAAGCTAAGGGTATTAGAAAACTGATAGACATACTTAAACAAACTTGTCTTTTGTAAATAAATACATATTATACATATAAACACCCAGACACTGGAAAAACACTATGCTCATCACACAAAATTTTTCCAGTAGTGGGGATCGAACCCACACCCTCTGGCGCAGGAGGCAGGTGGCAGAATAAGTAAAAATTAATCAATTCATTAAATAACATATAAAGGAATAAAGGCATCACTAAATATATCCACTTCATTTTATGAACCATCATTCAATTATTTACTATTTACGTTCTTACTGTAATGAAATTAAATTTAATCAATATTTTAACTAATAACATATTTATCTCATTAATAAATATTAATTATAGAATGGAGTGTTGAATAAAATATCATAAGTTTTTTCCTAAAACTTTGTGGATCGGTCCCGAAAACAACACAAACCTTATAGGTATATATCACACATACACTTCTCTATTACTTATGATCTTAGAGGCCAACCAAATGTCGCCTAGGTGCTATAACCTCTTAGTTAATTAAACATTCCTTTCACTGCTTCCTAACTACTAAAGTCATTGTACGCATACGTTTAACCTCTGTAGGTTCCCCTAGCTAGCTTTTGCTATTGCTACATAATTTTTCCTGGTACCAGTCTAGCAAAATGTCGTTATATTTAGCGATGGGGTAAAGGTCCTTCTAATGCTAGCGGCATGCAGCATAAATTAACAGGGAAACAATTATAGACATTCTTCTAGAATAGGAATTAATTAATTTCAGGAGCTTCAGATTAGTGGAAAGTTCCGTTATGTTCGATTACCTGTACCTATTATATTAACATAATTGCCAATCCCAAATCTATCCCTTAAATGATAATATATAAATTAAACGGTAACATATACTTTTATATCCTCTTTACAATTAAAATTATTTTCAGTAAAAAATATTTACAGGCACATAAGGGTTTCTAATATTTACCTTACTTATCATTATGGATTCACTCCATATCATATTTCTAAGACTGTATAAGGTCTTTTCACGTAGTTAGGACAATATTTTATTTGTGACATATTATAATGTAATAATCAGTGTCATGAAGTATATTTTTTTAGTTATATTCTGTAAATGAAAGAAAACTTTAGGTCCGTGGGGTCCCCACACATCAAATTTTTTAAAAGTTTATGTCCTAGGCTTAACGCCGCGGCTGATGACAAGAGACCTGGTTCTTTTCAGCCTGGTTCTATTCAGCGTGGAAATGCAGCTAGCGTTCTTGGCACCATGCCGCGTGGATTAGGTTTATTAGATAATATGTAATTTTAGATAGATTTAATCTTGTAAATATTAGATCAATAACGATTGTACATTAAAAAATTAAAAAAAAAAAATCCATTAACTATAGCTCCATTCTATTGAAATTTGTGTGTTTCCAAATTTCAATAGCCTCGAGAATCATGCTTTAGAGGAATCAGTATTCTTTAGAAAAGATCTCTGGTATATCAAACTTGATATATTGGTTGGGGCGTTATTTTGAACGTCTTAAATTAAATTACCTTAAATTTTTGCCTCACAAGGTTTTACTTAGAACAGGTTTTTTTTTCAGAACCTATGCTCGCCTAAGTAGATTTATTAATCTACTTTGTTCTACTTCTTAATATTATTAATTACGACCGTTTTACCTAGTTTACCTTTACGCCCTTCATATTTCATAAAACGACATTAAAACTTCATATGCATTATACATATACAACATAAAAATATTTAAACACACTAATTGTTATCACAGAGTTTTTTTTTAATAATTTTAAATTTAAAAAACATGTACTCTTCATTTTGCCTTGGAAACATATATTGTTAAAAACTACAAAAAAAACTGTTCCATTATTGCATTCTTAGAGTGCGTATGCAAAGTTCGGTGAAAGGAAGTTGGTGTACATCTGCAAAATACGAAATTAAGCGAGGACAGTGCCAGGAATTTATTTTGTTACAATGTTTTCTGAGTATTGATAAAAACTATTATTTTACAGTTTGTAAATTACGCTTATTACACTTGGGTAAATATTTAAATTCAAATTAAACTGCCTTTGCATTAATTTGAACTACGTTACGTAAAGAAACAGGCTAAAATAGGTAATCATTTGGAGAGTTTAACGAACTTACGGTTTATTTTTTACGGGAAATTTTACTTTCTGTCCAACCATTTCATGAAAATTTCATCATTATTACCTCTTTAATAATGACATAAAGAAATGAACTCAATGGTTCCACACTCTCCACACAAATTCAGGGTTCATTAATTCGTAGAAAGAACTCATACGGAACAAATAAAGTTGCTCGTCGACAATTGAACGAGTGATAATGAATCACGGCATTATGCAACCCAGGTGACGGTATGCAGATCTTAAGCGCGTGCTATTTAAGCTAAATCAGATATTCTCAACCAAAAGTCTAACAACGAAAACCATCTTACAATCGAGGAAAAAACTATATCCCATATATATAGCCAATTTATTTATCAACAACTACATATTCTACATTTATATGTTAATGTAATGAAGATGACTTTCCTGCTCTTCTAAAAATTAAAACTACGGTTATGAACAAAGTAATATGAAGTCTGTAATTAGTGCGAATAAGTTTAATTGGAAACAATCAAACCCAATTTTAAATTAATTGTCGACGTGAATAACAAAAGATGTATATTCACACATCATTTCGTTATGAAATATAATGAACAGGATGACAAGCTTATTAAAAATTTTAGTTTATTACTAATTATTACATAGTTATTTCTTCATACGGGTCTAGAGTCCAGTACTCGTATCTTATGTTTATTCGTAATCATAATATTATTCGATACTAGCCAAGTTGCGTAAGTATCAAAAGTTAATTATCAACAATGTATAAAATCCGTCCTAAAAAGAAGAAAGCAAACATTATGACCTAATTAATTGTTACTACAAATTTTAATTTTAAAATTCTTTGTTCAACAATTTTACACTTTTTCCTGGTTAGATTATAAATGAACAATGGATGTTTTAGCATGTTTAAATAAGTACAATTATTTTATAAGTTACTGTTCATTAATTTGCGCAAACTACTTTTTGGCGTTATAGTTATATACTGCCACTGCCACTTAAAGGGCCATGTGAAAGTTTGAGAAGCGTTGCAGTCGACGAAGTCGTGCACGAGGCACACGCAAGCATGGGTCCTGTCCTAGCTGACAATACCGAACCAGTTTTCGACAGGCATTCTGTTACTCAACCTTAATTGTAGCTTGCGTTACTTAATTTGTTCATATCAAAATTCTTATCAAGATGTGGCCACATATCAAATGAAATAATAGATAAATTTATGGATACTATGATTGTTAGGCAATCTTTTATGTTTTTTTTTCTTTTATAATTAACTTTAAATGTAATGTGTTGTCATTTTATTGGCATTGACCAAAAAACTTTAGTGGTGTAATCACTCAAGTATTTTTAAAATTATCGCATGTTATTTGTGGAGAGCAGTAATAATTTAGATGTTTAAAAAACCACCCCAACCCGGAAACTTGTTGTTTGTTATTTTATTAATAATCTTTTTTATTCTATCGGAAATGAAATTAAATTAAAAGCGCTAATCTATTTCCAACTTCCTGATTACAATTACTGTATGACTTTGCCGTCGGCGATGATTAACTTATGTTCGTATTATGTATGCATCATACGTTAAGGCAATTCATTTAAAAATGACGTGCTATGAAAGGTTGCGAGAGAAAACATGCCATAAAAGGTCGACATAATATATTTGCCATGAGATTGACCATGAAATATACAACCAAGGCAAGCACCACTGGCGTTTTGATAGGCAATGAGCAGATCGCTCTGCGTAATTAAGTAGAGTTAACTTGTTACACGCAACTCTATATAATAAAAATGTAAAAGACAGCTTTCGGTGGAAAGAAGATAATTAAAGCAAAAACTAAAAAACAACAATTAGGTATACTTATTATATTTGTTTTTCTTTACCTAGTAATGATGCAATAAATACCCAATTTACATCGTTCTTAAATTATTGTTTTGATGTGAATAAAATATTCTTATTATTGAATTTATATGATGTGATAGGTCAGTTTGAAAGTTATATATCTTAGAATTTTGACTTTGAATAGGACTCTTTGTCTTTTCATGTCCTTAACCTACACTAGATGGGTTCGGCAGAACATGTCCTTTCTTTCCACTTTCCTCTATCAGCCTTCAATACCCACCCCTTTCTACGACATAATATAATACATAATTCAAGTAATAATTAAAAAAATGATGATAATGATGATAAATGAGATGCATGTTTCTTATGTCGATGAATTAAATTTTTTATCCAATCCCTTCTCTGTCTTCCTTCAGCTTTACACCCTCCAACCACATTCTTACTCATCACTCTCATGGTCACATGACTTTCATCCCTTTCAAACGTGGCCGTACCATTACAATCTTCAACCAGTCCCTAATTTACTTCGGATGTAATTTTCAAAATTTTCAATATAGGCTAAGCGGCGTATAAAAAGTCTGTGGTAAATGATATGAAATAACATTCTCTAGTTTTAAAACTTAATCAATTCCATGTTATTATCATAAATATTATAAATTACTCAAATATCATAAATATCAGATATTATCCTTCAATCACAGCTTGTCATTTCATGTATATCTAGTTATTAACAATACTTCCTTTACGATAATGCATTTAAATTACTGTCAAAACTCGTTTTTATCGACGTTTGTGATAAAATGGATACCATGACTCATTCATTTAATTTTAAGCCTTTTGTAAGGTGAAATAGTTATATTTCTAGTTGACACGTATGAGCTTTAGAGTGAAGAAATGGAGTTTATATTAATATGCGGTATTAACGCACTGGATATGTCAAGTGACATGAAAATTTAGGATTCTATTAAGCCAGACCCAATTATGTAGTTTATGAACGCAACCGTCATTTTCGAATGTAGTGTAAGCAAGCCGCGTTCACGCCTGCCCCTAATAGACGCCGTCTCAGGCAATACGGAGCAGTCTTCGGCGGGAACCACACGTGCACCCCGACGGGCGTATTGATATTTTTAAATAAATAACTTCTTTCTCAACAGCGACATGTTAAGTTTAACGTACGTACTGTTATTAAGCTTGGCTTGCGGACTCGGTGAGTGAATTTTAAACTATTCATTTCATTTCGATAAATCACAGTGACAAACATGTGAAGACGCAATATGTGTTTTAGAGTACAATAATTTTTTTAAGCTTTTCCGTAGGTTTTCCGGAAAATGAATTAAAGTTATTAAAGTGAACATATGTAAATTGTTTTATCTGTTTATAAGTTTATATACGTTTATTTTCAACTTTTAAATTATAGAATTTGCGTCATTTCGTCTCTTCTGTTGTGAAGTAAAACATTACCAGAGATTTAAAAAAATCCCTTGCAATGGAATACCATTCAGTACCTTGAAAACAATAACTTTCAGCAGTATGCAATTTCTACGTAATATGCCACAAAAAGTCAGTTAGAGAACTTCTAGTACTTTCTGCTTACTTTTAAATTACTTATTGTGAAAAAAATCGCCCTTCGTTCTACCTATCAATTTCATCGGAGAATTTTTCGACATAAATAATTTTTGTCGCGTTTTGTTAAGGTTTTGTACCTTCTACTTTTATATAAACGTAACTTGTAACGAGATACGTAAAGCAGTGTTATAACATGCTTTATGTAACTCTTAGTAACCATTCATTACGGAAAAACGAAATAGAAAGCTACAAGGTGTTGTACATTAAAAAAGCACTAAGCAATTTCTCGTACGTAGATCGTGAATAAGATAAAAAAAATCTAAACAAAAATAGCGTAACGTCATTAGAGACACGCAGCCTCGAAATTCAAATCGAGAATGATTATTGCGCGGCATCAGTCGACAGACAGACAGTTATTCATATGTGACTAATGTTTAACATACAGAACTTTAAAAGCCTCGCGCCTTCTCGCGCTTTCGAGAAGATTATGAAAGTCACCGTGATGTACAAGGACTCGATTCGAATTCCAACAGATGCCGTACTGCGTTCAATTATGCACTTCGGTAATTTCCGTGGCAACGTTTCAAATAGGGACAGGTTTTATTGCGCTTTCGTCTAGCATATACGTAAGCAGTATTAAAGATATACACGCCCTTCTCCTGACTTTTAAGCCGTAGGTTGTGAATCTCTTATAAGGATTATTTTCTTAAGAGCACAGTAAGAATCCGTAGTCACGTGGCAGCCCGTAATCCATACGGGATTCTGCTGCAGTGTTTGAACGTCTATAATTGAAAACAAAATTCAATGCTGTTAAATACGTAAAACAGGGCTATTAAGCAATTTGTGCCTATCTAATATTCGTACGAATTTAAGCAATAACTACAGCCAGATATAGAAGTATGTTTTATAAACAAAGGAGAGATACAATATTTTCATAGTTTCAAAATAATTAATATAAATTATTGAAAAGGATTAATTATTCATCAATCTTCAATGGGGATCGGTCCCGTCGAACGTTAATTCTTTAGTGACTGCAGCATCATGATTGATTATCAATAATTGATTGCTCTTCGGTAAACGAAGATCAATCATCCAGCATAATGTCTCGAAGAGAATCACGTCCTCTTTTCGTGGT
Source organism: Iphiclides podalirius (assembly GCA_933534255.1). NCBI lineage: Eukaryota > Metazoa > Arthropoda > Insecta > Lepidoptera > Papilionidae > Iphiclides > Iphiclides podalirius. The sequence continues at coordinate 4,157,607 of OW152817.1, read as the reverse complement.
ACTAATCAGCTATTGCATCGATAATTTTTAATGCACATTCGGCGTCGGTGCGCCACGCTGTTCGAAACGAAGTAGGTTTTGCAAAATTCAGGTACGAAACGAGCGTTTCCGCGCGTTTTGCAAGGGCTGCTTGGATACCGGCCGCCGTCACGAAACATTGGACTTTTCGAAACCGATAATATGACTGGACTGCAACGTCGATAAACGGGCAGTGTGTAAGTGCCGTAAAATGGGACCGGCTGCGACAGTGAAACTGGACTTCCATTTTTTCCTTATCGCTTGTTGCTTTAATGAGTCGAGCAGGGTCGGGGTCGGCTACATTCTATTTCACTTGTCCAGATTCCTCGGAATTTGATGATTTCGATTCGAGAGTAATACAATTTCGCTAATCATTGCAAGTGTCGGTATTTACTGCGTATGAGGATATTCTGAAATCAACTGAACCTTTTTTGGCGGTGATTTAACATGGACGATAATTGAAAGTGAAATTTTAAAGTCGCGTCGACGTTCAGGCACATTTTGTTACATGTGTGAGAGGAGAGTTTATAGTAAAATAAATACTTTATATATATGTATTTGTATTGTATATGGTGCGTAATATTATTTTTATATAATATATGCACACGTTCGTACAGCGTTCTGGAGCGTATTAATTTTAAGTTATTCTTAGTGTATATAAATGATCGCCCCTTTTATGCCAGTGAGTTATGTGATGTTGTACTGTTTGCTGACAATCGCTCATTTTTAAAGTTGACCGAAACGTGTCGAATTATGACGACGTGAATAGTGCACTTTCGCGTATCCTCCACTGGTTTGCCATTAATAATATGGTGCTAAATGCTAAAAAAAAAACAAATGCCTTCTTTTTACCTTTCCCAACGTAAGAGAAGGCAAAGTTTTAGCTTAACATTAAATAGCGTAACCCTTAATCCTGTTGAGTCCGCTGCATTCTTGGGAATTACAGTAGATTCAAACCTCCAATGGAGTCCCCATCTATCATCACTTGCGAATAGGTTAAGCTCCGCTGTTTTTGCAATTAAGAAGGTTAGGCAGCCAGACATCGACACTGCCAAACTTATTTACTTCAGTTATTTTCACAGCATCTTGTCGTACGGCATTTTGTTGTGGAGTAGTGCATCTGATATAAATTCTATATTTATTCTTAAAAAAGAGCTGTCCGAGCAATCTATAACATAGTCATACGACGGAATACACTTAGAAACCTTTTTAAAGAGATTAATATACTCACTGTTCCTTCTCAATATGTTTATTGTAATATTTTGTATGTTAAACATAATTTTCATAAGACAGACATAAACTAAATAGTAGAAATAAGGACTAACTACGCCATTTTTTCGTCTACAAAATGTAAACATAATAAAAGTAGAAAAGTAAAAATAGAAAAACGTTCATGGGGCAAAGTGTGCACATGTATAATAAAATACCACAGTCAATATTAAGTCTGCCACTTGATAAATTTAAACGAAAAATTAAAAGTAAAGTTATGGCTAAAGCAATTACTATTGCTGAATATCTTGACAACGCTAATGTGTGGAGTTAATACTGTTGATACTCACGTAGGGTAAAACAAGACTATTATAAATAAATATATATATATATATATATATATATATTATACCTTATATATATTTATTACCTTATTATATTACATATATATGTATTATACCTGTAACATTATATTGTAAACTGACCTTTTAAAAAAGAGCTACTTTTGAGTTTCTTGCCGGTTTCTTCTCAACAGAAACCGCTTTCCAAAACGGAGGTAACTTACGAATGTATTAACTTCCTTGTAAAATTTAGACGTTTCATAAGAACTCGCAAGCATCTATGTGAATAAAGATATTTTATTTATTAATTTTATTCACATAAATCCATATTGTATTTTGATTTATTGCACCTACCACGATTTTTCCTCAAATTTCGGGTTCAATGGTAAAGTATGCCAATAGGCATTAACCGTTTTTAAGAGATATAATGCACAGAAAGAGAGCGAGAAAAAAAAACTAATACAGATCAGTAGAGATGATAAAAAATCTCACGGTCCGTGCTTTTATTTAATTAAATAAGTACGCATTTTACATTTTTATAATGATTTTGTTATAGACTAAGAAATAAATATTTTTAAAATAACAGAATAATTTTCCTTTTTTAAATTATTATATTATTTTGAATATCTGTATACTAATTAAAACACGTTTCTCAGTTTCAGGGCAAGACTTTAACTGCCCGGCGAAGAGCGGATTTTACCCGGACCCCTACCAATGTGACCTTTATTACAAATGCTCCAAAGGTCAGTACGATACCTCGAAAGGTCAACGAGTATTTAGTCGATGTACGTAAGAGTTGCATACAATTGCAGGAACATTCTACGGATGTGATTTTGCAATTTCTATTTTTAACCCTCTTGTCTCATATTAGGCAATGGTAATAAGCTACGGTTAAATCTTTCAACATATGATGATGAAAATTGCGATAGCCAGTGTTCCTGTCTCATACTTTTAACTAAAAAAAATACAGACCTAATATAAGCTCTTAGAACAAAATATTATAAAGTACGTCGGTTTATATTAACATATTTTTTGAACATTTTGATGATGCAAAAAATATTAAATCAACAGATTCAGACCAGAATTGCTTATATATCTTAGTAAAATCTTACGTCTTCCTACAAAAACTTCACAATTTATCAATCGTTATTGGGTTATCGAAAATCAATAACATGAAAATGTTGGCTGTTCGCTTTCAAATAAATTTCGCTCCAATTGAAAGGAGCTTTGAGGAAATTTGAAAAGATTTTTGAGGAGTTTCCCGATGCATGTCCCGAGTAGAAAGTACAATACCATTGAAATTTATATGTGATACCATACCGTGAGAGGTAAACCGAACCCAAGGCAAAAAAAAATTTAAATCTGTTCATAAATGAAGGAGTCCTCAAGTAATATTGACTAAAAAAATTACATATACGTATCGTATATACCCTTTCAGAACCGGTCTAAAAATGCGTACCGATGCGATGGTGAGACAAGCCCGAATTTAAATGTAGTAAATTTATTGTTTTGCTTTAGATTTGGCATACATTTTTATGACGATAAATTTGCATTCTTATTACTTTAGACAGGTTTAGGTTATAGGTTTCTTTATTTGATTGCGACAGTATGAGTAATAAACGAAACAAACACGATCTTGACTGCTTAAAAAACTAAATATGTAATGATCCTCATCATCGCAGTCTTATTATTAAAATCGAATGTACAACAAGTAGAAATGATAATAACATTACCAAACCAGAGCACGTATTAAATGTGCTTAAAAATTATATGTTCATCAGTATTGACAAACCTCAGCAAATAATAGGATCAAGTTCAATGAGAAAAGCTTAACGTGTTGTTTCATTTAGTGGTAGGTGGTTATTAAAGTTAAATTAATTTATTTTCTTTCTTTCTCATTTTAATTACCTATCCACTTCATATTTCCAAGGTTAATTGTTCTGAACAAGTATCGCGGTAAGCGTTTTGTATTCTTTCCTTGTACTGTCATTCAAACCTTGCGTACTCGACTGCAAAATTTCTCAAATGTTTCGTTCTAGTTTCAATAACTAGTTTCGTATCCGCCTTGAAAGCTAGGCAGTTATTGTACGACATATTGCACATGAAAATCGAAAACGGGAGTGTTCGTGATGCGAATTGTTGATTTGCTTCATGTCGAAACACTTTGGAAACTTTTTTTTGTCTCTCGGTAGTAGTAAGATTAATAGAACACTAAGCGATTGAATTAGATCATAGACTTTTTAATGTCGTTTTATCAGCGAGAAAGGGTCATTGAATACGTAGCTAATAAAAAAATCTTATCGGTTTATTAGCATAAAGGTAAAAATATTTTGTTACTTTAAAAAGCCCTGAAACATGTAACATTAAATAAAATATGTATATTAATATGTTATGTATGTATTAATTTTCTTTTCAAACTTATCATATAGTTAAGATTACAGCCCACGTTAATTTCTTTTGAACTTCTTGTGAAGAAATTATACTTTTAGAAGTTATTTCGCGTCCTTTCGTTTTGAATAAGCTTACGCTGCGTTTCAATACATCTTAGGGCGGTGCAAAGTTATAAAAGGTGGTAATCGACACGTTACCACATTGACCGTGCAGCAGACGGGCTCGTGTTACTATTATCATTGCAACCGTTGCTTGGTGACCTCGTTCGAATCCTATAATATTAGACATTTAGTTCTCGTTTCTTTTCCATTTTTCCAAATTTGGCATAGATCAGTAAGACAACTGAATGTATAAAGGAATTGCAAATGCTCTAGAATAGTAAACTTACGGCGTAGACGTGGTAATAGGAATTATAAATCCGACTAGATTATAAGACATCTTTTTAAAATCTTAAATCATATTTTAAATAACTTTTAAATCTAAATCTTTCAGGACTTAACGTAACGGGAATGAAAACATTTACCTCTTGGTATAGTTATTTTAAAAAAATGTGTCTTTCTTTCGATACATATGACTTGAACATTATTATTTAAAATATGAATAACTCCATTTTGCCTACAGGTGTAGCGGAAGCTAAACTATGCCCTGATGGATTAGTATTCTCTGACGAACACACAAACAAGGAGCTATGCGACATCCCGTCCAACGTCGACTGTGGAGACAGAAGAGAGCTACGTACGTCTATTAATAAACACTAAAATATTTTAATAATATTTATGAAAATACGGAGACACTGATTAAGATTATTACTGAATATTTTTTTAATAAACCGGTCACTTTTTTATACAGAAACCATTATATTTACATTATTAACAAATACTGACCCGATTACAAGACACCTAAATAACCTTACCCAAGCGGTATTGTGTGTAGAATACTAGCTACATTTTCTCGCTAAATAGTTGTTATACTTTTGGGCGAGAAAGGAACCAGCCCTGATTTTAGTATTAAGTTAATGCATATATTAGAAACTGCATTCGTCTCATTTATTTATGCAGTTCACAAAATTATACATAACGTATTTTATTCAGATATTAAACTTAAATTATTTGATATGATGAATGGAAACATGAACACTATACATAATTATATTTACTTTACAGAAGAACCAAAGCCATCAAAAGGTTGCCCGCGACAGAACGGATATTTCAAGCATCCCGATCCTCAAGTGAGATATTTGTAAAGTAAAAGTAAAATAACAGCCTATATAATATGTTCCACTGCTAGGCAAAGGCAAACCTGTGCAGAGAATAGCAGGTCGTAGACCACCACTCGATCCCACAGCGGGTTTAAATATCTTTGAAATACATATCTTTTGTTATTGTTTCCAACGTTTGCAAATTTATTCAGAACGTTTTTCTTCATCAAGCTAATTTTAGTTAATGTGTATCTTCAAGCTAATTTTAGTTACTGCTATGCAGGTCAAATGACCTGAATAACTTTGAATCTTTAAATAAAAAATATAATATAAATAAAAAAATATTTAAGTGGGCTCCCATAAAACAGACATGATTCTTTTTTGCTGTTTTTGTAGATAATGGCGCTTCATGCGCGAGTCCAAACCGCACTTTGCTGATTTTTATTATAAATAAGCAAATTTGAGCGAGAATATAGCAAATCTAAAAAATCTAAGGTTTTTGAGGTCAAATATTTGGCGCTGATTTTAGTCCCCACAAGGGTGAAAACTAGAAATAATTCCGAGTTTAGGTTCACTTTGAGTACGTCATTTCATTTCTTGAAGAGCGTCATTTTCATTTTTTGAATTCTTTCATTTCATTTCATTTCTTGAATATACGCATAGAGACTATTACTTTATTTAATGAAAGAAGTACTCTTATCTATATTTTTAATGAAAATGTTCTGTACCTCAGGCATGCGACAAGTTTTACTATTGTTCGGATGGTATTCCTAATGAACATCCCTGCCCACCCGGACTGTACTTCGACGAGGAAAGCTCCAATTGTGACTGGAAAGAATCGGTCTCACGAACATGCGAGCAACTCACCAAAGGTACATTATCAATTATTACCAAGTAACAAATGAATAGGACGTGTTGGAAGTATTCTATTCTAATCAATATCTATTTTACATTTTTTTTCCGCTAATCTTAATCGTAACCACATAGATCATAAATAATAAAACGAAAGTGATTATAACAATATACGCGCATGGACATGAATGGACATGCTAGACCGGGAAATTACCACGGATTCGCAGAAGACAGGAGTGACATCAAATTCACGCCGAATTGAAGTGTTATACTTCTGCGTTTCACCTGGACTTATTTAAAAAAATTATTAAAAGTGGCAATACATCTGTAAATCCCCCGTGGTGGCTGGTTGCCAAGTACCACTTATCTAGAAACTTTCCTAGATGGTTCACGTGTGATAATAATTGTAAGCATACGTGCTGAATGTTCAATCAGATGTCCTCGACGACGGTTTCACCTGTCCCGACGGAGAAGTAATGGGTCCCAACGGGCGCTCGCTGCCACATCCCACTTTCCCGCACCCCGAAGATTGTCAGAAGTTCTACATCTGCCGGAATGGCGTACAGCCCCAGAAAGGCAGCTGTCCGGACGGAAAGGTCTACAACGAAGACACATTCACGTGCGACAACCCGGAAAAAGTCTCTGGATGGTACGATTGTTTTCATGAGTAGTAATAAAACACTTCGCCTGCGTCCGTCTTTCCCCCTACTACAATGTCATCGACAATCTTTTATCAAGACACAAGTAAATAAGCCTTTGATGTAGATTAGCTCGCAATGGTATATATATATCATCAGGCATAGTATTGGCATTAAGTGCATTAGTCAGCCCGTGATTTTTTTATTTCATTTTAATTCTTACAATTGGTATTAGCCTCAGAATCTTAGATTATAAAGCAGACAGCTTTAACTACACGCTGGCAGAGCAATGATATTTCGATGAATAATTTTTTGATTAGTTCGAATATTAAAAAAAATCTAATAATAACGTGAACTTAACTGAACATATTATTTTCAGTGAAAACTACTATGAAGGCCAACCACAGGAAAAGAATAAGTTACCGAAGAAGGCGTAATCAGCATTTAGTGTAGTATCCTCCTGATAGTCTGTAAGCTATTATAATTAATAAATAATTCATAATACAATCTTGTTTTCTTGTCTCTATAATTATAGACAGCAACCCCGGAAAAATAAGGTAAAAAATGCTTAACTCCCTTAACATATATGTACATATATGTCAATGATAGTCTAAAGTTTAATTTATTTAATCGATTAATTAAAAAGTAATTTTAAATACTGCCACAACTCTTTGATGTAAAGGAAATTCAGTTTAGATGTTACGAAATAATCCCAAATATTAAATTATCTAATTTTCTTCACTGTTCACAAGCGAATGAAACTATCCTTGGTATAAGAAATAATTACTATAAAAAACTACTAATGTCATGAGTTTAAAATGTCATAAAAATAAAAAACACAAAAGAATTACGTTTCGAAATTAGTAAGGTAATTTACGCATCATAATGATAAAATGACTACTGGCTTCGGCGTCGGTGTTACTGAGTGGGTTCACTCTGGATGTTTGTTTTCCAAGGAGGGTTGATGTCAGCCAGGCAGTGGTAAAAACAGATCTATAACCGCTTACAACATTATTCATATGTTGTGCCGACCTCACCTAAGTGTGAGTATGTTACGGCAACACTGATAGGTCGCTGGTTCATATCCGGCTCGAAGGACCCAAATTTTGTAAAGAAGTGGAGGTAGTAATTAAATACAGGTCTCCGGTATATAATTTATGACTTACTTATTTTGAATGTTACACTTAAGCCGTTGCCTAGCGCCCTGATCTTTTTTGCGGAAGTGGCGCTCAGTGTTGCCGTAACAGTGGGATAAGGGCAGGAGGATAATGATGATTGATAAAATAGTATAAATATGTATAGTAAAGAATTTTAAATGCATGATTACCTGTAGTTCCAAGTTATTGTAAATTGCACACTATATTAGCAACTAGGAACTAACAACCACAGCTATATAGCTGTAGTAAATAATTGACTATATTTCTCATCACTCTACATTCTTAAAAAGCTACAAAATTTTAATCTACCAGTTAATCTTGTGTCAATTGTTAATGTCAATTGCTGTGCTTAACTGATTAATTGTTCTCCACACCGTATTCACTGTTAGGCAAAAATCGTCGTAGCACAGTGCTCTATCACTCGCTTTTTATTCAATTATACTCAAGCAACCTCAGTACGGTCCTGTTTCATACATTAATAAACATATTAAATTTCAATTTATCGCTAAATGACAACCACGTACTCAGAATTAAAAGAAAACACTGAGATTAATCTGCATATCCATCGTGAGGAAATATCTTGAAAATTATTTAAACATATTTAATTTGAAGATATGTGAAGGTTGTCATCAGAGTCGCGTTTTCTTTTTAGCCAAAATTGACGAGTGCTTGACTAACATCTCACCTGATTGTAAGTAAATACGTAAGAAATTTAATCTCAGTAACCACCTATTCACTCTTGCCTTGAAGACACATCACTCATATTATAATCGGACTGGAAAACTAACTCTATTTTTAATTTTTCTACTCCTGTGCTGAACGTAATACGAAAAAGGACCTCGTCCTTCGAAGGTGGGAAACATGGCAGAATGCTGCCTAAAACTCTCTGTCTTGAGGAATCCAACCAAAAGAAAGAAACCAAAGCATTAATAGGCACGTTTTGTATATTGAAATAAGATAGCAACAATGATAAAAAAATAAGACAAGTAAAAGGAATATGAGGATAATAATAGATTATTTATTAATAGTTGTTGTGTGTACATTTAGATAGTACTATATCATTACATTTTTACAGAACCCAGCCCTATGGAAACTAAATACGCGGCAATGTGGGTGTTCGGTAAGGCAATGCGGATCAAAGTAGTTAAGTACATTTGGTGGCGAACGAGAATTTCGTCAGTCGCGACTTAAATATGGAATTACGACAGACTAGACAAAATAGTATAATCAGGAAATAGCTGATTTACGTAAATCCTGGGCGAGGCCAACCTTTGTGTAATGTTTATCGTTTGGTAAACAAAAAATGTGAAGGGAGAGATGTTGTTCCTAATTTCGACATATCTTGCAAACTTGCAGGTATTATATGGCAATATTCTTTAATACCATACCACCGATAACTTATTTCATAATGAGTATTACTTGTCTCGGCGCCGGTGAAAATGTGAATTGCAAATTTGAGCGGTGTTTCCCCCCGCGATCAGCGCTCAAGAAATTATCTCGTGACATGTTAAGATATCTAAGGAAAATAAATAAAATATAATTATAGATGACTTTAAGTCTGTAAAAGGATGTGCCACATCCTTATATTCCGATATTTTATGTGAGAAGGTGGCAAGTGAGCTGGAGGTTCACCTGCCTAATATAATACCTAAGTGATAACCGTTGCCTAACAGATACATTGCCACCTTTTAAAAAAGTGGGACCGGCATCCGCATGCCTCACTCACCAGACGAAACGCAGAAAAATGACATTTCCACTTCACACCGGTCTTCCGTGAGGTTGCGGTACTTCCCAAGAGGGATCTGCCAATTCATCCCACAGCGAAGACTGCTGCGTGGCGAGAGGTGACCTTGTCTAGCTATCGGATATGTATATATGCGAACAGTTAATTCAAGGAGTCAGACGCTTATTAAACGTTGCGTAAATTAAATTAACTATATCTGTAGGTTGGTGAACTTATTGACTAATAGAGGGAAAGGATAATTTCGACATCAGCATGCAGTGAACCAATAATTCAAGATTGCCGAAATTGTAAGCGAAATACCTTTGTTGTTTTTATATTTTATGGGTTAAAGACCAACTCGCATAAGTGATTTTAACATTCTTGTTTGTAACCAGGTGGTGGCTACATTGGTTTAAAATTCTATATACTTTTTAATGTCTAATATGAATCAGATTGCTAATCTACTAATTGGATCAAAACTTGATCTTAATGTATCGCGTCCCTTAAAGTTAACCTTAATTGAATACATGAAATCCAATGGTGTGAATTTTTATCATAGATATGTTATTATTCGTAGAATTAATAAAAGCTTATCGCTTCGTTATAATGGTGAGAGAATAATTTTCTCTCGCCATTATAACGAAATCTATTACAAAATTAAACATTATAACTAATTTAAATTACTTTAAGTGTGAATTATATTTTATGGTCTTTCTTAATCTGTTTTTAAAAAGCACAAGCGATCTGTTAGTGTTAGTTTTAATTTCTGTTATTAATGTTATTATGAGCAAGAACCCCATCTTCACAGGTGAAGTCCTCCTTCAAAATAAACCAATTTTTCCGACCAAACGCGGTTTTGGACTACTTCTGTCCAATGCGAACTGGCTCACTTGACTAGGAAAATTTTGAATATATTATGAGAGAAAAAAACACAACAACTAGATAAAGGAATGACTGCTTAGGGAGGAAAGAAGTGTGCTTTAACAAGTCTTTTAAATATTGCAAGTGATTGCGTCCGGCAAATGACGGCGGTAAGGAATTCCATGTTAGGTAAGGTATTCCATGTTATCTTTGACAGAGATTGGAATAGAAGGAAGTATTATGGCAGGGATATTTTAAGTCCACGTTATTTATTATAAGAGTAAAGGAAGTGATAGCCTAGATCTAGTGTATAAATGTGGTATACGGGCTTTTGTTGATGATTGATGAGAACAGTTTGTAGATAAATGATAGTAAACTAATTGATCTGTAGTGGACATATCTTTGGGGTCACAACACATAGATCAAAATGATGTAACCCATTGTAATGGCATCTCGGTTTTTAATATGTGATGAACAAACAGATTTGCTAAAGGTAATATTGTTTTTTCTTCCTTTAAGACTTCGTTGTGTATATAGTCTGACCCTGGGCTCATGCTTCTTTCTTCAACCTGCTTATTGGCTCACCAGATGAAACGCAGAAGTAGCACAGTTCCACTTCATCCGGCCGCCGAAGTTGTGATACTTTCCAGGATGGACCTGCCCATACGTGCAACAGAACAGACGTTATACACACGTCTACGACAGACGGATAGTATGTTGGTATAAAATTGGATTCTTCCCAGCTCAATAAACTTTGAGAGTTGTAGGAAAGTCTCTCTTTAAACTTCTGTATTTCTTTTTCGTTATGTAATGGCGCCATTGTATTCTTTTTATAGTTGGCCCTTCTTTTTATATTATTTAAAATTATATTCGCTCTGACTGGTCCTTGGTCCAAATAAACCATAATATTTCAAACTTCTATAAAATCTAGGCGAAAAATCGATCTAGCTAGGTTTGATTTTTAGAAAATGTTCTTTTATCCCTGTTTTCAGGGAATGAAAAATATCATTCGAATATGACAGTAAATTTCTCCGCAAAAATAAATGTTATAATAGCTCGGTCGGTAATCGGGCGGCCCAAAAACAGACGGCCGTGGTTCGTATCACGATAACTTACACACTTATTTTTTTTACTTTTTTTTCTATACCAGATCATTTTCTTTATTTCCAAAATACATGATTTCCCAAAAAAAAACCGAGCAAAGCTCGATCCTCCAGGTACTTTTTATAAACACCCGACCGGTTTGACAAATAATAATCTATCTCGTTTCTGTGTTCGATGCTTGGTGAGCGCTATGTTTATCTACTGTTTGATTTTTCTTAAATGAAATGCTCAGGTCACGACCGATATGTCATTATTTATAGAATTTTTAAAAACTTATCGCATAGTGATAATAGTGAGAGAATAATTTATAAAAGAGTTAGATTAGATTTTAGCTTAATCTATTTTTTAAAGTACAAGCTCTCTGATGAAATTAATAACGAAATATAAAACTTTGAAAACTCCGAAAAATAAGCTGATACGATTTTATTTGAGATACTGATAGTATGATATAGTTTTTGGAAGTCTTCATAAGTAAAATAATGACTTACATTTTCTACGGAGAATATACCATTTGCAAAAAAAAATAGTATTTGAATGAGTTTATGTACAAATTTTCAGGGCTTGATTACGAACCATTTCTGGATGATAATTGTAGCGTATTGTGCAACTGTGTACGCATTCGCCCTCGTTGACGTAAGAAAGCCGGCTCGACCGGTCCGTGAGATGTGGACAACACAATCGATATCAAATATTTCGCCAGTAAATATAGCCAAATCTCACTTAAGTGTGATATCCAATCTACATAAACTTACAATTCTTTACATGAACTGTATTATAAGAAAGTATGCAATTAATTCATTGGCTTCATACATGGTGCCAAATAATGTGAATAAGCCGAACAAGGCAGTAATTCGAAACCTCAATCTTGAATATGTACCATGGATTCAACAGACGTGTGAATATGAACATTATCTGGAGTCCGGTCGGAGCGAGAATAGTTTTGGACGCATTTTTTAAACAAGCATATTATAACCGCAAGTTGCCCAATTTTCTCTATTTTATAACATCAGCGTGTTTAGTCTCACTTAGCTCGTAACTGTGTAGTGCCATGCCATCAGTCTTCTCTGTTGCACGAATGGGCAGGTCCATTCAGTTAAGTACCACAACCTCACAAATGACTGACGCGAGGTGGAAGTGTTATATTTCTGCATTTCGTCTTGTGATTGAGGTAGCCAGGGGCCCACCTTATTAAAAGGTGGCAACGCTACGTGTGTTGCAAATGTCAATGGGTGGAGTTTATTATCTTAACATCAGGTAAACCACTAGCTCGTTTGCCAGCTCCTGACATAAAAAAAAGAAATAAAAAATAACTCAGGTTCGCGACAAAAATTTTAATCACAATAGTAAAATACATATTTAAACTACTTATATGTTATGTATATTATTCTGTCAGTTTGCGAGATACTTTCGTGAAAAAAAGTTTGCATTATTAGTATAATATCCACATACATACCCATTAAATGAAGAGTATGTGATAGTATTTCGTCTTATATTATTGCCAACGACAATGTTGGACTATTTTAAAGTTATAAAAGCAAAATTTATATCTCCTTTCCATCGATCGAAGGTGCAAAGGCAGGAATAATAAATGCACTGTTCACTATTTTTTTATGTTTTTTTGTTTACAGTGATGTATGTTTATTTTGAAATTGGAACAAGAGACAAATATTCTTAGGAATAACCATAGATTTCCAGAACCGTAACCACCTGACAAGCTCATTAGTTTCGAAGATTCCTCATGACATATTGGAATGGGATCAACATCATAATTTTGATTTGGCGATTGGCATTAACCACATTTATCTTGAGAAAATACGTGATTACTAATGTCTGCAGTCAAAACCACGACCAATTTTTGAAGGCGTAAATGGCGATAAAGTCGAAACGTAAGTCTGACACCGGGCAATCATCGTTATATTAAACTACCCTCTCATTCCAAGGTTAATGAACAGTTTTAAATAAATACTTCAGAAGGTTCTACAATTTACAAATACGTTAAATAATACGGGATATTTATTTAGAACACTTGAAAAAAATTATTTATTGCAAACCAGATCCTAGTATCTCATTTGCATTTGTTTTTCCGTTGTTCTTTCTAGACACTATACATCCATGTACGAGTATTGTCAAACAAAGCACGCCGCTCGAGGTATATGGCCGTTTTCGTAATAGGTGACTCGAGCTCGATACTGACAGGAGAAATATTCATAGTATGACTTTAGTTATTCATAGGTATTTACTATATCATTATACGTGGTATTAAATATAAATATTATTTATTTTACTTTTCTATGTACACGCGTACAGTAATGGGTCTTATACGTTATTTAAAATAGCCTTGGCGTCGTCGTCGTCCGGGTCATCTACATGGCCTATGGGGCCTTGCAGGTGCGGGTATCGAGGATTAACCTCATGACCCGTGCTTCTTCTCGGGGACCTTTAAGGCTCCCCGGTAGTTGGGGCCTGTATATAGGCGCTGCGGTGTATACGTTATTTTTTAACGCAGAAAAGCGATGTAACCTCAGTGTTCGCCTAGATGCCCGGCGAGTAGTGAGGTTAGTGTGCGACTTATCGCACTCCAGGTTGCCAAGCTAGCCGTTGTTGCTGCTATTATGTTATTAATGGCTTCGTTTGCGACGCGTATTAATAGGCGCACCACTTCCGTAAGGTTATCCGATGAAATAGCTTCCGATGCACGCTGGTATTCATTGGGGTGGTGTTCTCGACGTACGATTGGCTCCACCCTTATGTTGTCCGTTCTGAAGCGTAATCTTCTGCCTTCGCCGCTAGGGGGAGGCGGGTGGTGTGTTTGACGGGGGCGGGGGGGGGGGCGGTTTAACGCTGCCGTCTCCGCCTCCGTGGCCGTGGCCGGTGTTGGCACCGATGGTGCGTCGCTCGCCGACGTCGCGGGGGCATCTCGTCCGCGGCGTCTGCGTCGGTGGCTTCTTATCCGCTGCGTGGGCGGGTTAGCCGGAGGTTGTAGTGTAGTATTGGTTCTCGTGTCGGTGTCGGCGATATTAGAAATCCGCTGCACCGTTGTCATGAAGTCCCTATATATACCCGCGGCAGTGGTTCGTACCGCGGTAGGGGGTTGTAGTGCGGTTTCGCCTCTACTTATCTGCTCCGGGTCGGTCGGAGGGGGGGTAGTCGAGGTTGGGGGCGGGGGGGGAGCTCCCCCCTCCCTTCGGTCTGTCCCTTGTTCGCGCCTTTCTCGGCCGATTGTCACCCAACCGTCCTCCGTAGGCGCGTTTCTTCGGGGTTCGGGTCTTTGGGGATGTAATTTCATGCCCCGTTTTCTTGCCTCCCTTATGAAGGCGGGGCAGCGCCTGTCATTGGCGGGATGTCGCTGGCGACAGTTTGCGCATCTGGCTGGCGTTGTAAGCGGCAGTGGGCAATTTGCCGCAATGTGATTTTCCGCACATCGAACACACACAACGGGTCGGTGGCAGTTATATGAGGCGTGTCCAAATTGCTGGCATCTGTGGCATTGCGGTGGGCCGGTTCTACCTCTCCATCCTTCCACGGTAATGCCAGGCATATTGAGTAGTTCGACTATATCATACAGTCTGGCGGTTTCTCTATTATTGATGCGTTCTAACTGTACGTAGAAAATGCATCTTGTACGGTTTCTAGCTGGCGGTATAAGTTTGGTGTATACCGCCGGGAAGCCTAACTCTTTTAGGGCTTCAGTGATGTCCTCCGGTGGAGTGGTTTCGGGGAGCCCTCTAATCCCGACCTTAGTAGGGAGCTCAGTCGCGGGAGCATAGCAGTGCCATTTAATTGCACTGTTTGTTTCGGTGGCGTTTGCTAGGTGTCTTTGTACGACACGGTATTCGTTCGCGGATTGTGGGAGAAAGCGCATCCCTTTGCCGAACGTGCGTGCATTGGGGGCGTGTCCCAGTTTGCGCTTAAGCTCCGCGAAGTGGGTGGTCCAATCCGGCAGGTGTTCTACCACTATTGGAGGGTAGCCTTTCTTGGTGGTTTCATGGGGCTCCGTGGTGGCTTCGGGTTGTGGTTGCTGTGATGTAGATGGCATCGATGGCGGAGTGGTGGCTCGAGCGATTGTCGCATAGGACGTGCTCTGCGTCAAATTTTGCTGAATTTCCTGTGTTTTCAATAGGGCTTCATTGCGCTCGGGAGAGCTTCTCACCGTGTCGTACGATGGCGAACGCGGGGGTTGCGAATGGCGCGTATATGCGGCTGCCTCGGGGTTGCGGTCATCTTCGCTGTCGGATAATACTGGTGATCCAACACATTGTCGTTTCTCGTGCAACGACGCTTCTGTTTCAGGCGGCGTATGTCGCCTACGAGTCTTACGGCGGTGGTACGTCTTGGCCGGGGTGGATGCGTACCTAGACGCACCACCGTCGGCCTTGACTTCCGCCACCCCCGAAGTACTTGCGGCGCTCCTGCGGTATTCCTCTTCGCTTGTTGAGAGGTCCTCCGTTGGTAGTTGTTGTCGCTGCAGTTTCGGTCGCAACTTCTCCCTCGGGAGCTCAGCTTCCTCGGCGATAGGTTGGTCCGTCACTGTAGGTAGACGGGTCCTCCTACGAGGTTTGGGGGGCGATGCGCCCTCCATCCTACGTGGTTCCGTCTTGGTCCGTTGTGCGGACGGTGTCGATACCCCCAGGCGAGCAAGGTACCTTACTCCCTTCGGCGCGGGCCACTTAGCCGGGTGAGACCCCTAGGGGAGGCCCAGCGAAGCGCCCAGCGAGCAGGGAGGGGTACAAGGCCGCAAAGTGTGGTGGTACTCGTCGCGCTTCCCAGCGCGCGCACTGCCGGCCCCTTTCCAAGGAAAGGGGGGACACAGTGCGAGGTCGCACAAGTGATCTCGCGGTCGCAGGGGTGCAGGTGTCGGCGAGGCTTGCACGGCGCACACGTTCCGGACAAGGTGGCCTAGGCTGCTCGACGCTTCACGGAGTTAATACCTCGACGTTAGGCGGAGTGGCTTCGGCGGACTTCGGCTGGATGGCTTCAATCACTCACGATGTCGCAGAACGGGCGCTTGCCTTGGCGTAAGGATTATTGTCTGGAACGTTCTCGGTGATGTCTTAATGTTATACTTTTATTAAGTTATAGAAAAAAGTACGCGAATTACAACAATGTTTAATATGTGTAATCAATAAAAGATAAACGCGATGTTTAAGTTTTTAATAAAACTGTTGTCACGTCTTTTATGTTTACTACGAATGATTACTACGACATGATGAAGTATAAACACCTCGATTTATCCCGTGAACGTAGATACATACAGTTGTATTTATAAGTTTAAATTAAAATAGTTTTCTCAATATTGCAGTATTTATGTGAATAAAAGAAGTCAAAAAGTTAAATATGTACCTTAAAGTTATTTCAAACCTTTACTATGATCATAAATATACCTCACTCATTACATCACCACGTATCAACACATTTCAAAATTTTCTTTTTTATATATTTCAAGTAATGTATGAGGTTTTTCGTAATTTTTAAGATATTCTGTTACTATGAAATATAAGGGAAGAAAAAGTTACGTCCACACTATAGATGCATACACGTTACACCGTAGTGACGGCCAGTGGCTTGCTTGAGTGTGCGCCACCAGTATTGCCGGGCTTAGTAAAACGCGCGGACGTCGTGACACTCAGGCAAAGAAACAAACAAGCAGTCATGAGGAGTAGTGTGCAGTTCGCGTATTTACTAGCATGCATCGCCTTTGGTGAGATTTTTTTTTTTAATTTTAGTAATTATTATAAATAATTACATGTGTACTTGTGACAGGAATCAATTTTACCGACATTTGTAAATAGATATAACCTTCCTTAGAGTTTAGTATGCGTAATTTTTTTTGCTGATTCTTAAATTTTAATGACTTACTTTAACTCTCTATAATGTTGAGTAGAGAAACATTATTTCTTTTTTAATATTCAAATCATTCAGTGCCTTGGTAACTCTGAATTGTTTGAAAGGACAAAACCTAGGTCGTGGCAAAAAAATTATAAACATTTTGTCAATTGTCAACATCTTACAAGCTACACCTCGATTTATCCCGTGATCTTTGTTTGCCAAAGCTATTAAATAGCCTTAAAACCTGTTGGTGTATAAGGTAATTCAATTTTTGAGAACACTAACACTAACGTTAGTCGAAATATACCGGATTAATCAAAGCTACTTGTATAAAAAATAAACCAGTATGATGAGCTTACAAAACTGGAAGGAACGACAAGTTTTCATAAAATATTTCGCATGTATAATAAATAATATGTAACGGTTTGATTACATTTAATTTTTACTGAGTTTCATATGATAGAGAGACATGGATAATATTTGGTGAATTAATTGTTTCCCACTTTAAAATTGTAATAAAATATTTAAAGCTTCTGAATAACAAAACACTGTTAATTTGATAACACAACAATTCAAACACACCCTTAGTTTGCCACCCGGCCATCGAATATTGTAGGGTAACATTTCGGAAGACCCTTCTCATTACGCGTACTTTCACCTGCAAGAGTTAATTACATTCGCGAGTATACATACATTGCGAAAGCCCTGTACAAAGCGGCGCATAAATCGCATTTGGGGCGGTCGAAATTCCGCCTTTTATAATGTCGCGGGCAACGGACAGGTGTGGGCCTTGTGCCAGCATAAATCGATTCCGGCTCCCTTTCCAATCGGTTGGGCAACTGACACCAAGTCGGTGGAAGCCGCCAGCTCTATTTAAAACAATTAAATCCTAAGGCCACATGTTTCGTGTGTTCGACGATTTTTCGTGTTATTAATTTTATAATTGTATGCTCTATAACAAATTAATCGTAACTTCAGAATCAGTAGCTCTCTGAAATCAAATCATTCATTTCCTCGATGAAACTTTAAAGACGATTGAAATTTAAAGACATTTGAAGTACGATAGTCCTGGTGGTAATTTAAATAGTTAAACCACCGTTAGTTCTTAAATTAAGTTATCAATTGATGTATTCAGTTCAATTTTTATCAAATATATATATATATAATGTAGTATGTATTTATATAATTTAGCAAACACATATGTCAAATTTAACAAAATGTAGTCAAATTTAAATATACATTAATTTTGCTTTCACACATATTCACGAGAAGGAAGTAGAACAATATTTCTGACGGAAGCGATGATTTTCTTCGTAGAGAATTGTGAAACCTAAAGGTTAATATCGTTCCGGAGGACAAACCATGACCCGAGTTTCACTCTTACGTAATACTTCACAAAGATGCGCTTTGCACATTATAACTTTTTCATAAATATAATTTTGATTCAATCGCTATTTTATAATAGATAATATGTAGTAAAGAGGCCGTAACTTGATTAATATTAATCCCTCAATAATTAAAATATCTTTAGGTTGATAATACTTTTCAGCCTAAAGATTTTTAGCCACAATTTATGTTCACAAATAATTGCTCACAAATTTTTGGCTAGTGTTTTGAGTGTTGTTAGTGAGCGAGCAGGTGGTCCACCTAAAATTGCTGCTACCAATAGACATCTACAACTCCTGGTATTGTAGATGCGATTGAGCCCTGTTACACATTCACCAGACGAAAGAATAGCATTTCCACGTCATAACGTTGTTCTAAGAGGCCGTAGTACTACTAAGGACGAATCTGCCAGTTTGTAAAACAAGAGAAGCTGCCGCGTGGCACAGCAGCGGTCATCGAACCCAAAAGAAGCAAACAGCAATAGACTAGATTGCACCAAAGAAATAAATAGTACACGCAGTCCGTGATAGCTCAGCGTCCGGGCGCTCGCTTTTAATTCAATATATTTGAGCAACCTGAGTTCGATCCCCGTTGCCAGCACCAATGAAATTGTTAATTTCAAGTGCTGAATTATCACGTTCCTAGTGGTGAAGGAAAACATCGTGAGGAAACCTGCATATTTTCGAAATAATAATAAAAAAAAATATTTCGAAGATATGCGAAGTCCGCCAATCCGCATTCGGGCCGCGGTGGACTATGCCCTGATACCCTCTTTACAGAGGAGGCCTTTGCCAGTAGTGGAACATGTATAGGCTGATATTTTACTTTTACACGCAGTCAGTCTTATATATAAACTTTTTTAAAAATACCAATTTATAGAAACAAATTTTTACTAAATATTCTTGCGTTATTATTTCAGTAGAAAAGACATCAACGCACTCCCTTCCCTAAAACAAAACGCTTTTCATACACACAGTATTTATACACAGTAGGTATTTAAATATAATCAAAACGTTTTAAATTTTTTTATACTGCTTATCTTTGCACTTAAGATTAAACATTAAAATTTTTGTGGAAAACGTTGTTTGTAACACCACAAAATATACAATGACTCTTTTTTCTTCTTCTTTTATTTCAAGTTTTTGCTGTAGTAAGGTTATGCAATCGTTTCCGCTGTGGCATGAAATAGGGCTGGCTCGTCTTAAATAATGATTCAAACTGTCTGGTATGACCATGGGATTAAGCTTTAAGAGTTTACTAAATGTTTGCTAAATTCCAAATATACTTAATTAAAGGAAAACGCGTTAAGTTGAAATGAATGATTCAAACTGAGTTTTTATTTATACAAGACTTAAGGACTTCCCTAATACTTTTTTACCTTTATAAATATTAATAATGTAAAATTACTTAAACATTAGCTATACTAATAATATGTAAATTATATAATAATTAGTAATTGTAATATTATTTTATATAAAATAAATAAAGCGGTAAATTAAATGAGGCAGCGTGTTACAACGTATATTTATAATAATACTCGTTTTCAAAAGACAATTTACTTCTACATATATATGCACGTCTATATATGCATATACAGTGTGTCGTTACCATCGCGACAATAAATGAACACACGTCTAACGCTACTTGCCAATAATCATAAAAAAATATAAAACGTTAAAAAAATCCCTAATAAAAAAAATATTTTTCAAACAAACTAATTAAATAAAAAAGAAACAAAATTTGTAACATCCTATACAACTCGCTCCACAGCATCACATTACAAGCCTCTCCTTCTAACAGTATGTTTTGTCTCTTTTAAATTCATTCCACCCATTCATATGCTTTGTGACCTTTACAAATGAACTTTACGTTACGCTTTTATAGGTAAGGGCGTTCTAAAATTCTTTGTTTTGGAAAATTTAATAACTCTGTAAATATTGATGTTTAAAGAATTTAAATGTTTAATACAATTTTAAAAACTTATCCCGTATATGTATGTTCATTTATTGTCCCGTATATTTTGATTTACTTATATTTTTTTATATTATTTTATACGATATTTTACTCTTATATATTTGCATATGAAATATGATCATTACAGTTTACTATATGCTTTATGATAAGAGTACTGAAGGCTCGGTAGCGCAGTTATTAAGCTATTAGCCTCGATGCTGAGGGTTGTGGGTGTGACTCTCACTCGGGATAAGTATTTGTATGATCCACAGATAATTGTTCCTGGTCTTAGTATTCATTCCTAATGAGGATGGACGTCACACAGGCGGCCGGTCGTGTAAAATCATTACAAAACCAATTATCACCTGATTCATATATGTATAAATAAGCATAAAGAAGAAGAAGAGAGGATAAGAGAAGTGAAGACATTTGAAAAAATGTACTCTTATCATCTCTTCTTATATTTACTAGATCACTAGATCGACATCTAGTGAATATAAACATTTTACTAGATCTAATAAGATCTAGTAAAAATTATTATGGAGAAAAGGGGCAAACGAGCAGGAGGCTCACCTGATGGTAAGTGATTACCGCCGCCCATGAACACCTGCAACACCCGAGGGCTCACAAATGCGTTGCCGGCATTTTAAGAAAGAGTACGCTCTCTTTTTGAAGGTTTTGTTGGAAAATATAAACATCGAATTGCATTGAATTTTGAAATAACTACTAAAATTTATATTCAAAGCTGAAAGAAAGCTGTTCTTTATTTAGCTAAGTTATAAATTTTATATGAAATCTAGAATGAGCACAAACCTAGCCTTGCTAAGTCTAAATTGCAGCCCATTTATGGATATATATATAATGTTAGATTAAATCAAATATTCCATAAAATATAAGGGACAATCATACGTTCTTTTCAATGAAATCATTAAATAAAAACTCGTTCACCTGCCAGCTAACGGTTCAGGCTAGGCGCCTCGAGCGCCCGACTCCCTCAAGTCCGTCGGATCTGTAAAGGCCCCTAAGGGCAACAGTGGCTCATCCAGCCAAAAAAAAAAAAAAAAACTGCCAGCTAACATTAATAGCGAAGGAATACGTTCATGGCGTAGTTTAAATTCAAATTTAAATCTATATCTATATTATCGTTATTCAAATAGACGTTTGCGCGTTCTTATGAAACGTCGAATTTTACATAAAACGTTTCTGTTTAAAACAAACGTTAAAATTCCAAATGAATAAAAGTATTAGAGTTTACAATATCATTTAACTTTCGAATTTCGTTTCCCTTTCTATTCATAAAATTACGATTACATTTAGAAATTTGTAATTATCAATAGTTATATGTATATTAAAAGTAACAACTTTTAAGTGTTAAGTGTGGTATTTCTTTTAAAATAACGTTTAAAGCCTATTATTGCTTTATATATATGTATATTATATTCAATACGATTGCAAATATATAATATGATAATTAAAAGAATATGTATTTTATTCAATATAATATGTCTATTCCTAAAATGATGTTGTTCTTGCTTGAATGCTACGTTTAAACGAGTTAAAATATTCATTGGATAATAGAATTACAAAATTACGGAAGGCGTTGTGAAACCAGTTGGCACAGCTATTCTACGAGCTTACATAATAGTGCAAACGACTGCGGAAACGATGACATCCTCGCCAGTCTATTCGATCGTCACTTGAAAATTTAAGGTATGCAGACTAGTCATTGAATCTTGGAAGAACCTAAAGTAAGCCTTCTTCGGTTATATCACTTCACTTACTTAAAACCCACGGCACTTACCTTAGCAACGGTGCGGCTGAGTCATTGGTGTAGTAATTATATGTAAGTCACATGTAATGTCAAGAAAAACGCATGGTCTTCTACGAATTTGACGAATTTGTACAGCAGTATAAATGTTGACAGCTCAGTTAAAAAGGTAAAATTTAATGAACTATTACCGTATTACGAGAAGAAACAGGAGTCTAGTAATTGGCGTTACAAGCTTGTGTTTGTTCCCAGTACTTACACTATGAACATCACCATATTAAAATTATTAATGTTTCTACGTACATACATAAAATTGTAACATTTGATTGAGTAGCCAAAGTTAACATATTTATAGCGTTAACTTTCTCTCTCAGAGATGTTTTTGAATTTAGATTATAAATCGCTCTTTCGGCCACTTTTTGCGAAATAAATATTATTTCTATAGCAGGTACAGTTTAAAAGCTAAGTGGTCGCGAACTTTGAACCTTACCTAAACAGAATCACGTCTGTCATAAAAAAAAATTTGGAGATTGTCAGCTATGGGTCAGCGAGGCTCGGTATGTGGACTGTGATATCGGCTGCAAAACTGTGATATTTTTTGACTGAGAGCAATGGGACCTATCATGGTACGCAGCTATATCCATGTTTCGCCATGCTCGAAAGCGAGATTGAAGTTCAGTATTTTAGGATACCGCTACTTTCATGTGTCGAGCAGGACTGAATGCTTTCAGCCCCTTCCTCGATCGGTTCTAGAGTGGTGTTTGTGAACAGTCGTGTTAAGGACCTATTAATAGTTTACTAATTAATAGTTTAAAGTTAATAGTTTACCTATTAGCGATTACTCACAGAGGCTTTAGATGTTTTATGACTTAGAAGAACCATTTTTCAATCTTGGCAATTACTGTACAGATAAACTTTTTCTTTATCACTACGTTGCCTCGGTTGCTATGCAGACCCATCTGTGTTTGTGTTATCTTAAGTTTATTTTCCTTTGTTTGGAGATTATGAGCGAAAGACATTCAAGCGTAGAACAGTATAGGTCATACAAGCATAACAAGGGCATAGGTCTTAAAACTATTCGAAGAGTTTATGAGATAATAAAGTCAGTTGAATACGAACGTGGCTTTGTTTTTTCACGTCGTTAATGTGGATATGAAATGAAATGTCGGCTTCTAAGATAATCCTTAGACATATGACATTCGTTTTTCAAGGAATCGATAACTCGAGGAGAATTATTCCTAGTTTACTGTTCTTCCTAGCTTTAATGTGACCTCGTATAAAATATATTCGTGAATCCTGAAAAACAACCGATTTTTCGTCGAAAAGGCCTTCTAATCAGTAGTGATTTTAAGGCTCAAAAGGTGTGAATAAACATATCTGGCAACTTAAAGGCAGACTGTTTTTGTCCAATGCCTTTGCCTTATAGAACTTTGGACGTATGTAGATCTAGTTGACAAAGCTTTTTAGGATATGCTTTGTCAAGCTGTGGTCTTGTTTGAGACAACATTATGTCAGATGAAAGACGAATAATTATTCGTCGCTTGACTTACTTGACTATAAATAAAACCCTATATCCCCGGGTAGCTGGGACTAAGGGCGTCCCCCGTATAACTCCATTGCAAACGATCTTGATGTCTATGCTTCATCTCGTTCCACGTCAATCCAATGCTTGACGCTACCATCGCGGTGCAACTCCAGGTTTGCCAGTGATGGCCATGTTTTTTTCCCCTTCTGGATTCCAGTCCAACGCTTGTTTGGGAATGTGATTAAAATCTCTCATGAGCGTGTGACCAATTTATGACCACTTTCGATGTTTGATATTGGCGTCTTTCTAAAAGCACTTCGTTAGAGATGGTCTCCATTGACAAGGACTTTTATTTGACGTGAGATATTCTCTGTAACCTTCCACGTTTTGCACCCGTAGAGCAGTACGGAGTTGATATTAGACGCGAACATTTTGAGTTTAATCCTTCGGGTCAGTAATGGTCGTAAAATTTTCTACAAATAATTATGGTTCTATTTATCAAACTCAAATTCAATATATCATTATTCACATAGACGCTTGCGACTTCTTATGAAACGTAGAAATTTTACATTGAAATTAAAACGTTCCTAACTTACCACTAGTTCAGAAAGCAGTTTCTGTTGAGAAGACCGGCAAGACAATCAATCATCAAAAAGCTAAATCTCCCTTTTAATATTTATCAGAGACAGACAAGTGATTCAAGTTTCCACAATATTATTTGATCCCGAAAATGACAGATGGTGTTCTTATACCCATTGTCGTCATAAGTATATTATCTAACCGAAAACTATTACTATAAAAGCGCGTACTACTTGCCTGTGAGCCGTTGCGCTAACACCTCAAGGTTGACGACTAGCTAGTACTACTTTCGCTTGTCGGACTGTATCAGACACTAAAATGTTCCACCGCCCATGTAATAATCAATTTATTTTAGTTTTTATTTTATCAAATAATTTACACCTCTTTATGTAACTTTAAACAACTTATTACTGAAAACCTTAAGTTAGCAAAATTTTAAAGTGGTTACAATTACATCGATAATGACCTGAGTGATCATTAAGAGTGCTTCTAGACTCTTTTGAAATATATAAATTTGGTTCAGTCGATTCTAAGGTCGTTCGTGTATATCTGGTTTATCATTTGGTATATAATAGGATCAAATTACACGAACTAAGAGTATTATATACCAAATGATAAACAAAAGATTTAGAATAAAAGATACTTACACAATACTGGAAAACATTTATACCAAACACGTCATGTTAGGAAAGGACTAAAAAGAAGAAAGGGATTATAAATTACAAAAAATTCTCTTTCAAATAGAACAACGCACACTATCCGTTGAATAAATTTAAAGTAACAACCGTTAAAATTCACTGATCCAAATCTTACTACTGATATGTTATATTGATTTTTTAAGGACATGACAGAAGTAGCAATTGGTTGACGGTTCAAGTGAACTAAATGAGTGAAGCAAGGTCGTGCAATATGATAGAATGTTCGTAAGTGGCTGAGAGAAATTATACACTGTACCACGTTATTGAGAATTCATTCCATTTAATTTAGAAATGACAATGACAATTACATGTATATTAATTAAAGTTATTTTTTTATTTTCGCCTATAACCTTCATAAAGAATAATATTAATTAAATTATGTTACTTTTCAAATTAAGGCGTACTACAATTTTGTGGTTTTATGAACATCAATCATATTGTTATAATATAATGTTTCGAAAGAATTATTAATTGCTAGCTGATTCGGCAAACGTTGTTTTGCCATATAAATTATTTCTAGAGGAAACGTACGCATAAAGTGTTTGACAGGTTACACAGACATAGTTGACAGGTACAGTTTGTATGGGAAAATAAAATTGTCGCTATTTCGATATTCCATGCATTTTTTGGCATGGAATGCCACAAATATTTCAAAACCAAAATAAGCCAAATCGGTCCAGCCATTCACGAGTTTTAGCGAGACTAACGAACAGCAATAGATTTTTACATATAAGATTTTTAATTTTTTAGAAAATTTGTATCTATACATTAAAATGTCCGCCTCAAACTTAGGAATTAAAACTATCAAATACTGAAATAATGCATTATTGAATAATTATAAAACTCGATATATCTAATAAAGAACTTTTTTTAAATACGGTTTTTTACTAAACAACAGTGTGATCTACTTTTTAAATATGTAAGCAATTTATGTTGTTTATTCTTGGTTACAGTGATTGCCTCAAAACCAAAAAGACGCTTAAGGATGATAGAAAAAACTGTTTAGATTTTGAACTTATTTTTGCACTAAACGTAATCATTATGGAATTTATATAAAATACAGGAGTTATGTCAGATAGCTATACATGTTACATCTTCAAACGATTTTTACGGAATCTATCAAATATGACAAAATTCAGTCTGAACAAATAAAACTAACATTACAAAGAGGTACAGAGTTGATATCAAAAGAGTATGTATAATCTGAGATTACATACCGTTCCAATTAGAAATATTTACAGCGTCATAACTACTAAAAGTAAAAGTGCTCTATCCCAACGATGCGGTGGGCGAGATCTACGATATCGTGACGTTGCAGTCGAAACGTCGTTGAGAGTATCACGAACTAACATAAACTTGATACAAATAAGATCACGATTGTGATTTCTATAGCGTGATCATCATTCCGTCAACAGAAATTTAAAGGAAAACGATTCCCTCATTTTCTAATATTTTAATACTTTATAATTTATTAATTATTAATAACTCTTAGAGGAACTTCTTAATGCTGATACAAGCGTTCAAGCTCGTTTAAACAGCATCTTATATAAGTGTTACTCAGAGTAACCCAGTGCACTTGTGGCACATTTCTTACAATAATAACCAGTCACCGTGAACTATCCAGATATGACAGAAAAAAAATTTTAATTCTAATATCAAATAAGCCTCTATACCTTTGTTCAATTGTGTGAAATAATAAAAAAAATAACTCATTACAACGGAGAGAGATGGCAATATGGACGCTAATGTCGTAAAGTAAAGATAATTTATCAATCGCTATCATTGAGTATATATTTTTAAAAATCTTTACCCTTTTCCATAACCGGAAAGGATTTCACGTGAAAATACACCAAGCGTACGCACTTTCTGTTTCAGATAATTAATATGGAGATAATGTAGTCTTACGCAAACAAGGTTGCAGTAGTAAATTATTTAGAGGTTAAAGCACTTAAAAAATATCTTGACGTCCCGGAATGCTAGACGTAAAAACTTCATGGTTGTAAGTGTGTGTGTATTTTAACATGTGTATTTTGACAAGGGCCTAAGAATTTCTTTGAACTATTTGATAACTCGTGTACACCTGACCATGGCTATATTTTTATTCTACGTCTTATTTTCTGACTGATCTGTAATGAGTACCACCCATTTTTAACATCAAATATTAAAGAGTTTTATGATAATCTGATAAAACTACAATAACATACTTTAACTTAAAATTACTCCTAAATTTGGATTTTTTTATGGTTAAGATATTTTTTTATAGTATACCGTCTGTAATAAGTGAACTGTTACATATATATTCACTTCAAATAAGTGCGTGCTGCAAATGAAATTTTCTAAATGCTACATTCGACCTCGTTCAAACACCAGACGTTACTAATCGCGTAATATAACAATTAACAGTAATAACCGTTAACCTCACATCAGCGAGGTTGGCTAACGGATACGCTCGTTAGCCACAAACGGCCTATTAAAACGAAAGTGCAACTTCATCAATTAACACACGTTTCAATTTTTATTTTTATTCATTGTTTTCAATTTAATTAGACGATTTAATAAGAGATTACGATCTATTTCAATCGCAGACTTTGAAACGTTATTCCTTCCTAAAAGTTTTGAGTCTACCAATTATTAAAATTGAGTACTATATTTACGTAAAATGCTAAAAATCCACTAATTTTAATGGCTTAACATTGCTGCGCTAATATCTGCTTTTCTGTGTTTCCAGCGAGCGCTGGCATTTTGCTCGAGCAGGCGCCCCAGTGTCCTGAACAACATGGAGTACAGGTAAAATCTTTTTACAGTATTAACAGAACCCATTAAAAAATGTCGACATATTTACTCCCAAATGAACAGGTGCGATCATATGAAACTAAAAATACAATGTCTAAACTCCGAAGTTAATAATGGTCATTACAGAAATAACCAGATTTTATATTAATACTAGCGGACCCGTTAGACGTTGTTCTGTTCATACGTCTTAAGTCGACAAAAAATTATAAATAACAAAGTTATAAAATAATTTTTATAGTGTACCAAATTGTGAATCTAAATCCTCCTCGAATCCACTTGAATACGCACAAATAATTTCAATAAAATCTGTCTAACCACTTAGAAAGAGTTCAGTTTTATACTCACGCGCAGAGATCCAGCCGTTTAGGAATTCAGTTTCATGCCGTGTGTCATCACGGAAGAATTATATACGTAAAGATTTATATTAAACTGAATATGATTCACATTTACAGATCCTGAATGTGTCTAATCTTCTGATTACCTAATTGCAGGCCTACGCCCACCCGGAGCTATGTGATCAGTTCTTCCTTTGTACCAATGGCACGCTAACAGTAGAAACATGTGAAAATGGCCTGCTATTCGATGGAAAGGGAGCCGTTCACAATCACTGTAACTATCACTGGGCTGTTGATTGTGGAGAGAGAAAAGCTGACCGTAAGTAACTGTTTGAAATTGTTATTAGTTTGAGGCCATTTCTTTATAAATTCTAATACTATTGCGTTGAAATAATATATATCGTTATTTTAAATACGGAAAAACAAAAATTACGCTGTAAACAGAAATGTATTTTCATCACCTTTTCATTTCATTTTCATTCATCAAATCACAGGTTTAAAAAACTGGCCTTTTATATCAGTTGTACGAAAATGTAGAGTTACGAAAGCGCTACGATTTCTCACCATTATGTAAATCGTATTTGAAAGTTTAATTAACATACACGAGAGTTCATTTTGATTTTATTCAAAACTTTCAGTGACGCCGATATCGACGCCTGGCTGTGAATACCAATTCGGTATCTACCCGGACAGTCACGAGTGCTCCACGAGCTATATTAAATGCGCCTATGGGGTCCCCGAGCAGGAGCCTTGCACACCCGGTCTTGTTTATGACGAGAGGATCCATGGATGCAACTGGCCAGATCTCCTCCAGCCGTTCTGCAATCCTGAAGGTATATATAATAGATCATAGTTAAAATGTCTTTTATCCAATTTTCACTCAAGTTACAATACTTCATGCGGTCGTTGTCATAATCTACATATGTATCATTGGCCTACGCAAATTCTGGCCAATTCAAGAAATATCGACTGTAAACTGTCTATTCATGCAAGAGGTCAGAATAGGCTTAGTTCTGAAAACAGCCTTATTATCACGGTATAATGAGTTACGATTACACCTGTTATTATGTAGACGCACTTTGGTGTTTGCAATCAATTAATGCCCTTAGGTGCTTAGGTCTTAGTTCTTCTCAATCCTTATAATAATAAAGTATTGAAGTGCTACAAATATTCTTAACTATAATTTAAAAAAAACGTATATATATATAAAAATATTATAAAATCGAACTATATTTAAAGAACTGACCCTAGCTTTAGACCACAAGAAAATATGCAAAAGATAATATAATATATTTTCATTTTGTTCCTCTCAATTTTTAAATATTCAAGAGATTCGTGAGAATAAAATATTTAAACATAAAACTATTTAAAAATAATATGAAAAAACTCCACTTACATGAATAAAAAAAACCGCCGTATACACGAGCTAATTAATGTTAACTTCGTTCATTTTGTAGCTGTCATCGGTTTCAAATGCCCAACGAAGGCGCCGTCGCACTCCCAGTCGGCCAAGTTCTGGCCTTTCCCACGCTTCCCGGTACCTGGTGACTGCCACAGACTAATCACATGCGTGGAAGGCCAGCCTCGACTAATCACCTGCGGTGAGGGCAAGGTCTTCGACGACCAGAGCCTAACATGCGAGGACCCAGAGCTGGTGCCACACTGCGGGCACGCGTGATTTTGATCGGTCACAGCAATACGTATCACAAAACTGATATGACAAAACCATAAAAACATTTGGAATTGTACCTTTTCCTTTGACATACTGTGTCTCGTAGCATTTTAATATACTCTATATCAATACTTATGAGATTTTTTACAGAGATAAAATGTAAAGATTGTTAAAAAATCTTCCACAAATTCCGAAATGGTTTTCATATTTGTTTTGTTCTACGTCGAAACAAACTATTAATTTCCCATTTATGTTACCTTAAAAATTAGAAACGTTTTCTCATGAAAATCGTGAGAAATTCAATAATCATTATAATTTGCCTATTTGTAATGTTATCAGTACCAGAATTTATTAAAAGTGATATTAGTTACCATAGAATTATAAAAATGTAATATACATTTTATATGTACTTAAAAGTCAATGTAATATACAACTTCAAAAAATTTTAATGTAAATAGCAAAAACGTTGTGCCTTAAACAATAAAATAATCGAAAAAACAATTTGTTTTTCTTTCAATCGACATTTTGACTATTATATATCACTTTAGAACATTTCTAGTGATATTACTTAAATGCTTATTTACTACAGTCACAAAAATGCCCTATTCTGAATACGAAACTACAGACGAATAATCACTTGCCATATCAAACTTCGTCTGTTTAAGGAACTTTCTGAGCATCCCTTTTCATTTCATCTTGTGATCGAAGTATTTTTTTTACTGCATAGACCACTGTTGCCCTCCAACTTGGTTTACAGGCCTCCGTCTACACAGGACTTGCGGTGGCCGATCGCTGAGAATGCCTAGCCTGTACCTCGATTATAGGTGACTAAGTTCGAGGGTTCCCGAGGATGCCTCGGCTCAGGCCGGTTTGGGAGGCCGCCAAGCTCTTATCAAGCTCAAGTAGGCTCAAGGGCCCCCGAGGGGACCGTAACTAGGACTGTTTAGCATTCCGATTCGAGGGTGCCTCGCGAGGGCCGGCTCTCGGCTCGATCGGTATTTGTATTCCGCCTTAGAGAATTTCTAAAGCTAGCATTACTAATACTTCAGAAAGCGTCAGCTCTGGGAGAAGAAGTGGCGGAAGAAACTCCAGCAACGTTTCTATCATTAACAGGGGAAAACCTGCCAGACACGTGGCGGAACCTAGTATATGATTGCCGCACTCGCCGGCGATTGCGGTATGTTTTTGTGTGTTTCCACAATTGTTTTAGCCGGTTGATGGCTGTCATCATCAGAGAAATTGAGGACATGTCGTGCCGTAAACCATTTGCGGCGGAACGTACCTAGCGGTAATTCTGTGGTGGCGGCACCTACG
This sequence comes from Iphiclides podalirius, assembly GCA_933534255.1. Taxonomy (NCBI): domain Eukaryota; kingdom Metazoa; phylum Arthropoda; class Insecta; order Lepidoptera; family Papilionidae; genus Iphiclides; species Iphiclides podalirius. The sequence goes on along the minus strand of OW152817.1, from coordinate 4,126,266 downwards.
ACTAACGGATTGGGTATAGAAATAACTGGCGCTAACTCTCTTTTTCATGAGTAGTGCACTCAATATCAACATGCTGCTCGTTTGCTATCTTTTTATACAGAAAAGCACATGTTATACAGAGACGGTTCAAGAAGAAAAATGACGACCCGAATGGCCTAGTGGGTAGTGTGCCTGCCTCCTGTGTCAGAGGGTGTGGGTTCTATACCGGCTACTGTGTGTAATTGTGTGATGAACGTAGTGTTTTTCTAAAACTTTTCTACAGAAAACTTTATAGAAGATAGTGTCATCAGATCTTACGTATGTGTTATTAGAATTAAAAGGCGAAATATTTCAATCTACATTACATCCATGAGGCAAATGAATACAGTGAAAGAAATAGAATAGGGACGGAATGTATAATAGGAAGAAATAACGAATTATCTCAATAAAAGCATAACATTGAAAACATAAACATTTTTAAAGTCAATAGGACGCCCAAATCAAGATATTGCAAAAAGTGCTTAGTTTATGATTCTAAATTACAAATACACAATAAATTATTACCTTCGGGCAGCATTGAAAAAATGTGCTCATCGCAGGGTATAAATTGTATTCTATTAGGTTGTTCGGATCAAACCCGCCCACAAAAATATTCCAATAAAAGATATAGTTTTAATTTTTACGAACTTATATTCAAAGATCAAGTAGGGGTAGACACTCTGGGAATTTATAACCGCTTGTCAGCGCTAAGGTTACTTTCTCACCCTCCATGTTGGTTGCCATCGGTTATTTCTTTATCCAAAGCTTTTCGCAAGGCATTGGCATCAGAGTAAGCAACACCAGCAATTCTTCTCTTTAACTGATGAAAGCAACCATAATCACACGGACTTAAGTCAGGGGAATATGGTGGTTGAATCCAACGCGCAATCATATGTTGATCCTTAAATATTGCGCAATAAAAATTCAAAACCGGGCGGGTTTGAAACGAACAACCTAATATATATATTGGGCTACAGTTCTTGCCGGAGAAGCTCTATTTATTGACAATTCAAGAAATGTACTATTAACTATCACAAAACGGAGGGCCTTAAATTCACACGAAATAGAGACCAGGGTCTACATCTTAATTCACAATGAAGCATACTAACGCGTTAGAATTCATACTATCCTATATACTGATTATCAATTTTATTTGAAAAATATTTGGCTTAGCCAGTAGAAATCACATATACTTAAATGATTTTAAAATGGTTGCCTCAAGTAGTTTAAAATTATATTTCATATGATAAAGATTCCAAAACTACATGTTAATGGGTGGTACATACATAAATAAATCTAAGCAACATTGTCTTTTACGTAACAAAAGACAAAAACTTTATAGGACTTTATAGGATAGAGAAAGAATAAGAAAAATTAATGAGTACGTCATTAACCTTGAAGGAAATGGAAATTAGTTCATAAGTGTTAAGAGAGAATAACATAAACAAAATTAAACGAACACATTAGGTTTAATCTTATATTTATAGCTAAATTAAATTAATGCTCTACTCTTCAATTTCGACTTCTTTTGCTTTCGGACGCTGTGGTTTACGTCTTGAGGGTTGGGAGCCGGCTGGTTTGGGTTTTGGTGTAGGCGGGTTCTCTAAAGCATCGAGCTCGGCGTCAGTCAGTTGACCTTTGTACCAGTCCGCACTGAAAAACAAATGTCACATTTAATATTAACAACAAGATAATTTGATTTGCTGGATTAGAAAACACGTACATTAGCATGTTTAATGCTATATTTTTGCAAATTCTAACAGTTATTATATATTAGTTTTACTTTGTACATCGAAGTTGACACATAAAGTAACAACAAATAAGTGAATATATAAGTGACAGCAAGTTTTCAGCATTCATTTTATTATTGTCTACAATGCTATATTTAAATGGCAGTAGTTATAAGTTACTACAATTGTTTACTATACTGTTTTTTACATAAAAGCTGTTAAGCAAACAGGCGGTTCATCTGGTGTTAAGTGATTACGGCTATCTATGGACAACAATAACTTCTGAAGGACACATATGCGAGGCCAATTTTTTTTCGTACATTTTATTATTATTTACAAAAATAATTTCGATAACAGTAGTATGCGAAGTACTCAGTATTTTGTTGTTAAGAGAGACATATTTTAAATAGAATCTCAGCGTCAGATATAATAATCATATTTAATTTGATTAATAACATTTCCTTTAACCCTAAAAAAAATTATGATAGAATTTACCATTCAGGAACCTTTCTTGCCCATTCGCATTTCTTGCTGACATCATCAAAGGCTTGTCCCAGCTTACAACCAGAACGACGTGGAGTATTGCCATTAATGCAAACGTAGAAGAACTGACAATCTTCTGGGTCGGCGTAGCGAGGGTGCGTTAGTCCAAAAGTTTCATTTACAGTGGGGCAGTCAAATTGGAATACCTCTGTACAACAAACGTGACAATTTATTTTAAATACTCTGTGTAACTTAAGACTTAACAAAAATTTTATTGGAAGTTAACCATTTTTATATTTTGTTAAATTTCATTCTGTGAAGATTTCTGACGTGTTGTGATGACCTTAAAAGAGTGATAAATAATAATGGAAATTAAAAGGAATACCAAATATAATATGGGCATACGTTCTCAATATCTCGTAACCTCAGAGCTAAACATAACACAACTTGGTGATTATGGAAAACAATAATGAACATAGTTTTTGTATCTTTTGTCTAAGCAGGCGATTGCCCCTAAAGTTTTACTCCTTTGTAAGAATGATATGTGGTAAAATATTGTAATTTTATTGTACATACATACTTTAATAAGGAATCGACACAAAATATAAGTGATCTTAATCCGTAAACACGAAAAAGAGTTCATTAGTTATCATTGTTTTCGCTATTTTCGTGACTGTATAAGCACTGGCTTTTTTTATAAATTTAGTGTCATATATCTGGATCTGCATTTGACCCTTTCTTGAGACTAATAACTTTTTTTATAGTATTTGTTTTATCCTTTTTATTTAAGGCAATACTTAAAAACGACTTACCAGCAGCTCCGCAACCCTTCTTCTTAGCCTCATCGGGCCAAGTGCAGATGCCGGTCTTGTCGTTGTATACCAGACCATCGGGGCACGTTATCATGTTGTATTTGCCATCTACGCAGTAGTAGAATTTGCCACACTCCTTGGGGTCCTCGTGTGAGAAGTATCCGTTCTGACGGGGGCAGTGAAGCGCCGGTATTGGTGTCTCTGTGGAATGAATTCAAAAAATATTTTTAAACCTTTTCGTACTGCGAAAACTTACAATGATGTTGAGTGATTATTTAGTGATTATGCCGATAAGAAGAAAAAACATATTTGTTTTTGTCGTGAATAGCATGTGTGACAAGCATCCGACTATTAACTAAATGGTTTATTTCGTTAATTTCCTAAGAACATTAACAAAGCCATTAAATTAATAACTTTTAATACATTTTATTATTTCCTTGATAAAAACATTTGTGTTGTGTTTTTGCTTCTGGCAAGTTAATGGCTACAGTTAGTTTTGAATAAAAATAAGACAAATCTCGGCGAAGAATAAAATTTCAGTTTTACCGCATACATAAATCTTTATAGAATGAGAAATATAAAACATTTTACGTTTATTGATCGACTAACTCCCCTGAAGTGAAATGGGTCACACTAGTAGACCTGGAAGTATAGTCTAATTGTCGTCGTCGTGCTAATTGTATCTGGTAGAACGGCACTCGACGAGACAACAATCTTACATGCCACGTCTATACTCAAGGCCGTTTCCCTTGAGATGTGAAAGTTGTTTCGATATAGCTAACCTTTATATTATTATAGATCCAGTATACGCAGATGGGACGATTGAACGCCGTATTTAAATAGAAACACGTGCCACATTTGCTCACGTGTGCGTTGACCTTTAAATCGCGACTAATTTTAAATGGTAATACAAATCTATGACTTATTCATGACATGTTTCCTACCATTTGAAAAGTCCGATCCGTTATTGCCGGCATTTGACTGTTGAGCAGTTTGTATAATAACTAAATAACATATATATACACACATATATATATATATATATATATACTAATCGATGTGTATATATATATTTTTTATGTGAAAAGTTGTCAAACGAGCAGACGGTTCACCTGATGTTAAGTGAATACCGTCGCCCATGGACATCTGCCACACCCGAGGGTTACGGATGCGGTGACAACCTATTGAAAATTGGGCTAAATATTCCAAATGGACCACAAAACGGCTGTACTGATTTGGATGAAATCTTTTGGCGATATTTTCAAAAGCCCAGTGGGTGATGCTGTGTAGTATGGTAGCGATCGTATGAACAGATTTTTTTTGGATTGTTACTGCCACCCGTCAGAGGGCGAGATTCATTAGCATAATAAAAACGGGAAGTTTGAAATTTACAAAATAATGAGTGAATAAAAATTATTGATACATATACATTTACATAAAAGAAAATCCTTACATATTGCTACTACAGTCGAATACCACGGTGGTAGGGCCACGCAGCAGCCTCGGCTGTTGCACGAACGGGCAGGCCCGTCCGGGTAAGTACCACAGCCTCACAGAAGACCAGCGTAAAGTGGATGTATGACAAATACTTTCGCGTTTCGTCTGGTGAGTGAGGTAGCCGGAGCCCAATTTTCAAACGGTTGTCAACGCATCTGTAACCCTCGGGTGTAGCAGATGTCCATGAACGGCGGTATTCTCTTAACATCAGGTGACCCGTCTGCTCGTTTGGCACTTCGCATAAAAAAAATGTATATATTTATTATTAAGTCTTGTACGGCATCACATAAGCTCTTCGATTGACTATTAAGCTAAGCTAATCGATTAACGATAAACTATTTCTGTCTTAAAGGATCAGTGATAATATTCCTCTTGATATATATTTTTTTATTCTACATCTTTTATGTTCGGGCCAAAGCTACAATGAGTATTTGGGGGCTTTATTTACTATGGGTCATGTCATGTGCGTCATTCGCTAATAAAAGTTTTACTTCCTTGAGAACGTGAATTAGAGTAATATTAATAATAAATTTGCAGAAAATATTCAGAATAAATTATAAATTATAAATATTATGACACAATTATATTTTTTTTATGTTTCACTACGTTTCATTTTTAAAAGAAATTAATAAAATACCTACTTTCGTACGTTTTTGTTCCTAATGGCCAAATTATTCAATTTAAAATATAAACTGTCGCATTTGAATGCAATTGTATTGGTAAGTAATAAATTAATAATTACTTTACGAGCAATGCCACAACATTCACAAATGACCGCCATAATGTTTCTGTATCTCGCACGCGTATTTCTATACAGTTAGTGTCGATTAAAGAAAAAAAAATTGTTTTGAAGGAAAAGACAGTTTACATCCACAATCTGTTTGGGAAAATTGCAAGTAACCTTTTAGGGGAATTTATATCCATTGTTTAGAATTTTATAGCAGGCCGATTCAGAGGAGGATTTGTTGTCTTGGCCGCCCTAGGCCCCAGCCCATGTCTATCATATATATTGTTATCATCAGTGAATTTTTGTCACGATTGGCCGCCCCTAATATGTTGCCACCCTAAGCCCGGGCCTATGGGGCCTTAGGGGAAATCCGCCACTGGCCGCCGAATAATGATGGAAACACTTTTTTTATTTATAATCGTATCTGTAACTTTATAAAAAAAAATAAGAACACTTTAGTCCTTTTTAAGCTTACGTTTATTTTTGACAATGAGCATTTAAATATACTGTTTACCGTACACGTGTAGCTGTAGCCAGTCTTGTATGTATAAACTCATTTTGATGGAATTCGATGAAATTTCGATTGTCAACTAATAGGGTCATGTTTAGTATGTGTGTTACATACACAGTTCATTATTTAAAAGTTTACTCACGTAGCTTCGGTCGCTGCGAACAATCGAGGTTGAAGGGTAGATCACATTTCTCTTCCTGAGGACTGTAGTCGTTGAATACCATGCCATCAGGGCAGAGCTTCTCTATGATCTCCCCGTTTCTAATAAGTTTTAAATTTCTTTGATTAAGAAAATTAACATATGTATGTATTTTCCCTATGAACTCTAAAACGGCTGTGCCAATTACAATGAATTTTCAGGCAATCATCAGACTAGCTCAATTGATGTAGCTGTGAAGTTTATTAATGTGATGTAAGATGAAGGAATTGTTTTTTCTTTTTTAATAATTATTGCTACGGGTGGGTCACTTGTTAATAAAATAACGGTTATTACTGGTCTGGGAAAATAGGTCCAAATGGGGATATAATAACATTTAAAGTTACGTCATAATTCAATATAAGAATTTAGCAATAATAAACAATCTTAACAATAAACAATCCATCTGTTAGTATTTTTTATACTAGATATAAATATAAATTAAATATGTTGTTAATCGATAGGTATTAGAATATGAGTACTAAACTGCTGAATTGTTATTGAAATGACCTAAGGCATGTAAAAGGAAAATGCCACATGAATCACGCAGTCAATGTACGAATAAGGTAAATGCTGCTTTCAAAGGTAACTACTTCTTAATTGAACAGTTATCACTGATATATAAACTTTATGGCAACGGAGAAGACATGATATGGTATTTCCTATACAAAAGTTTTGAATCGATAATCAAAATTTATATTTTAAGGTGCCTCATTGACAAGTGAAGGAATTTAATTTAAGTCTTGTAAATAAGAATATATTTATTCGATACCAAATAAGGAGGTGGCAAAAGAAATCTTAAAATGAAATTTGATTGCTCAAGTAATGAACAAGGTAGTGCCAGTCATTGAAGGGACATAAACTCTTTATGTTTATTTTCCCTTCTTCCTATTTTAGTTATGTTTGTTCCTTTTTCAGTTTTTTTTATCTTTAAACAACCGTGATGTTATTTTGTCTTGATGAATCGAACTCTCGATCTTAGAGCAATGTCCTCGAAGCCACCAATTCGAGAAAATAACAAGATGGTAAACTGAGTTGGCCGTTAACCTGCACTCGTAGTATTTGTCGCATTGCTCAGCGTCCGCGAAGAATCCGTCCTCTGGACAGGAGCTTGTGATCTCAGCGTCTTTCTCGGGATCGGCGACAGATCTTGGCGGTGGGTTTGCGGGTTTTCCCCTAGAATTCTTTGGTCCTGCTGACGATGCTAGCACTGAAATTTACAAACGAGACGGGTATTAATTCACCGATTCGCTGCATCACAGGTTTTTCTTTCCATTAAAAATGACTCGGGTTTTTACGAATATAAAAGGTATAAGAAACTGCTAAAAGTATTATATAAACCAAAAATTCCATAAATAAAATATTTGAAAAGTAATACCTATTATTTTAAGATGGTTTACTTTATTAAACATTGTGATATTTGGATCATTTCATATTATAGTCCGAATTAATGCGATTACATTAATTATCTTGTAATTATTCAGTGAAATACATTTTTCTTTATTAATATATTTATAATTGATATGAAATTACGGTAATAAATTTATTTAATGGAAGTCCATTCGACAAACGAATTATGATCGAATATTTTTGTCGACGACTTGTTGACCAGAACATTTCCTGCGTGGAGATTAATAATCGTTGAGCAGTTTACATTGAACAAATCTAGACTTCCTCGTCTGCCAACCATGTTCTGAGAAATTAACATTTTAAAATTCGCGGTTTCATTGCAAATTTCTTTAGTACAAAAGCGCAAATTATGAGAGGTTTTTTTTTAATTTGTTTAAAATTGACTATGATGATACTAAGTCATTGGCTTTTCAATTTACATCATCGACTATTAATTCAGTGTGAACGTATGAAATCAATTACTTTTTAAACTTTAGTTATTTAGTAATAATAGCAAAGAAAGAGTGAAAACCTTATATGTAATTAATATTTTACAATCAATAGTAGTTAAATAAAACGGATTAATTTTAAAATACTTATTCGCGAAAATTTTGACAATGGATAAGAAGTGAAAATAATATATATCTACCATGTTAAGGAATAAAAAGAATGTACTTTAACGGAGAAGAGTTTAATGAATACAAACACCGACGCGTATTTTAAGATTAAATTTATCTCCTTTCGGTGCACTGCATACCAAGATGTTGTAGCTGCACGAGATTTATCTGGCCCATTCGTTTTTACTATCGCTGCCTAGATCCGCATTCTCTGATAGCCTTGGCTATTGAACCACAACCTTACCTTATATCGCATGTGGAATAAACAAAGTGTTACAAACGTCCAGGACGCTTTATAGACACATATATTTCGGACGATAAAATCAACCATCAACATAGCCATACTTATTAACAAACAAGACTATGTTGTTATCAAAATAAACCTACATCTTTTTCCGTATATAAGTCATTAGGACTGAATACGCTGACTAATGTTTTTTTTTATTTTCATGAGGATTCAAAAGAAATCTCAATTTGAAATCAATTTAGTTTTTTTTTTAAATTCAATAACAGTATTTTGATACAAAAATCGTAACCAAATTTAAAGTTTTTTTGAAAGAAGTAGTAAATGTAATGAATAATATCAAGCACCAAGAAATGCAAATCATATAATGAACAATTTCGATGAAATGAAGTATGACAGCAATACTTCGCGCTAGTTTCTCTCTTACCTAATCACGCGTAACCTACAGCTCAAGGAAAGTTGCGCCAAAATCAACTTCACCCATGTAACATTTAAAAATTAGCTCGTGACCATGACATTATTCAAGATTTACCAAGTTTACATTATAATGTCATATTTGTAATAAAAAAAATCATTCTCCTATTCAAGTGTGATACAAAGATAGTAGCTCGTTGATGTCTTTTCTATCAGAATTTAATAACCATTTATTAATTAAACGATTTTCCCCTTGGATCTCATTTATATTTCACTTTAATCGTGTAGTATTTAAAAGTATCCATAATTAGAATGTACAATTGTAATGTTTACATAAAACTAAATCATTTTATGTTCGTAAATAAAAATTAGCATTGCTCTCAACAGTTGGATTAATAACGTATCTAAATTATAACTCACCAACTAAACATGCCAAAAACACGATTCCAATACTCGACCGATACGCCATCTTGTATTATTTATAATTACTAGAATAAACTTATAACATAAAGTCACAATTATGTGACTTACAAACTTGACGCCCGCGCTGAGTTCTATAGCGCACTGAGTATAACAGTTTTTGTCATCCGTTCTTAGCTGAAGAATGGATAAGCGAAAGGTTTCGTTAACAGCAACTTTCTCGCTCCCTCACAATGAAGCATAGATATGTCTGCACTCTTTGCTCATGAGCTTGCTCTTTGGAGCAATTGGATCATGTTATAATTCTACGCGATCGGCAAGAAAATAAGTATGTAGTACCCTGTATAGAATCCTAAATTAGATGTGTACTATTCATCGTTTATTATAGAAAAAGTACTAATTTAAAAACGATGCGTTATGTATGTACATAAAAATATCTTGAACACCTTTTTTGTCAATTAAAAAACGAAGCGTAGTTTATTCTGATGGTTTAAATATTAATTCACCTTTGTTAAAGCTAAAAATCAACTCAAATTGTTATATGACTCATTCATTAGGAAATTGGCACTAATGGTTAAATAAGAATAGGTTGCATAACTTTGAACTTAGGCACGTGGGTTAAGTTAACACGGCTCGTTGAGTTTGCGATTAAATGTTTAGAAAGACACTAAAATGAAACTATAATAAATGCATCTCATTAAAGCTAAATTCTGGCTTAAATGATATTCACATTGTCTACAATTACACTTTATTTGGCTTAATTGTAAATAGTTGGTTAGTGGCACTAACGATTTAACACTTTTTTTAAATCCGTTACACGGTAACAGAATCAAATGTGTCACATCTCTTCTCATATAAATCGACACTGTAAGTCCGTTTCTTCACTTCTTTAATCTCTCACGACGTACTTTTAAAAAGAAATTACGGGACCTTAACAGATTCAAAAATACATGCTATAATTATGGTTATTACAGCATAAATCATTTAATGAAGTAAAATTATAAAAATAATCTACAAAATAATATTATTTATTACTAGCTGCTGCCCGCGACTACGTCTGCGTAGAATAGGCTGAAGGCGAAAGATTCAGACAGAAAGACAGATGTACATAAAATATGTATATAAATTATAGCCTATGTCTTATTCTGATGTAAAAGCTATATCATTGTAAAGTTTCATTAAAATCCATTTAGTAGTATTTGCGTGAAACAGTAACAAATATCCATCCATACATACAAACTTTCGCCTTTATAATATTAGTACAAGTATAAGGATAGCTCCGGAACCGGTGTGATACTGAGAGTGGTCACCGCGGATTTTATAATAATTGGCTTCTACGACTAAAAATTCCATTTATTCAGTTTCAAAGGAAAGTAATACCATCTATCAGCGTCCGTGTTGGTGTAATCTTATTACTTATTACTGTTCAAAAGATTTTTGCCTTAAGTAAGAACTCTTTACTTGTTTCAAGCATATTATTAGACCAAATTCATCATACACTGTTAGTTAAGCAATTATATTAAATTGTTATATGAAAGTTTAGTGCATCAATTGTATATCGGTATTGCTATAATTAATGTGAAACGGTAATAATTAAAATAATTAATAAACGGTTACAATTAATAATAATTTACAATCATTTTGCGATGACATTAACTGTTTCTGCGTGTTAAATTAAAATCACATTATGCGAAACATCATTCTTTTAATTCACTGACGCTAGAAAGTTGGCGTGGCTTCTGTAATCAGTTTATTATAATATCTTAATGAGTCATCAAGGGAAATAGTTTATCTGATAGATTATTAATTTTATTTTTATTTTGTGTTATAGCGTGAAAGTTATAATGTCAATATTTGTAGCCAAAATGTTAAACATTTTTGAACCCACAACATATTTATCAAGTATTGTACTCGTATGTCGTAATTGAAAAACTAAGTAACGATACGTGCGGTAAATGAATATAACTTTTGTGGTCTTAAAATAATTATGTTAAGCTTTAATTAAAAAAAAACCAACTATCCTATCTTTTTCTCAATTATCATTAATTTAGAAATTTAGTTATATGAGTTAGTATAATTTACATAATCCAATCTCGGATCTTATACAATAAAAATAATTAGAAATGTATAATGATACATTTTATAGTTTGATTTTCATATAATAGACCATAAAATTTATGAATTTTATAAAGTGAACTCCTCAAAATGTTATAAGCGAGCGTTTGTTCGTAATATGTTTTTATTCTGAGATTGTAGGAGATAAGATGTCATAATAAACATGAAGACAGACCAACAACAGACAACAACATTTCATTTTAGAAAGTGCGCAGTGAGTTAGTTGTTTTAATAATTTTAAATAAATATTTCGGACACATTTTTTACACAACGTTTTCTAGTACCAAACTAAGCAACGCTTGTACTATGGGACTAGATAACTGATAAATATACTTAAACATACTGTTCTTTTTTAAATAAATACTTATTATAAATATGTAAATACCCAGACACTGGAAAAACACTATGTTCATCACACAATATTTTTCCAGTAGTGGGGATCGAACCCACACCCTCTGGCGCAAGAGGCAGTGTCACTACTCCCCACGCCAATCGGGTCGTTGATAATGATGCCAATGTCAATTAATTTTAAAAGAAGACAAGATTTTTTTAAATAAGCTAATTTCAATTGAACAGTTATAAAATTTGTAAAATTATTGCGATTGTATTATGATATAAGTAAAAAGAAGAATTTTTTATACCTAAAAACGAATAAATTAAGTCATTTTAAAAGATGTTTTAAAGGTACGTTTTTATTACCTGTTCCCAACCAACATTGTGTTGGTTAAACAAAATTATTGTTTAAATCTAAAGCTAGTAAAGTGAAGACTATTATTTACATATTGTTCTTATGTATTCGTATGCATACTAATAACCTTATATCTTATTATTTTTTTTTTTTGTAAAAAGGACGGCAAGTCAGCAAGTCATTCACGTAATTTTGAGTTGAGTTGAACAAGAATACCCATGAATATCTGTAATAACTAAGGGGTTGCACAAGCGTTGCCAAACTAAAATAGTGGACCCCTGTTATTTGACTCATTATATGAAACCCGTAAGTACAAAACTTCATCATCATCTCCGGAGGAATAGCGGATAATGCATCTGATTGTCAGCTTTTAAAAAAGTGGCTCTGGCTACCTCACTCACCAGACGAAATATAAAAACAAATAATAGTAAAAGTATAGTTTTTCCACTTCGTGCCGTTTGCTGTAAGGCCGTGATACTCCCAGCAGACGGTGCTGCGACGCCCCACCACCGTAGTATACTAATTTATTAATTAATACTTTCATTATTTTAACCATGGAATTCCCATCAATAATGGTTTCAGCTTTCTGCTTTGTTTAATACTTTAAAGATGAATTTTAACGAAAATTATTTGTTATACTTATGTATGCAATATACATTAATATAATAAAAATATAATTTTCATGATGTGGCCAAATATATAGTATTATCTTTAACTACATCATTAAAATTATATTTTAAACTGGAGTTTAAAATATTTTTTTTACAGTTGAAGCTGACAGCAAGGATTGAATATATTAGGGCACAATTAAAATGGTCTCATGTAAAGCGTAGGCGAACGTAATTACGTAAAAAGAAGTAACACCAAGCCGCCCACTAAATGTAACATGCAAGAATGCAAAACAGTTGCAATTTAAATTATAAAACAAATACTACATTCAACATCTTTAAAGTAATTAAGACTATGTAGTGACTTTCGTTAATGCCTATATAACCTTTATAATAAATTATTCACAAAAAAGAACCCATAGGACTATAAAATATCGTCAATAAGATTATGTACTCCCGTATATATAATATGAAATGTTTAGTGTATTTTATCAAGATGCGGTCTGGAATCTTGACGCACCGACGCATTTAGATGACTCAGTAGATTTACAGCGGCGTGTTCAAAGCCATGAAGGTAATGGCTGTAGCTTGAAATTATTTTCATAATAAACAGTGTATATCATTAAATACACATAAAATTATTACAATTTATGACATAATCAAATAGTTATTACTTCATAATATTTCTTAAAAGGGATAAACAAATAAAAAGCTCTAAGACTTCTTCAGTAGTTCAATATCTATCTCGTTTTACGATGTTACTTAATGATTTTTCCTTTTTGTCTAGATATCGAGTTTTACAACCAAAGTTTTTATGGTTTATCAATTGGAAAGCGACCGTACCAACGTTGATATTAAAAACGCTAGTGTGACACCACCAGCTTTAAAAAAATTACTTGTCCGACGCCCAAAAGCAATTTTATTTGCACAAAACCCAATTTGATCTCTCGTTTAAATATTGATTTAAAAACCACTCCAAAAAAATCTCTTATCAATTTTTTGTTTTGTTGTTAAGTAGTAATCGACATCATATATTTTATCTGAACATATACAGAATCACAAAGAATAATAAAAATACTTGCTCATACTTCAAAGAAAACAATGACCCTATTTAAACGTGCAAAATTACACATGAGGGTACTGAAGAGGCATATCCTTTTAAGCTTTCCTTTAATGTCCAGTCTAAAACTGAAGCCCACGTATGTATGGGTATAGCTGCATCCGACCTCCGGTTCTATAAAAGCTAGGATCTGCGCTTGGCCCTGACATTGTCCTGGCTCACTGGGAGCGAGTACAAGAGAGGAAGCAACAATGTTTGAGATAATCACTTTAGTTATTTTGGCGTCCGCGGTCTGCGGTAGCTGTACTGAAAACGGAAACATGCTCGAGAGTAAAACTTTTAAGGACAACAGTCGACAAAGAAGACTGCTTTGTGAGTACAAAATTTTAACTTTATTGTTTTTTTTTTTTTTTGTATATTTATATTAAGAATTTTGATAGTACTTTTTACGAAGATTAAACCCCAAAATACCTCATTTTATTATTTTTTAAAATAAATAGTACAATTTTCTAAGTATGAATAAGCTTTAAAAAAATTTTCTAAAAGAAAATTAATAACATTTATATTTAATGGTGGCCATATTAATACATTCATTCTGACACACAGAAACAAACAACCTTATATATTTTGGCCACAATTTATTACGGACATTATACAATGGTAATAGCATTGGTGAAATTATTACCTTATACCCAATAAGTTGTAATAAACTCACGCATAAAACGAAAGAGCTTATATTGCAATTATGCACATTTAAACAATTTTAGTAAATCTAATTGTTTTAAACAAGGTAAAAACAGGATTAAGCAACAATAGGATAAATTTATAGATGAGAGAATATATAAGATCTGTTACTGTATTCATGGAGAGAGCAAAATAACAAGAGTTATAGTAAGGAATTATAGAAAATAACAAGTTTGTTAAAATAATGATCAATAAGTTACTAACAAATTTGTTAGAAATTAATAATAATTTACCTTATTTGGTATACTAGTAGACAATATCATATTCGGGGTCATATATGAGGATTCTGGGGACTTATGGTTCCCTAAGAACGTTCCCTATAGAACCCGTGGTTAGTAGCGTATTAATATTAAAGTATTTATTCCTTGATATTTTCCCTGACACTCAAACCAACGAAGCTTTATTCCTTAGTATTCAAAATAGACAACATCACTCGATACAGATACAGAAAATCTCATATTTTTTTATAATAACAACACCACAACGCAATGCATAGAATAATAGAAAGAAAATTTCCATGGCTAAAGTTACCACCCCTAAGTGACCACATACTTATACAGTTTATTCAAAAAAGGTTGAATATTATGAAAAAAAGTAAATGATAAGAATCATTACGTTCACCGCAAGGGCACTTCTCGGTCATTGACCATTATTATGAGCTATTTCCAATCTTGGATGCGATTTATACATTACTCACCACGCTCTGTATATGAATACCCTCGTCTCGATGCCTTTGAAGCCTTTGTAAGCAGCAGTGGGTATGTTGCGTGTCAGTAACATGGACCCTGTAGTGCATTCAACTGTCAGTGTATCTTTTGCATTGCGCCTAATGTCTTCCGGCAAGTTGTAAACGGCGAAACATCCTTTGCCGACAAGATTAATCTCGACCTGCATTGTACTCCCGTGCCCATTGCTCGTTTTACAGCATCTAATACATAACCATTAGATGGAAGTTATTATTAATCAAAATTATAAGCTCAGTTGTAAGCAAGCACAATATTCAGTGTCTAAATTAAATAAAAAAATAACAAATTATTCGATTTCTAGTTTACGACGAAGACGGGAATTTAGTGAAGACATACTCCAACCCTTACCTTCATAATTTTGCAAGTAAAGACAACAATGTCTTCTGGAACCTAATGAATCCATTTTTCAGTTTCCTGAGGGTGAGTATATTTAGATAATTATACTTAAGTTATACAAGCAGATAGTATTTTCACATCAAGCATTCCAATTTAAAACTCGATCCTCAGCTGTTATGATTTCTTTTTAATAATAATAATAAAACCAGCACTAATTTAAAATTTGTAGAAAAAATTTAATCATTATTACTTATCATTATTTTATCATTCCACGTGAAAGCAAACGGATCTGTTTAAAAATAGTAATCAATAAAATTAGTATTTTTGTATTAAAATTACAAAATCATTTGCAAGATCTTCTCCTGTGTCTCGCAGCCGTCAAGCTTCAGTGGTTCTGCTATTGCATATATGATACCCGTATCTGATGAGGTGATTCAACAAATTAACAATGACCCGGTGTATCAGAACAAGTTGCTATTGTTATCAACACGCGATCCTGTTGTGGAAGCCAATCCACTTTGTAACGGGAAAAGGGAACCCATACCATCACCGAAGCTATGCAGCGGCTTCCTGAACTGCTGGGACGGCTGGGCATTCGAACAGGACTGCCCTGATGGTCTACTATTTTCTAACAACGGTTATTGTGATTATACCTACAACGTCGACTGCAGCAACAGGAAACTGAAAGGTAATTTTTAAAAGTATACATACGTAACTGCAACGATACGTAAGAATTTGGTTTTTGGTGAAAACTCGCACCATTCGTATCCCGGCCTCACAGAATACCCGCATGAAGTGGAAGTATTAAACTTTTTCGTTTCGTCTGGTGAGTGAGGTAACCGGGGCCCACTACTTTAAAGGTTGTCACCGCGTCATCGGGTGCTAGATGTCTATGGGCAGCGGTATTAACATCAGGTAAACCACTTGACAACTTTTGAAAATGTGTGTGCGCGTTTGACAACTTTTCACACACAAATAATATCTGATAATATACATAAAAAACTGTACGTATTGATATTCATCGACTTATGTTCGTCATAACATTATAGAACAGCATAGTTTTCCAACGAAAGAATTTGATATAATAAAAGTAACTAACGTTGGCACTACACGTGTTAGAGTATTAAATGTTTTATGTGTAATCCAATACATAAGCGAAAGGTTTCATTTTTTTTTAAATTTTGTAAACTTGCCGCACATTGCTGAGTTTTTGTCAAATACATAAAAGGTTCGTGCACTATAATAAATACAAGCTATGTTATTTCAACAGACTTTTAGATATGATCTAGAGTTAATTGGATATATTTTATAATTAAGCAATTGCAATTAAGTGTTCGTATTTTAAATAATAATTTATAATCTTCTTAAAATATACATCATGAAAAAGTGTTTTTCATTCTGCCAAAAGAGATAAAACGGACCATTTTATTAAATGACTTAATAAAACAATGTCTAAATGCTTCGACCTGTATTTAAAAAAAACAGTTAGATTTTAATCTGTATTCTATTTTTAGTTTTAAAGCAGACAAATGCAAGTAGCGCTTTAATTCACCAAATCAGGAACACTGACCGAAAATGGTTGACTTTTGTTCACATATGAGTCATTACATCACATCAAATGCATGCATCATTCTTTGTTAATATTCCTTATTTAGAAAACATTTTAATTTTGTGCCCAAATGTAACAATTACTTATTTAATAACACATTTATGTTCCAAATGTGTGGTGATTAATACTATGTTGTGCGTTATATTTCACAACTTCATGAGGTACATTTAACTTTTTAATGTCTTAATATGAATAATTTTTTCACAGCAATATTAACCAATGCCCATTAACCAAACAAAAAAGGTATTATTTTAATCTAGTAAATTGTATAATTAAATTGATTTAAGCCACACACGCCTACGCCGATACTTATTTTCTTTAATGTTTTCATAATTTGTTGAGTCCAGTTAATTTTTCTAGGACTATGCCCTAAAACCCTGTGTACAGAGATCTTTGCCTTGCAGTGGCGCATATATACAATAAAAAAGGTCTTAATTATCACCTATCATTTCATTTCTAACTTTATTTTTTAATTGTTATTGAGAAAATTATTTATTTTGAAATGAAAGACTGTTATTTTGAAATGAAAAATTGTTAAAATAATCAGAACAACTTATATTCATAAATGTAATATAATCGTCAGCCACTACATATTTAATCATCAGCGTTAAAATATGAGAATACAGACATTTTTAGCATCAATTTCCCAGCAATTTGCAGCACAGCGATGTTGAAAAGAGTATTTAAATTCGAGTTTTTTAAGTATAGTTGAGGATTAGCATATTGAGCTACCATAACACAATTGGGCTGCCATTTCCCCATAAAGGAATTTGTTAAAATATCTTACAAAAGACGACAATGCTATGCGTTAAATATGCTGAATATATAACCGCGACGCGCTATTGCGTAAGACTTGTTTGATCTTAGACGTGTCGTCAGATGTTGCTGGAAATGTCACTTCGGATCTTATGTAAAATCACTCTCAAGTTTCGCAAAGACATTATAACAACATTATATCATTCATCCGGCAGTTGACAACTCGGAAAATACGACAAATATACTTTGTGATTGTCTGCTTATGATTTATGTTTTTAAACTCGTTTGCCGCCCTTAGATTATTATCTGTATAAGAGTATGTACACAAATATCAAAAGTGGGCATCGATATTGATTTATTTATAAATAATGATGTTACAAATGTCCTTGGGCGCCATCGCTTATCATCAGGTCACCCGCATTTTCGTTTGCCCCCTTTTAACATGAAAAAATCCATGTAAAACTATTACATTTATGTAGATATACCAGCTCTAGTAGTTTAATTAAAAAAGCACCAAATCTAAGTACAATCTACATCATATCAGCTCACACTATTTAAACAGTGTTTAGTCGTTTAGGTAACATTATTAATTTCATTTAAAGTTTCAAATGACATATTTTCAAGATACCACTGAACCACGGTGCCGTCGAGATTTCGAAACCTTTCGAAACGAGTCAAACTGCAACGAGTTCTTCGTGTGCGTAAACAGTCTGCCGGTCAGATTCAAGTGCCCCTCTGACCTTTACTATAACCAGGTGAGGCGATGTTTATTTAGCGGCGAGAGTGTACTAAAGAGGATCGGCAAGTAATCTGAGGTTATCTTCTCATCCACACAGGGTAATAAGGTCTTTTTTTATATTGGCTTCACTGGAAAACGCCTCATTTTGTGCAGTTTTTCAATGCAAATTTACAAATGCGGCTTGTTACTTTGCATTAACTTAAGGCCGAAATATATAACGAAGTCTCGATTGTGGTAAAACAAAGTATAGGGAAAAAACATTTAAATATCCAAGTATTTCCTCAAAGTACATTTACAATTTAATCAGGCCTAGATTACTATCCCAATTTATAAACACTACAAAATACATAATCATAATCGAGGTGCCTCATAAGGCATCACATTATTAGAGGACTTCGTGGTATCAGTTGCCAAGGTGTAAGGCTTCGACGTCGGGGGTCGTGGTTTCGAATCCCACGCGAGACAGCTATTTGTGTGTTTGTCTACGTGAAATTTATGTTTGTAATATGTCCCTACAATACAGGATAATGTTATTCTAAAGTAAGGGTAACGTTTAAAAAAACGTTTCACGGTGGTAGGGCCACGCAGCAGCCTCGGCTGTTGCACGAATGGGCAGGCCCGTCCGGGTAAGTACCACGACCTCACAGAAGACCAGCGTAAAGTGGAAGTATGACAAATACTTTCGCGTTTCGTCTGGTAAGTGAGGTAGCCGGAGCCCAATTTTCAAAAGGTTGTCAACACATCTGTAGCCCTCGGGTGTAGCAGATGTCCATGGGCGGCGGTATTCACTTACCATCAGGTGAACCATCTGCTCGTTTAGCAACTTTTCACATAAAAAAAAAAAAAAAACATAATTCTTGATTCGTCAAAAGCTGTAGAGAAAACAAAAATCTAAATACTAATGATTCCAAAAGATATTATTTTATCTAATCTCTTCTTATTAACTATTATTTCTTTATTCAAAACAACCTTGATAAATAATATTAAGTACTTGTTTCTTTCGGACCGTGATCCTAACAGCACCGAAATAAACGTCCTAAGCTTTTGCATTAAAATACTCTTACGAAATATGTTTACTGCAAAACTTACATTACTGAAACTACTTCTAAAAATTCAATTCTTAATAACGAGGTCAAATGCCTTTCTAATGACTCATATTAGGCCTATTGATACATCAATATGCTTAACAATAATTTTCTACATTGTGCATTTACGCGACAATAATTTTATATATGCAACAACAACTTTACCCAATTAAGCAATGTTCTGCCCACGTAGCTGACTGAGTCACAGGAATTTTGAATCCATTAAGTTCATCAAGCGAAGCGAATATTTTTTAAAAAGGTTGTCGACGCGTCTGCAAACCCTCGGGTGAAGCAGATGTCAATGGGCGGCGGAATTCACTTAACATCAGGTGAACCGCCTGCTCGCTTAACAACTAACTTATCACATAAAAAAGAACGTTTCAAATGTAAAAATATAAAAGAAGTTTTACTTTACATTGTAGTAATTAAATGAGGTCTTAGGTATATTACTATATTTTTGGCCTTTTGTAATAAAAAACATAAAAAATATGTTTTCTTTCCTCATTTTGAGCATTGTTGCTTTATACATTCGTCATCAAAATCATTCGTATTTAGAAACTTGTACGTTGGACGAACTGGACAGATGACCCTTTTTTCGGAGATGATCGATAGACATGGAAAAACACCAAGAAACCTGTTTTAAAACCCAACTGACCTAATGCTAATTTGTTTTGGTTAGGCCACGTTGCTGTGGATACTATTATCGGCTATCACTAAACTGTATAAAATAAATTCTGCCGTAGTCTTGTTGCTGATTGGTCATTGTGTCGTCATCGCCTTTTATGTCAATGAGATAAGGACGTAATTTTATCAACCACTTTTGTCGGATCAACTTTGCGTGTATTAAAATATGCGTTAAGAAATACTTAGTACGAAGACATTTTTGCACTTTTGTGTTCATTAGCGCTTAATTTTATTCAATTATCTTTATTATCTTTAATATATCATTACATACATATGGGCTTAAATTTTACCTGTTTACAAATGAAATTTCAAGTAAATTTATCCTATTTTAGGCATTAGGAATTTGTGATTACGCACACATGGTTAAATGCAACGTATCATCTACATCGTCAGAGCCTGCCTTGAAACCAACTTCTGAAATGACTACGCCTACTGAACTAAATCACAGTACGAAACCAACAGCCCCGCCAAATGAGCTAAACTTTAAATCGATTTCTTCTAGCCCGGGAAACATCGTTGTCAACTCTGTTTACGACAGCAGGAGTAAGTAAATCAAAATATGATTGTCTACAGTTACAGTGGATTTTTACGTACGTTAATTTTTGCTTCAATTGATATTTTTGTTGGCTGTCCGTAGACTAGATATTAAAGCTGCATCATCATAATTCATCATTAGCACGCTAAACAAACGGACCTTAATATATTTTTTTATTAAAATCATTATAATGCGACGATGAACTACAGCGGTATCGTAGCTTAAAATAGTTTTTCGATTTAAAACCGAATTTTGTGCTAAAACACTCACTTAATTTTGTGTTAACAAACACAAAAACCTTATGAAAAGTTTTATCACATCATTTTGACAATTTATTTTTTATTTATTTCAGCGTGGACATCAATGCATGTGGCAATGTCACGTCAAGACGCTATTCGCCAGTTAAAGCTTAAAAGCATCGCAGACATTAAAACTGCTAAATAAGCATTTTATAACTTATTAATAGCTTATTTTTTATCAATGTATTTTTGTGAACTTTTTTATTTGCTTTTTGTCTTTTCACGGATATCTATTTATACCGGCACATTTATTACGATTTCTAAGGGTGTTTCATTTACTACGATTTGGTGAAATAAAGAGAACGTTTTCGAGGTTATAAATTTATTTACATAAGCTTGTAAAAAAATCTATCCTAACTTAAAATTAATTAAATTGTATGACTAAAGTTATTATGTTTTTTTTTTTCGACACAGTATCAACATCGGAGCAAAGTCGGTACCATGTCAAATAAACTCCTGTTTAGTTTTATATTTTTGGCAATAATAAAACAATTTAAAAAAAATTGTCAAAAACTACCTATTTTGACGGCGGCGTGATTTTTGTTAGTGGAATGCGATTACATTAAATAGCGCGCTCATTTTTATTACAAAAATATTTAAAAACAATGTAAATTCAGACTTAACGCCTCTTAAGACTCTTAAGACAGACCAATACTTATTGTTTTTTTTTATTTCTCTTTATATTGCTATTGGAGGAGTTACTTAAAAAATTCAGTCAAGATTATTATCTACCTGACTAAATAGTATTTTAACCAGCCTTAATTCATGAATGTTTTCTCAAGAGGTTATAGATTCTAAATCAAATCGTAGAGCTTGAATTTCAGTCTGTCCTTTGAGTCGCTCCTTGACATTCAGAATCCCAATTTCTTGAGTGCCTTGAGATCGACGTCACCATAATAATCCTCACTGAAACACGCACAATATGGAATTACACATAAATATTTAAGTTAATGGATGAGCCAATTATCGAATTCTTTACAGAAAAAATAGTTTAAACAGTTGTATGCATAAGATTTTAATAAACATATATAACGTACCTGCTTACAAGAAGACATAAAGGCTGGCTGTTATCAGTGGTAGTGGAGAACATGATTATATACAGATTAATAAAGAGAAAGAACTGAAAGAAACCAGAAGTTATTAAATGTTATGAGAGATTGTATGTGATAAATATAGAAAAAATAGTTCCAGTGATAATAGATGTTACTAGGAAAATCGTGCAATAGTGCAAAACTACGAACATACAGAATAAGACACATAATTTTATAGTTTTATTATTTTTTATTTTATCACTAAATGTAAAACTTAAGTATTACAGTTTTCTTCATCAAACAACAACACTCGGTCGCAACGAGATAATTCAGTTCATTGGACATTTATTTACAAGGTCGATTCAATGTGGAAACTTCTCAATTTACATTTGACTTTATAAATGCGAAAACATATATTTTACATACATATATACCCTATTGTATACAATTTTATTTTTCCAGGAGTAATAATGCCGTGAGATCGAGATTAACCGGTTCAATTGCTTATAGAGCGCTAACAAAACTAAGATACAATATAAAATAAATATCTCTAACGCTGTAAGCTTTCTATTAACTTTCTAATCCGCCTCTGGAAACTGTTTTAAGGCTACAACGAGGAAATTATTTGGCAACTAGAAATGAATACAAATCGATCGGCTTCGCTCACTTAACACTCGAATTTGAAATTTGAACCTGGGACGCTATCTCCGCGCACCGAAAACAACTGCTAAACATTTTGCATTCAAACTGTGCTGTACACGTTGTGTGCGTGTTGTCTTTAGCACGCGAAGTTATTTTAAAATAAGTGTGAGTATTAAAGGTTTAAGGTGGGAAGGTTCTATTTAATTCTCCTTTTGGGGACGGGGCTTAAGCTGCTTGTTCGGGACCTGGCGAGCCTGGCCGTCGTTCTGGAGTCCAGCCAGGAGTTCGCTCTTGCGGATTGACTTCAGATCCAAATCGCCGTAGTAGTCCTCGCTGAAAATGTACGCGCACCTTACTGCCTGTCGCATCTACTATACTAACTTATATCTACTAATATTACACGCATATCTCGCTACATTGCACAATTAAGGTCTGTTAATAGCTGCTATAATTCTGAACTACTTTTAATGCGAACGAACGGTGTAGTTGAAAGAATTGAAAATTGTGAAACTCGCCTTGTCCACAACACTCGATATCTACCAAACCGCCTTGAATTTGTAACGAGAATATAACCGCTCGCTTTTCTTGTGAATAAGTGCATTAATATCAACGTTAAAATTCTGAAAACGAACTAATGAAGTGCTTTGCGAAAGGATTCGAAATAACGCTTATTTGACCTTCGATCGATCTGTAAGTCGTGATCAAAGATGGCGCATCCCTGTTCTAAAGTGATTGTTCGAAGCAGACAGACCATGAACTGCGGATACCAGATATAAAGGACTCATTGTTTCTAGAAATAGTTGCGTATCACATAAACAAAACCGGCGATATAGATATATGATACTTAAAGAACAATAATTTTAATTTCAATAAACGGACTATTTAAATAATAATTGCCTTAGAATCTGTCTTTTTCATAATCCAATAACAAAGGCCACAATATGGCGACTTACACATCTACACAAACATCGCTTATTATCATAAGGATGTATATATATCGTTACAAACTGGTTTGCATTGACCATGAATCCCGGGCGGGGACCGCTAAACTGTATTGAGCAGACGTAGAAATCTTAAGTAAGTTTTAAGTAGTGTTAACTTTACAAGCAGCCGTAACTAGTCGTACATACAACTACATTTTTAGTTAACGCATACATGTTGCTTGCTTATTCCTATGGAAAACAAAACTGATACGAACTTATACAGGTAAACAATTGTAGTGGCGCACACGTGAGGCTGATTTTATCTTAACGAAAAGTGCAGAAGATTGTTAGTCACAGAGGCTTACGTTGTGGAACGGGATAAAAAGGTCAAATATTAAATGTTTAAGTGTTAAAAAGTCTGATCAAACACCACACAACCAGTGATTGAACCAGAGTATTTAGATGTAATTAAGACAGAGGTGTCCAAGTCGGTAGTCAAGACTGGTTTACTTGGACGGTAGAAGAGTAATAGAAGATACAGGAGTTTCAAGAGTTTCGTCCAGAACTTACCATCCGGGAACGTCTTCGGGGTCCTCGCAGTTGCCGGTGCCGTCGGCATCGCCGATCTTGAATACGGTTCCGATTGGGCATCCATATTCCCGAGCGGTACCCTCAAGACAGATGTAATATTTACGACAGTCTTCGGGGTGAGCGTGACGGCTGAAGGAGCCAGCGTTGGCCACTTCACCAGGGTTGGCGCAGACGAAACCGTTTGCTACTTCTGAGAATGACGAGACAAGAAATATTTATAAAAAATGTATCAATCTCTTATTGATACAACTATCGTTATTAGTGATTCCAATAAATCAAGTCCGGAATTTTATTTGAGAACGAACCTTTTGACTATGTATTGCCTGCTTTAAAAATGACTTCGATATTACTCAAAGAAGTTTTGCTCTTACTTAGATTTCTGAAGATGCCAAACTTACCCTCGTTTCTGCACTCGGGGACCTGGTCAGCCCACATGCACACGCGGGCTTCCCTGTCGTAGGCAAGACCGGGGCTGCACTGGTAACGAGAGGCTTCGCCGTTCCAGCAGTTCCAGAAAACATCGCACTTTTTCTCGTCGGCGAAGATGCCGTAGAGCCTCGAGCAGTGGGGAGTTGAAATTGGGGGCTCTGTTGAATTTTATATTGATTTAATTTATCGCGAAAGATAACAACAATTTATTAAAAATGCATACAATCTGTGATAGTGCTTTGCTAGCTTGTGCTTGATCATAATCAAAGCTGGTGTTTAATAAATAATCTTCATATCTATATCACAATGTAAAGAATTAGTTTGTCACGAGCCTTTCTAATGACTTGTGAAGACATCTATCATGTTTAGTTTCTGTTGGTAAGGAAGCTTTATAATTTCATACTTCAACAGCCGTAGAGACACTATTTAAAAAAAACACTCCATTATGTAAATTTTATATTTTTGCTATTTTTAACAGATACAAATGACATACGCGTGAAACAACAAACGACCTTCTAACCGATATCCTGGTAAGCGGATGATATTCAATATTCAAGCGTAAATAATGTAAAACATAACCTTGACCGTGTTATAATAACCGAGTAGGAAAAGGTTAACCTTCGGGTACAATTTTCAACGGCTACTGATCTTTATGTCAAATATATGCTTATTTTATAGATACCAGAATTTATTAATCTTTATCATTGGGAGATATCTGTGCTGGAAAGCTTACCAAGCTGTGTCCTTTCACCACAGTCGACGTTGTGGAGGTAGTCGCAGTTTTCAGTCAGATATTTGGAGTCGGAGGCGTCGAAGGCGAGGCCATTGCCGCATGTCTTCAATTCGGCGACGCCATTGTCGCACTTCCAGTATTTGTCACAGGATATGTGGTGTGGGTAGAATCCGAAATCGTCCGGGCACTTGAAGGATTCCTGGGCAACAGCTGTAACAACGGATAAAGTCTCGAGTTAATTAAGTTGCCGTTATGAATCAGGCATAGTTTTTCAGAGACAGTATTTGCAGGCGGCGCATATACTGGATATACCTTTTTTTACAACGTCACGGGTGAAATTAAATACCTTCTCGAACTTTATTTCAAACTACGCGACTAGGCATTTTGCCATGCGGCGGCTGCAGTCTGCAACTTATTTCGTAACACACCGGCACAAGCAGGGCCGTTCTTTCTCTACGGAATGCAATACGACAAACTGTTGTTGAGTAACACTTAGTCGACGACAGTTTTTAACACCGTGCACTGCCTTAATTGCTCCGACTTGCGTTTTATAAGTATTTTTTCACCGAGGAACAAACAGACGGCCTGTTCTATTACTTAAAGCGAAGACTTTATGATGACTTATTTATTTTAATATGACATACTCATAAGAGCGAAGTCAAACGAGTTTTCAACTACCATGATCGCTTACAGACGAGAATACTAAACACTTCCATATTCACCGCAGTTATGTCATGTGTACGACTCACCGGCATTTCTGGTTGACATTTGTGGCATTCAGACACGCAACCAGTATTGGCCAAAACCTGATCGTTGCTGCAATCAGATTCTCTCTTATTTTTTGCAAACTCAGGGTGCCAACACGGATGCAATAACATTGTAACTATCAACTTTTGCTCCATAATTTTTTTGTTAAATTTCATAAACTTACATCACATAAGCAATCACATCTATAGCACGATATTAAAAATAGCACAATGTAAATGGGTATTAAGAATTTGGTCTTAAAAGCCAATTAGTCTTGCTCATTTAAAGGTTATTATTTATTTATACTTAAAGGTTCTCCTTAAGCTCTTTCTTTCGAAACTAAATTTTGATAGTTCAATTTAACATTAATAGCTTAATATCTCAACAAGTAATGACTTGGATTATTCAATCGCGACCATTCACATTTCAAAATACTTAAACACACGTTGCCAAAGTGTTAATTAATTTACGTAACCTCTATGACCGCAATATTTTTCTAGGTTATTGCTTTATGTTCCCGCAAAATAACATGCTTGGAAACCAATTAATTTTAATCATTTCTTATATTGCTGTTTTATTCAAATACTCCTTTATAAGTTATATATTCGACAAAATTAATAAGTATAAAATAATACCCTAAGCGTAAAGAACTTCCGTATTATTTTTAGAAAACTCGTTGAACCACTTTACTCCATTTTATTGAATTTATTCAGCGTACCATTACAAAAATCTTAGACAGCGGTCTTAGACCACTTTTAATATTTATATATTATTCATGTCGGAACGAGGTTAACCGGAATGCCTTTTAATACCTCACATACCTAAAGTTTAAGCCACATTATTGCTAACCTAAAAGAATATTAAAATAAAGGTATAACATACATATGTATCATACGTACGTGTCGCATTTTTGTGTTTATAGATGATCCTTTCTTTTGTCTCAATAAAATTTATTATTCTTAAACAGTTATACGCTATATGTTATGCGCATAAGTGTTTAAATAGTGACATCTTATTACCATTATTGAACTAAAGGTGTCTAACAAGAAAACTTCATGAAAATTATATTCTACGTTCGGTCCTTGATTTATTTTTAGAAATTTCCAAAATAATTCTACACATTTTAATCAAATTTATTATAATGAGATAAGTACTATACGAACATATGAGCCCTACTAGTACCACCTCTGGTAACCAGAATGCCATCTGACGATGACATAATTTTTGGTGTGGTTACATAATCAATTATGTAACGCGATGACGGATTCAATACTAATCTTGTACTTATATTGCATACTTAAGGCGATGTCTTTACATTTTATTTAATTTTCAATGTACAAACTATCCCATGTCTCCCTGTGAGGCTCACCAATATAAATTTCGAATATGAGTAACGCGTATAACGCACCCATCATGTGTTACTCAATAGATGTTATACAACGCAAAGGTCAAAAACCGTTAAGTAATACAGGTGAAAGCCTCTTAAGATGACCCAGAGAACGAACATGGGTGGAACTTTCGATTTCGTTGAAAGCTTGATTCTCGATCATGTTATTCTTAGTCTCGTCTCTCGGCTGGCCTTTGTCTACATTTCATAATTTAAGCAAATGGATATTAATATATTATATATATGCATAAGTTTTCGAAATACATTAAATATGGAAGTATAATAAAATAGTTGGATTAATATAGTTTTAGATAATACGGGGCGACTGACTAATATTATTTTATGGGAGCATAATAACAAATCGTAAAACGTCTAATACAAATACAAATGATTACATGAGATGTGATATAAGCCTTTACGGTAATTACACAACCGGTTCAGGAACAAGTAACTAAGTACAATGTACTTAGGCCTATTCTATTTCGTTTATTACGTCTATTTATATTACACGTGGGAGCAATAGACGTAATATTTAAAATTAGATAACGTACACTGCAGTCTACGCGTTGACGGGTGAAAGTTTGACCGCTTTCGTTTTGACTTTTTATACAGTCTACAAATCGTTCCTCCGCATAATAAGCATTGTTTTGCTGGATTCATTTCCTTTATATGATTGTGACCAAAAATTTCCCAAATGTGAACATCATGTTTAATTAATTACAATCTTTGTGTAAGTATAAACAGCTTGTATTCTTGGAAATGGTGGCATTTTTTTTTTAAATCGTAATTTACTAATTGCGAACACTCCGCAAGAGCGATTCTTAATTTTCGCGGCGTTTCTATTGCACACTGTTTTAATACGCAATAAATATTATTATGCCGCTGCTAAAGGTGCGTAGGCATGACATCGTTTAATCAATGAAGTAACTATCTAAAACAATTTTGTATTATGCAATATTCATATTGTATTTGTTTAAGTGTCGTAATAATAATTTTAAACTTCTATAAATTATTTTATTTATTCTATTAATTTAATTTATTTAATAAGTGTATTTAAACTATTTTATACCGCCAACAAAACATTAGCATCATCGTTACAAAATTGATTTACACACCGCACAGGGTTATGAAAAAACTACTTATTAAGTTTTACAATTCTGTTGTCGATCCTGTGATATTTTTGACGGTGAGATCCGCACCAAAACACGATATATCCAGGATATTGTCTTCGTTAATCGCCTTCGCAGGTAGTTGGGCGTGGAATTTAAAACGTAAAAAAACTACCATACCTAGAGTAATAACGGAGTTATTTATAAAGCCACGAAGGACACACAATCACCGTATCCTACATCAGCTGCGACGCTACTACGATGCAGGCTCTCTATTATATAGGACATTCTTTTTAATAAATTACAGAACCGGTGCATGCAAAAACCAATATGAATGAGATGAAACTGAGAGCTTCGTACTTATTTGATAAGATAATTTTATTTCGTCAAATTTGTGTATTTATTTAAAAAAAACAATAAATCAAATAATTTATTCATCGAAGGAAGAAATATACGTTCATCTATTATCTAGATATCATCTATTGATAGTCATGTTATACATCTACAACTGTTTCGTAATAAGGTTCCTCTAACGGAGAAGAAACAGGCGAAAGAAACCCTGTAGGTATCTTCTTATGTTAATTTATATTAATCATGTAATTAACGTTCATCTTACGAAAGAAACAATGACTTGTTAGAAGATTCTGACCAAAAAATACTGCTTCCGTCACATTGTGTTCAGTAATTAACTATTGACGAAATTACTTCCGTTAAACGTGTACCAATTACAAAATAATTTAAAATATAATTGAAACAAAGAAAAGGAAGTGTCATTGTGGCAGACATATTTCAAAAGGTCGTATTAAAATAAATTAAAAGATTTAACTTCGTAATAACATTTATTTATTACCTTCGCTAGAACTTTGATCAGTCATTAGGGAATAAACTGTAACGTAGACACTAATTATATTAAGTGTCCGCATACAAACTACTAGAGCATATTATTATCGATAAAAATTATGTATTGTTATATCTAAGACTTTACACAGTAGACTGTATTTAACATTCCAGTCTCATTTTAGTAATAAAATCTCAACTTTTAAAACTACATATTTCTTCAAGGTCTATTGAAGGAAAAAATCTTGACGATTCAATTCAAATATTATTAAAATTTCATAAAATATCTGAGATAAAACAAAAATTGTAATATTTTAAAATTCTAAGCCCGTATTTGCTTAAGTTACGTTTATCTATAGAGATCGCGATCAACTTGAGCTCAATGCCATGCGCACTCAAGCAGTCGAATAATTTTCACCGTGTTTTCTTTTTTTTTTTTGTGAAACTTACGCACGCACCGCGGATTCCAGATAATTGAATACCTTCACGCAATATTAGCTTCATGAATATTTGATACGGCATTTGACTGCATTAGATACGATACATTTACGTTCGAACGGCTCGTAATAAAAAAGCGGATGAAAGGAACTGTGTGCCGCTTGACAACGCCAACTTATTTTTCTGGGATTTCGTCTTCTTATTGTTGAGACTGATGGTGTGAAATTTTACCCGAAGTTGTCCTTGTGTAAAATTTTTAATAATCAAAAAAATTGCCATATAAAGGGATTGATGTGACAATACTCTTTTATTTTTCAGAGCTATAGTATTCCTTTCATTCTATTGTAATATAGTTTGTACTGTTAACATTTAACATGATATAGACATGCAGGGATAGTCGCAGAAAGGAGAGAAGAAATGAAGTATTGTTTTCACAGGATCGAACGTTTACTTGTACTTGATATTTGTGCATTAAAAAGTATTTTGTGAATTTTATTTGTCACATTTTTAACGATTCGACCTAATTGGTCGAAATTGAAGTAATTTTGTTAGTACTTTTATTATTTTATAGAATTTGAAAGTGTTTTGGCTAGAAAGGCGTTATTTTTTCTAAATGCTTTATCAACCTTAACTTTTGAGTAACCTTAACTGTTTGAAATATCGATGGAGTGTCTTCAGTATCTCTTATGAACATGATCATCGTACGTAATTAAATACTTAAAAATTCAAGAGCTCGACAGAACGAAGTCGGCGCAAAGAAAAATGTATATGAATCATAGCATTAATGTTTCAACATAGCAGGTCGCATGTGAGAAGAACTTTGAAGATTTCTGCTTGTGCAATTTCTCTACACGCGGCGTCGTTAGCCCATAGGGGCGCGTCGAACAACTGCGTTCTTACACCGCAGCTTTCGCGATCCAACCGCGGGCCGATTGGCGTCGCGGGCAAATGCATCGCGGCACCGCTCTAGATAGTTCCACCGAACACTAGCCACCACAGCCGCCGTCCGCGCCGCACCCTAAATATTTCAAATTCTACATACCCACGCCGAGGGCGGCCGCTAGCACTAACAAACACCGCGTATTCATGTTTCAAACTTTGAGTCCTTGCACGGAAGTTGTGGACACTGTAACGTTCGAGCACACACTGCGAGCGGGTGAATGGGCGGTCGAGGCTTTTATATCGGGTAGGCGTACTAGTAACTCGGACGGTGAAAAGCGGCCCCGCCGCCCGCGCACGCCCCGCGCTCGCCTCATCCTTACAGCGGGGTGGTTCACATCCCGAGACCAAGAATATGCTCAAACACATACGTTCTATATACTCAAAAACAAATTTTTACATGTCTTCATAACGACACCATGACAATGGTTAAATTGAACTATGACGAAGAGCTTATTAATCCCCCTTGAAACATTGGTTCTGTCAATTTTTCTTACTAAAGCAATTTAAAGTAAACGCATACGTGACTTTTCACGTGTAATTTAAATATTCGCTTAACATCATTTCGTTTCCACGACCGTATGAGATGTGACAATAAGTGCATTATTAGAAATAATTTCAATAATGCTTTACTGATTTTATTCAAGTACAAAACTACTCCTTAAGACTTTACAACGAGACTATTATAGAGAACAAAAAGTTCCACATAGATAATAAAAAAATCCGTTCATAAATGATGAAGTTCCAAAGCAACAAACATAAAAAAGTCATCGAAAACCTCCTCCTTTTTTGGAGTCGGTTAAAAAGTCACCGTGTCTTATCTTTACAATTATTGAGATCTGTGCTTGATGGGTTCACTCGTATAATATATGTTGTATTTTTTTTATTTTCATATGAATCCAGTCATTTGTTACGTTTATTAGGCCTTGGTTTCGGATGCCACGTTCAGGCTTAAGACAGACAGACAATGATTCATTGAAATAGCGGTTCATGGCGACGGCGTTCCGTTCGCCTACGCCGTTGCGCTTCGAAGGGGATTATTTTGTATATTCTCATAATTGCAGGACCATATTACTTTAAAATGTTATATACTTTTTCCAATGAAAAATGTTTATGATTAAACTCACACTTCTGCGTTTCGCCTGGGGAGGGGTCCAGGCGGGGCCCACATTATTAAATCATCTGCAACCGGTGTCATAAATGTCCGTGGGCGGCGGCTATCCCTTAACGTCAGGTGAACCGCCAGCTCGTTTGCAACTTTCTCACATTAAAAAGAAACTAATTCAAAATATGCTTTAATTATAAGTTAATATAGAGAGTGTTTTATTATCTATTACTTGGACTTTTACGATTATCTCTGAGACATCAATATCTTCACAAAATTAACAAAAATATACTCTCACAGTTTTGGTATAAAATAAGTTAAACCTTAATAATAGAAATAAGAGTAGATGTAAACTGATTCTTTCCAAAATCGTACTACAATCTTCCTGCAATGAACGACCTTCGTCTCAACGTATCTTACAAATAACGCAAAGTTATTCGATAAACAGATTATGTGGAGAATCGACTGATAGAGAACTTACAATTCATTTTTATAATGATGGTCTAACCAGAAGCAAATTTTTTATAAAAGAATTCCTCCTCATTCCTTCCTCAATTCTGCAATAGACGAATTTTGATATTTCTAGGTAAAAGCAGATATTCTCGGGTATTGTCATTTGTATATTTGATATTATATTGTATATTTTTAATATTTCATTGAACTCTGATGAGAAACAACCAAAATTTTGAGAAATAAACTTACCCATTGACCAACCAATTTCACTAACAGTAATTTGATTCCCAATAGTGTAAGCCGTTAAAAAAATTTAATTTAAAATCAAACGTTTATACGAGACCATAACTATGTGAATAAACAATGGTATAATATTCAAATTTATATTTCAAATAGTAAACATCAAAAATTTTAGATAAGGATTAAACACACGCAGTTTAATATTTTTTTGAATGTAAAAGTTGTCAAGCGAACAGGTGGTTCACCTGATGTTAAGTAAATACTACCACTCATGGTCATCTACAACATAGGATGGCTTGCAGATGCGTTGACAACCTTGAAAAAATGGGTTCCGGCTACGTCACTCATTAGACGAAAGACAGAAGTAGTACTTCCACTTTACGCGTGTCTTCAGCGAAGACGTGGCCCGACCACAGTTAATATAATAAAATATCTAGTTACATGTTAAATTAATATTAAATATTAAACTAAAAACAGAAAATAATTTGGAAAATTACAATAATTACATTAATTAAAAAATAAAATTCATACTACTTTTTTGTTGCTTATCAAAAATAGATTTTCAGACACTTTTTTCATATGCATTTTCTGTCCCTTGGATTAGCGGTGTTCATCGCCTTCCTAATCGCTCACATCGTGCATTGTCGATGTAAACTTTTCACACTACATATTGGGGTCAGTTATTAAAACAACAGAAACATGACGTAATACGGCAATGAATCATATATTAGACCGGGCAATAAACCAGCCAATGAAGTTGCAAACGGCTGCGTAGTGTAAGAGTTACGAATTGTACTAACTTTCTATGAGTAATCTGTGCGCCACAGCTGTAGACGGCAATACGAGATATCCAGAATTAAATTATTTCATATAATGGGAACATTGATAAAATGTATCAAGATTTATTTGTTATAAAACATTTTTTATCGAACATGTGAAAAATCCATAGGTATTTGTTATATTTTTAAAGCAGACATTTTTGCCGGACATTTTTTTGACATTTTACGGTTATTCGGTACTACCGTCTCCCCGTCTAATTTAATTAAAATTATAGTGTCAAATTAGATTGAATATATTTAAATTTATGTAACACTCAATTGTTTACTTATAATTAAAAAATTAAAAAAGATCGTATTCTATTTACAAATATGAGAATATTTATAAGGCTAGGAATAGACTCTAACTGCAATTTTGTTTTAGGTTATCATATTTAATACTCATGGCTCTTGTGTTCTTGTGTATGTAAGTTAATTGGCTAGAATCTGTCCATAATGCAATTTTGACATAATATTTGACAATAAAGACCCTTAGTCCGACCAAGCTTTTTAGCAGTCACCATTCAAATTAATTTACGGTGCAAACGGGTCTTATGATAAATAAGAAAATATTTAGTGTATTTATCATAAGACAACGATAGAAATGTTAACCTTTTTGATGAAACAACAGATTCCCATCATCGTAATATTCCCATGTCTAGGTATATTTTGTTCCACTTGTTCATAACGTGATCAACGTATAAAATGGTTTAGAATATTATTTTCTAGGCTGAACACGATGGATATAATTCAATACAGATAAACATTCATCGTATCGATTTCTAGTTTGCAGGCCTAGAATGTAATTGAATACTTAATCGTTCTAGTGCTATAATGAAGTTATTCTCGAAGGTATTTGGGACAGGGTCCGAATGAATCGGCCGAGTCGTCAACCGTCCGCGCCCGACCTGAAGGCCTGCGGGTTTCACGGTTCGTTCAATGATGAATATCGCAGAGGCTGACGAAGGCTCAAAAGTATTGTTTTGCAAAATATCCTACTGCACGACATCCCTGCCATGGTTTCGATTCTCGCACTAAGAATATTTAGAGAAAAAAACGTTGAATGTAAAACAGAAATAGTTCCGAATATGTTTGACCGTGTCCAACTTATGCAAGTAAAATTTCCCATTCCCCTTAGTGACTTTCTTGAAGTGATGATAATATTTTTCCCAACTGCCGAAGAAGGGTAATGCGTGTATTTATCTAATCCTTTATCATGCTCTATACCTTAGATCTTTAGAGGTATTTCAACATTTGAACTTTCAATATATTTGCTTCAGCTGTCGGAATCAAATCTCATTACGGTATATACGAAAAAAAAACAATAGTGGAATAATTAATAAGCAAGCATATCGCCATACTTCTGGCTTATTCATGCAAAGTGTATCGAAACTCAACGAATTTGAAACTGTAAGATACAGATCGTGAGGCAAAGTCTCGTGCTACTAGAAATTCGTAACAAATTTTGTTTCTCGGTAACTAATATTTAATATACAATTAAGTGAACTTTTTGAAATGTATCACAAGAAAATTTTACAGTCTATTCATTCATAGAGATATTAATAATTTGAAAGACAGATTATATTGTAAATAAAAAAACATTTATCGGGGCTATTCAATTATTCAATCTTTCTCAAATGCAATTATAATTAAGGAAAGAAGATCAAGACGGACATATTTAATATCTTTCTTACAATTACCATATTCAATTAATGTTAGGCAATAAATGAATTGTAAATTATACTCTATGACACTTTCTGGTTGTCACTACAGAATTTACCTCACTAAGTCGGCGCAAGCCACTCGCAGTATGCGGAAGGTAGCTTGCAATCGTCAATGTTTGAGCAATAAATATGCGTTTGTTCAGTCGCTGTGAGCTTAACCCGAGGGAAATACGTTTTATACGTAATGTTCTTTAAATTTGGAAGGAAATTTGATTATTTTCAATTTATGATCCTATTTTTCATATAAACATTATACGTGCGCGAGTCTTATTCTTAAGAAACCATATTTTTAAATGATGCACTCAAATAATATTATTTTTTTAATTATTTCCCACCAGCTTTGGATGTCATTCACGGACGGAAACTCGATGTCGTATTTATTTTTATTTTCGATAACCATTACAACTTCGTTATACTCGGAAAGCATATGCAAAGGTTAGTGCCATTCTAAAATTCCACGACACGTAAGTCTGCTAATGACGCAAAGCAAGCGGTTAATTAACGTTATGACGACACGATGTAAACGACAAAACTGCATTTTCCTTTACATTTCACGTTTTAATTTTTAACCGTTAAATATTTATGATTCAGTTATTTCCTCATAATTATCGAAATATCGCATAATATTTTATTGCCTATATGGTATTGAAATCAAATATCATATATGAATCTTAACATTTACAACGATGTACGAAAGTCCCACTATTTTATCAATCACCACCCATCTCATCATTAAAATGTTCACGTCATGATTGCAATGTGAAGTATTAATGATAAATTTGATAAATATATTAACAATTTCGAAATGTTCGTCATTATTTAATTTAAGTATTAATTAATTTTACTCATTCTACATCATCCTAAAGGAAGATCTTTCCAATTCTTGTTTTTGCGCCACTATTAATTGCAAAGGTACTTCTTGCTTAGTATTACTGACGATTTTTATGAATATATTAACAAATCTTAATTGTTGGTTATCATTTCATATACGTACATACTTTAACTCATTCTACATCACCCTGAAGGGATATCTCTCAAATTCTTTGTTTTTGCGCCACTATTAATTGCAAAGGTACTTCTTGCTTAGTATTACTGATGATTTTTATGTATATATTTACAAATCACAATTGTTGGTTATTATTTCATATACGTACTTAACTTTACTCATTCTACATCATCCTAAAGGAATATCTTTCCAATTCTTGTTTTTGCGCCACTATTAAATGCAACGGTACTACTTGATTAGTATTCACAAGTCGACGCGCCTGTACAAAATTGTTGGTCGTGCAGCGACGTACTTCCTATGTCTACACCCGTTCAGACTGAGCGATCCACAAAGTTCCGTTCGATTAGAATAAGAACAATAAATTTCAATTGATTTATAACCAGCCTGTATATAACTGTTCTATCACCATGAAGAAGGGTCCTAATTATATTTAATTGGAACGGAATCAGTTAAAACCCACATCCAAAGCTAAAGAACAGGGAATGTCCTCTAAAAGATATACCTTATATTGCGAAGATTCACTTCAAACGCTCCAACAGTAATTAGTACCTTTAATATTTTCTAAACAAATGATATGTGAAAGGATTCCAAAACAAATTCTATACAAATCAACCCAAAAATAAAATACGGTTATATCTTGTAGGCTCTGAATTTTAAATTCATTCGCAACATTTGCATTCCTATTATTCTGTAACGTAATAGGAGTGATTTCGTCAACGGCTTGTTACTGCCACATGTAACAGTTTTACTCAATAATCTGAAATAATTACTCAATAATCTGACATTTAGTGAAGAAGCGGCCAGTCCGTTACAAAGGTCACAGTGTAGCGAGAGCGAACTTACACGGTTACTGACCTGATGAGGGGGGGGTCTAAGCACAACTAAATGCAACGCATGACATGTTTAATAGTTTTCTAAACATCATAACGAGTAAGAGAGCGGATATAAAGGAATTTATAATATATTTATTTTATTTCACAATGAATTCAGGTAAATATAAACGCTTAAAATTGTGGTGAGCCGTCCGGTTGGCAGTAATTAAAGTCGATCAATGTGAATAGGACCAGCAAGCTCTTCCGTTGGTTTATGTCGTCAAGGATTAAAGACTTGCACTAAAGTACGAAAAGTAAAAAAACGGTACAATAAAAACAATATAATAATGACGTAAAGTATGTTTATCAATATAATGAAATAATTAAAAAAAAATTGGTCAATGGTCCAATACTTTTAATCATTTCATATTTTACCACATAAAAAGATTGTTACAAAACTGGATTGTTTTATAAAAAAGACAATACGCTTCACTGCTTTTCGGTGTACAATGAATACACAGACGGTGACTTCTGATACACCTTTATATATAAAATGTACATAAAGTATTGAATAAAAAGTTTACCTAAATAATTTTGTGACATTGAGCTATGTGAATATGAAATTATTAACTTTCTACGTTCTCACAGGAAACTTTCTTACACTTAATGTTTACATTTGTCGTTGCATTTCTTGTATTCACATGTTTTAGATTTCTGCATAAAGCAGTGTTTATACATTATTTAAGCAGTGCAGTAATTATTTACACCCTATTAACAAGCGTAAATATCCCACTGACAGTATTCGATAACACAATTTCGCTGCAGTTAAAATGGATATAGAATGACAGATTAAACAAACAATTCCAACATCATTCACCTTGCAATTCCAATAGGTTCCGATAGGCCGATCCTATAAATAGCCACATTATGCTTACCTACATTCATATGCATGCGACTATTCAGGGCCATGGATTCGTCGAGACCGACCAGATTCCCGTACTACATAGCGCTAGTGATATTCACGACATACAATATCGAAATAAATGTATACAGACAAGCGTCGAACTATAGCTCCAAGTTTAATTCACGTAACTCGATCTTGGGAAACTTGTTCGTACTCTCTTTTTTTTTTGATTTTTCTATTTACTTTTTTGTTTGACAGATAAATCGACATTGGCCTTTAGGAGGCTTTACAACTTCCGCTGAGCTTAAAGTGGCAGGACACGACGCCCAGCCTACTTCATTGTTGACTTCCTTTTTATTTTAGTACACGACCACCGCCGCCAATAGACACTTGCAACATCGGAGGAGTCACAATTACTTTGCCAACCACAATAAGGTAGGAGTAAGACTTCGCGCGGGGGCTCCTTCGGAAACTTCGACTAGGCTCGTCACTGTGTTACAATTATTAGCGGATTGGGAGCAAACCTAACTCTTAGCTTGCTTAGGCGAACGCTCCATGAAGTAACCTGGCGCAAGGGCTCCTAGTCTTAGATTGATACTCAATGACCATTTAGCAGTCCGAATCAATGGTGCCCTAGGGGGCCCAAACTAGCGCTGGGATATGTAGCGGAAGAAACACTAGGTACGCTTAATGACGGCATTAATAGAGGAAAACCTGCCTAATACGTGACGGTATCTAGTATATCTGCCGCACGCGCCGGCAAGTATGATGTGTCGTCTGCAAATATGGCAAGTTCTACACGTGGCTTGTAGAAATAACCTTTTAGAGATTTGGGAAGCTTGAAAAAGCATCATGTTCATGGACGATTTGGTGGAATCCCACGCTCCATTTCGCGACGGTGTGTATGCGTGTGTTTACCGTACGCTGTAGTTTACTTTTAAATTGGTTGAATATCTAACACATTTTTGCGTTGTTGCAGAGCCCAACGATGATTATCCACCACTGGGATCAATCTAGAGCCTTGCTCGACTATGGTATGGACGTGGCGCTCGAATTGCAGAATCCGTATCTTGCTTAGAGGTTATTCAGTTCGGAATTGAGTAGAACAAACTAGTTTCTGTTCTAGTTCGGTGAGAAGCTGTTGAGGGCCGTAGCTAAAGTAAAACTAATCGGTGATCAGAGTGAAGCTCATGAATCACTTCAATGTCGCGTAGAGTGAGGTTGATATTTTGACGATATCAAGCAAATCCGATAAATGTCTCTCTACATAGGGGAAGTGCGTGCATTTGATGGGCGCAACGATGTTAAAATTGATAGGACACATTACATCTAATATTTTAATTTACAATTTAAATGGTTCTAAATTAAAAAGACGATGAAAAATTAGTTAAATAGTTAATTAAAATAAAGTCTTATTTTGTTTCTATAACAAGCTTTTAATTTTTATTACTTGATAATCGAATACACAACTGTTGTACAACAGTATATGATGTTATCAAATGTAATTCCTGATTTATTTTTTTCCCTCACACAAAGTTCAAGTTTAAAGCGAGATCAATGTTCACCTTTTTGTACCTTGACCGTGGTTTGCCCTTACCCAAGCGGTGCATAATATTAACTCCTAAAATGTTTTTCCTCAATGTTGATTTAAAATTAATAACTAGATTTCTAGAATTTACTACTTTTACAGTGTTAGATTGAAAATTGCATGATAGAAGTCAAAATTTGAAAAACAAAACATTCACTATTAATTAATTAATTAATTTAATTACAAGTAAGTTTTTAAGGTGTTTTAGTTTTAGGGTATATTCAAATCCAAAATTCTTTCTTTTATTTTTATAGTTGAATATAAGCACTATACTACGGTAATCGATTTATTCAACACGAAAACCACTGGGGATAATTTTGTAGCAAACGAAATAACTCTCCCAAATTATTTTTATAATGTGTCGTGGTTTATGCCGAGTTGATTTCTTTAGCCTGTAATTGTTGTGTTGAACTGGCATTGACATTTATTAAATCGATAAAAAACAATACAACATATTCAACCGAAACATGTGCAATACTTTAATCCGATGAATTGCTTTGTAATGTACATTACTTTTCAAACACGGTCACTATAGACAACTGTTATAGTTTAGAAATTACTTTCGTTCTTAAGCACATATCGGTGAGATTTTTGAGGGTCGTTTTAATTTTAATTTCTATAAAAAGAATATATATATGCAGTATTTAAAAAATAAAATACTTTAAAATGTTTCATCTAACTAAATTGCCATTAAAAAATTGCATTTGAAGGTTTTAGGTATTCAAAAGAATAGCACAATAGTTGCACTTCATAATACTTCCCGAATATTTTAAAGACCTTAAGTATAAGGCCGTTCGAAAAATATAAAACAGTACTCAGACCTATACAAGAGAACATACGTAAAGCAACTTTAATCTGAACAAGAAATTAATGATAAGTTTAGCGATAATTTATGCGAGTTAAGATTAACATAATAATGAAGACTATTGTGCTACTAATTTTATATATACAGAATGTTTGCCAAACCTCAGAAATACAAAAGAAGACGGTTTTGACATATGCAATTCCCGAAAACAGATCACTGAAACGGATTCTGGGCTTCGACGAAGACACGTACCTAAATTTCACGGAACTTACCCTTAAATATAATTATCCAACCGAAGAGCACACGGTGGTTACGCAAGATGGATATGTCCTTAAATTATTTCGAATTCTGCCTAAATGCAACGGCACAAGTAATCGAATACCAGTGATGTTGATGCACGGTTTGTATGACAGTTCCGATGCGTGGATTTTAAGTGGACCGCAAGACGGATTTGCATATATTCTTTCAGAGGACTGCTACGACGTTTGGGCAGCAAATCACAGAGGGAACAGATATTCGCGCAAACATTTAACGCTGGATCCTGACAAGGACATGGAGTTTTGGAATTTCTCATTTGACGAGCAAGGTTATTTCGACGTTCCCGCGATCATCGACTATATCATCGACGTCACTAATCAGCCTCGAATATTTTACGTAGGGCACTCGCAAGGCACCACATTATTTTTTATCGCAATGTCATTACGCCCGGAATATAACACAAAGATACAATTATCCGTGCATCTAGCTCCTATCGCCTGGTTAAAACATATAAAGAGCCCTATTCCAAAGACCATAGCCGAAGCCACTAGAGAAATAAAAGCCATTTTAGATCACATTGGTGTGGGTGAACTCTTTGCCAGAGGTCAACTGTCTCACGTTATTTTAGAATTTCTCTGTCAGTACGCTCCTCAACTTATTTGTGGAACAGGCTTGAAAATAACTACAGGCTTGTTAAAAGGCTCTATATCCTCCAAAACTTTGGCCGTCGCATTCGGGCACCTTTTGGTTGGGGTATCAGGTAAAACATTAGCACACTTCGGACAGTTGATATTGTCAAAGAGATTTCAAAGGTATGACGAAGGGACAGAAGGAAATCTTAAAAGATATGGCTTGGAAAGCCCACCGGATTACAACATGACGAATATTGTTTCACCAGTACTGCTAATATGCGGAGAAAATGACTGGGTTTCAACTTTAGAAGATGCAAATGAACTTAGTTCAAGGCTCCAAAATTTAGTAGAAACATACGTTGTTCCCAAAAGTGATTGGAGTCACAATAACCACATTTGGGGAAAAGAAGCACCTGAACAAGTTTTCAAAAGAATTCTACATTATTTTAGACGCTTCGTATGATAGCAGATTAGTAGATTCGCGAACCGGCTAATTTTAATTTTTTCGATAAACTGAGAAATGTACTCTACCAAATACTATTTTAGTTTTATTAGTACTATTATATATATAGTAAATCAGTATTATTTCTGAAGATAATTAAATGAGTATTCATGCCTTTTGAGCCTAACATTAATTAAAATTGCTTATCTTTCTATCGCTGTCTACATATTACCTCATTCCGTTTGTCCCGCATTCCTACCTATAAGTTTAATGAAACTATTTAACTTGTATAATGTAGTATATATAATAACTTTTATAATGTATTTTATGTATACATATACATATTTATGGGGTATATATATGTATGTATGTCTAGAAGCAATATTTTTCCTGTTAACCTTTCACGTAGTTCTGGACGAACTCGAACGACGACTCTTTCACTGAAGGGATATTTATGTTGACATTACTTTTCTCTGTGTGACAAACATATTTTAAAGTTATTGTTCATTATTATCGTAACATAATTGAAATAAAATTAAAATCAGTCTTGAAAGGAAATAAAGGCCATAATTTGTGTTGTTTTTGTTCGCAAAAGTAAGTCAAAGTGGATGGGTATAGAATATTCAATCTGGTTGGAAAACTGCACATAACATTGTATTAATGTTATGTGCAGTTTTCCAACTAGATTGAATTACATCCACTCACGGCTGATTGCTCCCCATTTATTATTTTTATTTTTAGTCCTAGTCTAGTGTGAGTTTAAGGTAGGGTAGGTGTAAGTGTCAGTGCCGATTAAGTTCTGTAGAACACTAAAATCATTTATGGTGATCGAGAAGGACTTCAAAGCTCTAAAAGGTTCTATTACCAGGGGGAGAAAAGAAAAGTGTTTATTCCCAATAAAATCTCTGACGGGACCCCATATCCCCCTGACCACGCTTCGGGAATAGTAAAACTTAAAAATTCATAAAACGCTAACTAACTCAAACGCAAAATTCATAAAAAAAAGCTGTATTTAAATATTTCCATCGTCCTTGCATTAAATACAGCAAACAATGGCCATTTGTACCGTGTGCTTTTGTTTAAATTTACTTACATGAAAATTCTATGCATTTGCAAAACGGAGTGCACTCATTGTATGCATTTTATTGGCAACCACGTCTTTAACATTCGGAACATGTCGTATGCAACCTGCGTTATTTATTTAAGCTGATTTAAAAAAAAATAGTAACTATATTAAAGCGGCTGGGTAACATAATTCTGTACAAACTTTCCTTAACGCACACTTAGGAATAAAATTTCTTATTACGAGTATTTATGATATCAGAGCCTGTTTCAAAGGTTGTAAACCAATTTTTCCACAAGCAATTTATTGTTTATGATTTATTATT
The DNA here is from genome assembly GCA_933534255.1 of Iphiclides podalirius. Taxonomy (NCBI): domain Eukaryota; kingdom Metazoa; phylum Arthropoda; class Insecta; order Lepidoptera; family Papilionidae; genus Iphiclides; species Iphiclides podalirius. The sequence goes on along the minus strand of OW152817.1, from coordinate 4,083,226 downwards.
TAGTTTATTGGTGATGCGAATGATTTTACACAAACGCGACATAAAGAATAGATCAGAAGTTTTAATAAACTGTTTTCAAATTTCGCAACTCGTAAATGTCACGAACTCGTCATTAAAAATTCTGAACTTAACTCTCGACCTCGTATTTTATTAATTGCCATCAGAAAGTTGCTCATTAGCTAACGGCATCTGATAGCACACACTGAATCAAATTACAGTGGAACATTTATGAAATTCGTCGTGAGTTTTTTAATATTTATATGTCGTTCAAGGTTCCATACATTGTACCACATTTGGGCTTTGATATTTATATATCACCTTATGGTGACGAACATTTTTGGTGTGATTCCGTTACTAACACATACATATATTAAAATTGGAAATTAATTCAAATTGCCACAATGCTGTCCAGTACGGTTATCATGTTTGTGTCTGTGATATAAGTACTCGTATGCTTTTGAATACTTTAATATAGAAGCAATATAATCAATCGATAGTGATTGGAACCTTGATTTTATTTCACTGATGTTTTTTTACGTATAGAACTTTCACAAGTTCAACGGAATTATTTCTATTTTCCGGGTACATATGTAATTAATCAAAAGGCAGGTTGGTATCAAAAACACTGACTTAATAATAATCAAAAGTTAAAATTATTAAGATTAAGCAAGGGTTCAAATTATAAAATTATTCAATATATTTCTATTTCAACACTAAAGAATTCACAGGTTGATTAAAAAACTATTAGATGCATAAATGGTGAAGTTTGTGCTAGGAAATAACAAGCGCTGGATACAAAATAAAACTTGATGCCTCCGAGGCGCAGTTGCCAAGGTATTATTAGCTTCAGCGTCGGGGTCGTGGGTCTGATCCCCAAACGGAACAACCATTTGTGTGACCCACAGATAGTTCTCATTAGGATATTTGTCGATGTGTAATTAATGTCTGTAAAACGTTCTTACAACACAGGATAATGTAATCCTAAAGTAAAGGTAACGTTTTTAAAAAAAAAATTATAATTAAAACAACGAACGTAAGAGTTATGAATTATCAATCCTTCTGGTTTTCGATATTGAAATAATGTCTCTTTATTTTTTTTACTACTCGCAGTTACATTATTTACCACTTTTTAAAATTCTCTAGGACCATGTTCTTGTCATATTGTTGCTTTATGTCATGCTCTATTTTCTTAGCCGTCTTCAACATTAAATTCAGATTTAAAAAAATCTGCGAATGAGTCAGCCTCTCCGAACATATGAGGCTGGGACTCCTGGATGGACGGACCGCTCTGAGTTTAAATGCAGAAGGTGGTGCTCCACCACTACATTTCGGTACCGCCTGCATCGTCCGCCGGTTTCTCTCCATTCCGCCCTAACCGTCGGCCGTTTTGTATCCCATGCCGAGGGTTTCTGTCTGGTTGGTTCCTATTTACTTATTATATACAATATATGTCTACATGACATATATATTTTTTTTTCATAAACCCACGTAATGAGAAAATAAATAACTATCAGAGCGGGAACCGTTTTCACAAAGGAAAATAATAGAACGAAGTGTCAAACTTTGGTTATTGTAATCTATACAGATAAATAAAATTGGAGTGTCTGTTTGTAATATTACAATAACCGATTTTTACTAAATACATATGACATGTATACACGGTACATATACAAAAAAAAACATTTCTTACAATTTTTGTCTGTCTGTCTGTCAGTCTGTTTGTTCCGGCTAATCTCTAAAACGGCTGGACTGATTAGGACGGGACTTTCACTGGCAGATAGCTAATGTAATAAGGAGTAACTTAGGCTACTTTTATTTTAGATTTTTTTACTTAAAATTCGACGTGGATGAAGTCGCAGGCACAGCTAGCTCGTAATATAATTAAACACTTTGCATTTGTGGGTTAAATATTGTAACGAAGCGTAGCAACATCACGTAAACCAGTTTCAGCCTTATTTATTGATAGCTTAACCCACTGACCTATAACAAAAATAGGACTATTTAAATCAGCTCATTCCACGTTAGGTGTTATAGACATTTATTGTAGACACCGGTTGACCTTTCAATTCTAAAATTTATCTTTAAAATTATATTTTATCTTTAAAAAAATGCGCCTCATTTAAATAGTGTTACTTTTTTAAGTTGCTATACACATAAGCCAAAGAGGAATGAATATATCTATATAATAACAGTATACTTCACTTGCATTTTTGTTTCTTAAAAAATAATGGAAAATTATCATGAAAGCTACTATGAAACGGAAAAACTAAAACACACGTCGTCCCCACTATAAATTACACCGAAAAATGAATATTGTTTTATAAATATATACGCAAAGCATACGAGTTAGCGCTGATTATGAAAGTCAATACAATTGTTTGTATGTCACCAATAATTATACAGTCCTAATGCGGTGTGTCAGTGTTACGGCGACACAAAAGTATGACCCAGTTCACTGTCCCAATGGGCAAAAATGTCATAGTTATATCAGACCAGTGTAACGGAAGTGGCGTGTGCGTCGCCTGACAATATCGCTCATTGGCCTCACTTAAAGATTTCAAACTTAAACTTGACCTCGTGCAACGGTGCTTTCAGTCTAATTGATACCAAATCGGCGTATTGAGGTGATTATGCCCTTTTTATATTTTTGTCAAGTACAGCTAAAACAAAAAGATATATATTTTTTTATTGTCCGTATGATTTGGTATTTTAAAATGTAAAATTCGATGAGGGACGGCCTAGCTGAAATTCATTGTCCAGGCTGGCAATATAAAGGAGACGATGTGAGATGTGGAGAAAGTGAATCTACCTGCAATTTCATGTGACATGTTGAATATTAATATATGTATGTATGTGGTAGAATTGAGTTGTTGGCCCTATCTATCCATAGGGTGAGTGTGCTTCAAGAACTTATGTAAAAGTTTTAAGGTACATACATATAACGTAACATTTAATAAAGTAACCTGAAACTCATTTTATTTTATGTATTAAAATATTAACATACCATTTATTATTGGCGTTTTTGGCACTACTAAGGTTCCAGCCGTACCCCAAAGACGCACGTTCAAATGCTGGCAGCGCTGAAGATTTTTCGACATTCATAAAAAAATAGCGTAAGTTTAATCTTGCGTTCAAATACTAGCACTAAACATAAAATTAATAGTAAATTTATATTACATTAAAATAGCACATGCAACAGCAATATATTTTCAGACCGGAAATACATTGCGCCGAGAGACAGTAAATAATAAACTACAAACACATGCAATAATTAAGTTTCATTATTTTAATCCAACGTTGGAACGCTTAATGAGATAGATTTACCCGAAGACCTCGCTTACTAATACATCTTGTGTCACATAAGAATCTTCAACAATTGGCAGTACAAGATAACACAACTAATATTTATCAGGTATTCATCAAGTAGTGTGCTAAATTACTATATTCAAGAGCTAAGCTGAACATTAACATAATGACCTTCATCACAGGGATCTTTGTCAGTTCTTTATACATTTGTTATGAATAAATTTGTTCGAAACTCGCCTTAATCAGATATTTGTTTGAATTGTAATTATGTTCATTGTTGTATTATAGTATTTCATCATTGAACAGGAAGCTATTATATAAATCCGATAAATATATCTATCACATTATCATGTGACAACTTACATTGGCGTCAGTTCCATGACTTTTTCATATGTACATCTTGTTATATTATTAAAATAAGAACAAGTTCAAATTTACACCAACGGCCAAGGAACATTTGGGAAGTATTGTGATAATTTTGAAATGCAAATCCTAGTATAAAAGTGTGTGTCGTTGTTTTATCGTAAACGGTAAAATTATTAAAACATTATAAAATTCAAAAGCTTAATGAGAAAAATTGATAAGGTTAATCATAATGCAAATAAACATTGTAATGTTTGTATGCTGGAAAGGATATGACAATGGATGCGCCAAGCATTGCTTCAAATGCTAAAGAAACAATGTAGATAAAAGACGATAAGATTTCCGACGGCGTCAGGCCGCGAATACCGAAGACGTGGGTTCGATTCCCACTGCGGCGACAATCTTTTCGGACTTCCACTACAAATTCTAATATTGTAATTATCAATCACTTATTTCGAAGTGATGCCGAAAAGAGTGAACACGAGAAAAACTTTTCCAAGCAAACATGATTAAAATTCCTAGAACACAGAGAAATGCAAAGAAAATGCAACAAAAATTACAACTTTCGTCCGCACAGGTCAGATGAGGCCGCAGCACAATGCTTAAAATTATATCTAATAAAATTCTCGTGTCACGGTGTTTGTAATTGAACTCCTCCGAAACGGCTCGACCGTGAAATTTTGTGTGCATATCGGCCAGGGTGGATAATCGGACAACATCTATTTTTCATCCCCCTAAATGTTAAGGGTGGTCCACCCCTAAATAATTTATTATATATAAATTTTTTATTCTTATTTTTTTATGATACAGCATACAACATGCAACCCTAAATTTTCATCCCGCTACGCAGACGTAGTCGCGGGCAGCAGCTAGCTGCAGATATTAATCTAGCTGTTATATTATATTCCTCGCTGGCTTTCTCACATCTTATACGTCGTTAAACATTCTTTTCAAAGAGGCGTTAGAGTGAAATGATGTAGAAGAAAAATGGACATTTTTCTGCACGCAAATACTTTTCACGTTTTGATGAAAACCTTTTCAACAAATATAACTTTGGGGATATATTTGAATGAAGACTGGTATAAAATGACACGAAAATTAACTTAACGGCAGGCGGATGTGAAAAAATCATAACTTTCATTACATACATAGCTCAGCACAAAAAAAACGTACATAAGTAGAAAATGATAAGAACAAAATTTTCTTATAATACCATAGGTCTATTAAACACTAGAGAATCTTTTCCTCTGTGAGAAACATAAATTACAATGTTGTCAGTGGAGACATAATTGTGTTCAGTGCGATATTTGCATTTTAAATAGGCATTGTGTAATTGTTTAGACGTTGCGGTCTCATTGTAATATGATGACACGCGATGAAAATTTCTCCTCGCTAATCTTCTTAAACGTTCAATTATTACAAGAATGTACTCTCGGTGCTTTTAAATCGATCGCTTGATGTGATAATTACAAAGTTGTTCGTTGAAGTAAAATTAGAAAAGCAAGGACGTTTTCTTGATAGGCCAAGTGAGGTATATCTACTTTGGTTAAAAACCAACTATAGAATTAGAACTACACTCAGTGTTTTGCGTAGAATAGCAACCGGTTTATTTTACTTTCTTTATCTAGACTCGATATTTAACAATCAGCTTACATTAATTTTACTCTAAATAACGCATTGGACAAGCATTCTTAGTTTCTGTGCATAATGCACTTTAGATGTAAATAATATTCAAACCCGGAATATCTAAACAGACTGGGAACCAGAAATACATAAAAGTCGATCTGTTAATTATGTATTTCTGGTTCTTAAATTATCCGTGAATTATTTTTCTTTTAACATTTGTTCAATTCCATTTTTGTTTGATCGTAAGAATGTGCCTTTTGGGTAAAAGTGACTTCCGCCTGAAACTATGTACATATGCTTAATATTTGCGAAGGCATGTAAACCACTTTCACGAGGCTGGCGAATTTGAATAAAAAACTCGTAGCGATTCTATGGGCGTCCGACACAGAGGTTATGTTGCAATGATGTTCACTAGTCGTAATTTTATCGAGAATTTAACTTCTTTCACTTACAAATAAATTTTACTCTAAATTTGAGTACAGTTATATTTAATTAAAACCTATATGCTTCGAGTGGTCTTTCTACGTCGAGAGCCATGACAAGACAAAATAATGAAGTGTTTAAAGATAATGCTTAAGATCCAATCCATCCATTTGGGTTTAAAAGCTTTCTCTAGGAAAATCGTATTACGCAATTGTTTAACTTATCCGTGAATTCTAATAACTTTCATTTACTATGTAACAAATTGCAGATATATCTAACATTATATATTGAAAACTTTACAACATTTTTCACATCTTTTCCGCTAATTTGAGCGAATTAACATAAAACTAAAAATAATGCACCGTGTATAATATATGCAATGTAATTAGAAACAATCATAATAAATGACTTTATTTCACATAATTACATCTAGCCATAATATTTAAATAACAGAATTTAATGTGTATGGTATTCGAGGTATTATATTTATGTAATCATCATAGTATAAAGTGAAATCTCAAAATATACAAGTATGAATTGAGACAATTGCGATTGTCTCTGCTGATTTAAGCGGTCTTTCAACACCCTCTCGTTGTATTGGCTGTGCAACTTGTTTTAACCAAGAATTTGTGACTCTCTCCTGTAAATAAATGTATTTACGTAAAGGCAATGTGCTTTGAATTTTTACAAGCATATATGTTAGAATTAAAAAAGGTAAACATATCACCATATTGTGCGTGCCGTGAAAAACTTATGCAATTAATAAAAAAGATCATGAAAAACACACATGATAATTTGTAGAGAATGCTATGTATTAAATGCGCCTTTTGAGATCGAGAGTGAAACAATGTGATGATAACAATGATGATCAAATGATTGGAAAACATTCAGTAAAAATATAGATACAAACAAAATTATTCAAAAAATAATAATTTATCCAGTGAATTTTAACAAGAAATCACAATCGGGTGCCAATCCTACTAACAATAACTTGAAATGGTGCCTTTTGTCGCAAGCATTTTCCGGAAAATTACGAAATGCGTCGAGCCTAAGGAATTTGTAATCTTGGCAAACGTTATCACGTTGTTGGATAATCGGAAACCAGCTTCGGATTCCGCACGTGAGCTTGGAATATGCTGGGGGAGTGAGGCCAGCAAATATTATGCAACTTGACCTATCGTATTGGGATTCCGAATAGACGGTGAATCGTCACATCGATATAACCAATCCCCGATAACATCTCGCCCACGGATAGCCAAAACACTGGTGATTTTTAAGTGACCACCCATCCTTACTTCACGCATACGACACGATAAGACTTTTTTTCTGTTATATATAATACGACAAGTGCCAAGTCTATTGGTTGGTTTTTAATTGTAAACAATATGTTGTACCATATATTAAGCATTTAATTTTTAATTTACACAAATTTCGTATTTGTGTAAATTAAAAATTAGATGAGAATTAAAATTGAAATAAAGATTAGATGTACTATAGTTTGGGTTTCGTTTTTAATTGAATATTTACCATGTAATTATACTCGACACTTTGTAATATTTCATAATTCGACATTCCGCCACTTAAACTGAATACCTTTTTAATTATTTCGTCATGAATGTCGGTTGTTATTTGACTATATTTTCATATTATAATGCCACTTATTTGCAATTCCGAAGTGACTTTTGATCCACCGAGCGACGTAAAGTTATCCGTGACATTTTGAAATGAGGATGTGTGGCCGAAAGTCGTAAGATCTAAATACATGTTATTCTAGTCGCCAAAATGTGAGGGGTCACCGACCGCTGAGCTCGACTCCGCGTATATTTGTGTAGCGTCCTCGTAACTTAACACGGATTTACATAACATACTCGAAGTGTGAACATTAGAGCCTCAGCAGACGAGACCTTTTATTTTCGACACAGTTGATGACTTTCAGCAACGACAAACGAGATTTAGTTGACCAAGAAACATTTAGCTGACCTACAAGGTCGACGAAACTTAGTTGGAAATGTGTCACCCTCTTATCTTATGGTACTCAGACAATTTTGTCATTTTTAGGGTTCCGTCTACCTGTCCGTCTGTCACCAGGCTGTATTTCATGAATCGTGATAGTTAGACAGTTGAAATTTTCACAGATAATGTATTTCTGTTGCCGCTATACCAAAAAGTACAAAAAAATAGACTAAAAACATATTTAAGAAGAAACATGTTTTTTTTTTGCCGTTTTTATAGATAACGATACGGTAACCTTCGTGCGCGAGTCCGACTCGCACTTGGCCGGTTTTTACAAGCTTTATCACTTTAGGTTGTTTCGAATTGATTAGACGGTGAAATCTAAAAAGCAACAACAATAGTGATTTAAAATGGTATTTCGTGGCAATATATGTCAATTTGATGCACGCAATATCTTTGAGATTGCCATGTATTTACAGAGCGGTGTTAATATTAATTTATTAAAGTACTATGAGAATTTATACAGAGACTTACGGATTTGTTATTCGTTACTGTCGACAGTAGACAGTAAAACAACCTGGAGTGTGTATAGGCAATATACGTATTTAACTATCTATTAAGTTTATTTATCTAAACAGAAATAGCACGATAAGGTTTAACTCACACACACAAGCAAAACTTAGTTTCACAGTTATCTCCTTATAACATATATGTGATTATACTTCCATTTTTTTCCAAAGATTTTTATTCCAAAAAGAGATGTAAATAGATATTTAATGCTCTGCTATATCAACTTTTACCCAATTTTATCAAATCTTTTTATAAAGCGGTGGGCCTGAGACAAAATCAATGTCTCATCCAACATACATATCAGAATTTATTGTATTGATAAGTCAGAAATACACGTGTAAATATCGCAGAAAAAATGTATCGTTATTTAATCTACAGCTTCCGTTGGCTATAAGAAGCGTTTCTTATAAGTACTAATATTCCTTTTAAAATTGTTCCTAGCAATTCAAAAACTATGACAAATCAACTCCGCCGTAACATGACACTTTTTCCCCTTAGTCCGTTGTTTTAAAAGTTTCAATTGTTAATATGAAAGCCGTCGTTGAAACAGATTTTAATAACGGTCCATTTCAAGTTTGAAAAGGAAATGTTATGTTCTTACAAAAGCATTATGTTCACCTGTCAGATGAGATCATGCGTACGTATGTAACTCGGAGTCTTATGTTATTAATAAGCATTCAGCGGCATTCATTCACAAACGAGACGGGACCGTTCAAGAGGAGTCATTGTATGAGCTGTATGAATATCGAATACTCAAAATTTATTCCTTTCCTCGTTACGTATGTTAAAGTTTTCAGAACAACGTACAGTTACATTCGGTTGTTGACGTCATTGTGTTTTATCGGATACATTTATAAACAAGTGATCCGCAACGTATACGAATATTATGATGAAATAAAAAACTCGTTATAGGAAAGTAGCCTACATGTTGCAAAAAAATCAATAACATTGACAATACAACTCTTTAGGTCCGTTCACTTTGAGATTTGACAAATTTATAAAGTAACCTAATATGTCTAACTTTAGAAAAGTAAATAAGTTCGAAATTACGTATTAATATTTTACTGAGATACTCACAGACACATAAACCTGTAACTTTACTGAAAATAATTTGCACAGTTTAGTGTTAAATATTTAATAACAAGACTCCACTAGACAAATCTTCGTCTTATGAGTTCGGTACCCGGGCCCAAATTTTTTAAGATTGTCAACGCTTCAGCAAGCCATCCGGTGTTGTAGATGTCAGAGTACTGCGGTATTTATTTAATGATGCACCTGATGACTCCGTGCCACAGTTGCCAAAGTTACTGGCGTCTGCATTGTGGGACATGGTTTCGATTACTACACGGAACAACTATTTGTGTGATGCACAGATAGCGGTTGCGCACCTGGATGTTTATCCTCGTTAAATTTATGTTTGTAAAACGTCCTTAAAACAAAGGATAATGTTATCCTAAAGTGAGGGCAGTGTTTTAAAAATAAATTAAAAAAAACATCGATGAACCGCCTGCTCGCCAGACAATTTTGACTAAAAAAAAGGAGCTAAACACAGCCACCTATGGATCGGTATCAGACTGTTGCGTCGCTCGTCCGTAATTCGTCACCCGCAACCGAGGATGCGGCGTGACAAAGACGCCGTGTCAATTTCACGGCCCCTCCTGCACTTTGTCCAACGCGTCGAGCGAAACAAACGGCCGCGGGTGCTTCGACGAATGCGGCGCTCTGCGAGAAAGCTCCGCAGACGGCATGCTAAAGAGGCGTTTGCGCAACGCGTCCGCGCGCCTGAGTTGCGTCACGCCAAGGGAGCATCCCGGGCCGTGTCGCAACGCGTGGGGGCGCGACATGCATCTGCTAGGAGGCCTATCAAAGTCTTTTCTGCCAAACCACACTGACAAATAATTATGAGTTTGTTTCTTCCCTCCTCACGCCGCAGTTAAAGGACTCGAATGGAATTCGTAGTCTATGTGATGTTGTAATTCAAACGAAACTCTATTTTTTACGATTACGATTTTGCAAGCATTAGACAAGAACTGTAGAAAAGAGACTGTAGGCACCTGAGTAAAATTAAAACTACGAGCCCTCTAATCTATCGGTGAAAATTCTATAAGCATTTAAAACACATGTTACAGTAATGGAACTTTTGCTAGAATACCGCGAGCTAAAGTATGCAAGTGACCATTTAATTCCTAAATCTTATAACTACATATTTAGTGGTTTGTTGAGACAAATACAATATAATTACTCTATTAATAAAGTTAAAAAAAAAAAAAGTAAAGATAACTCATTTGAACTAACTGAGTTGAATTATGTAAACTGTGTAGAGAATATGCTCAAGGCTGTTCAGAATAGCTCCTTAACCTTTTAATACATATCAAATCTTAATTTAAAATTCAATGATTTTTATAGTCCACTAATTTTTAAATAAAAATGTCTGTACTTAATAAATAAAACTTTTTCCAAGATATTGATTAAACTATGATGAGGTTTCTTTAAATTTATCTTAGCCACGTCCTCACAGAAGACCGGCGTGAAGTGGAAGCGTCACACTTTTGCGTTACATCTGGTGAGTTAGGCAGCCGGGACCCACCTCGGTAAAATTTCAGCAGCCCACTACTTTTATAAAGCAAACAGAAGAAAAATTTAAACGATAGGAAACTATAGAGACATATCACTTACGAGTTAATCAACAAGTAGAATTCGGTAGTCACCTATAGTTTTCGATAAAAAATATAATTAAATCTTATTGTTTTCACTAAGAAAATCCACCATTTTACTATTGTCAACATTTTCACATTTAAAAACATCAGCTTGAGTTACGTAAAGTAGAATTTAATTTAAATCAGTTTATAATACACCATGATAACATTAAGGGCTTTTAATAAGATTTTATAAAATTTGTAATCGTGTTTCGAAATCGATATTAGCATATTGGCTGTATCAAAATTTTAGTGCTAAATCTTATATCAAATATATAACCAAAAGTATTTCCCGCTCATTTTATATCAATCAAATATTTATATACCTACATTATTGTAGTAGTCTTATTTTTTAATAGAAGTTTATTCCAATCGGAATCAAATCGTTCAGTAATTTTTAATTTTTAGTGTTGTCATGAATTCTTATAAAAAAAAATTGAATGTTTTAAGTGTGGACAAGACAGTGTTTTACGGAAGATTTTTACATGTGAAAATGATGACAATAGTAAAATGACGGATTTTCTTAGTGAAAATAACAAGATTTAATTACGTTTTTTTCTCGAAAACTATAGATGACTAACAATTTCTTTTAATTGATTACTTAGTGATATGTCTCTATAGTTCTTTGTCGTTTAAATTTTTCTTTTGTTTGCTATATAAAAGTAGTGGGCTGCTGAAATTTTACCCCCACCTCATTAAAAGGTGGCAACGCATCTGCAACCCTACGGGTTTTGCGAATGTAAATGGGTGGCGGTTTTCACTTAACATCAGCTCACATCACATCAGCTCGCTTAGCACCTTCTTACATAAAAAAATTGCTTAACAACTAGTGACAATAATATTTCCAAGAATTTAGGTTTAGCTCATTACAAGAAACAATATAACGTGGGAAACTCTACCTATACGCTAAGAAATGTTTACAATTTTAGAGTATTTGTTTACATACTTTTTAATATTAATTGAATGGCTGACGTATTAAAAAACTGTTAATGGTGCAAACCTTGAAAATTATAATAGGTACATGAAATTAATTCCCGCCAAATTATTGTGTTTTTATAATAAAAATATATTACTATTTAATACATTATAACTATTCTTATCTTTTAAATCAGGATTTTCGAAAACATATAAACGCAAAATGATTTAAATGTGTGGGAATCCGTAATTATGATATCGTAATAAATCAAAAAAATCTTGTAAGCTTATTAAAATTTAACACGATCAAATCCATCAACTAGTTTTGTTACCACACTGAATAATTTATAGAACTTATTTGTAAATTTAACTGTTTTGCATAAATAGTAAAATATTAAAATGTATCGAATTTCTTCATTAGAATCACTCATCTCAACAGTAAAAAAAACAAATGAAAATCACGTATTTTCCAAATTTGAATTTGGAATTATCTTTATTAAAATTTAAACTTTTTAATAATATGAAAACCAGGCAGATACAAATGGTATAGCCAAAGAAATTATATTATAAGTACGTACATACTAATTGCGAAAAGTCTTTTTCCCCAAGCCAATATATTATCACAAATATCTTGTTTCACATTCGAAGAGTAACTCTCTCGCTGTGTTATAGGCTATCACCATCTTGGTTATAAGAATGCAACGAAGGATCAATAGCTAATATCAATGCTGTTACCACCTTTACTCGATGACTAAAGGATCCTTGAGAGCTGGATGCAAGTCCCGCATACATTAACAGCATACCCGCGGCGGCGCAGATTATGTTGCAACTCCCAAAACCCTGCATACCATTAGTATGCTTAAACGAAGGCAATTACAGCCACAATCGCATACATTGCGCTACGAAGTGTTGCTGTGACCTGCTTGCTGATTTTCAGTTATATTGCATAGATGCCGCCATTGTTATCGCGAACAATGCGTTTGGACACCCACGGGTACTTTCTGTTAGTTAAATTACCACTGCGCCCTTGCGAACTCCTCTGCTGGATTACGTTATCAATGCTGTTTGTATTACGTAAAGTTTTGACGTCATCACACAAACACTCATTGAATAACTTGGTTCGAGTTCGTGTTTTTCCAGTCAACAGAAACTTGTCTATTGTAAGGCCGTAGTTGTTGCTTCCTCCCGACGATCCTACCCATTTCTACACCAGTAAAGGCTGCTATGCTTAGGCAGATTTTGAGATATGTTATTTACCTACGAAATTTAAACAATAAAAGCCATTTTCATATCTTTCAGACCATCTTTATCCACCCATTTAGGATAAAAAAATCAAAACATAATCGTAAATTCGAGGTTGCATACTGATTTGTTGCATGGTGCATACATCATTCGTTACAATAATATCATTGTATAGTTTAAAACAATTCAAAAGACAGGCATCAGAAATGTCAGCCTTACATCGATTCTTCTTACAAATAACCTCAAGAAAACATAAGTCAACATTAGTCATATTAATAAGGGCAGTATCACATGTCATTAACTATAAAAATCAATTTATATATCCGTTTACTAGCTTAACTGATATTTAGTGTTAAGCGTATCCATATTTTAACCTAATTATTTAGTCTCATGGCTGTTAGTTAATCACTTACATAAAAGGCTAACAGGAAAACTGTTGTAAGTTGGTTTTGCCGGCCATGATTTTCATCCAAAAATAAAGCAAAGCTCAATTTTTATTCAGACTAATGACCTTGTCGATAATAGTGTTGTATTTCTTTTCGTTAGTCACAGACCCGACATCTTGGCTTGTTGGTCATTTTTTCATACTTCGAATAAACTATGTTTTGATACTATCATAACTGATATTTTAGTGGAGGTTTTGCGGTAGCACGTCATTTTATATACATGTAAAACGTTTAGTTTGACGATTAAGTTTTTCGCATAATATAGAAGCTCTTTCTCTAATTAAATTTAACCTTTTAATATCATTATTCAATAAATAACATCGACGGTAAAAACAATTGTGGAAAATTTTGTCTATATTATAGAACACCGATAACTTTTTTCACAAAAATGCATGAATCATCGTAGCCAATAGTGACCAATTATAATTACTGCAAATACTGATACATGACGCATTTAGCCATTTAAATGGACTGCCGACTCACTCAATATCTCGGTATTTATCAAAGTACACGAGCAAACGGGGCACAGATAAATAATCAGGGCGTTGCGGTGCGGCCTTGGCTTCTACAAGGATGCCGCCCGACCGGCTAATCATCGCCCCACGTTATTAGAGCATTACCCATATAACTGAACGCATAGGCTTGTTAACGGCCCGTAATTCGTTACCGTTAAACGTTGGAGGCTAAAGCAATTTCTCTACACATTTTTCTTGGTGCGTTTCAAAAGAAAAACAAAAAAATACTCGCATGCACATTGCGTACAAAAAGTGGTAAGGTAAAATAAGTCGCACTATCTACGAACTTGATTATCCAGTCTCTTGTGTTACTGAATAAAATCGCTTGAGATTTTTTTTTTAACTTTGTTCAATGCGGAACTTTACGGATTCCTCGAGCTTTCGTCAGGGGTTTGTTATTTGGAGTATGAGATAAAATCATTTAAATCCTCCATAAAGCGTATTACAGACAACTGTTTCGAAACCAGAAGTGTTTCGATTATCTTTAAGGGTTATAGGTGAGTTTTGTTGTAAGCTTGCTAATCAAAATTAAGTAATTGAAGAGTTTTGGCAGTGCATAAAAAAGTAAATAACAATGTCGTTAACAGAATATATTTAAATAAGCTCACTAAAATCGTATACCCTATTCTAATTATATTTGACGGGTAAGAAATATTCAATATAGTTTTCTTTATTGAAATAACTAAAACCACTAATACAAATTAATCGAATCGAATAACTAAGGTGATTAAAGTAATTTAATATGATTATTATTAGTAGTCTTCTATTAACACACGTGACGCATATACATAAATAATGTAATTATAAATGCTCTATATGTTATAAAAAGAAAACTACCTTCTTAAATTCAATGTAAGAACACATTCTTACGAACAAAGTCCTTAACACAAATATACAAACATACTGGGTTTCTATAAAATTTCCCATTACACAACTACCTTTGAATACCTTTTAGGTCTTTGTTATTTCCTCAGTTGTGCGTAGAGAAAAAACTATTTCTATTTATATCATCGCGTATATACATAACAAACATTTAATTAACTTGATAACCAAAGGGATTTGAATAGAATTTTATTAATTCGAAAGGGTTTTTAAACTTTTACGATCAAAATGGCCAGTGATAGATATTGAGGTAAATGAAATAGAATTGAATACCCCATACTCTCACCCTATATTCCAAGACATTGACATAAAAAGTATTTAAAAAAAATTATTACTTTTCAACTTAATCGAATTAGGTATCACTGTGACGTCATGGTTGGCAATAAAATACTAAGTTTAAACAAACTGATTAAAAAAGTGATATGCATATTAAAATATCTTCAAAGTAAATGTTATATACATTTAGCTTGCATAAAATGTATTTATTTTAAATGAACACGTAGGTACTTAATTTTAAACCATGTAAAATACATACACGAATGAAATTACCATAAAAAATTAAAATGAAATTACCCTAACAATACTTAAAAGGCAACAGTTGTAAAGTTTTTAAACAGATAATGGCATGACGCGTTTAAATATTGTTTTGTGTAACGAAGGAAGACTTTTAAGTAATTCCAACAAGGTTTTTAAAAGTTTAAAAGTCGTCGGATAGTCATTTTAAAGAAAAGCAAAAACTTTACACTCACTTTTTAAAAAATTTATTCCGCAATTTGAAATACACATAATGTACAAAACTTATAAGTAAATAACTTTGTTACCCATTTAGAATCACTAAGTCCACTTGCTTGTTTTCACCTAAGAATAATTAAAATACTCTCAAATGTAAACACTTAAAATCGTTTAACGGGTAACTTAGAAAAATCACGATATCTCCCAAATATGTTTAATTAGATTGGTTGTATAAATAGTGTGTTATAAGTACATTAATAATGCTTATTATAAATCAGAAAACAGTTAATCTTTTACAAGCTTAAAAAATTTAATTCATATGTTTTTTTTTAAATTACAAAATTCTAAATGGAAACTTTCTTTTTTCGCTTTTGTTTTAAGCCTAGCTATCATTATACACAATTTATTGGATTTATTACACTATCTCACTATGTTCATCTGAAGAATTTACACACAATATTACTATCGCCCAAGAGGCAAAAGTCAGCATAGTACTGCTAGGAGAATCTTATCTAGGGTTCAAGGACTACTCTAGCGATGATTATGCTTGAGATACCGGTATGACCATTAGACGACCAGGAAATGGCAATCGATTCATCGTTAGCACTATACTAAGAAATCGAAAAAATGTTAGGCCACGACTATACAGTGCACAAATATACCAGACCATCCTCTTGAGCTAAGCAGTCGCCATCTCACGGCTATTCAAGTCCGTAGCATCAAGAATTTCAACACAACACTAAGCTTCGACACGATTCTACGGCGACTTCGAGAAGCTGATATAAAGTCTAACTATGCCAACAAATGGCCCCAAACTTCTCAGAGAAGAAGAAATAGAATCGAATGAAATCGAACGAAGTGAATATATAAACCAGCGCATTAAAAAAGGAGTATAACTCTTCAAAAGTTTTATTGCTAAGGCGAAGTCGGTGCACATTGGCAGAATTGGAGAGAGACTGGCGCGTCGGGAACACATGCGTTTTTGTCTCTCGTTAAGGCTGCACCTCTGCACACGGAGGACTCGCTGGTCCATGCTGTGAAGGAAAAGGCCAGAGCCCAGAAGATCGTTCTGGTATCTCCTCGCGTCCAATTTGACTTTGTATGAACGAAGAAACTCACCACCGTCAAGTCTGCGGTGAGACGCTACGATGCCCGAGTTTATATTTCGGCAAAGTTCACAAAGCACTTCTTTTTTTGGACATTCATAAGTCGAATAGCCCCGAAAGCATCCCTCAGATCGTGTTGCAGACATGTCCTTCAGAGTTATGCAGAAATGTGCTCCACAGCTGGCACCGGTTTTCGGACGCGTCTTTTCCGGCACTCTTATACTTTAGGTGTAGTCCCGAAGTCATGGAATGCTGTTTACCCGATCCCTACAACTAACAAAGTTTTTCCGATCGGCTTGATCCGTTGGCTTTGCGTAGCGACGTTGGATCACTCTGCATCTTCTACCGCATTTATCACGAGGAGTGTTGTTTCGATTGATGATGGCTGCTGAATTTCACCATTGGACATCGCGCCAAAACCAGAAATATCATCCACACCACCGCAATGTCCATCGTTCCACAACAGCGCGAGACATTTCCTGCCTAGCACAACCGCTCTGTAGAACCGGCTGCTGCCAGCGGTCTTTCCGAACCGTTACGAGCTGGCAACTTTAAAGAAAAAAACATATTCTTTCCTAAAGGGCTGGTGACACACTTGTAGCACCTCCGGTGTAGCAGATGTTTATGGGCGACGATGATCACTTACCATCAGGTGAGCCTTCTGATCATTTGTACCTTTTTCCATAAAAAAGTTTCCATACAAAATGCTACAATTTCTTAAATCAATTATTAACGTATAAGAAACTATCACTAGAACTAGAACTTATAATTTATGAAGACCAAAACTATTAAAAGACATTTTGCAAGCCCCTGGAATTCTTTTAAACATGCAAACTTAAATCGAAGGCCTGACGTTGTAGCCACTACCATAGCAGTCAATATACCACCCGCCAGGCCAACGCTGTTTCTTGTTTTATTTAGTTATATTCGATGAACAAATCCATCCAATGCGGCGTTAAATTATTCATCGTTACCGTAAACAACATCGAAAGCAATAAAACATATCGGTTCGATGTACCGATATGTCCGAAAAATCATTCAGTTTAACCTTAAGCATCTGACAAGATTTATTTTACAACCTTGCTGACCTCGCGGAAGGTACCGAGGTATCCTGGGTTTAATGGTTTAACATTATTTCATGGCACTCCCTTGCGCTATTCATTGATTGGAGATTGAGTTTAATCCGGTTCTTAATTACATGTCTCAACTTGAAAAATTTATACATAACAAGATATTAGGTTCATAATAGATTATTCCATCAGAATTTGTTAAATGTTTCTTTGCACCAATTTAAATATGCAATACACTCGTCATATGATTGCTATATCTTAAAAAAAACTGTGACGAAATTGTATAAAATAAATAAATAAGGATTCTTATTTATCAGAGAGAGATATTTAACAGAATAAACAGAGAGGCTATGTTTTTCTAGCGTTATCATTGAATTTAATGTGCCTTCATAAAATTTACAATCCTGGTGTCACATTGGAAATTTTAACCATTATTAATATATTAAATAAAATCTCAATGAGTGAAAAATAACTTTAGACAATGGCGGAACATAATCGAGGAAGTCTGTATTGTTTAGAGTATTATAAATTCACGCTTAGTACTGTTAGTTATTACAGCGAATATGCAAGTTTTGATAAAAAAAACAGTACGTGCCGACCTTCCCTCGTTGGATTCTTAAGCGTACAACTTTGAATGTCAGATAATTCACACAACATCTTAGATACGTCTCGTTTGAAATGCAACGGGCTCATCTCGCTTCCTTGTTATCAAAGAGCAGACACAAATTGTTATTTTAGCCTGAGTTCCTTACAAATGCGTTTGTCCGAACACAGCATAAGGCCATCGGAAGCGACGTTGAAAGTTCCAGCGGACGTACATTTATGGTGAGAGACTTTAACCTTTGCTAATGATTTCCTAAGTCATTGTTTTACGTCCGGGTATGAATTATAAAAAAATATAAGCCCTCATTATATTGAGTGATCTATCTTTTATTCACTTTTGCTGTGAATTGGCTACAATTATGTTTGATTACCACCCAGTCCGATAAGTGGTGTAGTCGTCGTAGTTGATTCCTATTTTACGCATTTGAGGAAAATTTTTAAATTGAAATCAATTTTGTTGATAAAGATTTTAGTATTTTACGTTTTTATTCTTCACTAAAATTATCTGTGGAGGAGTCAGCTCTTCTACTGTTGAAAATATTAATGGGCTACAATACTATACAAAATTCCCATTGCCTCGCAGAAGGCCGGTCAAAGAAGGAGTACTTACGCATACTTCTGCTTATATCATCATCATCAACGTTTCATCCTGTTCACAGTCTGTCCACTGTTGAACATGGGCCCCTCACATAGACTGCCACGAAGTACCATCCATTGACTTCCACACATTTGCTATGCTTATATAAGATAAAGAAAAATCTAATCTCTATATAAGCACACTATTATTATCAAGTTATATTTCTTTTCACAAGTTAATGATGGATTTATTTTGAAAACATTGAAAAACAGTCTACCGAAGCAATCAGAGGCATCAAACAGCACATTATAAGAATTGATTATTAACCTCGTTAATTTCCATAGTTTTGTATTGAGACATATTAATAAGACGTCACTTGACTAATAAACGGATTTAATTACACTATATTAATCTTTTCCCAACTTATCTCCGACCATCGTGAGAAACATACTCTTTATGAAATATTATCATATATCCAACATATATAATTATAATATAATTTCTATTTGTATAGAGAAAAATACAAGTATTTATTTAGCATTCCAATTGCAATCCTTATGCTTTTTATACACTTGCTATTCTATTATTACTTATCAATGTATGCAATTTCCTATGCACACAGAGTACATTCAATTGAGGATGTCATGACATTTGCATAAGAAAAAGTTTAAATGCCTTCCCGGAATATGACCTTTATAAACATAAAATTAACAGCAGAAGAATATTAATTAACATTTTTGCCATATAAATAAGTAGTACCATCAAACAATGATAGACTTACAATATATAATATTAATTAAAGCTACAGCATCTTATCATCCTAAATTTCTTTATTTATTATCTGAGACCACAAACAAGTACAGCATATAAATTAAGGATTTTTGCAATCGATTATATTCTATGAATCTAAATTGATCAGGACAGGGTGGACTATTTAACACTAATGCTTATCATTTTGACTATAACCTATATTTGAACTTTGTTTTGGAGAACAAATTGCATATGACACTTCAATTAATTTATATGCGCGACCAATTCAAATCGCTGGTCTTTTATTGGTGCTGATTAATTCGTAGTCGCATTACAATACAATAAGAGTCCGATTCTTTCACAAAAATTGGGAGCAGCGAGGTCACTCACGGCAGAGCATTGGTAATGGGAATATTAAAATGCAAGAGCGCAGCGCGTGATGGTACCGTTATGTGGTGAACAATGAATTATACTGGATGGTCCTGGAGGAACTTGGGCCGAATTTTAATTTGATGACAAGCAAATTAGACCCTCTACGGTCAACTAGCGTACCGTTCCGTTGATAAAATAACTGGTTGAAGGCAAGTAGAATGGAACCATGTCATGATTCCTTAGTAATAAATCCGATCATTCGTTTTTAAAATATAATAACAAGTTATTATTTACTACGGTATTAAAGTTTTATGAGAATAACAACTACAAAATACATTTAAAAATAGTATGAGCCGTAGTTTGTCCTAAGAATAAAGTAGTGATAAACTGCAAATGAACTTAATTAAACATAAAGCTATAATTTAATTGTGATAAAATAACAAATTAGCCTTTGACAAAACTTTAAAGGAAATGTATTGAATAAACACGATACTATGATACAAATACATATAAATGTTTTTGTATATTACTTATTGTCATTATTATTTTAACAGTTCATCATAAATAATACAGATGTTTCATTTAAATGAAAAAACATAAAGAAAAACCCACGGAAGATCACACTTGTTACGTGTAATTAGGAAATGAATTTAAAACTCGCGGTAGAAAAGCTAAACACTAGGAGTTTGCATCAACAATGCCATCAAATTGATATTTTGTATCTAATATAATGTATTTGATATGAATTACAAGTTTTAAATTATTTTATTTATTAAATTGTGGCAAAGCATAATCGTAGGATATTATTGATGAATTACGAGATTTCCTCGTCACTATATCGGATCTTTTAAACAACGTCCAAATTTTTATATTCAGTCGTTCGTCTATATAAGTGCTGTTGAACCCACCAGGTGAGGTTCACACATACAAATTGTCGAGTGTTGCGTGATTACGTTGGTAATGACAAAATTTCTATGGTCACGTAATGAGATTTCGATCAGCGCTTACTACCGTCGTACAAGTTTTATTGTTTCTATCGCGCTGAACGAGAAACCCTGAACCATCAACTTTAACTCAACTTCACTCAAGTAAGGGATAAGGATCCAGACCGTTTATAAATATCGGAGTTTTCTTTTTTCTTCTCTTGTTACCATATGTATACTATTTCGTGCAGTAATAAAGCCATACAGAAGAATAATGTGAATATTAGGCAGCTTAACATCAGCCCTGTAGTCCCGGGCTTATAGAATAGGGCTAAGGTATCCCCTGCCTGTCGTAAAAGGCGACTAAAAGGGGACACGGATGGGCAGCAGCACGAAGTGGTCTCGTGTTGCTGTAAGAGGATGAGGGGATTGGAGAAGGTTTATCCTTCTCCGAGGCGTGCTCAGGCGTAGTACCGAGGGACACCGGTGCGTTCCATGGGAGATCCCGGAGTCCCTCCAAATGTACAGAAGGTGGCCACCGAGGGGGTTTTAGTGGGTAAGAACCCCACATAACCCTGTCATGTAAAGTGACAGGGTATCTTTTGAAGATTTCCCCCCGATACAAAAAAAAAAAAAAGGCAGCTTAACATGGCATCGCATGTGAAACTTACATTCAATTTTCAATTTACTATAATAATTATGTGCCTTCCATTTTTAGGCTGGGCAACGCTCGAATATAGCAAATTGTATGATATCGTCATAATACCTCTAAATGAGAACGTATTATATCTTAATGCTGAAAACCATTTAAGTAAATTTGGAACGAAAAACTCTAAATCAATAAACAAAAACTAAACTCGTAAACAGCCCAGTGAAATTGTTTCAAGTTATAATCGATATGAATATATAGGTTTTTCAGGACATTTTAACAATTTTTCATTACAAAGAAACGATTTTTTACATCAACATAACAATTTTTCACCTCAAAATAATAGTGCAATTACTGAAAACTGTATCAAAATCCGACTATCAGCATTGAAGAAAAACGATATACAAACGCATATACCGTCTCCATTCGGTAGCGGGTAAACAATGATTAATTGATCAGTTCATTAGATCAGTTATCTCCAGATGCAAAAATCTAGAGACAAAGACATCAACGAGTGAAATAAAAAAGTCGGTTTGTTTTTTCTAATGTCTGTATATATCTTGTGCCACGTTTTTCTAATTTTATCTCTTGTTTCAACAATAAAAAAAGGTCTAAATTATCATTTATTATTTAATTCTAATTATTTTTAATTGTCATTTTGAAAAGAACGACTGTTATTTTAAAATGAAAAATTGTTATTTTAAAAAAGGAAAAATCGTTAAAATTACCTGAAAAATCAATATTAATATAAGGTTTTATCTTATCCCTCAGAACGTTAGTGTGATTTATACAGTTCTCGACGCCTCGCCAAAATCTTAGCTAGGCCTTATATATTTATATATTTTTTAATTTCGTCCTGTGACCTTGGACTTTGTAAAAGTGAATTAAACTTCAGGAATTAAACGTAAAATACCAACGGCATAGACATACAAGAAATGAAGGTGCAAAAAATGAACGCTGATTTGTATGTAGAGGCGCGTGTTAACAATGAACGGAAAGACGTTTTAAATCAAAGTCTAAAGCATGTAATTTCAACGAAACGATAACATTCATAGTTAATAACATTCAGCACGTATTGTCAATTTGTGCTATTGAATACTTAATTGATGCCAATTATTTGGACGAGGCGAGATTTTATATTTATCCGCAACAATGTTTTCTATTAGATTCTCTATAAATAAAGATTATATTTTGAAACAAAAAACGAAGGTTAAGGAACAACACACATTATTATATATCGCTAATATCGCAAGTGTAAGAGTTTCTAGGTGAGTATTAGCCTTACTATACACCGCACAACCTTACGATTTTGGACGGAACTTAGCAGGAGTAGTTTATGGTTAATTCCCTCGATTATAATTTTATGTAATAAAGATTTAAAAAATATATAAGCGAAGAAAAGAAATACAAAAACATATGCGCGAAGCTGCGGAAAAATGCCAGACCAAAAAAGCCTCAAAGACTGATCTGCAAACTCAACTTAAATTCTTAACGCTTCAATAATGATACTTGCTCTGATTATTGACTCCTACAAGGAAATCCTGTATAAGCAACAGACGTTAAAATATACAAAAATATACAATACTTTAATAATTATATAATTATGGGCAAAATTGCTGAGCGTATTACAGTAATACTAAAATAAATTTAAAAGTCACCTATACAGCGTGTCTTTACAATCACGACAATAAATTTACACACATATAGAGGATAACTTTTTAAAATATATTAAAAATTTACTTTCTTTAAACATCAATATTTACAGAGTTATTAAATTTTCCAAAACAAAGAATTTTAGAACAGCCTTGCGTATAAAACTGTAACGTAAAGTTCATTTGTAAAGGTCACAAAGCATATGAATGGGTTGAATGAATTTAAAAGAGACAAAACATACTGTTAGAAGGAGAGGCTTGTAATGCGACGCTGTGTCAACGAATGAAAAAGTCTCTGAATGTATGAATCAGTCAGTCGTAGTTGTATAGGGGATGTTACAAATTTTGTCTCTTTTTTTACTTAATTAGTTTGTTTGAAAAATGTTTTTTTTAACTATGGATTTTTTTAACGTTAATATTTTTTATGATTATTAGCAAGTAGCGTTAGACGTGTGTTCATTTATTGTCGCGATGGTAACGACACGCTGTATATGGCCCACTTCTGGGCAAAGGCCTTCTCTGTACAGAAGACGTAAAAAGCATAGTCCATCACGCGAAAACACTGCGGATTGTCGGACTTCACATATCGTCGAATTTTCTTTTTGTTATTATTTCGAAAATATGTTTTATCGCGCGGTTTTCCTTCACCGTTGATCATGTAATAAGTCGAATTGAACTCTGGTTGCTCGAGTATATTGAATTAAAAGCGAGCGCTCGGAAAATTAGCTATCACGGCTCTAATACTAAAACATTACTGTAAAATACTAAAATAAATTAATAATAATCAATATACTTGCAAAGTTTGTTTTGAGGCAATTGTTTTTGGCGCTTTACTAATGTTATTAACAATCGAGGTAAAGTATCGAGGTCTACCAAGCGGTAATGGCTACTTGTTATCATATTGAAACGCGATTAAACAAATGTGGAGCGACGTTACGTCTTTATACGGCCAGTCGAATACCTTCAATAAGGATAAATACAACATTCACCCTGAAGTAAAATAAAAAAAATATTAAATATCATTTATTTGTAATACATATATGTAAACAACATCAAAAATATTTTTTTACAGATTTCAAAACCTATTTGATGCTTTTGCAGTTAAGTACATAAATAAAATAGCGACCTGCCCCGGCTTCGCACGGGTGTAATGTATTATACACATACTTTTGAATCACTATCTAATTTAAAAACCGCCCCAAAATCTTTTATCATTTTAAACTTTTTCGCATTTTAAACATCTAAGCATGCTTAGGGACAGACAGACAGCGGGACGACTTAGTTTTATACTATGTAGTGATAACGCGTTCTTCGTCTTCGTCATTGATCGCACGAACAAGTACAGTCCCTTCGCGCAGGAAGTGTGTGATGCAATATTCAAGTCACCTGCCGGCGGTTCCGGTCGACATTGACCATCCAGTTTGTTAAGTTCAGCGAGGACGTCTAGTCGGCTTGTCACTTTCGAAGTTCGCCGTGAAATAGACCTTAAAATCAGCAGGAAGTGCGTGTCCATCTATATTCAATCATTGATAGTCGTTATAGAAGTAAATTACGTCATTTAATTTTTCAATGTCCCCTAATATGACATTAAGTTGGACAATTATAACAACTTGTTTTAATATAATCATTGAATACTATGAAGCTAATCTAATAAATAATCAGCCATTTTGTAATGCGATTTTTAAATAAACCTATTTATTAACTAAATCTATGAGGTTTTATAATGAGAAATGTTCGATATCCTCAACCTCGTAATCGTCACGCTCACTAAATTTCAGATAAACAAGAGAAAAATCTAAGTTTTAATTGTTAATGCTTGGCACCATCTAAAGTGCTTCGTTTACAGCAAACACTTCCCCTCAAATGACATTTTTACCAAGAGATGTCACTTTTGCTCTTGAAATTTTATTTTCTGCTAGTCGTTGTAGTTAAGATAAAAGTTAAGAAGTGCAGAAATAATTGTGGAAAAATTTTACGCCGTCAACCTGCATTGTTTTTATTGAATTGCTATAAATGTAATAAAAACAAAGTGAATAGAGCGTCTGGACACGTAATCCGGAAAAGAAATTATTAGTGACAAACGTGTGACCTGTGATTTCCTCGCCACGACTCAAGAAAATCACTCTCTATGGTTTTTTTTAACAAAAACTCATCTACAGACACAAGTTTTGACTACCCCGCCCCGGTGTGAGCATAAATTTCAAAAAATTTATGAGGTCTTCTACGTTCGAATGGTTGGTAGGGAGTACCTATTGTACAGTTTTTCTTTTGCAGGATTGACCAATAATTCATCCCCCACTGAACAGATATGGAAGAGAGAAGGAGGGGAAATTTACTTGGCAATTTTTCGAAAGAAACCAAAATTTACCAAGTTCTAGAAACGAATAAATTGGTCCAAGTTTCCTTCGACCTCAAACGGGGATCGCAAGCAATATAATAAATAAAAAGTTCCACTCTTTGAAGTTCCACGTTAGCTACAGAATTTGCAGTAACGTTAGTCAATCCAGAGAACAAAGCCACCACTTAAAGTGATCAATCCACGTCACACACTAAATTAAACGCAAAAGTATATAAAAAGATAAAAGAGAAGTCAGTATATAGGGTATTAGGCATATTCCACCACGCGACCCCACTGCTGATTGGCAGACTTCATACATCTTCGAAGTATTTTTTTTACTATTCCGAAAATATGCATGTTTCTTCACACGGTTTTTCTTCGACGCCATGTGAAGTCAGGACTTAAAATTATCAATTTCATTAGTGCCGGCACCGGATTTCGAACTCAGGTTGCTCGAGTATATGACTTGAGCGCCCGGACACTAAGCTATAACGACTCTCGGTAAAAGTATAAATACTTTTAATTTTCATCGAACTTCTCTGGGACTGTGATACACGCCGTGTGAGCCAGCTAATTCATGAAACAGTAGAAGCTATTGTGTGGTTTTACTACGCATGATCTACATTTTCACAGGTATAAAAACCACGCAGTAAGAACTTAAGGAATTCAATACTTCAAATTAATTTGTGTGATTAGATATCACCAAAATAACCAATGTTTAAATAACTAAAATAACCAATGATTATTTAATTATTACATTATCGCGATATAAGAATATGAACTAAACAGGAAAAAAACAATATGGTGGAAAATATACTGTTTTTATTACTTACATAGTGTGATGTTGAAATTCAGGAATTTAAAATAATTTTAAATACGATTTTATCAATTTAGTTCGAATTTGCCAGATTTGAAAAGAGTTTCGCTTTTCCTAATCATTGACTGTGTCTTCTATTGCATAAATGGGCAGGTCCAACAAATCCTAAGGCACGTTTTGCCCCATTATAGGCTACTTAATAACTTTTTTCATACTGGGAGGAAATGAGTGTTTTATTGCGGTATGGAATGGCTCGCGCCTAAACATTTACATCATTTGATTTTCCGTCGCGTTTTAATTGCTATATAAATATTGTAGGAGTCTGGCGTTTCGTATAGTAAAACCGTTTTTACTTAGCTTATTATTACGGGCTTACGACTTTGCCACGAGTATCTTTAAGGCCCTAACATTTGGCGAACATTTTTAAATGCAAAAGCGGATCCACAAAGGATAACTTAATCGTTTAATGTAAATGCGGTAGAAAAGTTGACCAGCTCTGGCTCGACAAGAAAAATGAAGAATGGAAAAGATGAAAATGGAGGATTAAGTGAACATTAACATCTGTTCCGTGACCATGAACACTGGAAAGGGTTCGTCGAAACGTCTGAAATTACAAAATCAAAATAAAAACGCGATAAAATCCGTAAACTAGTTTCATTTTCATCAGCCTTTATTTTTTATTTAACATTTTTTATTTAATATATAGAAATTTTTCTCGATTAAATTAAACTTTAGAATTCACGTCAATACTAATAACCATATACCGTTTTTTGCTTATTACATGACAATTATTTCACTTTCATTTGAAACATTGACCACTACAATAAACATTGTATGGAAATTTATAAACATCGGGCAATATCTATAGTTGAGATCGTTTTACAGGTACTTTTCATAATCATCATCATTTCAGGTCCTTATAAACAAAGGAATTTAGTCTGATTGTGTGTCCTCAATTCCTAACCTGATGTTAATCTTAAATCATTGCATAAATGCAAGCATAAAATTTTTGAAAATATTATACATAACATTATTTCGAATGGCGGTTAGTTAACAATTAATCACATTGATCATTTTATACGATTTTATTATTCTGATCTTATATGTTAGCATTGATGTAATGTTATTCCATGAACGATTTCTCCTCCAGTACATATCTAAGTGCAGACGATACGGCTCCTGTAGCGACAAGAGTAAGTTGCCTGCTGCAGACACCACCCAACATACTCGTGCCTGATGCGTAGAATCTCCATGGTTTTTGGCGTTCCTCGTAATTATAAGGCATTTCTTTCGGAGCGGGCAATGTTAAACTGAAACATCCGAATGGTGTTTGATGTTTCAACATTTCTAAGATCCATGAACGACGAAGAATGTCCGCGTATCCCGCCAAAGAACACAGGGTTACTGTAAGGAAACATAATTATTGATATACTTGGTATTTTTAAAAATAATATTTAAGTCCCCTCCAATAGTAATTTCTTGTATTTACGCGATTACACGTTATTTAATGAAACTATGTTTACGGTTATATCACGTTTCCTATTTTTTGTTTTAATTCTGTCCCGTGACCAAGACCGTTGTAAAGGGTTCAAAACGTCGGGAGTTAAAAGAAAAAGTAAACGCGATAAATCCGTAAACTTAGTTTCATTTAGTAGTCCACTCCAATAGGTTAAAAACTATTACAGTCATAAAGCATTTTAAAATAAAAGTAAAATGTGATAAAATAGCAAGCAGTTAGTTGGTTCATCTGTAATTAAGTGATAACCACCGCCAATGTTCAGTCCAAATAACGGTGCGAAACTTACTTAAAATTTTACATAATGACATGAATGTTATTCTAGCTTTACTGGTTAGTGTAAAACTACATTTAGATTTAAGGGACCAACTTTGTTCTAAAAGTAGGTCAAACAACACGAATTTATTAGAAGCTATGTAGTGGGCTTCATAAAACATCTTCGTGCAAAACAAGTCGATTAGTTCCTTGTCTTCAGTTTCGGACAATAAATAGCAGCCACGTCCTCTCCGAGCTTGTATTAACCAAAGTAATCTGGAAAACATGAAAAACTTGAGTTTATTATTTTTCCTTCTTATCTTTATTTTCTGCCTTCCCTCATTGAGTTCTACTTTGACCGGTCGGTAGCCTGCATCCAACGAGTCATTGGGATCACCAGGTCTACCTTGTGGGAGGCCTTTCTACGCTACTACTTACCGTCACGTGTATAACAATTGCAAAATATTGAAACTGAACATTCATTAAAACAAAAATGAAAATGGTTTCGATATTCAAGAAATTTAATTGAAAGTATCCAAATATTTGATTACCTAATGAAATGAAACAAAAATATTCAACAGATATATTTGTTATATATATGGCTATACAAAGTACCTCTGCAATTAAATTCAAGTTGGTT
The DNA here is from genome assembly GCA_933534255.1 of Iphiclides podalirius. Taxonomy (NCBI): domain Eukaryota; kingdom Metazoa; phylum Arthropoda; class Insecta; order Lepidoptera; family Papilionidae; genus Iphiclides; species Iphiclides podalirius. The sequence goes on along the minus strand of OW152817.1, from coordinate 4,054,289 downwards.
TTATGTGATATTGCCAATTGATATGTTGTTCTTTTACCCGATAAGCTATTGAAATATGGTAAAAAGATAAAATATTATAAAAAGATTTAAACTTCATTTTTTTTACGAACAATCAATTATTAGCCTGTATCTTTACGAGTGACACAATCAATGTAGAGAGAAAGCGGGTTAAAACGGTCAACTGAAAATTAAGTCACCTGCGAGTAAGAGCATATCCGAAGTTTGTGCCGTTTATCAACATCTCAGTGCACATATTCGATATCGCGCACACCTGTTTACCGATACTGTTTCTCGCCACCGCTCTCAAGCATTTATCTAAGAAATTTTAAAAAAAGAAGTCTTGTATGGAAGATTTTCATATGTCGGGGGTAATTAATAAAGTATAAAGAACAAACTAAAGAAAATTACTTCATACAAGTAAATCAAGGCTGAGAGTCTCAACTTTGATTTACTTATTAATTTGTTATTAATTATTTATAAATTTTTTATGCAAAATAAATTGTACAAATGTGAAATTAATGGTAGATAACCAGCTAACTTTAGGATGGACCAGTAAGTTAAGATAGGAATAAATTATGTATATAATATACACATTTGAATGCGCAGTACCTTTTTGTCTACAAAAGAATACATGTCAATTAAGATTACAGGTCTTTAGATCAATGTTACGAATGTCTTCCGATCCATGTAATGCATGTCGCTATATACGATTAAAGCAAGGGTTAAGGACTGCATAAATATTAACTTTGCTTTGTCGTAAAGAAAATTAAGTTTACACTGTTGGACACTTACGAATCTCAGGCTGACACTTGCCATGGAAAAAGGGCTTATTTACATTTTTTGTTAGATTTACTGGATATATTAGTATCATGTTTTGTACAAATTACTAAAAAAAACTTACTTTAAGACAGGACTAAAATAATGTAGTGGTAAACAAACCCAGGGTTAATCAAACCAAGGTGTGTTCACAAAATCTATCAATATTCAATTTTAGGAATATTTAGCACGATAATATTTTTATTGTTTACTGGGCTAGTGCGTTTACCAGTCAAGTACTAGGCAGTTCTTTATTTTTAAAAAAAACCTAAAATGTCCTACCGCTTTCCGTTGGATTTGGCCTCCATCTAGATAATTGCTTTACTTTGATTTCATATTTTCTCCACTGTCGATATATATCTCTATACTTGCTGAGAGGCGATTTCCTTTTCTTGTTAAATTCACTGATTGCCCTAACTCCCAGAGTCCTATTCATAAATAGGGTTGATACTGTAACAATAAAATTTGTAAACAACGCAATACGAGTACCTCCATCCGGTTGTTGATTTAGCAAACAATAGTCTATTGTATCCTACCTAATGCAGTACTCAATAATATTAATTTTTATGCTTCTCATTAATATCTTAGCTATTTGCAAAATGTGAATACAAAAACATGGCGTTCTTTAACGAGTTTATTGCGTGTTTTGAATAAAATTCCGATGTAAAATGGATCATTTTATAAATTTGTTATATAAGATTAGTTATAAATATAGTTAAAAAAAATTATATTTACGCGCGAACCCTACATATTATTTAATTAATAATTTTAACACCTATAATTATTAGTACCTGTAACGAAAACATAAAAAACTCCGACAGCGTAATAGATAGACATTATGAAAAGGTGAATATGCTGTTTGAATTTTTACTCTTAAAGCTATAACACTTTTTCACGATGTGGCGTCTGATCTGAGTATCGCCACGAACTTTGATTACTATCATACCACCCGTTCGATTTCTAGGGCGCCATAAAGGAACAAACATACAAGTCCATAGACTCATAAACACTACCTTTGCGGGTAAAGAGTAATTTAATAATAATTTTATCAAGTAATAAATTTAAGTTATACAAGAACACTTACCCTTTCTATTTAAAATTAATACTTTGCCCTCGCCTTTGCTCATCATTGACCAAAAATATTGAAGCAGTTTGCTATCGATGTCTAAGAACGTTCTGATGTATACCCTTAATTCTTCCGGTAACTTATGTACCTTTTTTACCAGAACGTGATTTAAATTATCTGCAAAAATAAATTATTTAATAAGCCAGTCTTTTGAACAATATTATACACCAAAAAAAATTACCTTACCATAGGCTATTGATAAGACAAACGCAAAGTCCACATCAACCTCGTTCGGTTGTTCTAAAGCGAAATTCAATATCAGTGTTAAAGATTTTATATACTGCAATAGATCCAATAATTCCGGGCTGTCATCTAAAAAGTGCGGTTCTTCAAGAGACCTTATATTTTTACTTTTACCTAAGTTGCCGGTATTTTTCTCACCTTCAACAGTCGTAATAAAACAGAACACAATACCCCATCTTACATATCGGACCATTATGGATAATGATAATTTAATTAATTATAAAAAAAAAACTACTGCACAAACTACAAGCAATCTCCTCCAATGTTGATGTTAAACTGAACATTACATGTTATACGCACACAGTCACGATTATTAACAACTATTGACTAATAGTCAACGACTAATAACAATCGGCAAACACTTCATTTAGACAGTGCTCCATCATCATATGTGTTAATAGTTTTAAGTTTTTTTTTTGTGTGAGGAGTTGGCAAACGAGTTGGCTTTTCACCTGATGTTCAGTGATAACCACCGCCCATTTAAATTTGCAATATACGTAGGATGCAGATGCGTTGCCCCACCTTTTAATAAAGTGGGCCCCAGCTACCACACTCACCAGACGAAAAGCATAAGCATAACACTTCACACCAGTCATTTGAGGTCGTGGCACATTCCCGGATGGACCTGCCTATTCATGAAATTGTTGCGTGGCAATAACTGTTACATTTATAATCTCCTATATGAGACATACAAACAGGCCACTCTCCGGATATTAAATGATTAGCGCCGCTCTTGGTCAGTTTTAGGTAAAGTAGGTCCCGGTAAACTCAGTCATCAAACAAGACGCAAATGTTTACAAGTGCTTCTACTTCACTTAGACATTAGACCTAGGCCACAGTATAAAAAGTTATGTCTACTATTTTGGATTTTTATCACCGACCTCCAATCTCCAAGTTTGTCCACTTACTGCTTCCGAACCAAATTTATAACCAAAACTTTACTATTACAATAAAACAGTTCAGGACACGAAATTTTAGGAATTGTAGGTACGGTACCGTTATTGTATAGTCGTATAGTATTCTTGCAGCAAGAAGCTTAGTCAGTTTTGTAAACATACATAGAAACATTTTATATTATACAAAATAATTACGGCTTCGTGTCTTCCAGGGTCTGCTGGAAGAGAACTCTTTTTAGGGTTCAGCTCGCCTTTGTACATGTTTTTTGTCTTTTGTTCCAATTGTCTGTATTATAATTGTGAGTACAATAAAGGAAAAAAGAAGAAACATTACCGCTGAGGTAAAAGCACAAACAAGGTGGGACACACCGCTTTCAAGTGCCCTTACCGATTTAGATTAAATAGAAGATCATCAGCTGAACGATTCTGACGAAAACAATACTATTGGTCATTATATAAAACAAAACTGTATACTTCAGGACCTGACAGTTTATAAATGACTCCATTTTTAGAGAACAGCATGAAGGTGATGAACCTGACATTAAGTAGATTGTAGATCTCTAAAACTAATTAACTAAGAAAGTTAAAAACTAATAAACTAGTAAAGGTGTAAACTAATAAACCACAGAATTTGGAAAGTGGAGTCCTATTCCCTTGGCAACTGGGAACACGGTTTATAAACGAAATCCCTCGGTTTCTACGCAAAAACGATTTTTTGTCAAATTATGATAAAAATAACTGTTCCACTGACTTTCTTTCGCCAGTTTAATAGTTATCAATAATGAGAATAAAGTTATTTTTGACAGTTGAATTTTAATTTTTATACCGATGTCTAAATACTGTGATGTAAATTTAACTGGAATTCATAAAAAGAAAGTCAAGAATAATAAAATGGCTGCACTGCACTTGCACAAGAGGGGACGTGACCACGAACTCACCCCACTCCTCCCACCCTCATGAAGGACCTCCGATTGGTCCGTAACTAGTCGGTACATACACTGATTTTATGTGAGTGAAGCAGTTTTATTATTCCGTTAATAATATCTCAGAAAAGTTTTAAAAATTTCCAAAGAAAGAAACAATTTTCCAAGATAATATTATTTTAATTATTTCACACGTGTTTATTAATTTAGTTCTGTACTGATTTGTATCATCTAAGTATAAAGTTATTATACATGGGTATGTAAACACACGTAACCAACAAATTAAAACTTTACTGTTTTCTACTGCATGAAAACATTTTTCTTCCTATCCAGAAACAGGATGTAAAAACTTTGTCAGACATTGTCCTAGTAGACCATCCTATCCAGATGTAAAAACTTTGTCAGACATTGTCCTAGTAGACCAGTAATAATAAACATTTCTTTTCTGGTCAACTTCGCACTAAAATAAAGATTCATTTTTTTATTTTATAAGGTTTAGGATCACTTCCGAGTATTAAATCACAAAATGCTGACAAATTCTGGTTAAGCTTCAGACGACATAAAAAATCGTTTCTAGCCAGTATCTTAGAAATAATGCACTTAAGGCAAAAGTCAGACGTACCATTATATTAGAGAAAAAGCCTTTCATTACATGACTTACATTAACACAAACTCAGGCAGACTTCAATATATTCACAAATCATACAAACACAACCACACAACTCACAAACATTAAACTCGACACAAATACTAACGTGGAGAGAAAAGGGGGAACCAGGAGTGAGGATTAAGGGAGTAGTTCAGTATCTTCATGGACAAAAACTCTGAGAGACTCTGAATAAGCTTCTGCAATGCAAGTGCCAATAACTACGTCAAGATCTCACCAGGCCTTGCTACCCTGTTGAATGGCAGTACATTCAACACAAGCATGAAACGCAAAACGTATAACGCGATATTGACGGTTAAGATCGCCGGCCAACAATTTCGAACAGTAAGATAACGCAACAAGTCGATCCTACTATTCGCATGGGGTGAAACAGACACCCCGCTGCTTAAGCATACTCAATGCTGTGTAAACTCGGAGAGGTAGATGAGGGTTCCAGTGGAGCCTCACACCACATAATAAGTGTGAATGCTAAGGTGGTCCAGCACGAGAAAGGGGATGTCGCAGACTGCACAGGTTGCATTAAAACCCCAGAGAAAGGTGTAGTCATATGAGGACAGAAGTGAAAAAACTTCCTTCGCAAACACGACTACTGGGGACACCCAATAGCCAATCCAGGAGCACTTAGAGGGTCTCTGAGTGGTTACAACGAAAAAACAGCCAGTGGGAGGTTCAACCAGTCCATGGCAAAATAAATAAGAAAGAATTTAAGCCAAATAAGGACCCAGGTCAGATCCGACGCAAAAAATTAACGCGGTCTTAAAAATTATTCAGCGCAGCGACCCAGATATTATCAGAGATTGCAAAAAAAAGGCTGAATAGCTTTACAGAGAGCCATCAGGCGACCACAGCCAAGAAGAAGCCTTCCAAGTATCCTACCCAAATAGGCAAACTTGACCCTTTTCGGCTCTCGTAAGGTTGGCCTTACGAGAGCCGAAAAGGGTCAATCTGCTAATCCTAGTACCAATAGTGGAGCCGAGAGAACAAATAATAAACGCCTTCCTCTAGTTTCAGAGCGTCACGAGAGCGATGAGGAAGTGAACTTAATGACATGCAGAGAAATTTTAAAAGCATACAGGAGAAACAATAACAGCCTTCATATGCTGCACCACAGAATACTGAGCATGGCAGAAGCCGTCTCGGAAGCACGCATGAGATCCAGAACACCTTGGCACTAGACTGCCGACGCATACCACCATAAAATTACTTAGCGGGGTTCCTGGTTTGCGGCAAAACAACGTGGGTGGTCAAGAAGTTTGACACACGTTGTAATCACCACAATAATAGTGGCAGCGAAAAGCTTGCGAGTCGGGACGACGCCAAGGCAGAGACCAAATAGCGCACAATGGTCAATGTGTTCAAAGAGCCGGACAAGGAGACCTGCACTCGGCTCATGATCGACGAAGCCCTTATGAACCACTTTGGAGCCATAGTGATGACGATGCGACTGAGCGAAGTTATGGAAATCATGCTGATCGGTGACATCATCCAATTCACAATTTGCACTCAAACCTAACGGCAGGCGTCAGTCAGGAACTGCTATGCAAGCATAGGAAACCGATGGATGCATGAACTCACTGCTGCAACGTTGCTAGACCAAGCCACCGGTTGATGTATGCGGCGGTGACATTAAGAATATCAAATATTATAATTGATAACAAAGTAAAAGCCAAAACAAAAAAGAGGGCGGACACCACGAGTCTGTAGAGGAAGTTTTATTTATATAATAAAAACTTTATCCGAAAACATATTATATCGATAATTTAGTGCGAAGTTCAATTCTATTTTACATATTTATAGGTATAAAAAAAATAGAATGACTGAATAATCACTACACAGAAAAATCAAACAATCTAAGCAACAGCTTCAAATCGCTGTTTTACATTTGCCGATTCTTCGTTTCGTAAAGAACAATAGATACACGTATCTGATTTGGAAGAAGCTTTCCGAAATAAGACGTGAAGACTGTATTCGTTGTTCGCGTCTCCTTCGTTTAATATCTATTCTCCATTACATATCTAACCGCGCCAGACAATGCCCCAACTGCGACAGCGGTGAAGTGCCTGTCGCAGGCCCCTCCTAACATATTCGGCGATTTTGGAGAAAAATTCCATGAACTTAAATTTGCGTTCTGATAAAATATCGTCGCTAAAGGCAGTCTAGGGGAGAAGCAGCCGACCGAAGTCTGATGCTTCAACACTTCCATAAACCAGGAACGGCGTAGCGTGTCCGCGTAGCCGGCCAGCGAGCACAGAGTCACTGAAACGGGAACAATTACTGTTATTTATTTTATCATTCACAACGGGGTATTTTTAATTGTTATATGAAATTACCAGTTTCTTCTTTAAATGAGCTGATCTTACGAGGTTAATTAATAGTTTTTGAACGTCTTTTATCTACATTGTTTTTTAGTTTGCTTGGCGCATCCATTATTATATTCTTTCCAGCATACAAACAATTTCGAATATCGTTTTACAACGACAATTCGACCGAGAGATGTCGCCATTGCTTTTAGAAGTTTAAATTTTTTATAGTGCTAATCTCTGCACTTAAGATGACTCCGTGGCGCAGTTGCCAAGGCTTCGGCGTCGGGGATCGTGGGTTCCCCACAGATAGTTGTTTCACATCTGGGTGTTTGTACTCGTGCAATTTATGTTTGTAAAACGTCCTTACAACACATAATGTTATCCTAAATTGAGGGCAATTTTTTAAAAAAAAACTAAACATTAAAACTCGTAGAGAAAGTTTTTGTATTTAGGAATCTATTTTGGCTTAGTTAAGAAATAATCTAATAATTTTTGGACCAATTCGGATATAAAATGTTATAAATTCCTATCATTCATGAACTAAAAAACTTGTTTACTCATTTTCTCGTGACTTATATTTATTTTAAAGTCTATATATGGGCTACAATAAGATCAGGACGCCAAACATTTCAGTCCGTCCCGTAACCATAAATGCTGTAAAGCATTCTGTCGTCGGTTGCTTAAAATAAAAACCATTAACAAATTCTATTGAATTATCTAATATCTGTGTTATGTGAACAAAACATAAATATAAAATCAGTAGTGGACAGAGGACGGGCAAGTGTACGGGACAGGGCCGGATTAAGAGGTCTGGAGGCCTTGGGGCAACAAAGGAGTAGAGGCCCCTAGGCCCAAATTATGTTCCAAATAAAATGAAAAAAATTTATTTTCAGTACAGTTCTTCAATAAATAATTTATTGTGAAACCAAGTATAGATTCTTTTATTATTTAACGAATATATAAATATAATCGGTAAAAGAATTATCTAGAATTAAATTTTAGCGTTAACGGAGGGAACCTTTAGAGCTTTTTAACTTTCCGAGTGAACAAATACAGATCTAAAGATACAAAGGTAAAACGCGAAAAAAATATGAAAGGAAAAGTTATTTACTAGTGTTTACTAGTCTGAATTTGATTTTTTTTTTTCCGAAGTCTCTATTGTGGGCGCCTCTCTTTTGTGGAAGTCCCGGGGTTGTAGCCCCGGTTGCCCTCCCCCTAAATCCGGCCCTGGTACGGGAACAAACATAACAAAATGGTACTATATGTTCTGCAGTTCTGACAATTAAGTCACTATGGCTTAACTATTCAAAATTTGTAATGCGAATATATTTTCTTATTTATCGTTGTCAGAGTCACAGGCTATCACGTTTTGGACTAAAATATTCCCGGTGAAACGGGTAGCATTAGCTTCCTCTGTCAGCCCGCTTGTGAAATAACTTGATTTCATTGAGTCGCCCCGCAACTTCTTGTTTCCCCATTCGAACTATTTTAACTAATAATAACTTTAAAATGTCTTAAACTAACTTAACACTCTTTTATATCATAACGTATTACAACATTGTTCACATTGACCAAAAAATGTTTACATTATTGACAACGAGACGCAATTTACACACTTACTTTGTTCTAACATCAAATCGAGCATTTTGTATCCATTGTTAGCTATGAAGTTCGCTTCGCGAAATATTTTCAAGCAGAACAAGCCAAGCAATTCTTTGTCTTCTCGCGTAGAAAATATAGTGCAACCTCGTCCGCGGTGAGCTTGAAGCAATATGAGCAACCTTGAAGGGAACGTATTTTTTTTAATCACACCATAATACTTAAAAATGTGTAGGTAAAACTGTCGCCATATTTTTCGACACTTCAGATTACGCGGCCAGAAGCTCTACACTGAACTAAGCGGTAGAACGGCGGTCCTCACCGCGTGAAGTTCTCAACGTCTCACGTACTTTGTTTATATTGCATTTAAAGCAATGCTCGAATGCAGATACGAATTCTCGCAGCGGCGAAAAATTTTGAGACAGTTTTGTCTGCACACTTTTTAAGTTTCATCGAAGTGATGAGACTAGCACTAAAAATTTTAAATTAAATCACGCCATGGTGATTTTATAACAGGTAGTATAATTTATTTGTTATGTTCTATTGACATTTCATAATTCCAGTTCATTAGTATTCTTTGTTCTTATTCATTGGTATTCTTTTGTCTTGTGGTGAATGATATTTTTGCTTTCGCTCCTTAAATTCGTAAACAGCAAAGTGAAAACAAAAAGTTTATTTTAATTTTTTATTACAGACGGTGACATGCGAGCAGAGGGTTCACCTGACATTAATGATTACGCCCGAACGTGTACAACAGCTGTGGGATAGCAAATGCGTTGCTAGCTTTAAGATGGTGGAACCTGATTACTTCACTAGCCAAGTAAACCTCAAAAGCAATACTTCTAACCCATTCAAACCATTCTCCTGCGAGATCGTGGTACTTTCCTGGACGAGCCTGCCCATTCGTGCGGCACTACAGTCTAAATAGTAGTGTTCAATACCTACTAACTATTATTTCGACTAACGAATATGCGACATAGCATATTTTTTAATCAAACAGTATCATAACTTTTCATGCCCATTTCAGGTGAAATTTTTGAAAATTTCAGAATGAATTTTCGGTTTCTGCATTTTCCAAGAGCAATATTACAGTTTCGTTATTATGCTTGTACAGAAACAGATTCGTAAGTTGTCTAGCTACGTTTATTATAACAAATTCACTCACCTGTGGGTTAGGGAATAACCGAAATTAGTGCCGTTCACCAGCACCGTGTAACACGAAGACGACAACTTGCATACGCGTTTGCTACGGTTATTCTTTGCCAATGACACGAGGCACTTATCTATAGAAGAGAAATAGTTGTTATTAATTACTTTATTTTGCTTATACCCTTAAAAGTGCAATGGAGTTCAGTTTGAATTTTTGTAAAATATATTCGAGCGACTCGAGAGCAATTCACGGTGCCGAAACCATTAAAATTATTATTTGCATTTTAATGCCGATTTACCATAAGCTTGGCTCGAGAAAATAACATCATTTGGGAGTTTCCGTACTTAGATAAGTACAATAGAAAACTGTCAGTCACAAGACAACCCTTCAGAAGTGATAAGTTCTTAGACTTACAAACTTGTAAACATTAGCTCCTTTGTGTATAGCTATCTTACATACACAACACTTATCATCTTAAATCTGTATATATGTATCTGTGCTAGACGGTCACGCGAGTTCAACGCTTCATCCTAATCTCAAAAGTGCTGAATGTGTCTAATGAAGTTTTTACTTTAATAAAATTATGATGAATGAATGTCGATAAAGTTGCGTCGTAGGCTACTATTTCCTACATATACAGCGTGTCTTTACAATCGCGACAATAAATGAACACACATATAGGGGATAACTTTTTAAAATTGTATTAAACATTCACATTCTTTAAACATCAGTATTTACAGAGTTATAAAATTTTCCAAAACAAAGAATTTTAGAACACCCTTACGTATAAAACTGTAACGTAAAGTTCATTTGTAAAAGACACAAAGCATATGAATGGGTTGAATGAATTTAAAAGAGACAAAACATACTGTTAGAAGGAGACGCTTGTAATGCGACGCTGTGGTGCAAGTTGTATAGGATGTTACAAATTTTGTTTCTTTTTTACTTAATTAGTTTATTTGAATTTTTTTTAATCATGGATTTTGTTTAACTTTAATATTTTTTTATGAATATTGGCAAATAGAGTTAGACGTGTGTTCATTTATTATCGCGATGGTAACGACACGCTGTATAGTAGGGTGGTCTTTGTCCAGCAGTAGGTCATGTACTACATTATACTGTAGGTATATTATAGTATAATGACTTGGAAACTGGTAGGACCACACAACAGCTTTTGCTGTTGCACGAATGGGCACACTCGTCCGAGGAAGTACCACCACCTCACAAAAGACAGGCGTTAAGTGGAAGTACATACTTTCGTACTTCGTGTGGTGAGTAAGGAAGCCGGGGCCCACATTTTTAATAGTTGGCAACTCCTCTACAACCCGTCAGGTGTTGTAGATGTCCATGGGCGGCAGTAGTTACTTAACATCAGGCGAACCACCTGTTCGCTCGCTAATTTTCACATAGAAAAATATATTTGTCCTTATGTACGCACATAAGAAGTTATACTTCTTTAGCGTAAAGACATTAACTGCAATTGATAACGGTTTCTTTAAGTAACTTGCAATTATTGGTAAAATGTCAAAAAGTTGTTATTGGTTGCCATAGTAATGCCGCTAAGTTGATGAAGGTGCCTGCAAAGCGGTCTCCTTTTGGCTGTCGGTATAACGCGCCAAAAGAAGTTGCATGCTTTTCGTTTCATCATGTCGCTTTTTGTGGGTCGGTGTAGGCGTGCATCGAAAAACTTTTAATCTCAATTTTTTTTTTCACACGCGCCCATAGAAGTATAACTTCAAAAATACATATAACACATCCCCGTAATGGATTCTTTAGTCGTGAATACATCATGAATAAAAACATGATAATATAGAACATAAACATGTTATATCACAGAATTCCATCCTATAAACATAGGATAGAATTCTGTGACATAACACAATACGGAGCAGTAATGTCTTTGTTTTGTTTATTACATGAACAATACGCTTTAAGAATATTTATTATGCTGATATCATAAATTTCACACAAACGGCTTTACTACAATATTCTAAAAACAAATTCAGCGATGGTATTACGATTTTAAATTCGGAAATTAGAGTCCAATGACGTTTTGTTCGTTGTTGACGTCTCATGTGAAAGGCAAGAGAGCATACATATTGTCATTTGTAGTCTTAAACTATGCTTTTTTTAATCTTATGTCCAATCTAAATATTCGCTTAGATCTTAATATTTACTGCATGTAAAAAGAAAAAATATAAATTGTAATAACTCTCCCCGATTAAAAGACGCGATAATCTCTCCTCGTTTTTATTTCATATGTTTGTCAACTAAGCTAGCAAGGGACACCTGCAACCCTTAGCTCCGGTTACCTCACGCAATCCGCGAAAGGAAGAAATATAATATACTTTTACTTCACGCAGATTTTTCGGCTTCCCCGGTCGAACCAACCTATCCGTACATCATATGCTATGTAAAATGTTGGGGCTCTACAACAGTTTCTTCGATGCTGTAATCAAATATGACTAATATTCATACACTATCTTCTTTTTTATCCAGCACTTATTCCAACTACGTTAGGTCGGCATAACATGTGTAGCCAATTCTGTCGAACAAATTAATACTTGTACCGTGTGGGAGTTGAACCCACGAACCCCGATGCATAAGCCAATGTCTTAGCAACCGCGCCATATAATAGAAAAACTCACCCGTTTCCTTTGGGGTGGGTTTCCATTTTTCGTATTGATTTACTTTATTTTGGTAAGTATCCCAACTGGGGTACGAACTTTTAAGAAGATATAGTGGCGACTTTTTCCTATGATAGAAATCAACAATACCCCTGTATCCAAGTATCCTATTTAGAAATAGCGTGGATACTGAAAACATAAACAAGAAGTTTAAAGGCATCAAAGCTAGCAGAAAAAAAAAATCACTGCAAAATCACGTACAGTTATAAAATAACAACTGATGATGACAAAATATATCCAGCATTTGACGAAAGAAAAGTTATTAAAACCGTAAATTAAAGATTTATAATTTCAATAATTAAATAATCAAATTTGAATAACATTGAAAAGGCAATGTAAGTATAAAATAAAATAGTTCTTTTCTGTTCTGTTCTGTTCCTTCAAGCTGAGTTGAACTAGAAGTTATGAAAATCAAACAATGAATAATGAAATATGAAAATCAAAAAATTACAAAAGATATTATTTTTTTATTAATTATTAATAAAAGATTTTAAACATTAAAAATCCATACAACTTACGCATTGCATTCTTTGTATTCTTTTCCAGTCTGCTTAGCTTTACCATCGCCTCAAAGTATTGCAGCAACTCATTGTTTTGCCGCAGGAATCCTTTGAGATAAACCTTCAACTCATCTGGTAGTCTTCTCCCAGTCTTTATTAGAACATGTTTATAATTATCTGTATAACAAATTAACAGAACAATCAGTCTTATATTAATATTAATATTAATATTAATATTAATATTAATAAAAATAATTGCACATGGAGTAATAACGAAACCCACCGCTGACAATCGACAGAGCAAATGCAAAATTCATATCAATCTCGCTCTTGTGCCTGTGAGCAAAATCAACTACCATTTTTACAGATTGCAAATATTTTATTAAATCAACAGTTTCTGGGAAATCTATGAAGTAATTATATTCTGCTTGTTTTTTATTTTCATTATATTCATTTGCAGTAAAAGCTTCACCACCGTTTCGCTTGATAGAAAACATTATTATAATAAAACAAAATGTAATTCTTAAACACAAACGCAAAAACATTGTACTAAAAAATTATTAATCATAAGAAAGAAAACTTATTTCTGCGAGCACCGACTTTAACACATCCACTCGAAGATTCAAATGACACTGGAGGTCGTCTATAAAGTGCCCGCCTTTTTATAAACTGCGGATAGAATGAGGTAATAGTCATAATATCATGTACTTACCCAAATCTTGAGACAACAAAGCTTAAGTTAAATCGTCGTTTAACAATATCAGTTACAGACTTATAATATTCTATATTTTATAAAATGTTTCATAGTATTTTTTGAACCTAAATATATTCATAGGAATATGTTTAGATTCAAACACATAGGTACTTTATATCATTTTTGTTTGTATGAGGTACATTGTTTTTTTTTCTTTTGATTTTAATTTTTACATTTTATTTCAGATTAAAGAATTGTGTAATAACCTAATAAAATACAGAATGTTTCGGATTCGTAAAGTTCAATTACGATCAATTGCGTTAGGTATATGAGAAGTAAAGTATAATTGTTATTTATTTTAATATTAATTTATTAAAATAAAGTAGAATATTATTTTAATTGATTGTAATTTTTTATGATTTTGGTAGTAAGAAAAACCTAATTCAACACCTGATGATTCTCAATATTATCAGCTGACAAAGTTATTGATATAAAATAATTATTCTCATGCGGAAGTTAATTATAACATAATTTGCAATAAATTGGTTAATATTCGAAATTATGTCTTGTATGAACAAGACTATAACTAAGACTATGCTAAGTGCTAAATGAGTCGCAGTAAGAAATCGATGACACAGGAATGTTTATTTTATGTAATTATTCAGTTTAATTGCTAAGAATAATCGTATGTATTGTTGTATCAAATAATAATTACTGTTTATTTTTTTTGTTTTACAACTATTGGAACATTGTTATTGTAAAATGTTTTCATCTATATTCAATGGGTAAATTCCTGGAATTTAATTGTAGATTTTAAGAATTTACCAACACTTCTATACAATTAAAATCGACATTCGTTGACATACATGAAAAAGAATGTAAAAACTTGAAATGTTTGCTTTTAATACAATGAGTATGTATTATATTACAGTTATTAGATAATTATAGTAATAAGTGTAAATAATTATAGTAATGTACTATTTATGTGAGTTTTTGTTGCACATTTGAGTGGAATTAATCTCAGGAGCTGAAGCACGTATTTAAAAAAAACGTTTTACCACTTGAAGGTACAGTATTGGCATATACTATATATATATATATATATTTTGATGTGTCCGATAGAGTTAAAAAATGTAGTACCTATCGGCCATAGTTACGATTTTGGCAAATTTGTTGATGAAACAAACCGTTCGTTTAACTTTTTTTCGAGTTAAGTTGTTATTATAAATTATATTTTTATTATATGCCTTATTTTTGGTTGCTTTATTTATGTACAATACATAGATAAATAGTAAAAGACAGAGAAGTTATAAAGAGATTTTCATTTAGACCGTTCAAACTCCAAAATATAAAAAAACAACGTATGTGATATTGCTACATTGTTTTCTCTTTTATTTTAGAATATTTTTTGTATTTTTTTTACATTACGAAACGCAGAAGTACAACACTTCCACTTCAAGTCGGTTTTCTGTGAGATCGTGGCACTTCCCAGGACGGACCTGCCCATTCGTGCAAAAGCGAATACTGTTGCATTGCGCTACCACTGCAAAAATATTATTTCTAAATGTAATTGCTCCGCTGTATGTGTTGTATTTTGTCCTCTCCGACCGCTTTCCCAAACCCTAGTCGTGGCGGAGGGTCTTAGCTGCTGTGTCTTAGTCCACACGGTGAAGACAAGAACAACCCAAACTGGGCCGGCCTGTGGTGTATGGCCGACCCGAGAGGGCCGCTCCGACTAGGCTCATTGAGCCCTCTCTGGATGCGTGTTAGGATGGTGTTAGACGAGAAGCCACTCTCCCTATCCTCTGCAAACGAGGTGGAGTTGTGAGGAAAGAAGAGTATTAGTATTCAGTTATTTATTCATTCTCAATCACTAAGATTAGCAGTCAAAAGTGGCCGGTTCTAATCCAAGTGGCATGCACCAATGGCCGGTCTTGGAATTTTAAGGGCTTAAAATTACGTCCTCAAGCTTATGTCTAGTATACGACGATACTTTAAGATGTCTGAGGGAAGTGATTAACAGAGCAGTGTAAAGTGATCGTTTGATAATTACAGTGAAGTAAATCCCTAACTAAGTCTAGTCCTTTTCATAACTCGTTTTGGTTTGTTTCCACGTTTGCTTTTATGGATTTGTATATCAATTGACGAAAAAGTATAAAATTTATTATTCAAAAAATTTTCTGTTCAGAACATTTAATTTAAAGCTTGATAATGAAAGAGACAGCATACATCTATGGTACCCTTATAATAAAATCCTAACAGTGATAAACATAGACCAATATACTGTTATACTTTGGTGATAAACCCACAAACAATATTTATAGCATTATAAAAATAGAGATCATGGTATTTTTGTAATGCTGAGTGAACTTAATTTAAAAAATTGAAATGAATTTACAGGGCTTAATTTGAGACAACCAAAGAAATGAGTTTCGCCGCAAGCGGCTTGGGGCGCCATTTACAATCATTTCTTTATATTACTCGAGCTTTATCTGAGCTTAGTGGTCATTCAAATTAAGTATTTGTTTCGATGTGAAGATTATATGTGAAAATAAATGTTGATACGTTGAATTTTTAGAGCGAATTTTTCTTTTTCAAATTGTTCTTTTAAATATTAAACAAGATTTTAAACCTTCTTTTCTTCTATTGTATAAAACAGGCATATTTTTGAAAGGATAACTATAAATTACGAAAATATTTAATCTAACAATCTTCTAAAAAGTTGGAAGCTAACTTTTACCCTAATATACAAGTGTAGATACCGTGTCACAACGGATATCAATTTTATTGCAGTTTCCCTCGCGTCCAATGTACAAAATATGTGCGTATATGGGGATATCTATTAGTAACAGTTTACTATCAAAATGGGGAAATTTTTGATATAATAAAAATATTCTATTTGAATAAAATTAAGTGTCACATATGCTGACTCTTACTCTACTATAGTACACACCAGCGCGTGGCCCTGTGACGTGATAGCTACGTCGGAACAAATACACGGGTAGACAACCCAAGGACTCGAATCGATAAAGAACAACGAAGCAAGTGGACGACGACGATACGGTCAGCTCTAACTCGGCGATCCCTTTTACCAAAAGATGAGTAAATCGAGTGGTAACATTTGGCATGATCCAACATGTTCCAAGGATCTCATGAATTAAAAAGAAAAAAACGTTTAATTAAGTTTTATTTTATGTGTCGTTGTATTTTTATTCATAAACCCAATCAGACGAGAACATAACTAATGTGCCAAACAATGAGAGTTAACACGAAGACACATGAAATATTATTCACTCATTTACTTTATAATTAAGGAATTGTTGCAGTGTATGTAAAAAAAATTGTATACGCCAAAGTCGGAAATCCCCGTATTTAATTGTATACTTTAGTGATACAACAGACCGTTGCTTCTGCTTCCACTGCGGAAGATTCGCACACTTTTTTACATCCGTATTTACTTCTGTTTCTGGAGCTTTCATAACGGCTGTTGCACGAATGGGCAGGCTCATCCAGGTAAGTACCACGACCACACAGAAGTCCGGCGTCAAGTGGAAGTATAATATTTTCGCGTTTCGTCTGGTGAGTGAGGTAGCCATTTTTCAAAAGGTTGTCAACGCATCTGCTACACTCAAGTGTAACAGATGTCCATGGGCGGCGGTATTCAATTAACATTAGGTGAACGGCCTGCTCGCAACATTTCACATAAAAAAACGGAAATTTAAATATAATATTATGACGGGGTGAAGTGCAGGCGCGGTCTCTTATAGTCTAATTTATTGAAGGGTATAAATGCGTCCACGATATTTTTAATAGACTTTTGTTTATTTTATTTACAATTCTATTTCAGCATCCGTTTCTATTTCCGATTAGATTAATTTGTGAAGTATTACTTCTTTTGGCGCGTTTGGAAAAAATTATGAGATAAAAATTTTAAGCTTTGTCACGTTGCACTTTAACCACTTACGACCACGCTATATCACAAAAAATTACGGCAGGAATAATTTCAACCCCAGTATGGTTTACATTATAATATTCAGTTTTAAGTATTCTATTTTGTTAATGATTCTTTCAAATTCTGGTTTCAAGTGCATCTGAAGGAACGCGAATGCGTAATACAATAGTTGAAAGTCAGAGTCAAAATTTCGTTTTTCAATAAAGGCTTATTGTAAGCTCTTATTGAACGTCAAATAACTACCACTGGTTCATAAAACTAGACTTGTCTGGAGAACAACAGACAAGAAAGTCTGCGAGTTGGTTATCTTTTTTTTGTCAAGTAAAACTTATTTAGGCGCGACTAAATTTCGCTAAAATTCGTTGCATTGTCGTAGTCAAAAGCAATCAGTTACCCTGATTGCTTTTGACTACGACAATGCAACGAAAACAAAAGTAAATTATTGGTTGCAAACAAGCCCAACACAAAAAATTTATTTGATTAAATTAGTTTTTCATCTTTCCTATTAACTTTAAACAGCAGAGAAGGGTCATCTACATAAAAGATGATCTGAGACATTTTTTCAATCACATAATATGGGAAATCATTTATACTAAAAACAGAAATGGGCCCAGGATGGATCCCTTAGGAACACCCATTTGTGCTAGTTATTCTGTACTACTATTTGTTTCCTGTCGGTGAGATACGAGGGAACAAAGTCAATGGCAAATTTGCAATTACCAATATTCCAATCATGGTATTCGCAAATCTGCCATTGACTTATCAGGGAATAAGAATTGTATTATCTACACAATCAGATGCCATGGAAAGATCACAGAATACACCAATGGTGTCATGACAGGTTTCCCAAAACATTAGAATAAACCTTTCTATCTGTCATAAATCCAAATTGATGCTAATTTCAAATTTCAAGGTTAGCTATATGAACTATCATATTTGAGCATTATTTTTAATAGAGATGGGACGGTAATTATAGGCATTTTCGCTTGAACCTGGTTTTTGTTCTGACACAACCTTGCTACATTTCATTAACTTTGTTTCATTGGCTATAGTTTACACATGTAATAAATATCGGTATTACTATAAAACCAATACACAGATTATAAAATATATTACCCATATTGATAAGCCCCATAAGTCTTTAAAATTTCATAAGTTTCAATAACATTGTTCGGACCTATGTGGTTAAACTTAGAATCTGAAAAGGAAATATAAACATAATATATATCCAGATAATTATATTTCTGCCTCTATGGGACAGTGGTGCAAATGTCTAGTAGCTTCAAAAGGTATTTATGAATCTTTTTTTTACCCTTTTTTCATTATTTTTGCCAGTCTCATTCACATACTCTCATTCTATTTCATTGTTTTATTTGTTATGTTTACAGTAAGTTTATAGTAATACTTACTCTGGGTAGGTTGCCCTATCGATGTCGATTCAAATCGAGGTTCAAACTTTACATCTTAGGCCCTTGAATCGTATCGTCACGCTGTCATCCCCCCCCCCCCCCTTCAAAGTTATTAATCGAATTTTCTTACAATCTTTCTATTCTTTCGATAGTAGGGGTCGTGGAGATGCAGTGAAGTGTATTGCATCATCCAGAGCCGCATTTAGGGGAGGGCAACCGGGGCTACAGTCACGGGGCCTTCACAAAAGATGGGCACCCACAATAGAGACTATTCACAAAAATTATTTATTGGAAAACTTGACTGAAAAAAATGATAATTTTATTTGGAAAATAATTTGGAGCCAGGGGGTTCTTCTTTGTTGCCCCGAGGCCTCCAGACCTCTAAATCCGACCCTGGCGTAATCCAACCATTCTGTCAAATCAAAAGCATTACAACCGTGCTAAGAGCGAACTACAATTACATCAAAAATAAATTAACAAAAAATAGACTTAATACATAATTATTATACACTTTTCAAGTCTTTTTATTATTTTATTGTAATTAATTATTTACATGCAATTAAAAACTATTTTACTGATGCCAAAGAAGTATAACTTCTCACTCGAGTACACGCACCCATTTTTTTATTTCAAGCAATACTCATATCAATGTCACTTATCGTGTCATTGAATTCAAGTCCATTGAAATTTCCAAATTGAAGTGTCATTCCTTGATTGTTGTCGCCTAGTTGATTTTGGTGTTGTTTTCAAGATGGGCCTAGCTACAGTAATTGAAAATGAAGCTCATTTTCAAACAGAAATGGCTAATGCTGGTACGAAGCTAGTAGTTGTAGACTTTACAGCTACGTGGTGCGTATGATTTGAAAAAACCACTGTATCATTGTATCATATAAGTCATTGCAAATGCTTGCAATGATTAATTAATTTTTTTTTTTTAATTTACAAAGGTGTCCGCCGTGTCAACGAATTGCCCCGTTCTTCGAACAGTTACCAGCAAAGTTTCCTAGAGCGGTATTTTTAAAAGTCGATGTCGATAGATGTGCAGAAACAGCTAGTACCCAGGGCATTAGTGCAATGCCTACCTTTATATTTTATAAGAATCGGGTGAATAACTTCTTTTATATCCTTTTTAATGAATATTTATCAATGTACTTTACATAAGTGTTAAATAAAAACTCCTTAGCCTCACAATTTCTCAAATACTATATAATGTTATTACAGACAAGAATTGACCGACTACAAGGAGCAGATCCTGCCTCACTAGAGGCTAAAGTCAGGCAGTACTATGGTACAGATGAGGCTGGAGATGAAGATAGTGCTGTTGCTGGTCATGTAAGTAGTGATTTAACATAATCCATGGAAATATATGTGAAGACTGATAGTTTTTTTTTGCACAACATCAAACTATTAAACTGTGCCAATATATAGATTTTTAAAACTTACTGTTTCCTTAATATATTAAATTTGCAGATGGACCTGGCAACATTCATCACTAAGAGTGAATGTGAATGCTTAAATGAAGCAGATGACCATCCATTAACCCATGCTCTTCATAGTGGTGGAGGTTATCTAGCCAGTGACTGTGATGAACAACTAATCATCAATATTACTTTTAATCAGGTAAATAAATCATATATGCAATGCTTTTTAATTTCTTCTATTTGACTCATTTTGTACATTTTTCTGTTTCACCAGACTTCTGATACACCAAAAATATAAATCTTCAGTATCAAGTCTAATGCAGTGGAATGAATCAAAATTTTCATGATTATATACTATCCTTATTCATCTCCTTCCTGCAACTGCCTTTAATGTATTATATTTATTTAGATTTTATTTCTTTCCTTGCCCAATTGCAAAAGTGGCTCTTATCTGTTCAACCTATAAGCTCCAATCAGCTTAAATTACTGCCCTTTATTTACCTATTTCTATATTGCACTTTATTTTATTTTTATAGTAATACACATTATTTTAGGTGGTAAAACTTCACTCACTAAAAATTAAAGCACCCGCTGACAAAGGCCCCAAGTTCTTGAAGCTTTTCATCAATCAACCAAGAACGCTTGATTTTGATCAAGCAGCAGGAAATGTTCCTGTGCAAGACTTAGAGTAAGTTTCAATAAAACATGCATTGTTATTATAGTAGAATAGAATTACATTTTACACAAGTTTTAATTTTACTCAGAACTAAAATAAATATTTTATTGACATTAGAATTTCCAAACATTTTTCTAAAACCATAAATATAATGTTAGTGATTGTTACCCAAGCTCATTAGTTGCTAACCTGGTAAATGAGCATGTAACATCTCACAGCTAGCTATTTTGCTGTTACCTGAGCAAATTGTGTGACTAATATTTGCATGATAAAATCCCAAAAATATAGAACTTACAACCTACAACTGGCTAAACCCGCCAAACATGGGCTGAAGCAAACTTTAAAGTATATAGTAAAAAATTAAATTTAAATTTACTATGTGTTAATATATCTTTGTTTTTCAGATTGTCACCTAGTGATTTGGAAGGGAACCCTGTGCCTCTGAAATTTGTCAAGTTTCAGAATGTTCAAAACATTCAAATATTCATAAAAGATAACCAGGGTGGTGGTGATGTTACACTGATTCATCACCTCGCATTTTATGGCTCACCTATTTGTACCACAAACATGGGTGAATTTAAACGTGTTGCAGGCAAAAAGGGCGAAAGCCATTAACTTTTTGTAAAGTAATATATTAAAATTCCAGGTAGTAGTTTATAATGACCAACATTGATATAAGTATTCCCATATGATACTTTCAACATTCAACTTAAACAAATACTTAGGTCTAACAGTTATTGGAAAAGAAAATGAGCAAGTCATTTATGTGTTACACTTTATAAGCATTTATTAATGTATTACTATCATCCTAATTAATCAGACAAAGAAATGATTAGCAGTTTCATAATATATTTTATCAAACATTTATGATAAACGTAATTTAGTTATCAATTTAAGGATAAAGATCTAATAGGCCATATTGTCATGAGGTGTCTAAAATATCAGGAATTTGTATATTCAAGTAATAAATGCTATATAAAAAAATGTATTGACATTTATTTAGTAACATTTTGCATATATTAGTCCTGCTTCAATTCATATATTTGTATATAAGCTTCTGTTAAAGTAATCATCTGAGGTAATATGCTGGTAACATGAAGATCTTGCATTTCATACCTGAAATAAAAAAGTATATGTACGCACATAAGAAGTTTACTTCTTCAGAGTAAACACATCAAATGCATTTGATAACGGTTTATTTAAATAAATTAGGATTATTGGTACATATCAAAAAATGTTATTCGTTATTGTAGTCGATCGGTGTGCGCGCGTATCGTAAAAATTTTACCCTGATTTTTTGGCAAACGCGCCAAAAGAAGTAGAAAAGTTTTTATAGATAATGGCATGGAACCCAGTGTGCGAGAGTCCAGAGTTTATTTAAACCAGATTTTTGCTTCTTCCATATTTTAAAAACTAGAGTATTATAAAAAATAAAAAAATCATTATCTAGTATACCATTGCTGCGTAGGCGTATGTAACACGTGCGCTCTGTAAGTACCCTTCTCTGGTGTACCATCATGAACAATATTTCCTACTAACTCGTAAATTGTTTTCCCATTGTGTTTTGCTTTTATTTCTGGTGTAAGAATATCACCAAAATCAACATTTCTGTAAAATAATAAAATTTTGATTAGGAATTAGAAGATTAGGATATTGAATTCTTGTGTTTTTAATAATTATATCAAAACATGTTCTGCTCATTGGTCTATAAAATTACTAATGCTCTCAAAGCAAAAATCAACTTACTTCACGGGAAAATTGACCACAGTTGGGTTTTTCTCAACAAAGAAGGTGTTTTTCGTGAACCTTTTAATATACAATATTAAATATGGAGGCAATTGCGTTATTTCAAAGCGCTTTAGGAAATTTTCCTTATAGGTTTTATATTCTTTTGATGTTTGACCATTAAACTTTGAAAGTAATTGGTACAGATTTACCTGTAAGAAAAAATTAAATGTAATGTATGCATACTGGGTCGGTTGAAATTTTTATTAATTTTTCAAATTTAACTCCCACCCACCAAATGTTTCAAGAGAGCTCAACTCTAAGAGGTGAACTATAGTCATTTTAATTTCCTATTCATTTAACATGGAATCGAACACGTCTTTTGTTTTTAAATTGAAATTACACCGCGATTTACTCGATTATTTCGCAATTAACCTTTGCATATTCTAAAAACTTACTAAGCTTTTTAAGATGCTATAATAATATTACAGCGTGTCTTTACAATCGCGACACTAAGTGAACACACATATAGAGGATAACTTTTTGAAATTGTATTAAACATTCACATTCTTTAAACATCATTATTTACCAAGTTTTTAAATTTTCCAAAACAAACAATTTTAGAACACCCTTACGTATAAAACTGTAACTTAAAGTTCATTTGTAAAGGTCACAAAGCATATGAATGGGTTGAATGAATTTATAAGAGACAAAACATACTGTTAGAAGGAGAGGCTTGTAATGCAATGCTGTGGCAACGAATGAAAAAGTCTCTGAATGTATGAATCAGTTAGTTGTAGCTGTATAGGTGTTACAAATTTTGTTTCTTTTTACTTAATTAGTTTGTTTGAAAAATATTTTTTTTAATTATGTATTTTTAACGTTAATATTTTTTTATGATTATTGGCAAGTAGCGTTAGACGTGTATTCATATATTGTCGCCGTTGTAACGACACGCTGTATATTAAACGATGGAAAAAAATTATGGAACACTATTCCATAGTCAAAAATATAGTAATTTTTACATGGATGTAACTGATCTTCTAATTGTGATAACCATGCATTATTACAGTTTAGAAAAGCACAAAAAATCAGTTTTCAATGTAGTTTATTTTAAATGAATCGGTATAATTTCAATTTTAATTAAAAAAAAAGAGATTTTGATTCAATTAAAGCATACAAGTATACAATTATTGTTAATGAAACAGGTTGGTAAGGATTGTGGAAGGTAAGTAATCTTTATCAATCAACCCTTTTTGGCGACAGGCGTATTTGGTTATAAAACTTGGCATACCTATATAATTTTTGGTTGTTAGTAAATAGCCAATCAACGCTCTGTATGTGCACCATTATACCTTTTTAGACATAAGGTCTCAATGTCCAAATTTTAAAGGCATATATTATTATTATGGGGGGATATTCATTTGTTTTCTCGTCTGGTTGGGTTTATAAATAAAAATAAAGATATAGATATATATTGCATATCGGCAGGGGAGACCAAACGGCCGAGGGTTAGGGCGAAAGGGAGAGAAACCGGCGGATGATGCGGGCGGTATCGAGGAGCACCGCCTTCTGCATTTGAGCCTGGAGCGATCCGTCCCGGAGTCCCAGTCGCCTCAGATGTTTAGAGAGGCTGACTGGGATCAACCCATTCGCAGACACGACAATCGGGATAATTTCATGATTTTATTATTATTATTATTATTATATACTTTATTGTACACCACAAAGAATTTGATACAATTAATATGAAATAAGTCTTAAAAGCTAGGTACAATAAGGCGGTCTTATCGCTAAAAAGCGATCTCTTCCAGACAACCTTAGGACGAAGAAAAATAAACTAATGAATAGTGGGAGGTGGTGTGCTTAATAAACTTACTTAATACCAAAATAGACTTAAATATAATAAGATAAACAAAATTATAATAAACATACATAAACATATATAATATATATAAATAAATACACGAGAGAATTAAATCTGAAAATTGCCATTAAAAACTATGGATTACAAAGCGATAGATAATGTTGTTTTACGTCAATTTTAAACTTGTCTAGCGTCTTCGAACGACGAATTTGCTGAGGAAGTTCATTCCACAAGCAGATGGCCTTAACTGTAAAGGAGTTCTTATAATATTTAGTTTTGTACGCATGTGGTGCTAGAATTAGATCTTCAGCTGATCGCAGTTCTGGATGGTTATGGCCAAGAAACTTAAAGTGTTCCTTTAAATAGCTTGGAGTCCTAGGGTTAAATAATACACAGTACAGAAGAGAGACAGTGTGTAGATTCCGGCGAAAACGAATGGGTAACCACTTGAGCATTGAACGAAATTCAGAAACGTGATCATATTTGCGTAAACCAAATATGAACCTAATAGCTAAATTTTGAATACGCTCAAGTTTATTTAGTTGTTCTTCGGTTAAATCAAGATAGCTTGCATCCGCATAATCGAGAATGGACAGGAGTAAGGATTGTGCTAGCATAATTTTAGTTGGAATGGGAAGAAAAGAACGTAAACGACGGAAAGAACTCATCGCAGCAAATGTTTTTCGGCTCACTTGATTCAATTGTTCCGACCACGAGAGGGAATTGTCAAATTGGACACCAAGATTTCTCACAGTGGTGCAGTACGGTATTATAACGTCGTTTAATTTTACCAAGGGAAGGTTATTCCAGTCAACTCTTGAAATCAAACCAACACCACCAACAATAATAGCCTGGGACTTAATAGGGTTTACATTGAGACCATAGATTTTACTCCATTCACTGACAGCGGCCAGGTCATCATTGATGGCGGAAACAGCAGTAGACAAGTCTTCAAGAGTTGACTGTGTGTACACTTGGAGATCGTCTGCATACATGTGATAGAGAGAAGTGATTTTTTGAGAAATTGAATTAATGAATACGGCAAATAGAAGAAGAGACAACACACCACCTTGAGGCACTCCGGCGCGCAATTCCCACCCAGACGAGAATTATATATTATATGTATATGAGAACATATATGTTAATAAGGCCTAAAAAGTTTAATATTTTGCCCTCATTTGGATAACTTAGTATGAATGTGTGTTTGAAGTGAAGGAAAAAATCTTGAACCTGCATATTCAGGACATTATTTCAAAAATAAAAACTGCAAAAGCTCAGTGGAATCATATGACAGGCAATGCCCTAAAGGCCTAAAATCCTCTGCTAAGAGAGCCTTTGCTCAGCAGTATACTGTAACTGTATGTCAATATAATGTTCTCCTAACTTGTTAATTCATATATGTTTTATTCTGCTCACTGAAAATATAGCACTATGTGACATTGATTTTTTAATTTTTTTTTTCAATGAAAATAAAATTATTTTATTACATTATTAGGTTTTTTGTACCATACCTGAGGAATAATGTTCTCTCTAAATTCATCAGTAAACAGTGGTGTTGGTGGTAGATCACAAGTTAAATACAAAAATGGAGACTCAGTGATCATTTCAGCATAATCTTCACTGCTAAGGTCCACTTTAGCAGCATCATCAGCGTCAGGCGGTGGCAGTTTTCTATGTCATAATATTAGACAGAAATTATTTCATATATTTAAATTAAATTGTTATAAAAAAAAAGTGTTTATTATAAATATGAATTATCGAGTTATTCTATTCTAACCGAATATTATCTGCTTTAGACAACACTTACCTGGTATATATTCTCATATGTCCAAGAAATGATTTATAGATTATGGAACTGTTGGATTTTTTTGTACCATTCAGTGCCATATGAAGAGAATTAAGAAACCATGACATGAAGTCAATTGGATCACCTAAAAATTAAAACTATGAATAAAGTATGCTACTGTATGAATTGGACAGCATGTATTTTATCAATTTGTGTTCTTTACTTTGTTTGATGAACTGAAATCTTTTCTTTGACCAAAGCACAACAGCTTGTAGCATTTCATGGGGTGAAACATGTGCTTTAAAGGCTCGAGGGTTCCACAACTTCCTCAAAAGTTCACCAAATCTTTGTACCAATAAGAAAGATGAATCCCCTGGTGGTCTTTTTATATTCGCATAATTTTCTTCACGCAAAAAATAATTACGGAGTGGTCTTACTTGTGACAAACACTAAAAACATACATTTTTATGATCTTTTTGCCTACTAATCATAAAGATAATATTTATAACAAAATGACAATATAAACTTATAAAATAACTGTACTATAAAATGGCATCAAAAATACATAACAATTATATTTGTTTCATCACTTAGAGTATTTAAATGGCTTGTCTCAACTAACCTGTAAAATGACATTGCAATAGTCATTGGCTTTAATATTATTAAGACCCACAATACCTGGCATATACATAGTACCATCAATGGCTCTAGACATTTTTGTGTTTGTGTCTAGTTGTTTTATCTGTTCTGGTGTGAAAATTGGGTTCAGAACGTACTTGATGTCATTTAACGAAGAGTCTAAAAATAAAGTAACCTATTTAATAGTAATTATACAATAGATATTAAAGATATATAAACAATAAAAGTTATAGAAGTAAATCACATTTTACAGTTTATTTGACTTGCATTCTATATATTTTATCAGTCACTAAACCAGCTTCAAAGACATTCAATATTTTTCATTCTAGAAAAAGAAAAGAGTAGAGACACAAAATTCCATGATATTTTCTGAAAAAAAATTGTCTACATTACCTATAACTTCATAATTATCGGGTAAACAATAAAATTTTAGAGTGTGGAGGTTAAGAAACACATGATGACCGTCAGCCACTGAATGTGTATATGCATGTGTATTAGTTCCCCTTCCCTAAAAAATAGAAAAAATAACATTTCAATTCAACTACTGTAGTTAATGTTGTTATATTTTATGGAGAATGCAAACTGTTTGAACTATTGTATTAAACATAACAAAAACAATATCCAAGGCAAACAGAATACATTATGTCAATATCAGTATTACAATAATAACTTCCTTTTCTTTGATACTTAGCTATATAATCTCTAGATTAATTTAATTTACCTGAAAGTATTTTCCACAAACAAGACATGCATAAACATTGATTCTAGTCAATGATACTGAACACAATTTTTCGAAGTCAAAATCAAGAACATGTCTATTGATTGTATCCAAATAGGGACATTGAATATGTATAGTCTTTGATAAAGGTTCTGTAAATAAATAAAAGTATTAAAAAAGTTGGAACAAAATAAAAATTACAGGTTATAAATAAAGTTAGACCTGAGAAATCAGTGCCATTTTCAGTAGAAAGCTTTCGTTTCTTAACAATAACTTCCGCCATTTTCACATATAACTTCGACGCTCATTTATTCAAGTCACTATGTTTTAAAATGGAATGTTATAATTCCTACTTCGATATACATACACTAATGCTAAACTCAATGCCTAATGTCAATGTCAAAAATGAAAAAATATTCCAGAGTAAGGAGTAAATTTAGAACACAAAGCCAAATTCCAAACCATTACCAAAGCAGTTGCCAACTAATTTAAAAAAATTTTCAAAAGCCCCAAAAAATCCCTGTATTGTAATCAAAGTTATTATTTAGATTAGTTTCAAATTATGATAAGGTAAATAAATGTAACTTAGTTTTAATTACTTTTCATTATAAATAGTTGAATTAACTAATAAAACTACATCATATAATCTAAAATTTCATTAATTACAATAGTTATTAATAGGTATCTTGCACTTTTTTCTCATTTTAGTTACCCAAAATAATGATGTAGATATTATTCATGGCCCCAATATTTTTGGACCCTTAAAAAGCCCAATATGTATCATAGTGAGGGTGCATACAATCGCGAGGTGTGCAGCTTCCGCAAGTACTTTCTAGCAAGATTGGATGAGATCAATCTAGACAGTAGTCATTAGTTACCCTTCCATCCTTAGCCAACGAACAAGGCAGGACCCGGGAGTACTGAGCATTTCCGACCGGGAGACCGTATGGAAGGAGAAACGCTCTACATGAGCTTTACGTAGATACTGTTGCCTCCCTTAACTGGCTACATTTCGGTGACCTCCTTGTGGAAACCGAAGGCTTTGTCTGTGCAATGCAGAATCAGGTAATTAAGACGAACAATGAAACGGATGGCACCGTCGACATCTGTCGAGCTTGTCGCCATCCCTCGGAGTCGTTTCGGCATGTTATCTCCGGTTGTTCTATGCTTACTCTGAGTATCTGCATAGACAACCTAGTAGCCAGAATCCTACACCAGAAGCTCGCTCTGAAATACGGCCTCGTGGATCGGAAACTGACGTACTATAAGTACTATCAAGAGGCCGTGCTTGTAAATGTCGCGGGTATTTTTAGTCGACATTACCATTCCATATGTCGAAAACTTCGTGAAAACCACAACAGTTAAGAAGGGGAAGTAATTGGATTACGCGGTGACTGACATGTGGGGTGGTGTGACGACCAAAGTTATCTCAACAGTCGTTTCTGCCAATCATTTAATCCCAGTCTCCGAACATCTGAGGCAACTGGGACTCTGGAACGAATCGCTTCAAGCTCAAATGCAGAAGGCGGTACGGCCTTCCTCGATACGGCCCGCATCTTCCGCCGGTTTCTCTCTCTTTCTCCCTAACCCTTGGCCGTTCGGTCTCCCTGCCAAGTGCTTCCGTCTGGTTAAAAGTAAAGTGTCAGCCTACAGAGTACAGAGAACTCTATCAATGTGCAGAGGATATCAGGGTATAGTCCACCTTGCGGCCCCACTGCAGATTGGCGGACTTCACATATCTTCGAAATATTTTTTTTGTTATTATTTCGAAAATATGCAGGTTTCTTCACGATGTTTTCCTTCACCGCTGAGCACGTGATAATTCGGCACTTAAAATTAACAATTTCATTGGTGACGGCACCGGGGTTCGAACTCAGGTTGCTCGAGTATATTGCATTAAAGGCGAGCGCCCGGACACTAAGCTATGACGGCTCTTTGGGTATGGACTTCCGTTTGGTTGAATCCTATTTATTTATGTAGTATAAAATATTTATATCTACATGTTTATTCTTATTCATAAACCCAACCAAACGAGAAAACAAATAAATATCCCACTATAATAATAATAAATTTCTTTATTTGTTTATTTGTCTAAATATACTTACACACAGTGCAAAAAATATATAAAAAGTAACAGAAATAAAAATAACAAGTATTTAGACAAAATGGTCCCAAAGTTGTAGCACGGAAGATACACCAACTTTGATATTCTGTCCTGCCCAGACATAATTTACATAAAGAACACGCTTTACTATAGGTACATAAAATATTGTACATTAACTATTTAAAACACTTTGCCATTTTAGACATTTTATTTTGAAACCACATGAAGTGGAGGATGGCACATGTTTCAAAGTGGAGGGGGAGTCATTCGTATTGTCATTCATATTGTCGCAGTAAACTTAAAACTGCCACGAGTTTGCACAAGACTGTGTTTTGTTAGGATAAGCGGAGGGACTTCCGATCTTGGATTGAACCACGAGAACTTAAAGTAAAGTAACAGCCTATACATGTCCCACTGCTGGGCAAAGGCCTCCTCTATATAGAGGGTATAGAGGAGGCCTTTGCGGGTATTAATATAAAGCTATTTGTTAATAGACACAGAAATCATTTTTTAACCAAGAAGTGAAGTAAATTATTACCATTTGTTATTAATCTAAACATGACTTGGCAAATGGCATTTTGCATATTAGAGTATGATCTACTTTTAAAGCATTATTACCGCTTAAGCCTAAAGCTATTCTCCTACAAACTGCACTCACTCGTAATGTATACTAATGATGACATCCGAGTTGTTGCGAGCTTGAGTGACTCTAGTAAGTCTTTTTTTATTTGGATACGTTTAAAAAAATACCCTAGGAACTCGAGTAAATTACACCTCGGATCCATCACTCGAGTGTATTGCAATAATATGTCGGAACGACGTAACTTTTTCTTGTCAGTCACGATAAGGACCGTTCGTGTCTGGTCGGCCTAGTCGACCGAGCGATGATCAGATTTAAATTCATTTATTACTTCCAAGGAATGTACCCGTAATGGGACATTCTTTAATTCAAATTAAAAATCAAAGTATCTTATTCACATAGACGTTTGCACGTTGTTATGAAACGTTGAAATTTTAGATAGAAATTAGTACGTTCGTATGTTACCCCCGGTTCGGAAAGTAGTTTCTGTTGAGAAGAAACCGGCAAGAAACTCAACGGTTGCTTTTTTTTTTTTTAAATGTCAGTTTACAATGTGAAGGTACAAATATGATAGTCTTATTTTAGCCTATTATGTATTTTACCTAACAGTATTAACTCCACACATTGGCGTCGTTAAGATATTCCGCAATGGTATAATAGTTTTCTTTAAATTTTTCGTTTAAATTCATGAAGTGGCAGACTTAATATCGACTGTGGGATTTTATTATACATGCGCACACTTTGCCCCATGAACGAGCTATTTACTTTTTGTAGACTAAACAATGGCGTAGTTAGTTTGTCTTTATTTGTAATGTTTAGTTTATGCCTGCCACTATTCTTTACATTATCACTGAGATTATGTCTAAAATACAAAATATTACAATAAATATATTGAGACGGTGAGTACATTAATCTCTTCAAAAGGATCTCTGAGTGTATTCCGTGCTCCAATGATATAAATTACTCGCACAGCTCTTTTTTGAAGAATAATTAAGGAATTCATATCAGATGTCCTACCAAAATGCCGTACGACAAGATGCTGTGAAAATAACCGAAGGAAACAAGTATAACACTGTCGATGTCTGATAGCTGCCTAACCTTCCTAATTGCAAAAACAGCGGAGATTAACCTATTCGCAAGAGATGACAGATGGGTACTCCACTGGACCTTTGAATCTACTTAAATTCCCAAGAATACAGCGGACTCAACAGGATTAAGAGTTATGCTATTTAATTTTAAGCTAAAACTTTGCTTTCTTATGGCGGCATTTAATACCATAAAATACAGTCGAATTGAGAACCTCCTCCTCTTATGAAGTTGGTTGATAAAGTAGAGATGTACGTTGATTGAACGAATAAGTTAAATCAACGGTTGTAACCTTCCATGAAACCAATTAGTTGAATTTGTCAACGACGTTTTGGACATTATTTCGTATAATAAAATCGATTCGTTGATCGCAAACGTATCGAACTGTTGCCTACTCACTACGTAAGAAGTTTAAAAAGTTGAGAATTGACATTTCGCGACAGGTCATTCTCGAAAATGGCCGCATCTGGGGGTAATATTGAGTGGTCTACTACTGTTAAACCAATTTTAACGGCGCTTTATGGCCCATTTTTCGATAAAAACGATGCAGTGGAAATTATTCAAGCTATAATTAAAAGGTAGTATGAATTTATTGTGAGCTTAAGATAAATTACACCCTCAGTGACGGCTACTTGTCATTAATCATCATTTATTTAGAAAATAAGTCATTATAATCATAACATTCATTATTTTAATGTTAGTTTGATTATTATTTAAACTATTCAAGTTAAATATTAAAACATGCGTATATTCATCACGAAATAAAAAAAATTGAAAAGCAGAGCTTCATCATATTCGGTCAGGTCATTGTTTTTCTAAATTTGTTTTGTACTCAATATTGGCTCCGTCTATTCCTTACTGATATAAATTCTTTTCTCATTACTGTCATTGACATTTAATTAGGTCAAAGACATTGCTTAATATAAGACTACCCACAATTTTTTGCAGCAGTAAAAGAGTATGCATACATTTATTGTTATACATTTTTATATGTAATTATGTTTTTCATTATATAAAAATAAGAATCTAATTTCCAAAAACCGGTATAAAATTTAAATACGAAAATTTCATTAAATTTTCCTTGCAAAAATAATCATTATTATATAAATTCATGCATGATGTTATATCTGATTAACAATCACTTTGTTTCAGTGAAAGTGAATTCCAAAACCATGAAGACATTAATGACCTGTTCTACACATGTTTTGCATGCCTTTCTGCACATTTTATCAGCACTAATGCAAATAATTGTGAGTATCTATGTGTGTGATTAAAAATAAATAAAATTAAATGCCAAAGCTTCAAACAGTCAATAGCATTGATTTTTCTCAAAATACTCTATACAAATCTAAACAGGATACAATTAAAAATAAACTCCAATTAAATTCTTGTACTAGTTTTAGTCAAAAGTTTTTGTAAACATTACCATAAAATATAAGAAATCATTATGAGGTTAATGCTACATTGGAAAGGAAATAATTTTATGCTTATAAACTTATGACTATTTAATATTAATACTATACTGATCTCATTTTACCTTAATTCATTTTTGATTTATTATAATTTACTAGGTAAAGATTAGTTAAAAGCAAATAAATAAAGGTAAACATGTTGTGTGATTAGAAATAGTAATACCTACAGTAAAATTTATTATATGAAAGTAATTTAAAAGTTGCCTATAATTACTTATAAGTGTCATTTTTACATAGTACCAGTTGACCAGTTGAGTATTGCACGAGATGCATTCAGGATTATTTTACAACAAATTCTCAAGAAGCTCTCTGAAGTTGGATCGACCTATGATGAGACTACTACAACTACGGCCGCCCCAAATGTTTCAGTTAAACAGGTGATTGAATTTAATGTCAATATATTTTCAGCTGTTTTCCATTTGGAATTCACAAGGTTTTTAAATGAAGAAATATTAATATTGTTGTTCTGTCTTTTGCAGCTGCTTTTACCAATTGTTGGTCTATGTGGCATTGACGGAGGCGGCTATCCTCAATCTGATTTAGTAATTTTGACATCTCTGCTGAAAAATGCCAAATTACCTGCGCATGTTAATGTATCAGGTTTGTAAAAAGAAAAAATCTTTTATGGAATTAGTAAATGTAATTATAGTCATAATTTATATTTAATTATAATGTACATTTTAATATCATTGCAGAAACTCAAACCACAAAGTCATCTGTGTTGCCAAGTTCTATCACATCTCTTGCTTCACAAAATTCTAACAATGAGAAGGCGCCATCAAACGCTCAACGCCGCTCCGATGCGCTTCTAGAGCAGTTAACTATGCCCTTGAGAAACCCTGTCACTTCGATACCTTCAGCACAGGTTCAACCAACTACAGCAGTTCTGTCTCCCGGAAGTAAGGACAGCTTGGAAAGTTCAAAAGAAGGAAATGCCAACCAACAGGCATCAATTGATATGAAGGTATGGATTCAATTTGGTACTAATATTAAATCATCCTAAATATGGTCTTAAAAAGTTGAAAGTGAAATATAATTTTTTGTTTTGTAGAAGTGGGTAGCATCAACATGTGCATCTTTATTGATGGAGCATCGAGCTGGTATCACCATGCTGAAGGTGTGCTCTTCTTTGCCTTGCCTGCAACGGTATCTTAATCGGTGGCAAATGGCTAAGGAATCAGCTCTCACACCCCAGTTTAACTCTGATGCTTCACTGTGAGTTATCGCCCTATCTTACCTCTTAGAAGCCACCTCTTAGAGGCCACTTAGAACAAGTTCATGAACAATGTTAAAAAAAAGTTAAATGTGAGCTGAATTGATAAATTGTCGGAAGGTGCTGTAAGAACTTGAGTGCAGACTATCACTAAACAGATATCATAAATTTCAATACCAAAGACCTCTAGTTCAAATATTACTTGTCAGATATTATTTTGAATGTCCTTGAAGGGGCCGTTTGTGTATCCTTGATGAGGCCATTACATTAAAAATTGAATTGAATTGTAAATGTTGTTTACTCAATTTTTAATATTTTATGACGTTTGTAAAATTAAAAGTAGTAACTGCTGCTATTACTTTAGTTTTTTAAGGGTTCAGTTGTACCTTTCTATACTCTCAGACAGATAATCTTTTCATATACCATATTTTAGATTTTTCTTGATATTTTGTTTTCTAGTCTTCATTAAAAAGTATAAAATAAAGTCCTCCTGCTGTCTGTCTATCCCTATGTATGCTTAGATCTTTAAAACTACGAAACGGATATTGATGCGGTTTTTTTATTAGATCGTTATTCAAGAGGAGTTATATGTATAATAAATTGAACCCGTGCGAAGCTGGGGCAGGTCGCTAGTACCATCATATAATCGACTTTTACAGCCTTCATTTCCTGGTTAACGAGGTGCTCGTCTGCCGGCTAGCGCTATCACTTCCATGCCTGGAGCCGTTCTCACCAGATCGCATTGCGACCCTCAGCGACGTCGCCACCGCATGGCTTTTCTGTGCCACCGCTCAGGTTGAATTTTACTTACACTCACACCCCGGCTATGCTGTTAAATTGGTTTGAGTTAGAGTTAACCTCCCTCAATCAAATTAAGTTTAATCCCGAACTCACGAAAATAATAGGTCTATCTTTAGTCCAAACAGATACAGAAATGATAGTGCCATGATATACATGGCGGTATGTTTTTACCTTCCATTTTTATCATTTTTAATGGACACATTGGACACAAGTTAATATGCTATGGTTTTTAAATGATTGATGAAATTAAAAATTTTAGAAGTAAGACGAAAATTCGTCTTAAGTGCAGAGAATAGCAGTATAAAAATTATATCCCTTAAAAATTCTATGGTACCTAATTAGAAAATAAGGTTTTTCTACAGAAGTTTTTCTCTTCAGAGGCATAATCTTATTAATGATGATGTAGCTTTCATAGTTTTTATCAGTAATTTTGTAATCTCATGGCATAATATTGTGCTAAGGTTTCCTCATCAATGGCGTATTTACTAATAACTGCCTTAGGTACTTGTAGTGCTTCACAAATTTGTTTGGAAATAGGGCTTTTTGTATTGGTAAAATGATGCATAATTAATAGTTTGTTTTTGTTACTAGTAATATAGTTTGTTTATTTTGATTTCAAGTGGAAGATATGAAATACCCAGCAAGGTTATTTATTCTTACACATAATATTTCCAACAGGCGTCTCTGCATCCCAAAGATGAGGAGAGTGAGCAACAAACAGCTACGCTGGTGGAAAGTGCACTCAGCTTGTACAACACTGTTGGGGAAACATTCAAGCAGTCTACTCGTGCTGGTGGTTATGTAAGTGTTTAATTACATTTTGTCTCGAAGCCCAGAGCTGTATATGAAAAGAATGGCTACCGAGTGAGCCATTCAATTAATGCTCAGTGTAGATTTCCGCTGTGTTTATCATTATTTTTTGAGTGAGTAGCATTGTGGATTAGGATAAGTAGCTTTTTGTAAGAGTGATATTTGTGACATGCAACCAAAATGTGTAGAAATAAGTAGCTAGTCTTCGCTTCAACAACGCCCTCCTTGTAGGCGACATCTATTCGTCTTATACTCCTCCTCCTGCTCTTATCCCACCTAAATGTGTTCGGCTCAACATGTGAATCATATTATAAATGGTTTTAGCTGTGCCTGATGTCAACCCTACTGAGGAACAAACACTCAGAACAATTATATGTGGGTCATACTTGTCCCGTGTGGGAGTCAAACCCACGACCCCCAGTGCCGAAACCAATAGCAATTGCGCCATTTAGTCAACATCCATCTACTCTATTCGCATTTAACTGTTTGATGTAAAATATTTTTTGCCGATTTCCATTCAAGCATTATTATTATCTTTACCCGCAGTTTTGCTGTTCATAATAATAACTTTATTGTTAAGATTTTTGCCACAGGTATGGTAGTGTATTAAATTATTGAATTAACGTTTTTTAATCTAGCTGCATACTAATTGTATGTGTATTCATTTACGTTTTCAAATTTAGGTATACCAAAACCACCTTATGATCGGCGCCTGGGTGCTGCTCTGCGGTCTACACCACGCGCTCGCTGGGGCTCCTTGCCCATCTTCGGTGCCGGGCAGAAGCCCAGCCAAAGTACCATCGAGGCCCTACAATCTGACCAAAATGTGAGAGACTTGTTTGTATTATTATATAATCAACATAATCGTCTTCCGTGATAGACATTTGTAAGTTACAATCCATCAAATGCTTGCAAATCAAAGTTTCGTTACATGACCATATAAGTCCTGTGATATGCGATTTATAGCCTATTTCATTTTCGGATCTTAAATTACGTGTTGACTTTTGCGCTGCTCGTAGATGGAAATTCACAATTGCAATTTTTTATGAGGGAAGGTGAGAAGCGAACAAATGGTACACCAAGCCTTTTTAATTTTCTTCACCAAAAAGTTTGAAATGTCCACGAAAATGCCGCTCTGTGGAGTCTCGTGCTGATGGGAAACTCTTCCGTTGAATATATTTTATTTTTATGTTCTTTGTTGCAAATAATATAAGTAGTGATTACAAATCAAATTAAAAATTCTCTCTCGGTCAGGTCGGGGCGTGGAGATTCTCATTGAATTATTTATGTTCTGTGACTGGTTGTAATATAAAATATAAACTATACAGGCGTTGTAATAATACGTACCGTTCTAGCTCATTAAGGTTAATTGGAATCCATTTGCAAACGCACAGGCAACAGGGTCTCGGCGTGGTGTGGGTCGCGCTGGGCGGGCGGTGCTTGGCGTGGAGCGGCGCGCTGCTCTGCGACGCGCGCCTCGAGGCGCTCGGCGGCAACGGGCACGACTGCACGGACACGTGCCCCGCGCAGCTGCACATCCTCGACCACCACTCGGCGCACGAGCGGGAGCTGCGGCTCGCACACGCCGCGCCCCTGCACCAGGTGTGATTTCACGTCTCTCTCCCTCTCCCTCTCTGTCTCCAACTCTCTCTCTCTGTCTCTTTCTCTCTTAGTTTTCTTTTTCGTTCCTTAAGCTCTTGCACCGGTGTAGTTGATTTGGTAAGGTTGATTAGTCTTAAATGTTAGGGCTGCAAGCTGGATATAATCAATTGTTATTAGTTGAGGCAGCAATGCTTGCAATTAATGTATCAGAAAAATATAAGTTATGAGGCTGGGTTACGAAACTGCGGCCATCGCAAGTCTGTTAGACTCCACCACATCCATTAGGCCATCGTTTACAGTTAATAAGAAAACAGGTTTATGAAGGTGCGGCTCCAACATAGATGAGAATAATTTCTTGAATTGACAACTTAAGAAACTTCTTAATGAATTTAATTTATTTTAAAACTTAAAATATTCCTCGAATAAAGCTTTTCATCTCTCGTTTTAGCTGTTCGTGGCGTTGGGCGTGGTGTGCTATCGAAAGGCGACCAACTTGAAGCGTGCCGTGGTGCAGAAGCAACATCAGGACGCCGACAGAGACCGCTCGGACTCCACTGTCTACTTCCAGGACATGATACTCTGCTCCGAGGATTCTGAAACCGACGATGGTAATTTGTTGAAGCTATGTATGATAGAATTCAATACAAAGCTTTGTGTTACAAAGTAACTTGACAAAAAAAAAGTTCTTCCAAAACTAAGTCCATATCCATGTTGCGTAAACCCTGTATTCCGTTCCGTTCCAGAAGACAGCGAACCGCTATTCGGGCTGTGGTTCGAGTCGACGCTGGTGGCGCCGGACGCGGCGGAGGCGGCGGCGGCGCGCACGGCAACCGACGCGAACGACAACACCGACGTACCCGCCAGGCCCCACGCCATAGTGCCCGACAAGGCGGAGCCCTACTCGGTGATTGCTCCGTTATAACTAACGGTCGCCTTGTTACATCACGCAATTTGATGACTTCGTGGTGCAGTTGCCCAGGTAGAAGGCTTCGGCGCCGGGGGTCGTGAGTTCGATTTCTACAAGAGACAACTATTTGTGTTACACACAAATTATTGTTTTGGATGTCAATGTTATTGATGTAGGTAACATCCTCAGAAATCAGGATACTTTTATCCTACAGTAAGGGAGCATTGTTTTCGGAGCAAGACAACAATAGATCTTCTATGTTGCGGTGCTCCTTGGAACTTAATACCCAATATCTTTTACATAAGATACAAATACAGTACACGACTTTGCTCTATAACGGTTGTTACTGTTTTTGACTGTGGTAGAGTCACTTAGTAACTTGCCCTGCTGACGTGTACCTGAGATCAACTAGTATTGTAATGTTGATGAGTCAATTAAGAACGCAACGGTGAAGCTCCTATTGTTCCATGAATGGGCTGATTAGATCTTGACACTACTCTACTAATATTTGCATTTTGTGGTGTGAGGTAATTAGACCTCTCGTAAAAGCTGCCAACAATTCTTGTCGATTTTTTCGAGAACCTTTACAAGAACCTTTGTAGATAGACTGCATTATTATTTACCACCCGTTGCCAAATTTGCTCATTATCTATATGTTGTGAATGCTTTTCTGATTACTTTATTCTCGCTCCTTAGTACATAACACTGGCAACAGAAGCGTTTACTCTGCTGAACGAGGAGATTATCAGCGAGGGTTCTGAGCGTTTGGGCGCGGCCGCCGTCCAGCTGCACGACGCACACCAGGTGCTGCTCGCCGCCCTTGCCAAGGACCTAGATAGGGAGACAGCGCGCACTGATACGGGTACATAAATTAATACTGTAATTTCGTTTGACTATAATCAAAAAAATTCAATTTAGTTGTTTCAAGCTTTTTTTCATTTTAAGATTCTTCTAAAGATGGGAAGGATAAATCACAATCATCATCATTTCAGCCTGTAAGCGTCCACTGCTAAACATAGGCCTCCTCTAGGGATTTCCACTTCAATCGGTTTGAAGAGGCCTGCATAAATCAAAGTAATTGTTGAAAATAATTCTCAGGCACCATATCGTCGTGCTTCGGGCCGCGGCTGGGCGCGTTGTACGCGGCGTTCAGCTCGGCGCTGGTGTGCTACTTGCACAACCTGAGCGGCTCCCCCGCTTTCGCGGCGCTGCAGCCCGTGCTGCACCAGCAACTGGCGGCCGCCGGCACCGACCGCACCAACATCACACCGCTTCAGGTGACCGACGGCCACAGGCTAAAAATTGTTTTTAAACTATTTTTTTTTTGCTAACGAAAAACAAAACCGACTTCAAAAATCTCGCTCTTTATTCATTTCCCTACGTATCTCCGGAGCCCAAGGTTCAATACCAATGAACTTAATATGGGACGACATGGGAAGCGCCAGCTTTCAAATAAAAAAGTAATCATCTAAATCGGTTCACTCAGTAGAAAGTTCTGAGTTAACAAACATTAAAAAAAAAATACAGTCGAATTGAGAACCTCTTCGTTTTTGAAGTCGGTTGA
Organism: Iphiclides podalirius; assembly: GCA_933534255.1. Lineage (NCBI taxonomy): Eukaryota > Metazoa > Arthropoda > Insecta > Lepidoptera > Papilionidae > Iphiclides > Iphiclides podalirius. Next base: position 4,014,353 of record OW152817.1, on the reverse strand, counting down.
TAAACAATACACGTTCGCAGATTCGGCGTCGGGTCGTGGGTTCGATTTCCACATGGAAAAAGTAGTGACTATAATATTATCTGAAAATAAGACGACTGTTCGGAGTTGTATTGGCTTCGGCGTCGGGGGTCGTGGGTTCGATTCCCACACGGGACAAATATTTGTGTGACCCACAGATAGTTGTTTCGCATCTGGATGTTTGTCCGCGTGAAATTTATGTTTGTAAAATGTCCCAATAATACAGGATAATGTTATCCTAAAGTAAGGCCAATGTTTTTTTTTAAAACCAAAAAAAACTCATCATTGTAATTTTATGCATCTAATGCATATTTCACACCCGTGCTTTTAGTATGTCTAATTCACGCCGTTCGCCTCCATGGAATAAGTACGTAACCTATTATTAATGTAGCGTATTCAATAACCATTTTGATTAGTAAATAGTGAGAAATGCTATTTCAATATTTTATACCATTTATTTAATCTTCAGTGACCAGCACAGTGAACCAGTCTTGTCATGGAACATTTCGTTAATGGAACATTGATTTACATTTATAGATACGAGTTTCTTCTGACGAATCTTAATACATTTCTTATGGCTCTGTAGTTTGCCATAGTTTCCACAATACACGGTAAAAGTTAGTTATGTAATATTTATTAAGGTATTTAATTTTATCAACGCTGATTGCAAATGATAGGTGGGACCGCGTGTCGTGAAACTCCTGGGCAGCATAGTCCTAAGCAAAGCGGCGGCCGACCGCGAAAATAGCATTCTAGTGATGTGGCACAAGATTGTCAACACGTTGCAAGAATGCGCTCTGCAACAGCAGCCAGCGCAAGACCATGATTACGAAGGTAAAAATTGATTATTGAAGGAACTTTCAACATAGAATCTACAATTATAATTGCATATTGCCTTTAACTTGACCCATGTCATCCAAAACAGTATGTGCATAGTATAATCATTTTTATATGATATATCTTGATTTGCATGTAATTTTTACAGATTTGAATGTCGAACATGCTCAGCTGTTGGTTTACTTGTTCCATTCGCTGACATTGATGCAGAAAAAATCTGTTCTGCTCATGACTTCCAATGCCATTATAAAAGTAAGAAATATTCTGTTTTTTCCATTGTTACTCAACACTTTAATTGATTCCAATAGAATACTTAAAGATTCAAAGGTTGCCTGGAAGAAATTACTCTTAGTAATAAGGCCGCCCATTGTACTCATCACTTCTATATTAAGTTCTTATTTTTTTTGTTTTATTTTTGGTGTGCAATAAAGTATATTCATTCATTCATTCATTCATTCATACTTAAACTATTTTTGTTTGTAGGTGGTGGAAACACTAGCTATAAGCGACCGGAAGCGCGCAATGACCTTGGCTCCGCACCAGCTCATGCTGACTACTCGGCTAATGCTATTATTAGAATATCTCATGCGGCACCTCTATGACGCACCGCAGACGTTGCTGCAACAGGTAAGCTTGAAAATACAGCAATTCTTTCAGTTACTGTGACAACGTTCTAATCGCGTCTTCTTACCAGATCGAGTGGAACCTTGTGATCGCGCCCGGTCTATCTCAATCCACACCCGACACAGCCGCAAATAGCGCAAAGAATACCGCAGACAACGGACAGATGAAGTCACGCATATACTGCGAAGTACCCTACATCGAGCAAGCGTACAGACGCTTCTCGCAAGATGAGACATCGATGAGGCCGAAATTCTATGCTTTGACCAGTGCCGAGATAAACAATCAGGTATTTATATTATTTTTCGTTATAACAAATCAAGTTTCAAGTGTGTTTAGTTGTGATTAGTATGATATTTATTTTTATATGAATAAATCTTTTACCCGGTGAATACACGTTTTAACTTTAAAAACTTTAGGATATCATTTTAACTTAATAAATGTCTATTTACCAATAGCAACATGAAACTATATGAAATGTTCTAAAAAATAATGATATTATTAAGTCATAACTTAATCCTAAGTAACAATATTATTTACAAATAATATATGCATACTACATAATTTGTACTTTATACTTTAAAGGGCAAATATAATTATGGAACATTAAATAATTTTTAAATAAATGTGTATTATGTAGGAGAATCCGAAGTTCGACGGGCTGGCGTGCAATTTTGTGCTGGGCACGCCGCACAAGCTCAAGTACCCACTGCTTTTGGATGCGTTGCTGGCGCTGCTTAATTCGTCGTGCATCTGCGACAACCCGCAGTACAACTCCTCGCCCACCGCGCTCGCTGCTGCTCACTACTGCTTCCAAACTGCGTGGAGGTTTGTTGTTCACTATGTTTCCCTTATGATTTGGTTGTGCGGATGTTATCGTAGTTATTTTTCCCATACAGTATAAGTATTTATGTGATTCACAGATAAAATCCAACCGAAACCACTTAACATGATTCACGTGTTACGTGTCACGATAAGTGAAAGAAGATGTTGATATTTATAGTAACATGCTTGCTACTATAGTAAAAGTTTTACAGAACTCGGGTTGAGAGATAAATATCCATTTGGAACAACTTCAAACAGATCTTCTGTAACAGTGCCATGTCGCGGACTGAATACAATTTTTTTTATGTGAGAATGTGGCAATCGAGCTGGCGGTTCACCTGATGTTAAGTGATGACCCCCGCCCATTGGCATTTGCAACTGTAGGGTTGCAGATGTTTTGCCATAGTCAAATAGCTCTTATAAAGCAATTTATATTTAAGTAGTCCAACTAAATAAACCAAAGAAACTAACTTTTCGTTGGATGTGTACACAGGTTGGTGATAAGCATGCCACCGGCTACTCCTCACATGGACAAGCTGCAGGCGGGCACCAAAGCGGAGCTGGCGTCGCCGCTGCCTCTGCATGCGGTCGTCTGGGCTCCAAGAGCCGACAACAAGAAGGTCTTCAACCCCTGGCTCAAGGACGCGCTCGTCAAGCAGGGCATGTACACGCAAGTGAGTATAGCAAATACACTTTTAAATGCCACTACATGGATCTGGTGTTTGTTTTTATTTTATTTATTTATTTATACTTTTTCCACAAACTGTACATAGGCGGACTTAATGCCGAAGGCATTATCTCCCAGTCAACCTTGGGGTGGTACAAAGAAGATTCGGTAGGTGCACAGAAAGATGTAAAAAAAAACGTTGTTAAAAGAATAAACTATATTAGTTTTTTATAATTTAAGAAGATTCCCAGCGAGCCACGAACAGATGTGTTGCATTGTCATTAAAAAATAGTCGGAAATACTATGAGAAGGACCGAATTGATGAATATTTATTTCTATACATAGAAGGAAAAGTAATCTAGGCTTTTTGATTTTAACATCATATTTTTCTGTTTTAGTATGCTGAAAATTTGTTAGCTGGAGTGAGTGCATCATGTGATAATATAAAGTACACAGCATGGCTTGCATCAGAAACTATCAAACATCTCAAACAAAATATAACACGTAAGTTCTGTGAAAAGTTAATAAAATATAACACATACTGCATTTAATTTATTTACTGTAGTCATTTTTGTTTTATTTTTGTGATACAGTTTTATTCATTCTATTTTACAGCGAGTGGTTTACCATCTCTGCTTGACGTGATCTCCTGCGATTCTGCTTTAGTGAGACTAAAAGTTTGCCTGGCTGATACGACGTCGGCAGCAGAAGCGCACCAGTTTATGCCCAATCTTTTGGATCTATTAACCACCATATTAGATTGCTGTCGGTATGTTAAAGTTACATTTAGTTTGCGAATAAGATTCTAAGTAGTTTATGTATATGTGATTTAATACCAAGACTGTTGATTGAATTGTTCCAATTGTTGTTGATTGTTCCAATGGTATAAACACCACTTGATGTTAGATAAAGTTAATGGATTCATGCAACTTAACATTAACTATTATGAGTTACACCTTTGTCACACAAGTGGGTCCCTAACCCTTTTACTGAATAGACTAATTGTAGAAGTATTATATAAAGTACCAGATTGGGAAATACCAATAACTGTTAATACCTGAAATGTAAGTACATAAACAGGTATAATAATAAAGTAAATATTAACAGAGGTAGGGCCATGCAACAGTCTTCACTATTGCATATGATGTGGAAGTATTACACTTCTGCTTTTCGTCTGGCAAGTTAGTTAACTGGGCTTACTATTTTGAAAGGTAGCATTGCATCTGCAACCAACCCTATGTGTGTTGCAAATGTCCATGGGCGGCGGTTAAATATCAGGTGAACCGCCAACTGGATGACTCCTTGGCACAATTGCCAAGGTATTGGCTTCAGCCCCGGTTATCGTGGGTTCGACCCAAGATGGTACAACTATTTTTTTGATCCACAGATAATTGTTTCGGATCTGGGTGTTTGTCCGCGTACAATTTATGTATGTATAACGTCCTTACAACACAGGATAATGTTATCCTACAGTAAAGGAAACATTTTCACAAAAAAAAAAAAAACAATTGCTTGCAATCCTATCGCTTCCAATCGTCTTTGTTTATTAATAACTAGCGACCGGCCCCGGCTTCGCGCGGGTGCACTGTATTATACATATAAACCTACCCCTTGAATCACCCGATCACCGCATCAAGATCCGTTGCGTAGTTTCAAACATCTGAGCATACTTAGGGACGACTTTGTTTTATACTATGTATTGACGCCGTCGATCGGCGGTTGCAGCCTGAGCGCCGGCGTGGAGCTGGACGGCGCCGCGGAGGGCGCGAGCAACGCGTCCGAGGCGGCCGTGAGCGCGGCGCGGCTGGCGGTGTGCGGCGCGGGGGCGGGGACGGGCGCGGCGGCGGGAGCGCCCGCGCTCTGCGCCTGGCTGCGCGCGCACCTGCCGCCCGCCGCCGCCGCAGCGCTCGACCGCCTCGCCACACCGCCGCCCCTCACCTGCCTCAATCTGGTGAGCGCGCCTTTATATATTACTAGCCGCCAACCGCGGCTACGCCCGCGCGGCCAAAAGAAATTAACGATGAGTTTTTTTATTTTACATTTTACACCAGAATATCTTGCAGATGGCTGAATTGTTTCCTATTCAGTTGACACTTATCATTACCTATATTTTGGACAATTCACACAATATCTTTATAAATTATATGCCTATGTGTTGCTCTGATGTATAAGCTTTATTTTTGTAAAGTTTCATTAAAATCTATTCAGTAGTTTTTGCGTGAAAGAGTAACAAACATCTATCCATACATACAAACGTTCGCGTGTTAGTAAGATTTCGCGTTTATAATATTAGTAAGATATTGACGCTATTGTACAGAAACGTACAAACGGCCTTTCGCTACATACTATACAAATTACATATAAGTTTGATAGGCGACCAATGCCTAATAGCCGATCTTACCAAGTACCAGTCCTATTTTATTATAACACATTTGAATACATTTAAAAACTTTCCATGATACCGTTTAAAACACTGTCCATGTTCTTATTTAAGTGATATGTAGCAGCACAATTGAATTGTGCAATCAAATGTTCATCCATTTCTACATGACCAATGAATTTAGAATTTAATGTCTGTTACAAACTAATGGCAGTGTAATTATTTTCTGCTCATGCCTTGCTATTTTTCTGGCATAATCAGTTTTTTTTTAAAATATATTAAACCGTTAATATCCCAATATACTATTTGATAATCACTTTTCAGGCATTCTACGCATCGCACATCATTCCATCGGAGAGTGCGGTGCTGAACTTGGTATCGTCGCACTGCGAGCTCATGAGCGCCAACAGCAAGTACTCGATTGGCCCGTCCCTGATGATGTTGGCCTACTCCGCCGCCAAGCTGCTCGAGATTGGTGCGCCCAAGCTTGCCGACAACGCCAAACTCACCAAGAAGGCGATTGGATTGATTGTGCCTGCATTGGTACGTTTTTGCAATTGCTTTATTACATACTAGCGACCCGCCCATGCTTCGCACGGGTGCAAAATATACATATAAAGCTTCCCCTTGAATAACTCTATCTAGTAAAAAAACCGCCTCAAGATCTGTTTCTTAGTTTTGAAGATCTAAGCATACATAGGGACGGACAGATAGCGGGACGACTTTGTTTTATACTATGTAATGAAGTAACGCGTTAAAACTTATTAATGATTCTGGCTACTTTTTTTACAGACCGATGGAAGATTGGAGTTCTTATCTGAACCGCTAAACGCGACTTTGAACATCCTAGTGCCGCAAACATCGTCGGCGGAGCAGTTGATACACGAGCACATCTTGAAAACGACCTATACCGTTCTCGTGGATCACTTGCAGCCATCTACCGAGAAAACTTTACGTCATATGGTAATAGCTAAAAAAATTCAAATTAAGAACCAAGGTCACCTCACAGTGTGGTTATCGTGTATTAATTATTAATCTTATTTTTTTTTTATTATAGGTCAGGTACTGGGAGAAGATTCTAGATCGGTCGGCCGGAAGGAAGGCTTACGAAGCTGTTTTCTGCGAGGACTCTAATTATACTCTCGGCAAAATACTTCTTACGGCTCCAAATGCGAGAAGCCCATATACAGAGAGAGTAATTAAGTAGGGTTTTCAATATTAATCCTCATTGATATTTTTTATTTTTGGTAACATTCCTTATTCAAATATAATTTTTTTAATTGCAGGTTATTCATCAAGATATTTACATGCTGTGACAAAGCCGAACTCAACTTGGCCCTGTGTATTTCGGTTTGCAAATCCATTGGCATGGCTGACCAGCAAAAATTGGCCAATTTGCTGTCACACATTTGCTTAACAACATCTGGTGAGCAAAATAAAACATTCTTCTTTATATCACAATACTAAACAAAAATCAGAATAATAAGAAGAACATTAACTTTTTAAAGTAATATGAGACTACAACTATTAGCTCTGTTATTAAGAATTTTATTAGCTGTATTTAGATGTTTTTACTTACGGTAAAGTGTCAAAAATAAAATAGATCTATTAAATAAATCTTTTAAATAGTGTAACTTGTTTCTCGCAACTAATTGTTCAAAGAAAGTAATTATTTACCTGTAAAATATCTGGTAAAGCAGGTAAATTCTTAACTATAATGAGCATTAGCAAGAATGATGCATACACTTCAAAAAGTGAATAACATATCAGATGATATAGGTTAGAAAAGTAGTTTAGATGAGTAGTGGAAGATACTTTATATAAAGAATTTAATTTTACCGCCGCCCGTGGACATCTGCAACACCACACACCACCGAAACCGTATGCGTAGTAGATACATTTACAACCTTTCAGTGGGCGTGGGCTAACTCACTCGCCAGACGAATCGCGAAATTATAATACTTCAACTTCACGCCGGTCGGCGAGGCCGCGGGACTTCCCCGCATGAGCCAGCATTCGTGCAACAGAGAATCTGCTGCATGTCTTGCTACAGTCAAATTAAAATGTCACGTAAACGTAACGATATTGGGACGTATCAGGTTCGACGGCGTCGAACGGCACGTCGGGCACGGCGAACGGCACGCCCACCGAGGCGGAGCTGGCGACGCCGACGTCGAGCGTGCCGGACGCCGGCGGGAACCCCGCCTCGCTCGCGTTCCGCAACGCGCTGCGCAGCGTGTTCCGCTCCGACAGCGAGCCGGCGCAGCGCAGCGAGGCCGAGCTGCCGGTCTTCGACGCCCCGTAAGTGGCTCGCCCCTCCCTCCAATCCCTCCCCTCCGTCGCTATGTCTCACGACAGTGTCGCCATCTACTAGTAAAGTAGTAGTCGAGGTTTCGCTTCGACAGCGAGCCGGTGCAGCGCAGTAAGGCCGAGCTACCGGTCTTCGACTCCCCGTAAGTGGCTCGCCCCTCCGTCGCTTTGCCTTGCGACAGTGTCGTCATCTACTAGGAAAGTTGTCGTCGACGTTCCGCTCCGACAGCGAGCCGGCGCAGCTTGGCCGAGCTGTCGGTCTTAAACGAGCCGTAAGTGGCTGGTCCCTTCCTCCTGTCCCTAGCTTGTTTCACGACAGTGTCGCCATCTACTGAGAAAGAAGTTGTCGCTCAGAAAGCGAGACGGCGCAGCGGAGCGAGACCGATTGACATTGATTTTATAAAGATACCAGTCAAATTGACAGTGTTATAGTGCCCTACATTAATTAATACAAATAAGAATTTAAATAACGCATTGTAATCGCTTACAGGTCTCCTGCGCCGAGGGCTCAATCCGATACCGCCCAACAATCAGGAAACTCAGGTACAGTAATATAAAATATTTAAATTCAACATTAATAACAATATTACGAACTATCTTATTTAAATATTACATTAAGTTAGAACATTACGTTTTAATTTTTCTTTGTTCATTCACTCATTCATTCCAACTATCTTATTTAAATGTTCGTAACATCAGTTTAAGGCTATTTGTTTGACGTGGCAGAAAGCTGCAGCTGGTCGGACGGTAGTAAAGATAGTGCGGGCGTTGCGCTAGCGGAAGCCGTACCCACACAACTCGCTGACTCTTCGAACGACAACGCAACGCTGCTCTCCGCACTCTGCAAACATATAGTCAACCACTGGTTAGTCGGATTTTTTTAAAGCCTAGTATATTGTATATTTATGTGCGTTCTTTTTATATTGTATTAGTTATATCATATTATATTTTTTCTGTGAAAAGTTGACTAGCGAGCAGACAGTCCACCCGATGTTAGGCGATTATTGCCCTCCGTGACCATCTAGAACATTGAGGTGCAGATTCATTCATTACTAACCATAAAAGAAAAGTGGGCCCTGGTTACCGGTTAATATACAATTAAATATGTTAGTTGATCTCAGTCGCTCGTAAAGTGAACAATCAAGGTACTTTTTATTATCTATAACATAGTATAAAACAAAGTCGCACAACAACAACAACAACGATACACGACGTATTTTGATGCGGTTTTCTTTAATAGATACAGTGATTCAAGAGGAAGGCTTATATGTATAATTCATGCATAATATAGTAAAGAAACACTGATAATTTTAGAGGTTTGGCGAAAACAAACATTCAGCATTGCGCCCGTGTGAAGCCGGGGCGGGTCGCCAGTCTATAATAAGTGACGGAGTAAACAAATTGGAATTGAACACGTACTCGTTGCAGCAGCGAGGAGGTGAGCGAGCGGGTGCTGTGCGCTCTGGTGGGCGTGTGCGGCGAGGGCTGCGCGCCGCTCATGCTGCGCGAGCTCTGCCGGCTGGCGGACGCGCACTCTGGCGCCGACCACAGGCTGCTCTTCCCCGCCGCAGTGGGCTGGCTCGCCGCATGGTCGGTCGCGTCGATCTTATTGCCGATATTTCCTTTTTTATCTGTGGGAAGGCGGTGAAGCGAGCTGGCGGTTCACCCGATGTTAAGTGATATCACATATATGGTTCGCCTCCCATTAATATTTGCAACACCCGTAGGGTTGCAGATTCGTTGTCACCTTTTAGTAAATTGGGCCCCGTTACCTCACTCTTGTACTTCACGCTGGTCTTCTGTGAGGTAGTGATTCTTCCCCGTATGGACCTTCCCATTCGTGCAACAGCGAAAACTGTTTCGTGCTCCTACCACAGTCGCTAATATATTATAATAAAACAGCCATGCTCTGCATTAGGGATGAGGCGTATATACTGACACAGGTATAAATACCCAGTATGAACATACCAGTACGCACACCGGGTATGTACGTCAGAGGCCCGTTCCATACCCGATAGGTATGGCTTGGGTATGGCCGCCTCGTCCGACGGTGGCGGTATATAACACTCGCGAGAACCCGCCGGCCGAATAGGTACGAAGTTCCCCGAACGCTTACGGCGGCTCTTCCCGATCATGCCCGAATTGAAACGTATGATTTAGGCATTTTATACCAAATAATTCCTTGAGATAAATTTATTCTTTATTTGTATGACCATAAGTTAAATAAATAATTGCGTAATAAGGTTAAACAGTAATATTTATTTTGAATTACTTTTTTTTTTGATAATAGGGTTCTTTACGTTAGTAAAGATGGAGCTTATTTTAGACAGATTAAATCTCAATTTAAAAAAAAAAAATAATTGCTAAAAAACATCTAAATGTTCCAATTCCAACCAAAGGTTCAATTCGTTTGAATCGACTGAGTCTCCAAAAGGAGGCCTGAACTTAACTAATACCTATAGGTATTTTGATACTGGGTTTTAGCACCGGGTATACGGCGATACCCGTACCTTTGAGCGCGGGTATAGAATGTTGCAGGTATATCTCATGCCTACTCCGCATGCAACAGCATTCAATTGACTCAGCATGGACGCTTAATGGCAAATTCGAGTCAATTTACGATATAATTCTTTCATTTTCTAAGTTACAGTCCAAATGCTTTATATTAATTTACCTTTTTTTACTTCAGCGTGGACAACCTCAGCAGCCCCGAAGTGCTGGAAAAATTAGAAGAAGGACAGGTTGATGGCACGCTCACACCGCAAATTGAATCAGCGTGCGTTTTGCTGTCGTATCTAGCCGATGCTCTTCACGCAGTTAACACATCGCCTCCGCAAGGTACCATTTTTTTAATAGAATACTAATTAATTACAATCACTCTGGTGATGTTACTCAATATTGATGATATAATTTAATCTTAGCTTACTTCTAATTTGATATTACACCATAAATTAATTTGTTCTGGCATTCTCCACCCTATATCAAATGAATTGTCTATTTATATTCTTATTCGGAATGCCACCTCTAGGAAAATATACAGCGTGTCGTTACCACCGCGACAATAAATGAACACACATATAGAGGATAACTTTTTAAAATTGTATTAAACGTTTACATTCTTTAAACATCAATATTTACCGAGTTACTAAATTTTTCAAAACAAACAATTTTGAACACCCTTACGTATGAAACTGTAACGTAAAGTTCATTACTAAAGGTCACAAAGCATATGAATGGGTTGAATGAATTTAAAAGAGACAAAACATACTGTTAGAAGGAGAGGCTTGTAATGCGACGCTGTGGCGCGAGTTGTATAGGATGTTACAAATTTTGTTTCTTTTCTACTTAATTAGTTTGTTTGAAAAATATTTTTTTTAATTATGGATTTTGTTTAACGTTAATATTTTTTTATGATTATTGGCCAGTGGCGTTAGACGTGTGTTCACTTATTGTCGCGACGGTAACGACACGCTGTATAAAAAGTAAAGCAAAAGTAAAATGAAACAAGAAAGTTTAGTGGTCTAATTGTGAATTTTTTTATAGCTTGGCGTTCTGTTAGTCCAACGTGGGAGTCGCCGTCGGACCTCGGATTTGATTTAGACTACACTGACGAGCAACAAGACGATGACGACACCAGCGCTGACGATTCCGTAAGTTTCATCTATAATCGTGTAAAGTAAAAAAGTAAAGTAAAGTAACAGCCTATACATGTCCCACTGCTGGGTAAAATAAAATAATCGTGTACACATTGTTTATTACCAGTTTTTTATTGTGCAAATTTTATTTGCGTTGAACTGTTAGTTTTCTTTATTATTATAGGTCTTTAAACACAAGTTTGAATGAAAGGTTTCAAAGTCAAAGTCAAAGTCAAAATTTCTTTATTCAACATAGGCTTATTTTAAGCTCTTATTGAACGTCAAAAACTACCACCGGTTCACTAAACTAGACCTGCAAGAGAAGAACCGGCAAGAAACTCTGCGGTCATATATTTATATTTTATTTCTATTTTTTTTTAAGTATTTAAGTATACACACAAAATTATTTTAGTATAATTTAGCAGGAGCCAGGGGACTTGCAAGTGCAGAGCAAGAGTCATTTCCACACATCCTTGTCCTCAATGTATTCCTCGACATTATAATAAGCCCTTTCCATTAAGGTGGCTTTTACAAAATGTTTGAAATTATTTAAACTTAATTGTTTGTGGATGTCACCTATTCTATTATATAAGTTAATACATCTACCAAGAAACGATTTCCTGGTTTTAGCTAGTCTAAACCTCGGTATTTCCAACGTGTCACCACGGCCCCGACGCGATGTGGTATGTTTTTTTGTAAAATGGTGTAAGTTGTTTCGTACATACATGTTTAATATATGATGCCAAAATAAACCTGACTTCAGACCCGTTTATTAACTATGAGTATTTGATAACTCATCTCGTCCGTACCGCGACTTCACAGAAGGCCGGCGTGAAGTAGAAATGTGTTTATAATTATTCTGTATTTCGTTTGCTTTCTGTGTGAGGTACCCGTGGCCACCTTTATTAAAGGTGGCAACGCATCTGCAGTCCTACAGGTGTTGCAAATGTTGGCGGCGGTTATCACTATACATCAGGTGAACCGTCAGCAATGTATGAATGTGTACTGCTGCTTTTCGTCATACGGGAATGGATGCAGGCGGCTCAGGGTAATACTTCGCGGCGGTCTTTCGGGGAGGCCTATGTTCAGCAGTGAACTCTCAAAGATGATAATGATGACGATTCTTGTGTAACATAATTTACAACCCGCCGTTCTTGCAGGACGAAGACGCGATGCTCCAGTACAAGCTGTGCACGTTCACGGTGACGCAGCGCGAGTTCATGAACCAGCACTGGTACCACTGCCACACGTGCAAGATGGTGGACGGCGTAGGCGTGTGCACTGTCTGCGCCCGCGTCTGCCACCGCGGCCACGACGTCTCCTACGCCAAGTTCGGTAACTTCTTCTGCGACTGCGGCGCCAAGCCCGACTCCAGGTGCTCTTTAATTACGAAACATTGTGTTTGATTGCGGGAATTTGTTTAAAACGGGGCTCGGCATTTTTACACGCATTGTACATTTGACTAACCATTGTAAGTATATCATACTCTAACCATTAATTTTTACATTTGTTTTTTTTTTATTTTTATATATACCTTGCACTTTTATTGTATATTAAAAATTTATATTTTTAATCTCTCATTTTAACATTTCCATTTTGGTTTTACTGATTTATTTTTTAACTTTCACTAACTTAAAATTTTAGCTATTATTTATAATTATAAAAATTTCTCAAATATATAAAGAATGTTTTGTTTTTCGTTTTAAAAATGACTCCAGTAGGGGGAAATTAACGTCGTATTAGGTTGCTGGGCTTTCACAAACATTTTTGTGGTTTACATAAATTTGGACATGAGAACCCACAATGTAGCAGGCAGTTGGCGTGATAGTCACCTTAACCATTTAGCTATACACGTGGCATACATTTAATTGTCATGTTTACATTATTTACTCAGTTGCCAAGCGCTGGTGAAGCGGTCGGTGACATTGGGCGGTGCCCGCACTGGAACCGGCTCGGAGGAGACTCCGCCCGCTCCGTCACTGCGCCGTCGACCCTCCAGCCCAACACCACCGGCCTATCTGGCCCCGCCGCGACGCCCCGCACTCGCCACCAATATACAAGGCAAGGGTCTTCCCAGACCAGCTTAACAAACCTTTTAAAACTTATTACTAATTGACGCTTACATTTCACCTTTATTTTATTAAAAAGGCATGTTGAAGAGTAGTGTTGCGAATGAATGATCCAAGCTAGGGCTGAAAGTTTCAAGAGATTTTGCATTTGAGTGTATATATATATATAATATTACAGGAAATAGTTAATATTGGAGAAATATTTTAACATTTGTTAAGTTTATTTTTCACTGAAAAATGTTTATCATCATTGAAATTTTCTTTATATATTATGTAGCTTTAACTCCAATTTAATATTTAATACACCTTGTAGATTTGGATTTTGTAATTACCATTTCAAAGGGTTCACATTTTATTTCATTTGTCAGGGACAATTTGGGTATAAATTGTAGTAATGGAAAAAAAAGTAGGAGACGTTATTATAAAGTATGATTGGCAAGGGTTGCCAACCATACTCAAGGCAAAGTAGATGTTCGATGTACTATGAAGTAGATGTTGATCTACTATTGCCCGGTTCCTATATTCAACGAACGGCCGTTAGTTACATTGTCATTATGAAGTCGTTACAACGAGTCGTTATGAGAGCTATGAGGCTATGTAACTAAAGGCCGCTCGTTGAATATAGGAGCCGGGCATAAGTTGTGCTTTTCGTTTACACCGGCCATCGGCTGTGTGCAGGGAGCCGGGCGTACCTGTCGTCGTACGGCGCGTGGGGCGCGTGCGTGGAGCGCGTGCGCCGGCTGCTGGGCGCGCTGGCGGCGCCGGTGCGCGCGGCGTGCGAGCGCGGCGCCGCCGTGGGCGCGCACGGACGCGCACAGCGCGCGCTCGCCCAGCTGCACCTCGGCGTCAAGCGATTCGTGCACACCGACACGCTCATGCTGCCCACCCTGGGTGTGTATTATATATATATATATATATATATGTGCATCCCCGGACTGAGCGACGCTTGTACTACGGGTACTGATAACCGATACTTGAGCATACTTTTCTTTTGTAAATAAATACACATTATACATATAACTGATAACACACTATGTCCATCACAGAATATTCTTCCATTAGTGGGGATCGAACCCACACCCTCTGGCGCAAGAGGCAGGTTCAGTACCCGTTAGGCCAATTGAGTCATTGGCGGGGACTAACCAGTTTGGCCCTTTCGAATGATTCATTGAGATATTTAATAGTATTTTTATTTTAGTGTATATATTTTAGGTTTGATTACATTATGCCACAAAAGCCTCCTATGTACAGAGGACATTAGGGCATTGTCTAAAACGCGACAACACTGCCAATTTACAAACTTTACATATATTCGACATTTTCAAGAAATCATGAGTTGTTATTAGTTCAAACGATGAATTTATACTAAAAGGAGTATTTTAATAGATATTATAAAAATACAAAAATAAACAATAAATAAATTCAACAATTACAGGATCCCAAGAGGGCGCTTTCGAGAATGTTCGCATGTCGTACACCGGGGAGAACGGCCAAACTATCCGACAGTTGATGACGGCGCACAAGCTGCGCCGCGTTGCCATGTGCTGCCTCGCGTCACCGCATGGACGGCGCCAACATCTGGCGGTTTCGCACGAAAAAGGTTTATATTTGAATTATTTGTACATCATGTTTTGGTGGCGCCGATGCTGAGCTAATGGCTTCGGCGTCGGAGGTCGTGGGTTCGATTCCCACATGGAACAAGTATTTGTGTGACCCACAGATACTTGTTCCGCATCCGAGTGTTTGATTCCCAAGGAGGATTGACGGCAGGCAGGTGGCCGGTCGTAAACAAAACTCAGCCAAAACCGCTTACAACATGGTCTACACGTTGAGCCGACCCCAGGGACTAGGTGGGATAACGGCAGAAGGATGATGATTTGTTTATTAATATGTCTACACTTTTAATCTGTTTTCACTTTGGATTTTTCGAAAAGTTTATGAGCGATTTGTCTTTTAGGAAAAATCACCGTCCTGCAACTGTCTGCGCTTTTAAAGCAAGCGGACTCGTCAAAACACAAGCTGACGCTCACCCGTCTGTCCTCTGCGCCGATTCCTTTCACTGTGCTCAGCCTGAGTGGCAATGCTTGGAACGAAGATTTACTCGCAGTGTGTGGCCTCAAAGAGTGTCACGTTCTTACTTTTAACAGTGGTGGTAAGTATAAACAAAATGTTATTTAAGATTGACCAGGCCCTTGATTGCTCCTGTAGTTTGTTTTCTTAGTTAATGCTAATGTCGATATTGTTTTACTCAAACGTTTTTGTTGCAGGTGCTGTGGCAGACCACCTTGTATTAAACACTGGGCTTGAAGGGAATAACTACGTTATAAAAGCAATCTGGCTGCCTGGCTCGCAGACGCAGTTGGCGCTCGTTACATCCGATTTTGTCAAGATTTTCGATCTAAGCAAAGACCTCAACAACCCTATGCACCACTTCCTCGTACCCAGTGGAAAGGTATAATAGTATTTAAAGACAAATTTGGAGTATACACAGGGTCGTTTAACTTTTTTAATTTAAACATTGGAAAGAAGCACAATAAATTAAGGCAGTTATGACCGTTAATTTGATAAATAGTTTCAAGAAAGATTATAAACATTGTTAACTTTTACTTTGTTTCGGTAACTTAAACGTAAGAAGTAATCATTTTATCATGGTCACTGTTCAAATTTCTCATTTATGTTGTACTAGCTGCTGCCCACGACTACGTCTGCGTAAAATAGGCTGCAGGCGTAACATTCAGACAGAAAGACATATACATAAAATATGTATATAAATTCTAGTCTGTGTTATTCTGACGTATAAGCTATATTATTGTAAAGTTTCATTAAAATCCATACAGTACATTATTTGCGTGAAAGAGTAACAAACATCCATCCATACATACAAACTTCCGCCTTTATAATATTAAGTAAGTATTGATACTCAACATAAAAAAATTGTAATGTTGCAGGTTCGCGACGTAACTTTCGTGAATCAAGAAGATATAATGCATATGCTTTGCATGAGCTCGGCCGGACATATCTATTGGCAGCCAATGAGTGAAGAGTCACGCGCCACTCTCGGCACCTTTTATGTCACTAATACTCTTGAAGTATTACATCCCGAAATACAGGTATGCTCTATACTTTATAAATCTAAAAACATTTATATCAATCATTAAATAAACTAATTTACTACAATGTTAATAACATTAACAAAAGAAATATTTTAATTATAAATTGTTTTTATTTCACAAAATACGAGTACTTAAGAAATATGTTTTAAAATGTAAAGATTTTTGTTACATAAAATGAATTTATATTTTATAACGTAATAATTTTGAGGTGTCTTTCAGGACGTCGCTGGTTTAGTTGGCGGCGGTGGCGTCTCTATTTATTACTCTCACACGCTCAAGATGCTGTTCTTCTCTTACGCGCAAGGAAAGAGTTTTCTGGCGCCGCTAAACACCGTAGAAGAAAGCGTAAAACGTAAGCATTGTCGTTGCTGTATCTGTAAGATGTGTGATGTAACATATTGCAGGAAATGAGTAAATAATATAAGAAATTATATTAAGTAGAAGTAGTAACATGCAATACAATAATACATTGGATTTTGAAATATCAATTGGGGACAACGAGTATTGTTTATTTGGTCCTTCGTGCCGGATATTGAGATGATTTTACTTACAGGAACTGCGATGATAACACTGTCGGCGTCCGCATCGCAAAAGGAGGGCGGTGGGCGCAGTGGCAAGCAAAGCAGTGTGCAGTCGCTGTGCCAGTGGGCGGAAGTTCCCGGACACCCGGGCCTTGTTACCGCTGTCATGCAGGCCTCCAATAATCCCGTTGTGCTGATGCTTACTCCAACCACAATTTACGTGCAAGAGATTAAGGTAAAATATCAATTATTATAATCGTTTGTTAAAACAATATAAATCATTATTACATTCTATTGAACTGTATGAGTATTTTTTTTATGGATTATACATCCATAAAAAAATACTAATAGTATGTTATAAATTTCTCATTTACAAATTAACCTACCTTTTTAGCGAATCTATATTTATTGAAATTCGTGGATGAACCATTCTTGATGCATATGTTGTAAATTGAATTTGCGATGTAATGTTTATATTAACGACACGACTGTCAACAATATATGTTTTAAATCTACTGTCCAATGACTATTACATAAGACAACCAAACAAGACGTCATAGTTACAGTAGCTTTACCGATAAATGAGCTCCTCGTATTAATTTCGGAGGCCTTTTTTGAAAAACAAATGCTAAACCGAAATCATCAACAGATCTGAGTAATGTTGATGTAACGTTGCTATTACCAAACTTTGTTTTATTTAATGATTGCATTAAATGAGCGATACACAAGCAAATTTTATACTTCGACCTCCGAAATGCCCGTCCATAGAGTGACATTGCCTTCAACGCGCACGCAGATCGTGCCGGCCAAGGCGAAGATAACGGACATGGTCGCGGTGCGCCACTGGTGCGGCGGCGGGGGCGAGCAGAAGAGCACGCTCATCCTGCTCTGCGAGGACGGCAGCCTGCGGATGTACGCCGCCAGCGCGGAGCACACCGGCTACTGGCTGTCGCCCGCCATCCAGCCGACGCACGCGCCGCGGCGGCGCCCGCGCGCGCTCACGCACCACGCCAAGGGGAAGGCGCAGCAGGTGAACTAAGAGTCTTCTTCTTCTTCTTTCTTTAATGAATGGCTTCCCTTAAAATAATTCTGCCAATATCTTGTCGGTCAAAGGAGTGACGTTTATACTTAACTCTCAAAGTCGAAATGTCTTCATTAAGCTGTTATTGGATGTCAAAACAAATACTATTTTAGTTATGCTTTTGTGAAGATTGTAGCTTTAGTTGTTGGAGTGCTCCTTTAAGAGGTGACGGGTGAGCAAGTGGTTCGCAAGATGACACATTCGCAGTATGCAACTGCGTAAGACTACTTGTAGTGTAGTGAATATGCCTAGAATGTAAGTGTGTCCGAAGCGAAATTATGTGTCATCCGATTCAGACCATAGAAAAGCGGGCAAAATTGAGATCAGCAATTCGTTCATTCCATTTATGATACACTCGCAAGTAGAATTCGTTTGTGAAATCAGGTATACTAATTAGATGGTCACCGATGCAGAGGCAGTTCTTACTGTAGATGGAAAGTTTTTAATTAACTTTGTTGATTTTATGGGATGTGGACGTCATCAGATGGTTAAAATTTCAAACTTACCTTTTCTCTCTTTTGTTAGACTGCCACGAAATCTAACGCAAACGGAGCTACTCAATTCCCGATCGATTTCTTCGAGCATTGCGTCGCAATGACGGACATAGAATTCGGTGGCAACGACCTGTTGCAAGTGTACAACACAGCACAGATAAAGAATCGCCTTAACACAACAAGTAAGCGACATCAATGCATAACTGTTATTTACTTAGTGCTTTACTCAACCGACGCACATAATTTTAATACTGTGAACTAGGGATGGGTCGTATCGCTTTTTCTGAGTACCGTATCTGAATCCGATATCGATTTCAAATATCAGATTTCGAAACTATGTATTTTAATATCTAGATATTTTACGGTTCCCTATCCACGTTGATTAGTTGAATTCTAAAAAAAAAAAAAAAAATATAATTATTTATATCCCTCCGGGTTCAAATTCACGTTTAGGAACGTAAGCTCTCTGACTTTATTCGTCGAAAGTCTTGTTCGACGATCATTAATAATTAACCCTGTCTTACTAAAAATGCGTTTTTTTTAAATTATTAAATTAAAAATTTCATTAAAAATATAAATTGAAGTAATAAAAAAATGATTTATTTTAACATCTTTTATACCGCTTAATAATTGACTTTAACATATTTTTAGAACACGCAATCGAGTGGCAATATTTTTATTATTTGTGTAAGAAATAATACATTCAGTATATAATACTTCAATAAAATTTCAAAGACATCGTTAATACCGTAATTCGTATTTAAATGCAACAGAGTTTTTTTCCATGCTGTTAAGATTCAAAATTACTTAACTGCGCGCTTTGTCGCCCGTTACGGCTCAAGGCTAAACAAAACAATAAAAATATAATAATATCGTTGTAGTAATCGCTGATACCAAGATTAGTATTTAAATGAAACGGATCTTATTTGCATGGTGTTAAGATTCAAAATTACTTAACTTATTCATAATATCTGTTTAAAAATCTGATATCGTGCATTGCTTGCCGTCCCACTCTAACTAGTAAGTGTTTATATCTCACGCGCTTTGTCGCTCGATATCTGATATCGTGCATTGCTTGCCGTCCCACTCCAACTAGTAAGTATTTATATCTCACGCGCTTTGTCGCTCGATATCTGATATCGTGCATTGCTTGCCGTCCCACTCTAACTAGTAAGTATTTATATCTCACGCGCTTTGTCGCTCGATATCTGATATCGTGCATTGCTTGCCATCCCGCTCTAACTAGTGAGTATTTGTATCTCACGCGCTTTGTCTCTCGAAATCTGTTTAAAAATCAGATATTGTGGCAAACGCGTATGATATCGCCGTATCGCGATTCGTGTCGGTATAGCGAGCGAGCACGGTACATCAGATTTCGGAAATATCAGATATTGTAAAATACATAGATATTGAACGAGCCAGTAAGCGATATTCGGATATTGTACTAATATCTAGTTTTCATATCTGATACGATTTGTATCGCCCACTTCTACTGTGAACGTTTTCAGGTCTTTATGTCGTGTCTACGAAAATGAGCGGATTCGCGATGGAAGTCATTAACTCGGATCCTAATATGGTTATCTGCGGTATTAGAATCTTATTGGGTACCCAAGACGTTGTCCCGAACTCCATCTTATGTGGAGGTAATTTCATAAGCGACTTATTACTTTAAATTGATATCAATAATAAGCACGCCTTATTAAAATTATTGTGTGAAAAAGAGATTCTAAATTAGTTATTGTTATAGGTTTATGGCAGGTCTATTGCAACGGTTGTCGTACGATGTCGTTGGTTCGACATACCCTTAACACGCGAAGAGTCCTTACAGTCTGACAAGAAATTGGTTATCAACTTTGGACCATCTCAAGATCCTGATGGCGTTACAATGATCGATTCCGTTAAGGTATTATTGATAATTTTCAAAGTCGTAACTTATAGCAGGTTGCTTTTGCCAAAATAATTATATATTGTTTGGTTTATAAATCTGATTCATTTAAACTAAAAATATCTTTTTCAGGTTTATGGTAAAAACAAAGAGCAATTTGGATGGCCCGAGGAGAATGAGGATGCTTCTGCTTGCCCATCCACAAGCAAGATTGCTCAGGTAATATCTATACATTATAAATAGCTAGGAAGGCTAAATTCAGTGTAATGCTAATAAAACAAAAATGTTATTGTTTATTGTTTTTGTGATCAACTAAAAATAATTAGATTCAATTTAAAAAAATAAGTTTACTTGGGCTGTGTGCCTGAAAAGTGCACACTAGTGGACACTAACAATGTCATTACTCAACAATCCCTTCCTATTGGTTTCTTAATGATCTTTTATTTTAATATTGTAAGTGTCCGTGATTGGAACAATTCACAGGAGGCGGAGGGCATGAGCGGCATGTGGAAGCCGAGCTCGCTGGAGCGGCTGGCGTGCGCCGCGCTGGAGGCGTTGGAGCTGGCGGCGGGCGCGCCGGCCGTCGCGGCCGCGGCGAGCGGAGCGGAGGCGGGGGCGGAGGCGGGCGCTGAGGCGGCCAGGAAGCTGCTCTGCGCCCCCGCCTCCGCCCACCTGCACGCTCGGGCGCAGTGCCTGCTGCGGGCGGTGTACCAGACGCACTACCACCAGTTCAAGGTATGAGACTGTTGCTCACTTCCGATCGTGTCTTGGTTGGGGATTGTTTTAACTTCAGTGACTATTACCGTGCTTCCGGCCACTTAGCACCTCTGGGCTGGGCACCGAAATACTAGCTCCTCCTATTTTACCGCATTCAACGAAGAGCTGCTCCAATCGTCGACGACCAAATCCTGTCCGATCGCCTCGATTCTTTGGCTTTGCGAAGGGATGTTGCATCCCTTTGCATTTTCTATCGGATATATCATGGGGAGTGCTCTGAGGAATTGTTTGGGTTGATACCTGCTGGTGAATTTCGCCATCGTACAAGTCGTCGAATCGCCAAGCACCATCGACACCACCTTGATGGTTGGCGCTCCACCACAGTGCGTTTTTCACGAAACTTTCTACCCCGCACAACTACTTTGGGGAACGAGTTATCGCCAGCGGTATTTCCAGACCGATACGACTTAGGGACCTTCAAGAAGAGAGCCTATTCCTACCTTAAAGGCCGGCAACGCAATTGCGACTCACCGATGTGGCAAGTGTCCATGGGCTGTGGTGATCGCTTATCACCAGGTGACCCGCATGTTCCTTTGCCTCCTAATCCCCTTAAAAAAAAACTTGAAAATTACAGTATTTCATTTTGTAATTTCATTGACTAGTGCCTAATATAAAGCGACCCTTTCCGGACAAATTATTAATGCGATTGGACAACTTCGAAGTCTTTTACTATTTATCTACAAAAAATAATATTTCATGATTCATTCTGAATGCAAAGAAAAATAAATCATAAATTTTAATAACAAAGGCGATCTTTTGCTATAGATATTAACTGATGAACGTTAGTTGTGAGATGTTTCGTGATTTAAAGTATGCAAACATTTAGTTTGGTTTTGGCACCATTGTTAAAAATGTAATAAAAAAGCAGATAGATGACGTCATGCAAGTTAGGTAACTTACTCCGTAAAGCATTTAGGCGCCGTACCCGTAAGACGACAGTGCCGTTCGAATACGGCAGTGCCAAAAGAATTCTAAATACTTGGTTCTTTCTTACCATTAAGAGTTTCTCTAACGTAGAATCTGTACGACATGCACCTTTTCCCCCTCGACAGGACCAAGCGATCCTGAAGTACGTGTGCACGTCGCTGAAGGAGTTGCGCGACACCGCGGACGCGCGCAACATCGACCCCGAGGCGTACTTCCGGCTGGTGCTGCTTGCGCGCGGCGTGGCCGTGGCGCGGCCACACCACCTCGTCAAGTACAGCCCGCCCACTCCGCGCAAGCCAGACAATGGTAAGCATCCAATATGTTTTGAAACATGTTTTTTTTTTTAATATTATCGGAACGGAGTCCTTATCGCACGCTATCGTCCTGATTTGTTTGCGGGCTGAGGGGCTAGACCGAAAAAAGTGCGCCGGAGCTCGCTTCATTCAAAGGTGGCAACCGTACCGGTGTTGGAAATGTCTATGGGTCGCAGTTAGCGCTTATCATCGGATGAACCGCTAGCTCGCTTGCTAACTTCTTATATAATAAACCGTTCCGTACCATTATACCACCATAATAAAGTTGGTGAATAATCACCACCGATTTTCTCAGGAACGGATGGACCTAGCGACTTGAAATTTATACCACATACTGAGGTCTATAGTTCCCCATTAGGTGTATAAAAATCAAGGCAATTTTAGATTTTCGCGAAAACTTTTATGTACCAAAATTTAACTTAATTTTCAACTTTTCTATTTTTCGGAATTTTTCCTATATTTGTGCTGAGAACCTTTTAAAAAGTAAACCTTGCTTTTTGCCAAATTTCGTATTTCTAGGCCAGCGAGAACCATTAGGTTTTCGACCTAAAACCTATACGGTACTTCCGTTTGACCTAGAATTGACAATTTTTGTTTACACCATATACAGGAACGTAAAAATCTTTTCAAGTACATATCAATCTCAACGCAATCAACTCTAAACAACAATCTGTCCCCAGGCGACTGGTCGGCGCTGTGGAGGGGCGACTACGGGGAGGAACGGGGCGGGGGCGGGGCGGCGCACCTATGCGCGTTGCTGTGCAGCGTGCTGTGGCGGCTGGCGGCGGTGCGCGCCTCGCCCGGCCCCGGCGGCGTGCTCGCGCACGGGCTGCGCCACGCGGACCACACGCTGCACGCGCTCGCCGACACGGTGCACGCCTTCCAGCTGCACTCGGACAGCGACGCGGTGCGTGCTTCGATCGCGCTAAGCGCACGGCGGGACCTACGCAGTAGTATATATGTATATCCCACTGCTGGGCAAAATTTTTGGTGACTCCGCGGGGCAGTTTGCCAAGGTATTGGCTTCGGCGTCGGGGGTCGTGGGTTCGATTACCAAACGGGACAAGTATTCTAAGTACCTGTGTGACCCACAGGTAGTTGTTTCGCATCTAGGTGTTTGTACGCGTGGAATGTGTGTATGTTTGTGAAACGTCCTTACAATACAGGATAATGTTATCCTAAAGTAAGGGCAATGTTTTTCAATTCAGAGAGTTTAATAATACTTTTGGCAACTCAAATAACATTTAAAAAGCCATTAGATGACAGCTGATTAGTTAACTTCTATGATGACCAATGTTTCAGAAACCGAGCCTTAGTAATTTAAATCAATGTTATGTTCACAGAAAAATATCTTTTACTTTTTTGTCTTTTCAGATCGATTTCGGCAACCAAATCTACCTATCGCTGCTTTTAGCTGAAGACCAAATAATAAGCTTCGGCGCCAAGGCTGCTCTCATGAGAGTGCTGCGACCACGAGTGAAGCGACGCCGTGTATACATACCTTCACCGCCTACCACGCCCGGTAACGCTATTTGGTTACTCTCTCAATTGTTATGTAAATTCAAATGTTAATTAAAGTAAAATATAATTGGTAAAACATATATTTTACGTCAAAAAAATGTATATGTTATATTGTTAATAACTACAATATATTATCTTGTTAATCAAGGTGCCGGATCGTCCGCGACAACTGCTCCACCTACGAGCTCAACCACAGAGGCCGTGATATCCGAATCTGATATGAGCGCGACACGGGAAGAGCAACAGGAAAACCAGTTCATGGACGTTGACGACGCCCTGGAACCAATGGTGCTACTTGCACCGGATGGAGGTGAGAGTTCGTGATGAATAAGAAAAAGCTTTTAAAAGATATACACAAAATATATACATACACTATGATATAACAACTACGCACAACTGTGAATTCAATCATTTTAATATATGCATTAGAATCAGGGATATTATCTCGTTTTTCGTAATGCGTACAACAAAAAAGTGGAATAACTAGCCAGCGTCCTTTTCCCGTTTGATTGCAATGTTTTGTTGAATAACGTGTTCTTTCGCAAAGCTAATGTGAAAATTTTTGATTAATAGTACAATTTCTAGTCCATTTACATCATATTGAACCGGCGGTATTTACATTTTATACCGATTTTAAATCAATATCGAACAACCTGAGTTCAAATCTCGGTGAGTGTTAATTTTAAGTGCTGAATTATCACGTTCAGCGGTGAAGGAAAACATCTTGAGGAAACCTGAATATTTTGGAAATAATAACAATAAAAAAATATTTCGAAGATATGTGAAGTCCGCCAATCCGCAGCGGGGCCGCATGGTGAACTATGCCCTAATAACCACATAGAAAACGCCTTTGCCCAGCAGTGGGACATGTATAGGCTATTTCGCAGTTCACTTTGTGTTCCTATTGATGTTGGTGTTGGTGGCAGGCTTGGAGGCGCTGCTGGACATCCCGGCAGATGCGGACGACGAGACAATGGTGCAGCTGGCCATCGCGCTCTCGCTGCAGGAGCAGCCGCGCCGCGCCCCGCCCGCCCCCTCCGCACCGCCGCCGCCAGCGCCCGGCTTCAGCGACGCCACCGCCTCGCCCACGGGGTGCGCGCTAACAGTGTTTTTGAACTAAACCACGGAAATTAATATTACTCAATGAACATTAAAACATGTAGAAAAAGTACGAAAAGATTGTCGCCGCTGTGGGAATCGAACCCACGTCTTCGGCATTCGCGGCCTGACGCTCTAGCCACTGAGCTAAACGGCTGATAGCCACAGTGACGAAAATCTTAACGCCTTCTTTCCACATTGTTATTTAGCATTTGAAGCAATGCTTGGGGCATCTATTGTTATATCCTTTACAGCATACAAACAATCTCGAATATCGTTTTACAACGATAATTCGAACGAAAGATGTCGCCATTGCTTTTTATAAATTTTAAAGTTTTTTATAGTGCTAATCTCTGCACTTATGATTGAACATTAAAACATGTAGAAAAAGTACGATAAGATTGTCGCTGCTGTGGGAATCGAACCCACGTCTTCGGCATGCGCGGCCTGACGCTCTAGCCACTGAGCTAAACGTACTTTTTCTACATGTTTTAATGTTCAATCTTAAGTGCAGAGATTAGCACTATAAAAAACTTAAAAATTTACTCAATGAATTTAATATTAGCTACAAGGAAGTTTGATTTCTCTTTAATAAAAGTGATTTTTATTTAATAACACTTTCGGAATAATGACGGATGTCTGGCCGCTCTTTACAGAATAGATAGTAATCTGCGTGATATAATTGTCCTGGGCTGTCGTAAAATTATTTATTACGGTATTACGTATCAGTTTGCTACTACATTAACGGACATGCGGTGCACGGGAGACGACTGTAAAGTGGAAATATTGAAACACTTGCGTTCCGTTTAAAAAGACAACCGAAAATCTGCCCATCCTTTCTAAAAGTTGTTAAAGTACAACCGTACAGCTACAAGTAAATCGTTTGATGGTTTCTCATCTCCAAACCCTTTAAAAATGTATCATATGCTAGTATTAGGAATGTGTTTTCGCTTTTTGCGAACACTACACAGTATATAAAAAAATATTAACACATATGCTGTAATAAAGTATTCGAAAAATTAGTAATTTAAACCCAAGTAAAAAGTTTAAGGTAGTAAGGTTCACAGCAGTGTTATTCAATAAAGGTCGGACGAGGGAGTCTATTGCTCTAATATATTTTTTATTATGACTTTCAGTCCTTAGCACTATTACAGCTGCATCGAACGCAGAACCAGTGGACTAACCAGAACCCACGGGTGCTCTAATATAATAACTTTTGCAGGTCCGACGACGAGGGCAGCACTGCGGCCACTGACGGCAGCACGCTGCGCACCTCGCCCGCTGAGCCGCCCGGCTCGGCCGGCTCGGCCGCCTCCGACAGCGGCGGTTCGGGCGCCGACAGCATCGGCGGCGTCTCCGGACGCTCTAGTGCTTACGGTATGTCTTGTATCTTGTATTAACTGATGTTAACGCTTTCAGTCCCGAGACTATTAAAGCTTCATCAAACGCAGAACCGGTGGGCTAGCCAGAACCATCGGGTTTTAGGCCCTCCACAGTGGGTAGGGCCGCGCATGTGCATATGCGTTCGTTGGCTAAGGAGATACAATACAGCGAACGCTAACAATATTCTTGTTCTGTATTATAGGAATGTCGGCAGGGAACAAAGATATCGATATTTATTAAAATATCAATATCGACCGCGGTATATCGGTCAAATATTCACTATATGCCCAAAAGAAAAACTAGCAATATTATAAGATTTTTACACTAACAGTATTTGTCAAGAAGCCGTAAATGTCAAGCACGTAATATGACTTCCGTTCAAATATTTTGAGCTTTGAGGATTCGAATTTGAAAAAGAATATCGTTTTTCATACGATTTTCGATATTAAATACTTTGTATCGTTATATCTGATCAAGATATATCGATGTATCGATACTTTATCAACATTGCTACTGTATTGTAATGCTTATACGATCACGCAATAATTGTATTGTGCTAAGGGTCTTAATCAATGGAAACATTACATAGCAAGTAAACCGTGAGAAAGCATCTTTATATGTTGATTTTGGATTTGATATTTGGTCAGATTTTAGTATTTTTCTAGAAATATTTACTTTTATGAGTATATTGTTCTACAGAACCACGGATCGATAATGTGCTTACTGCTAGCAGAAATTTGTCAAAGCCTTGCTCAATGTTGATGTTAATTATTGCTAGTAGTTTAATTGTTAACACCATTTGTAAGTACACGAGTTTCCTTTCAGATAATACACAGCAATTTATTAAAATATCAGGCTTGGAATGCGCCCTTTATGAATGATGCACGAAAACCTATGTAATATATTTGTTTTATGGTTTGTGTGGCAGTGAAACGTTTGGTAAAATTTTTAGGCGAAATGATCCCCGTTCCCACTACGGGTACGTTGCCAGCCAATACAGTCATCACTGCGGCTGTGGCAATGCCAGGCTAGTAGTTTGCTAATCACTTTATGAACGTCATTATAAGCATTAAATTTCGTTTTACATTAATTTTAGAATACGTATGTAATTACAAATTAAGTTTCGCACACTTTTGTCACAAGTAGAATTAGAAATTATATTGACAAATTAATTGGATCGAAAATATAAAAAAAACTGTAAAACAACTTTTTTTTTTGTTATTGTAGTAATTTATTTTTAATCGGTTCATATCTAGAAATTATTAATCAGATGTCGATATGAATTTAAAACAGAATTGAACATGCCATTTTACATACAAATTTAGAGATTATAGAAAGTATCATTTAATAAAGTATAAGTTAATTTAATACATATTTACGTACATACATGGAATGAGACATACAAATAAATAATTTTAATGCAATCAGCAGGCCCATCAACATCATCTGCCCAGCCCGTGCCTTCAACTTCCCGTAACATAGAAGCTGAGAGCGAGACTCGCAAGCTACATGCTCTAAGACTCTCTCTTCTCTCCGCTGCATTGGACGCTCTGCCAACACTTCGCAATTTACCCGATGTACGAGCCATACCTTTCGTTCAGGTGATTTTCTTTTCTAATTTCACTATAATAACGCTGTTTAATTGGGTGTTGCAACAGAACAAAATTGTTATTTTAAGATTTATCAGGCCCAGCTTCACGAAACTTAATGGCAACAATTACGCGACATCCATTCCAAATTTGATTGCAATACGTTCTCTCGTTGTCGCTGAAGAGAAAACAATCCTTCACACCCAAACTTCCATATTACTTGTATCAGTGCAATTTCTCTAAACTTTTTATAATTCTAGGTGGTCCTTATGCTTGCCGGAGATCTGGACTCTAGCGTTGAGGGCGACCGAGCGGTGCTGGATCGTCTCTTGGAACTGTTGGTGGCGGAACTGGACATCCAGAACGAGGAGGGCGGTGCCCAGGAGCGTGGCGAGCGGCGCGAACTTCAGCTGGCCATCATGAGGCTGGAACTGCTGGTGTCCGAACTGGAGTCGCAGCCCGAGCAAGTGGTCCCGCCCGTGCACGAGCGCACCAACCGTCGGGAGCTGCAGCTCGTCATTATGCGACTCTTGAGTTAGTATAGTATAATATAAATATACTATATGTTTTCTCTTCCTGGAATAACAATGTTGCCGGCGTTCCGCAAGGCGGCGTGCTGTCTCTTCTTCTGTTTGCAATCTTCATTAATACGATAAGCTCTCACCTATCCTCTTCCTACCACTTGTACGCTGATGATCTCCAGATTATGACTCAGATTATACTCAATCGTCTCTGGAAAACCTGCCTATATCGATTGAAAGCACTAACGGTGATTTGGCTTGTATTTCTGATTGGAGTAAGGCATATGGTTTGACTATCAATCCTACGAAAACTCAAGCCATCGTCATCAGGAGTTCTAGGTTGGCCGCGAAAATCGACTGGTCTTCTTTACCCCCAATTATTCTTAACGGTACTCACATCCCGTACAGTAAAAAGGTGAAGAATCTGGGAATATTTTTTGACGCCTGTCTGACATGGACACCACAGGTAAATGAGACTAGTAAGAAAATGTTCTATGCTATAGGCTCCTTACGAAGACTGCGTAATTTTCTTCCTACTGCTACTAAAGTTGCGCTCGCTCATTCACTACTTCTGCCTATCCTTGACTATGCTGATATTTGCTATCTTGACATTACCGAAGTACAGCTTAATAAACTTGAGCGGATTCAAAATTTGTGTCTTCGATTCATATTTGGGCTTCGTAAATATGATCATGTTTCCGATTTTCGTACACAGCTCAAGTGGCTCCCAATCCGCCTTCGCAGGAATACCCATATTCTCTCTGCTTTGTACAGTGTGTTGTTTAATCCCTCTACTCCGAAATACTTAAAAGATCGCTTCGAATATCTTTCCTTATCCCATGAAAGGTCCCTTCGTTCTTCTGCCAATCTCTCCCTCCAAACTCCTGTACATTCCTCTTCCTTCAAAAAATCTTTTACAGTGACAGCTGTGCGTTTGTGGAATTCTTTGCCCCTTCACATTCGACAAGCTAAGTCACTTCTTTCTTTTAAAAACCAATTAAAAGCTCATTACTTGGAACTGTGAATTCACGCTTTCCTTTTTCCTTTCCTATTTTTCCCGAAATCTTTGACTATCTCATTGAAGTATAAATGCCTTCATCCGATGTTCATAAGTGATTCATGTACACCTCCTTCTGCTCTCTTCTTTATGTCTCATTAGCAAATATTCTTTTCACAATGGTTGTCTGGAAGAAATCTCTTTCTGAGCGATAAGACCGCTTATTGTACTTCCTTTTATATTCATTTGTAATTTGCTTTTTATATGTTTTTATTTTTGGTGTACAATAAAGTATAAATAAATAAATGAATAAATAAATAAATAAATAAATAAATAAATAAATAAATATAATATATTTATATGTTATCTATAAAACCAAATGGAACGAAATTGATATTCTAAACTTTTTTTTTAGAATTATTAATATCATATCAAAATATAAAAATTAAATAGGATATTGATTTTCCTTTTTCAGCAACAGACACAATCTTTTATGAAATCTTAGACGTATTTCTATTAGCTTACTTATGTTCATATAACACACAACTCGAAGTTCAATACAACTTGTGTGTTAAAATTTTCGGTCTAGTCCCTAAAACGGTGTTTAAGCTAATCGTTTTTTTTATTCATCTTAACCAGTGCTCGAATTTCATTCGGCAAACGATAAGCGTCGAGTACATATTAATTGAAATATTTATTTTTTGATTTTCGACTGCAACAACAATCATACTGTCGCTTCGATAATCGTTCTGTCGCGTCTCTTCATCTTAAAGCGATAGAACAGCTAACAGAGCCGCACTCCCGCAGGCGTGCTGATGGCGCGTTGGAAGAGCTGCGGCGCGGGCGCGGGCACCGGCTCGAGCGGAGCGGCAACGGCGCGCGCCGAGGTGACGGGCGCCGCGTGCGCCGCGCACGTGTCGCGGCTCGCCGCCGCGGCGCTGGTGCGCGCCGGCGCCCCGCGCCACTGCTACAACGTGCTCGCCGCGCTGCTGCCCTACTGGAAGGAGAAGACCTCAGGTGCTTGCCGTTTCAACCATCTAAGACTTGTGCATTGGGTCCGGATTAGGTCACATCATAATCATCATCATCGATGCTTGCTTTTTCAACCGTCTTAGACTATGCATTAGTTCCGGTTTAGGTCCCATCATCATTATCATCACCACCATAATCGTCTTCACCATCATCATCATCATCATCATCATCATCATTTCAGTCTGTTTGAGTCCACTGCTGAACTAAGGCCTCCCTCATAGTCTGCCACGAAGTATGATCCCGAGCCATCTGCAGTTGACTTCCCGCACATTTGCACAAGTCGTCACTGAAGTGGCGATGCGTCGACCATATAGCTCGTAGAACCGGTAACCGATGGGGAAGAAAGGTTGTCGAGTGGCAGCCTCGTAGTGGCCACCGCACTGTAGGACGACCCCCCACTAGGTTCCGTGTAGTCGGGGATCCTTTTTATAGTTGGCAACGTCTTTTCAATCCATTAGACGTTGTGAATGTTAATGGGTGGCGGGAATCATTTGACATCAGGCGAACCGCCTGCTCTTTTTTCAATAAAAAAAAGTTCTAACGAGGCGCTTACTTTCAATACTTATAATTTTTTAAACATGACATTCTTTCTGATACGAGGATAAACCATAATTTACACAACTGATTTCTCACAGGTACCGGCACAACGACCACCGGTCATCAACTACTGAAACCGCAACCGCCACAACCGTTGCCCGACATGCAACCTTTCTTTGTGAAGGAATATGTCAAAAGTGAGTATAATATAAGCGCCTCACTGCTTCCTATTTCATTTTCAAGATAATTGATAACCGCTCCCGTTTATTACAGGCCATGCTCTGGATGTTTTTGACAACTACCCGCAGTTGCTCATGGAAATGGCGTTACGGTTGCCGTGTCAGATTCATAAACACTGCGACCCGGCAAACTTTGATGCACGCTGGCGCACTCTTCTGTGCGAGTACATGATGAATCCGCAAACACCGTTGAGGTAAGTGTGAAAATTCTCTGCAGTATAAAATATATTTAATAGTTTGAAAAAGAAAAAGCTTAATAAATACTGTGGCATTGTGATCAAACATCTGAGAAACGTTAATTTTATATAAAAATTAGCTTTTCGGCCGCGGCTTCGCGTTGAAGCCCTCAAATAAATATCTTTCAACCCTACACAACACTTTTTTCCAATGAATAAATGCCTATGTCCTTTCTCAGGCTCTAGACTATCTGTGTACCAAATTTCATTGAAAATGGTTCAGTAGTTTTGGAGTGAAAGCGAGACAGACAGACGTTTACTGAGTTGAGAGAGTTGACTTGAGTTACTTTCGCATTTATAATATTAGTATAATAATAAATAATAATAGTATAAAGCGCTAATAATTTAGAGATACTGTGTGGAGTTCACTTCTTGATCCTTGTCCCATAATAGGTAAGGGTCGTTACAACATGTAACTTCTTTTCTATTTTTCCCTGTCAGCAGTCACCTCAGTACTCACGTTTTTCACACACATCTTTCTTCACACAGTTCATCCAGACCTCTAAACGAGGCTATAAAAAATGATGGTATGACTTTCATACCTACGAGACATGAAAAAAGTAGGTATACTTTCATATCTTCTTTTTTTCATATCTTTTCAATCAAATGTGCCACTTTCAAGCTTTGTTTGAATACTCATTCCGGAACTAATCCATTTATTCACACCACGTATCCATCTCTGCTGTATTCATTTCTCATCCATTTCTTTTGCGGCCCAATACTCCATCTGTTTCATACATCATGAAAGGTCACACCATCGTCCTATAAATCCTTTTCTCAAAGTACCCGTTAATGCTGCCGTCGTTTTGGAGCAATTAGTCGAGATACCAAAAATCGCAGATGGGAAGATGTAGTACCAATTAAGGCTACATGGATGCGAACCCATTGTCTCGTTCGAATGGGAAAGACTTCAAATTCCTCGATTATATAATTTTGTCTGTTCATCAAACTACAATACGTTTGAATTGAAATGAATAAATGTAAATTACCTTTAAACAGAAAACAAGTGCGCAAGTTGCTGTTGCTGCTGTGCGGCACGCGCGAGCGGTACCGTCAGCTGCGCGACGTGCACGCGCTGGACACGCATCTGAACGCGGCACGCGCCCTCCTCACCACGCCCGACCCGGCCTACGACAAGCTCGTTCAGCTTATGGACCATCTGAAGGTATGCTTAAAGCTTTAAATTCCCGCTAAATGCATGAAGTTAAAACGATGTTTTGTCATGTAAATAAAAGTTGTTCTCGTAAAAAACATACGCTTAGAGAATATTGCAACAATCCCAAGACTGTATTAAACGTAAGGGTCCGTAAAATAGTATCATTTAACCATGTATATATAGTATTCGCCGTAAAATCCAAGAAATTCATATGTATTAAAAGTGATGAATTTATCCTTGCAGTACTACAAACCCCGTCCATAATTAGAACAGATACAGGCATAAGCTAGCTAAGCTGATGAAAGCTATTGAAGCTATTTCTTGGGTTTTCTGTGTAAAATTGATATTTTTAACCATTGTGCTATAGCTGTTGCGTGAATAATTAATTCAAAAGCCACTAACGCAACCGCAACTCTGCAGCGTTGTGAACGTTTGCTGGCCGGCGATAATGACATATGTAATAAAAAAACTTAAAACCGAATCGGATCGCGTGTTTGATGATAAAACCGCGCGCAGGCGTGCGCCGAGATCGTGAGCGCGCGCACCGGCAACTGGCAGCACACGTGCGCGACGGAGCGGCGCTCGGCGCTGCCCTGGCTGATGACCGTCGCGAGGACGGTGCACCCGCACGTGGCGCCCACCGTGCTGCAGCTGCTGCAGGCCGCGCTCTGCGCGCCGCACCAGCCCAGACACGACGCCAAGGTGCGTTTTTTTTTTATTTTTTATTTTTTTTTTTTTATTAGGCACGCAGAACACCAACAGCACAACAATCTTAACGGGACACTGAATTAGGGCAAGTTATACATACCGTCCGCCAAAAATATATGTACAGTGCATGCTTCGATATCAGCATCGAAACTATTGAAATTATTTAAAGGTAACTAAAAATTAAAATAAAATAAGAAGCCAAAAAAATGTTATGTGCCTCGAATACTTTGTTCGAAGGCTTTTGATGAAATATATGTACTGACTCAATACTAGTTGTAAGTTTGTTGTACGAAATGAGGTTATTTTTGGCCAGTTATTAGATTTTGGAGGTTCTCTTCGAATCACTTTTATAATAACACTGTGTAATGATTACCTACTATCACACCTGACGCATCCGATGCCCTAACGCATAGACAGAATACACACCTTGTATAATCATCAAATGTACAAAGTGCACATTCAATCGTACAATGTACAAATTGCGCTTATGAGATATATAAGCTCAATCTATTTATATTTCTGTTGTAAAGCTACATAACACAAGGGTCGTAAGTATCGAATATATACTTTACAGTAAATATTTCAAAGCCAAGAGACGTAAGACTTTCAGAGTCCTCACCAGCTATATTATGTTCTCTATAGAAAAATGGTAAGTATTTATCGATAGAAAAAAAAAATCAAAATTGGACATCTTTTAATTTGGCTTATTGTATTTCTTTTTATTTACCTTTTTTTCTTTTTTTTAGCCATCGACAGACTGGCCAGAACGAGAACGTAGTGCGGACAGCGATGCCTTCGTGTCCGACGGCTCTAAGTTCCAAGAACAAAAAGTGCCTATACTCGTGCAACAAATTATTAAACAGGTTATTTGACTCTTTCCAAAGTTTGATATTGACTATCTTTAAAAGGCTTCATATAATTATTGCAAATTTCAATTTTTATAGGTGTCTCACGACGAGTTAAGGATGTTCATCAAAGCTTTCCTTCTGGAAACCAACTCTACAGCGGTCCGTTGGCAAGCACATGCTCTTCTTCTTGCCATTTACAAGTAAGAAAATTATTATTATATTGTTAGGAACCAGAAGTGGAATGTGATTAAAAGAAACAATAAACACAAAGTACAATACTTTTATGTCTCACTAAAGCAAAATCAATTACAAAAACCAAAACAATTCAAGTTCTTACTAATTCTGTTAGAAAATTACATGAGGCCCCATTTTATCCAATTCAAAATCAGAACATAAGCAGTTTGACATTTTCCATCGGGCAGAGGTTTTCTTCTTATAACAAGTTAACGGTGCTGCACACTTCCGTCCATGGTGACGTTGTTTCACTATTCCCCTAACAATATATATAAATTAAAAAAAAAATTGGCTTCTCCAACAACACTTGGGTCGAATATTAATTGATATGTATTGTTTCTTTTTGTGCAGTAACTCACCACAGCCGGAACAAGCGACACTGGTTTCTTTGTTATGGGCGATATGGCCTACTCAGCCGCAATATGGACGAAAATCAGCGCAGTTTGTTGACTTACTGGGATATTTTACACTAAAGACACCGAATATTGAGACTGAGGTTCGTACAGATATTTTG
The DNA here is from genome assembly GCA_933534255.1 of Iphiclides podalirius. NCBI lineage: Eukaryota > Metazoa > Arthropoda > Insecta > Lepidoptera > Papilionidae > Iphiclides > Iphiclides podalirius. The sequence continues at coordinate 3,979,266 of OW152817.1, read as the reverse complement.
AAAATAATAATTTATATATTTATAAGCGGATCTACTAAAATATACTACTTTTAATATATATCGTTATATGACAGCCATTTAATATGTCCTACATCTAATATAACTTCCAAATATGTATTTAAATGTAGACGCGACGTATTAACAGTAACCATAGTTTAGGAACATTACATGCACACATCTTTGTAGTTATATTCTATAATTTACATAGGTACAAATGCAGAGGATAAATAACAAGTATAATTTTTAACAAAAAAAACCCGACTTCAATCAGAAAATTAAAAACATTGTTAATACCTGTAACATTCAAAGATGGCCCTCAATTTCTCTGGGATGCCATCATCAGATTCGGGTTTCCTTATCATAGTCCCACCCTTGGGATATCTCCTTTCCGATAAAAAAAGAATCATCAAAATCGGTTCAAATACGACGAAGTTATCCACGAACACACATAAAAAAAAATAAAAATAAATACGGTTGTATTGAGAAACCTCCTTTTTTGAAGTCGGTTAAAAAGAACACTGTTCAATAACTCGCACAAGGTGACTTCCATTCAAAATTAATCTTATAATATAATTAAAGTATTTTTAGCGGTTATTTAATCATCATATTGAAATAAATCTTTATTCCATTACTTTTATTCGAGAAATGACAAATTGACAAAACATTAAAATAAACGTAATTCGTATGTAACTTACTGCGGTAGGGCCAGCGTAGAATACTGTGCGGCCCTATTACACGAATCTGGGGAAGAGCCACGACCTCACAGAAGACGCAGCGTGAAGTGTCACACTTCTGCGTTTCGTCTAGTGAGAGCCTTTTTCGGGCCCAATTAATTTGAATCTGGCAACGCACATGCGACCCTACGGATGTTACAAATGTCCATAGACGGCGATCACTTAACATCAGGTGAACCGCCAGCGCGCTTGCCACCTCACGTAATAAAAAAAAAACTTGTGCAGAAATATCTGGGCAGCGCCGTGGAACTGCTGCGTCGCCAGAACGAGCTGCTGTCTTCGCACGGGAACGCGGCGCTGTACGCGTCGCTCGGAGCCTTCGTCGAGCTGGACGGCTACTACTTGGAGTCGGAGCCGTGCCTCGTCTGCAACAACCCGGAGGTGCCCATGGCCACCATCAAGCTGCCCACGATTAAGGTTGGTACAGTCGCCCGCCCGGCCTGTTTGCTAGCTTTGCTCAGTCGTAGTTAGGCACAGTCGTACTCGTGTCGTGTGCGTTGCTAATGCGTAAGATTAATAATTAGGCGGTGTGTTTTGAGTGTTTTGGCATCAATTGCTAGTTGTTTGTAGTAGTTGTTAACGGTTGTTTTGTTAATTGTAGTATTTTCACGGTTTTATTGAACGTAGAATTAACGTTATGACTAACTCAATTTTATTTCATTTTTTATTTTTTATTTGATACGATTATTGTGATTTTGTTTGATTGATAAAGATCGATACTACAATTGTCCTCACCTATCAAGTGTTTCACACAAATACTAAAAATGCAGTCCCTCAGAAAGCGGTGTCCGTCAGTGTGCCTAAGATTGGCCTCATTCTGAATCTTCCTTACAAGTCTTACCTTTTAGACATCAAAGTATATTCCAATAAACCTACTCAAACTGTCCCCTTTCTTACACTGGCCTTGCAAATGAAAATCTTCGCATCCGCACAAAGAGTGCGTGGGTCCGTGCGCCGAGCCAATAAGAACTGATCGCGTAACACGTCACAGATCGACTCGAAGTTCACGACGACGACGCAGATCGTGAAGCTGGTGAACAGCCACATGATCAGCCGGATCGCGCTGCGCATCGGCGACATAAAGCGCGGCAAGATGGTGCGCACAATCAACTTCTACTACAACAACCGCACCGTCCAGGCGGTGCAGGAGCTGAAGAACAAGCCCGGTTAGTGCTGAGCATTTTGTTTTAAACTAGCGGCGAATACATGTGAACCTTCCTCTTGAATCACTTTATCTGGTAAAAAAAAAACCGCATCAAGATCCGTTGCGTAGTCTTAAAGATCTAAGCATACATAGGGACAGACAGACAGCAGGATGACTTTGTTTTATACTATGTAGTGACGCCTAACGGGTATTTAATCTGATGGTTCGGGACACACACACATCACACGTGAAGTTGCAATGACGCTTTAAAAGAATGGGACTTTGTGGCGCGAGTCCGACTCGCACTTGGGCGGCTTTTATTTTTTAATATTATACTATTGTGGTATTTTTTTTATCCCTCAATAAATGTGCATAAATCCTAAACCGCAACGAACATAAACTTAACGATACAGAATAAACCAGAAAAGAAATGGGATGGTGGCAGATTTTTGTGACGTTAATAAGAGATTTGAATTAAGCCTGACAGTGAATAAAGAAACTTTCACTTTGACTTTGTACGACGCAATAATGGTCCAACGCAATTTTTCAGGCATGTGGCACAAGGCGAAGCGCGTCCAACTCCAGTCCGGACAGTCTGAGGTGCGCGTCGACTTCCCGCTGCCGATCGTCGCTTGCAACCTCATGATGGAATACGCAGACTTCTACGAGAACCAGCAGGCGACCGGTATGCGTACGTTCCGCACATTGATTAACTCAAATGCCTCTTTAAATTTTTTATAGTGCAGTATAGTAATTTTAGTAGCTTATAGTATTTTTTTAATTTTTATAGTGCTGATCTCTGCTGCACTTGATAAAACATTACATGCGTATAAAAAGGTACGAAAAGTTTCTTGTTGTGTGGCGAACAGCAGTTTAGCTTAGTGGCTAAAGCGTCAGGACGTGAACAGTGTTGCCGTTTTAGCCACTTTGTGGCTAGATCTAGCCGATTTTCAAAGGTTTTAGCCAAAAAAAAAATCAATTTTAGCCACCAAAACGAATCTAGCTACTTCGAACTACTTCTGGTAATTTTTGTTAGCTACTAAGTTCTTTTAAAGAAACATGTGGTTACCGCCTTTTGCTGAGAAGGCAACACTACCGCGGTCCGCTCACTCTCCGCGCCGCAGTTGTAATCTATGATCGGGGTTTCCCCAACTCCACTCATATAGTACCGAAAGTCGAAACGATAGATCGCATTGTTCTTGTTTAGCCGTAGCCTCTCACGCGTGGATAGTTCTTACATTTTTCATTTTTGTTAAGTTTTAAAGGTGAATTGAGAGTCTTGAGTTCTTGGAAAGTTATTGGAAATATCATGGATGTTCCTCTCAAGAAAAAGAGCTACATTCAAAAATATAGGACTGAATGGGAGAATGACGAAGACTTTAAACAGTAGATAAAGCCAATAGCGGATAGTCCAACGAAAGCCTTTTGCACGTATTGTCATGTAGAAATTGCTGCCAAAATTTATGATTTACGTAAGCACAGAGAATCTAAAAAACACAAAGCAAAATGTGAATTAATTGCAAAAAATAAACAGATCCAGTTTACCTCTACACCTGATGATGGTTCAAAGAACAGCCAAAAAGCTGAAGGCCAGCTTGCCTTGTTCATTGCTGAACATACTTCCATATCCAACACTGACCACCTTACAGACCTTTGTAAAGAAGTTTTTCATGATTCAAAGTGTGCCAAAGATATAAAAATGCATAGAACTAAATGTACGCAAGTTATAAATCAAGTGCTGGCGCCGCATTTTAAGGATACTCTTCTAAAAGATATTGGCACGCAGAAATATAGTATTATTTTAGATGAATCTACGGATGTTAGCGTCTCAAAATACATGGGAAAAATAATACGATATTTTACCCTGAATACGAATAATATTGTGTCGTCATTTCTGTCTCTGGAGCCTATTGAAAGAGCTGATGCGAGAGGTATTGTCACATCTTTAGTAAAATGTTTGGAGTCACAAAGTCTGTTCCAATATAAAATTTGATTGGGATCGGCACCGACAATGCCTCGGTCATGACGGGCCGAAATAACAGCGTAATTGAAATTTTGAAGAGAGAATATAATTTACCAAATTTGATCCTCGTTAGATGCATCTGCCACTCTTTGCAATTGGCGGTCAGCCATGCCTCTGAAAGCAATCTGCCACGTAACATAGAATTTCTGATAAGAGAGACGTACAACTGGTTCTCCATTTCTCCAAAACGCCGAGACGAATATAAAGCACTGTTTCAAACAATTAACTGCGGGGATGAACCATTAAAAATATTAAAGGTTTGTGACACCCGTTGGTTATCAATAGAGCCTGCTGTGTTGAGAATATTGGCACAATGGAACGAGTTAAAACTACACTTTTCTTTGGCCAGGGAGAAGTGCTATACAGCGGGACTTCTTTGGGAAATGTACAAGAAGAAAAATTGTCACAACTATGTTTTGCCGCCTGAGGTTTTAAAAAAAATTAAAAAAACTGTCAAACCTTTAAAACAAATCGTAACACCATCTACATCATCATCACCCATTGACGAAGAGGTTATAGAATTACCAGATGACATTGCAGACCTACAAATTGATTATTAATTTTTTTTTTTTTTTTTCAAATATTTCAATTAGTTACTAAATTTTAATTGTAGATACGTACAAACATTATTGTTAGTTTCAATAAATACTTAATTAACTTAAGTATATTAGATCCGGTTTTGATTAAACCCACATCCCTAACCCTGTATATTATTTAATTATCAATATAGAATATTACAGTAGGCAAAGGATATTATGATACAAGCCACTTCTAGCTACTTTTCGATTACGATTTTTTTAAAAGCTGGCCACTTTTTTATTCTATTTAGCCATAAACTAGATTGTCCAAACGGCAACACTGGTCGTGAATCCCTAAGACGGACGTGGGTTCGATTTCCACAGCGGCGAAAAACGTTTCGTACCTTTTTCTACACATTTTAATCAAATACCGCTTTTGAATTACCTATAACAGTATATTTTATCAATCTAATACTTTAAACTACATATCAATTTATAACATCCGTCAAATTTTGTCTTTGCGAAAATAACTGGAATTAATTATGGAAGTTAACTTTAGTTTGGGTATTATTAATAGCTTTTGTTGTATTTTATCCTGAATTAACGGATAACGTTTGATGGATAATTGTTTGTTTTAGGCGAATCATTACAATGTCCACGGTGCTCTCAATCTGTGCCAGCAAATCCCGGTGTCTGCACAAACTGCGGCGAAAACGTGTTCCAGTGTCACAAGTGCAGGTAAGTCGTTAACTATCATGGATTTATGCTGTATTTCTTAGTTTTGAATTAATTTTTATCACATTTCTTTTGTTTTCCAATCATATAATATCCACCATATGTATCTTACTAATAGTATAAATGCTAAAATATTTATTTTAACACCTGAATATATTTGATCTGTTTTATTGTAAATGAGTAAAGAAGACTTGTTTAGTTGTATAAACTTTATTTGATCACTTACATGATATGCACGTTGGGCGTTGACAAGAATAAGAAGGAAGTAATATCTATGAACGACCCAATATATAGTAATAATCATAGACAATAATGTTACATGCCCCTTTTTTACAAATGAAAATAACTATCGTTGACATTTGACAATGACAAGTAATTTGTTTGTTTGTTAACAATTTTTAAAAACAATTAAATTAACAATCAAAGCTTAAGACTAATGAAATGAGGGAAATATCTTTTATTGACTAACATATAGTTTTAATTTTTAAATACATTTCTCTAAAAGTGAAATGAATGTGACAATCTTATACAATGAAATACAATGAAGTGTTTACAAACTTATTCTTATAACTTTGAACTAAAATACAAATTATAAATATAACACATTTCTTTTCTTTATTAATCTTCCTCGACTACTATACTTAGGTGACTGAGTATTACTATGATTTACATTTTCTTTTGACTTAAAATAACTTGTTACAATCATACTATCATCCTCTTTATCTAACAAAGAATTATTTGACATATTAATATTACTAGGCTTAGTGTGATTGTCTGACTCTGATGGTATGTATGCTGATTGTGATGATTGTTTGTTGTATCTTTGACGGATGTGTTGTGAATTCCTTCTGTAAGTAGTGCCATATTCATCTTTTATAATATATGAACGGGGAAAGTTGGACTTTGAGACAATAGTACCTCTTGACCAAGAAATACCTTTAGGATTCTTTTTGAAATATACTAAATCTTTATCATTAAAATCTGAATACTGATGAGAATTTTTATCATAATAAAACTTTGATTTATCTATGTTTTTGTGTTTGTTTTGTGAATGTATTGAAAATTTTACAACTTTAGGTTTTAAATTAGCTATTTTAGAAGGTAATTTGGTTCTTAGCTGACGCGACATTAACAGTTGTGAAGGGGAATTTATGTTTCCTCTAGGTGTTGTTCTGTGTTGTAAAAGTCCTAAATAATAATCTGTATTTGACTCATCACATTTTCTAAAAATATTTTTTATAGTTTTAACAGAGACTTCTGCTAGACCGTTTGATCTGGGGAAATGAGGACTTGACATTATGTGTTGAATATCCCAATCATATAGGACATGTATGGTACATCTGTAACTTATCAAGAATAAAACATAGCATGAATTTCTTGCAAAAGTAACCTTAACCATTTATTAAATTCTAATTTGCGGAAAGTCGATGGATGCTGGTGGCTCAAGATCGTGCTTATATTCTCTATTCTATTCGTGGCATTCTGTTGGGAAGGCCTATGTTCACATCAAGAAACACGGGCGGAATTGGGATCATTGACTGCATTAAAGAAAACGAATCGCTACATGTGAGAATGAATGGTTATATTTCGCTTTCTACAGGGCAATCAACTACGATGAGAAGGATCCCTTCCTTTGCCACGCGTGCGGCTTCTGCAAGTACGCAAAGTTCGACTACACGCTGACCGCGCGGCCTTGCTGCGCCGTCGACACCATCGAGAACGACGAGGAGCGGAAGAAGATGGTGCAGACCATCGGAGCCCTATTGGACAAGGCCGATCGGGTCTACCGGCAGCTAGTCGCCAACAAGCCCGTGCTCGAGGTATAATCCTAACGGATGCCTTTTTGTATGCGTTTGATGCGTCCGGGGTACAACAACCTCACGGAAGACTGGCCCGAAGTGGAATTGTTAAGATTCAGCGTTTCCTCTTATGAGTGAGGTAGCCAGGGCCTAATGTAATAAAAGTTGGCATCGCATCTGCAACCCTACGGGTGTTGCATAATTATGTCCTTAGGCAGATATTATCACAACAGATGAAGCTCGCTTGCCATTTTCTTACATAAAAAATGTACTTTCGAAATAAAAACTTCCGATAATATAGACAAATCTGTGACTTCTTATTGATAAAAGACGGGGGACTTGAAGTATTATAACGTATAAAGTATGTTATAACGTAGAAACAATGATAACTCAACCAAAACGTGAAATATAAACAGGATTACTGTATTGAGTTCATGGATTTGTCTAATTTATATGGATCCTCCCCTAAAACAGCCAGACTTTCATCTGACTTGCATCTGAAGCTACTCAAAATCTTACTGTCCAAATAATCAAATAAACTATAAAATTTCATCCATATTGTCGCGGTGGTATTTGTATACATGCTCCCCATAACGATATTTAAATTTCTATCTTAATGCTCGCAGTGTATAAAGTAGGGATGTCCAAAGTGAAAAAAAATATCGTAATTTTCTGTTTCGGACCCATTTTCAAAAAAAAAGGTATTTTACATATTTGAATATTTGACATCTACGGACTCTGTGCCAGATTCTAATTTGAAAAAAATATGATTTCAACAATTGAATATTGTATATCGATATATCGGCTGAAATATTGTTATTCAAAATCAAAAATATCGATATATCGACATTTTTGCGACACCCCTAGTATGAAGGGTTATGCCTCCTCCAGTCTCTGGTGCACAAGATCAGCGAGCACCGTCTGGAGACGCGGCCGGACGAGAACAGCAACGCGGCGGGCGCCTTCGGCGGGGCGCAGATCAACCGCGTCATACAGACGCTCGCGCACAAGTACTGCGTCGACAGCAAGGGCTACTTCGAGGACCTCTCCAAGATCATACAGAAGGTGCTCGCCTGCAGGTTGGTGTCTCTTCCCCTCAGCTAATGACATTATACACATTTCCGAGGTAGATACCGAAACTGAGGCACTCAAATTACACCGATTGATTTTTAGATTGCAATTCAAATCTTTCCGTTTAATATATATGTCATCTGTCACATTCGCTTCTATATTTCATATAATATAAAGCGAAAAAAATTTTAAACGCTGCGCAGTATGAAAATGCGTTATGTTTTTATTATTAAAAATTATTGTCCTCAGCCTTTTTAGACACTTTTTAGCACAGACATTTGAACATTACAACATGTAGAAACTAAAGTAGTAAGTGCAGAGATTAGCACGATAAAAAACTTTAAAATTTAAAAAAACATTCATAGACATTTGATTAAATAGTGTCAACAAATGCAACGGCTACTGATGCAAATCACAATATTTAGTACTACTAGATTATCTAATTAAATACAATGATTAATCACGCACTATATGTTATTAATCAGTCAGGTAGTCTTAGTTTCTGTAAACCAAATGGGGAATTAAAATAAAAAGCTTATCTATAATGATAAAATTCTGATGACTACATAATTTCAATTTAATTCTATGGGTATTTAGGTCTAAAAACAAACAATGGAGAAGGACCTCTCTTTTGTTAAGAATAAGTAATTTTAATAATAGTGATAATACAATAATTTACTTCATTTCATTGTTACAGAAAAGAGTTGGTGACCTATGACAGGTCCCAAAGTGAACAATTAAAGGGAGAAACTTTGCCAGTGTATGCTGGCCTTGTCCAGAACTACGATGGTGAACTGACGAAAGGTAAAATTGTATTAAGTAAAAAAATAAATATTCTTAAATTAAGAATTAATATTTACGGTTTAGAACTAAACTACAGATTTTATTTCGTTAAGAATAATTTACATACGAATATTTAAATTTGTGGCGTTGTAAAAAAAATTACTTAAAACTAAGTTAAAGATATAAATATTACACTTTAAACAATAATAGTATTGAGTAAAATATCTAAGATGTTAGGTTGAGACACACCTAATCGTGATATATTCGGCATCATACGCTATCGTGCCACACCACGACCCGCGGCGCAGTTGCTAAAGTATATTGGCTTCGGCGTCGGGGGTCGTCGGCTCTATTACCGCACGGGACGAAATATTTGTGTGACCCACAGATAATTGTCTCGCATTCTGGTGTTTGTCCATGTGAAGTTTGTTTGTAAAACTCCTACGACACGGGATAACGTCATCCTAAAGTAAGGGTAATGTCACATGTTACAACTCGCAGAGTCCGGCGGCGGTTGCTACGGCTGCTCTTTGGCGAGCGCCGAGCAGTGCCTGACCCTGCTGCGCGCGCTCGCCTCCCAGCCGGAGCACCGCGAGCGCCTCTGCCGCTTCGGCCTAGTGCACGAGCTGGTGCACCACAACCTGCACAGGGGAACGCCCCAGGTGACACTCCCTTGGTGTCGTATTCAATACACGATATCTATACAGCCACAGACGTACATTTTCTAATATATAACAAAACTGCACACACTACATATTAACACTTGCAAGCGCTAGTATGCTCGATCTAGTTTTATACTTTAGTTCGTATTTGTAATTTTAATATTTTCAGTGCGTTAAAGGCATTCGTTTACATCGATTGGTTCATTTGACATTTATCTATTCTACATTGACATAAAGGTGTGGTGGTACAAGCATTACCCATCACAATGTCTAGGACCATGATCGTGTATGTTTGTGCATATGTATTCATTATGTATTACTTCCTCTTTAGCTCCAATGATGTCTAATAATATAGATGACGCATGTCCATACTGCGCGGCGTTGAAAGATTGTTTCGCTTTGCATTATTTGACACGTATGAGTGAATGTGATTGATGATAAGAATGTATGATACCGAAAGAGATAGCAATCTAACCTAACGTGTGATTGATGATAAGAATTGAACCTAACTACACCAATTGGTGTAATTTGAGTGATTCAGTTTCGGTGCGCTAGCGTCATGTCAACGTCGTATTTGTATATAATTTCATTGTTTAGCTCTCTTGCAGCTTCTTAGTTACTCTAGTTATTTGACAAATGGCAATTACAGAAACACCTAACACACCTTTACCTTCAAAGTCAAAGTCAAGGTCAAAATTTCTTTATTCAATAGGCTTCATTTAAGTTTTTCGGACTCAACAAATTTAATCCGGTGGCTTTATAGAAATTAATTTTGATTTTCTATTGATCTTTCTCTTTGTCACTTCAACTCAATGCTTAGATGCTTGTGATAAATTCCTTTAAATCCTAAGCTAGTAAACAATGGCTCGAGAGCGATCGCTATTAATAACTGAGAATATAACCAATTTACAATTGACAGAGTCAAGAAGAAGTCCGTGCATTGATATGCCTGGTGACGCGCGATAACCTGCCCGCCACGGAGCAGCTGTGCCATTTGCTGTCGCAACGTATTACGCTCTCATTGATGGGCCACGCCGCCTCGCAGGACCACAACAACTCTGTAAGTGCGAACAATCGAATTAATTGTCGCAAATATTATACAAGGTTAAAAGAAACTATTTTATCGTGTTATATTTTGACTTTAAATTTCCTACGTTACAGCGTTAATGGTCACGGGAATTAAAATCAAAATTTTACCGCGATAACATCCTTAAAACAGTTTCATTTTACGTAATTTCACGTATTTGTTACATAAACTAAGCAACTTAACTAATTTTAACATTTAATAAAAATCAAATTCTACAGGTACGACCCTTAGTATTGCTGTTGGGAGCCTTGGTCAAGGTTCAAGATTCGGTCGAATGCTGGGAAGTCAGACTTCGCTGTATTGTAAAGCTTTGGGTGTGGTAAGCAATTTTCACCGAATATTTAAGTTAAAGATTAATTCTGTTGATTGAATATATTTGTATATTTAATTATTTATAGAAAGTTTTATACACGAAAACTGAGTATTTTTTTTATAACAGGTGTTGTCCGCAATTGACTGAAGTGGCTGGAATTCCACCGGCAGCTAGTGCCTTCCTAAAGACTGAAGCTTTGGCTGGTATCCCCGGAATCAATACGTCGTCACCGAACTGTAAGTCTTGACTACTAGAGCTAGAAAATAGTAATTTTTTATATGTATTTTATGTGTTCAAAGACTATTTTTATTTAATTTATATTATATTGTGGCAATTTGGTTTACAGCGCATCAGTTCGCGTTGCAACAAGTCGCTCTACCTTGCCTTGGTTACATGCAACAGATAATGGCGCCCGCTGCACCAGCTGCAACTACCACTACTACAGACGAACAAAATAAGGAAACTAAGGTTTCTTGTTTTCTTAACTACTCCTTATATCTAGTAAAAATAATTAATAATTATAATACATAAGATACTACCGTTGCCAGATATATACCCATGTAACCAGTAATTTAAAACTTTGACATACTTACTAACGTATTGTTCTTTTATTGTAATTAACCGTGGAAATTTAATTTAACTACAAATCGTACTTATACAACCATATGTAACTAGCCTCGCCTGTCAGAAAAAAATTACCACATTGACACGATTAATCGACTAACTAATTGACTGGTATTAATTAATTGAATTAATTAATTGACTGGTACACGAACTTGATCGTATTACGAAGACGTTATGTGGGCATTAGTTTTCCCGCAATGTTATACCAACTTTCAGCGTGCTTCAGAAGACATTATTTATGCCTAATGCATATATATTTATATTTTTCTCTATATATATTTTTTATGGGAAAAAGTGGCAAACGAGCTGGCGGTTCACCTGATGTTAAGTGATAACCGCCGCCCATGGATATTTGCAACACCCGTTGTAAATGCGTTGCCACCTATAAAGTGGGCGCCGGCTACCTCACTCACCAGACGAAACGCAGAAGTGTAACACTTCTACTTCACGCCGGCCTTCTGTGAGATCGTGTTACTTACCCGGACGGACCGGCCCATTCGTGCAACGGGTAAAACTGATGCGTGACTCTACTACATTTAGATTGTAACAAATAAATGTATTTTACATAATAAATCATAATTTATATATTAGATAGAAAGAATTCTCGGTGTTGCATTTGAGGCAAATAAAAATTGCATTGCATCAACTTATCGGCCAAGACTGATAGTCGTGAAAATCAATAATACAGTTTCCATAACTGTTATGATACCGACGGCCGGTAATTTTATTGGTTTATTTGTTTATAGTGTATATTATTCCCTTAGTACAGTAAACCTTTAAATAAGGGTATATTATTCTCATATGCGAACTCGGCATCCTCACAATAACGTGTCACCGTGTTCGGCGCAGCAGGAGAGCGAATCGGCGGCGGCTGCCCCCGTGGCGACGTCCGGCGGGCTCGTGGTGGACCTGGCGTCGTGGCTCGCCGGCCGCGTGCCGCCCCGCCAGTGGGCGCGCCTCTCGGCCCGCGTGGCGCCGCTGCCGCCAGACGCGACGCTGCCGCCGCGCGACGTCCGCCTCGCGCGCAAGTACCTCGCCAAGTGGCGCGACCGCGTGAGTGCCTGCTGTTCTCTTTTTATTTTTGTTTTTTAATTTGACATGTCGCCAAGCGACCAGCTCGCGCAGTTCTTTATTTTTTTTTTTTTAATTTGGGAAATAGGTACACGGGCAGGCGGTTCACGTGCATGCCGAGATTAAACTAATTTGATTACAAATAATAATAATTACATACAGGTTCTACTGTCACACGGAATGCGACCTCTCGCCCTAGAAGACGGAGGATGGCTGAGGCCGGTCATGTTTGATCCGAGCTCGCGCATCGCTAGGGATACGGCCTGTCAAATGGTCAAGTCTCTGTGCGATTCTTATGAACGGACTAAAGCAGTGAGTATTCTTACAATGATAGATTCGACACTTGATCGATTATGGGGCTTGAAGGACCAAATATAATTAAAACACATTTTGTTCTAGGTGTTGATCTTATTGACAAGTTTCCTGCCTGAAGTGGGAACAGCAGGGGAGGCCAGTGAGCAATTTTTACAACTCTATCAAAGTAAGTAGATACAGACACTTTGCTTATCAGAGATATTTCATCATTCGAATTCTAACGTTTTTTTTTTTTTAAATTTTTATTTAGCCTTAGCGTCTGAGGCCCCGTGGAAACAATTTTTGGCGCTCAGAGGCGTTTTGCAGCAAATCGCCGATTTGATGACGAAGGAGATTGAACAACTCCATCGATTGGAAGAGACAACTCTTACATCAGATCTGTCTCAAGGTAAAATTCCATGTTTTATCTCAACTTATAAGTACAGAAAAAAATATATTGGAGCCTTTCTTTTTGAGTAGAATATCAATGCTGAGAGCATTGATTTCTATAGATATCCATACTAATATTATAAATGCGAAAGTAACTTTGTCTGTCTGCCTCGCTTTCACGCGAAAATTACTGAACCGATTTAAATGAAATTTGGTACGCAGATAGTCTAGAGGTTGTTACTGACCAATCCTATTATCTTTCTTTCAAATGACTGGCTGAACATTTGCCTCTCAACCGCCCAGGCTACGCGCTGAAGCGTCTTACGGAGCTGCTGTCGATGTTCCTGGAGGAGGCGGGCGGGCGGCGCGTGTATAAAGGGCGGCTGGTGGGCGCCGTGCTGGGCGGCTACCTCTCGCTGCGGCGGCTGGTAGTGCAGCGCACACGCCTCACAGACGACACGCAGGAGAAGCTGCTCGAGCTACTGGAGGAGATGACCACGGGTGCGCAACTATCCCCTCTGTTATTCCCGATTGTTTTTTTTATGTGATGAGTTTTCAAGCGACATCTACAACACCCGGTGGCTTGCGGATGCTTTGACAACGTTTAAATAGTGGGCCCCGGCTACCTCACGCACCAGACGAAACGCGAAAGTTTAATAATTACACTTCACGCCGGTCTTCTGTGAGGTTATGGACTTACCCGGATGATCCCTACAGAAGTTGCGTGGCCCTACTTGCCCGAACTTTTAGGTAGACACCTAAACCGTGAAATTTATAATAAAACGTGAGGTTTTATGTAGTTTATTAATAGATTAATAGTAGTAACCATTTGGAAGTCTCTTAAAACATTAAGATAAAGTGATCGCGTATTGTAAAAATGGAACTGTTTTGTTCTTTATTCAATATTATATAATAATGAAATTCTCCCCAGGCACCGAAACGGAGACCGCGGAGTTTATGGCGGTCTGCATAGAGACAGTGCAAAAGTATCCGCTTCACGATTACCGCACTCCGGTGTTCATTTTCGAGCGTTTGTGCTCAATAATTTACCCCGAGGAAAATGACGTTGGCGAGTTCTTCTTGACGCTGGAAAAAGATCCCCAGCAAGAGGACTTTTTACAGGTATTCAATTATCTTTGTTTAAAATTAAGAAATGTTTTTACAATACTAAGTATGTATTTCATTTGAAAACTTAAATTGTCTGTTCTAAAGTTATAATATATGACAAATACTAAATGGTTTATAACTTCTAAAATATTTTATATCTGTGTTGCAATGGAATAACTCTACTACCTTTTTCAAATATTATTACTAATAAACTTTAATTACTATCGATAAATAATATTTGTGTATTGTTCTTAGGGCCGTATGTTGGGAAACCCTTACTCTTCATTGGAACCCGGCATGGGCCCTCTGATGAGGGACGTTAAGAACAAGATCTGCACGGATTGCGAATTAGTGGCGTTGCTGGAAGATGACAACGGAATGGAGCTGCTCGTTTGCAATAAAATTATGTCGCTCGATTTGCCGGTCAAGGAAGTATACAAAAAGGTACGTATGATCAATTAAATCAATCAAAAAAATTATGAAAATAGTAATACAAACTCTATCTTTAATCTTCCTTTATTTTTCGTTCGTCGTGTTATACAACAGATAGTCTTTCGGTTTTTTTATAGGTTTATGCATGCAATGCACTCGAGTGCATTGCATGCATTTAACATAACTTTATTTTAACTATAGAAATATAATATCTAGCTTAATTATTTGGTACACGGGAACAGAAGCAATATTAATTACTATATAAACGAGCTGTAAATGTAAACTCGTTTTCCCTATTAATATATTTAGTGAATGACGACCCAATTGGCTTAGCGAGATGGGTTCGAACCTACTGGAAAAATATTGTGTGTTGAACATAGTGTTTTTCCAGAGCCTGGGTATTTATGTTGAATGTATGTTTATCAGTTATCTAGTACCCTTAGTGCAAGCGGGACTTGCGAACATTGAATAAAAATGTGTTCTGAAATATATAACCTATTTATAAATAGGCTGTTACTTAATAATTTCTTGTATTACGCGATTACACATTACCAAATGAAACTATGTTTACGGATTTCTGTCCCGTGACCATGAACGCTGTAAAGGGTTCGAAACGTTGGGGAAAACTAAAAAGAAACGCGATAAATCCGTAAACATAGTTTCATTTAGTAGGCTGTTACTGTTAGTTAATATTAGCACGTTATCCAGGTGTGGTGCACGTCCGGGGAGGGCGTGGACGCGATGCGCGTGGTGTACCGCATGCGAGGGCTGCTCGGCGACGCCACCGAGGAGTTCGTGGAGACGCTCAGCCAGACCAACGCGGAGGCGGTGGACGACGAGCAGCTCTATCGCATGGCGAACGTTCTCGCCGATTGCGGTTGGTGGACTTTACCCTATTTCTGATTCTGTCATTGTGCGACCAACTGTCATATGTATGAAATTGTAAAATAAATATTTGGCGAATGACGGAAGGGGACGAGGCCGTCGTTGATTATATGTAAAATGTTTCATGTGGATAATAATGAAAATATCTCAGAAGTTGAAGTGGCAATGGATCAGCTATTATTGGCTTGTAGAACCTATAACCGATAGTGTTGAAAGGCAACTTCCGTGGTCATCGCAGTGTAGAACGACAAATTTAGATGGAGTGACAGCCTGTTCATTTGTGCGGAGGAAGTCAATTGATGCAGGTGGCATATATATGTCCTATGTTCAGCGTGAACTCTATCTAGCTCAAATATCGATGATCCTCCGTACGAGTAACTAGCAAAGACGCCGTCCGCTCGCAGGCGGGCTGGAGGTGATGCTGCAGCGGCTGGCGGCGATCCAGCGCGTGGGCCTGGCGCGCTCGCTGTGCTCGACGCTGCTGCGGCTGCTGGCGCTGTGCGCGCGCGTGCGCCGCTGCGTGCGCGTGCTCACGCGCAAGGACACGCGCGCGCTGCCCGTGCTGCTGCGCGCGCTGCAGCTCGCCGCCGAAGAGGAGCGCGACATGCCGCGCGCGCACCTCGTCTACCAGCTGCTCGAGGTGACGCCCTGTCTTATATACTACACTACTAGCTTTTCGCCCGCGGCTTCGCTCGCGTTGTGAAGCCCTTGAATAGATATCTTTCTTTAAAAAATAGCCTATGTCCTTCCTGGGGCTCTAGACTATCTGTGTACCGAATTTCATTTAAATCGGTTCAGTATTTTTGGCGTGAAAGCGAGACAGACAGAGTTACTTTCGCTTTTACAATATTAGTATGGATTATATACTCTCGTTACCTATTTATGTGATGACGTCGCTAAACAAGGTATTTTTAACTACTTAACATTTAGATGAGAGTATTCACTCATACACAATCACTCATTTCGTACTTTGCCTCTAAACAAGGCAATGTTAACTACTCAAAATTTAAATGAGTGTTCATTAATTCACTGCCATCCATTTCATACTTCTTCAATCTGTCACTCTTCCTCGTTCATTTTCAAACTGTCATTCATTGATTCATTCACTTCTCAAACATGTTGTTTCAGAGAAAATTAATGACATGTAAAGTTTATAAAATTGAACCCACTATTTAAGATGTGCTTGTTGTGTTTTTATTTCTCGAAAAATGTTACTAATTGGCTTTAAAATATTTTTTTTAAATATTGCAGATAATGGAGCGAATCTTATCGGTGGCGGCTAGCGAGAGTCTGGAATCCTTCTTGCAGTTCTCGCTCACCTTTGGAGGACCTGAATATGTTCAAGCTCTTCTGAACTGTACTGAGTGTCCAGGTAAGTTATTATTAACCCTATAAAATTTAATTTTTTGTTTGTGCGCTCAAGTATTATAGTTTCATAAAGTACTAATTGTTTTCCAAGTTGATCAATACCACTCTGAAATAAATTAAATGATTAAAAAATGCTCATCTCAGTTTGAAACGTTCGAATTAGAAATGAAACAATAGCCGTAAAATCTTTAAACGTAAAAAAATCGTTCTCGTTTACTTCATTTGCCAGTGAACGATTGCTCGTTGTCGGCAACCGTATAGTAGGATGGTTACCAATAATATGGACTGACGATTTTCGCAAGTCTGCAATGGGTCTTTATAATTATGGAGAAGTTTCACGGTCGTGCTTAAGCCTTTATATATTTAACAGCGTGTTCAAGAAAATGTGAATGTGTCATGTAACAATACAGAATCTTATTTTTAGGTATACGAAACAACTCGGTGGCGCTCGGCCACCTGACCAGGGTCTTGGCGGCGCTGGTCTACGGGAACGATCTCAAAATGGCGATGCTTGTGGACCACTTCAAGCCCGTACTGGACTTCGACAAACTGGACTCCGAACAGTGGACCGAGGAGGAGTTCCGAATGGAGCTGTTCTGCGTCCTCTGCGCCAACATCGAGAGGAATTCAATTGGCGGCACACTCAAGGACTACCTCATCTCGTTGGGCGTGGTCCGCGACGCGTTGGAATACATCGTGGTAAGTTAACGCATGAGTGATAGATTTCATAAAACCGCATTTATATAAGATCGACGGTAAAGACAGTTTAACATTTTTAATGCACCGAAGAAATAAACGTGTGTATTAAAAAAAAAACGGTTATTGTGGTATACAGGCAAAACACTCAAAATATTTTCTTTTTCAGAAACACGCCCCGTGCGTCAAACCAACTCTCGTGTGCACCGACTCGGACGAATTGAAGGAGTTCATTAGTCGGCCAGCGCTGAAGTATATACTGCGCTTCCTCACCGGACTTGCAACCGACCACGAGCCTACTCAGGTATATTAATATCGACTTTAACACTATTTATTTCAACACTATTACTTTCATGTGTGTACATAGCGTATTCATGTTCCTTTTCCAGTTATGTTAAATAATTGTATTTATTTATGTATGTTGCTGCAAAACTATTCTTTTCGTATCAAACTGTATATAGCTGTATATAATTAATTCGCTATAACTTAAAACAGTTGGTATAATGCCAAATAAAACATGTTTTTGTCGACAGATGCTGGTGTGCGAGAAGGTGATACCGATCGTGCACCGTCTCGAGCAAGTTTCTTCGGGCGAGCACGTGGGCTCCCTAGCGGAGAACCTTCTGGAAGCGCTGCGTTCGCAGCCTCAGTGCGCGGCCAAGGTGCAGCAAGTGCGCGACTTCACGCGGCAGGTCGGGTAACATTGTCTATAGCAACATTAATGTAGTAGCAATGTCTCAAATACTGATGTTAAGTGATAACCGCCGCCTATTGACGTTTGTAACACCCGTAGGGTTGCAGATGCGTTGCCATCTTATAATAAACTGGCTACCTCACTCACTAGATGAAACGCAGAATTATAATACTTCCACTTCTGTGAGGACGTGGTACTTACCCGGACCTGCCCATTCGTGCAAAAGCGAAGACTGGTGCGTGGCCCTACCACAATACAAAACGACAGAGCGTGAATATCGAAGATTTTATTAAAATTTACCCGGTCGAGGATAATGTTTACGACAATCATCTACCAACGCTTGAGTACCAAACTCTTTAGCCTCATCTAAAAATGCGTTTTGGGTTGAGCAGGAGAAGAAGCGCCTGGCGATGGCGGTGCGCGAGCGGCAGCTGGGCGCCCTGGGCATGCGCAGCAACGAGCGGGGCCAGGTGACGGCGCAGTGCTCGCTCACGCAGCAGCTGGCCGACCTGGCCGAGGAGGCGGGCGCCGTGTGCTGCATATGCCGCGAGGGATACAAGTACCAGCCCACCAAGGTAAGCGCGGTGCATGGGAAACTAAATCCATCTCTTTCTCTCTTATTTGCAAATTGTGTCTATCTCTTTCCACCATCAGGCTAAACTGCTCTCGCTATCGCGCTCTTCCAGGCAAAGTGTGAGGTTGCGCGCAACGTTGTTATCCGCTTTTGTGTGTTTAATATATGTATGTTATTTTGTATTTATGTTACTTTGTATTTCAGTCCTACATAAAGAGAAGTTGTTATGCAAATCATTGAATGAGGTTTAAGCCGAGTACGCAAACGGTTCGACACCGAATTCATTTCAGTTCTTGTATCTTTGCATGTGTCTGTGTTACATTGTGGTTACTTTATCATACGATTACGATACGGTTTATTTACTTTAGTATTACACATTATTATATGATATTGAGCGTTTAATTTTAAAAATTAAACGCTATAGGGTTTCGAGAAGCTCAAAGAGTCAGCTTCCAGATTATGCAAAGGTTATTTGCGAAAGATTTAAATATATGGATGAAAAAAAACAAAATTTTCTGTATCAAATGTATAAGGAAACTAAAATGAAAACAGCGACCTATTATTAGCAATTAAAAAAAATTAACCACCCTTGTGTGCGTGCGAATGAACTGTCATTATATATGACACTATATGGCACATACCCGGCTAATAACCGAACCGGCATACGGCTAATACCCGAACGTGGAACGCTAACGCTAGCCCAACGTGTACAGGTGCTGGGCGTGTACACGTTCACGAAGCGCTGCCCCGTGGAGGAGTTCGAGGTGAGGGCGCGCAAGACGCTCGGCTACACCACCGTGTCGCACTACAACGTGGTGCACGTCGAGTGCCACATGGCGGCGGTGAGGCTCGCCCGCGCCAGGTACACGCCCGTGTCCTCTTTTGCCGATCATAAGAACCGCTCTCCGACTTGTTACTATCTTCTATACACTTAAATTTATGAACAGCTTATTGTGGTAGGTCTTAACTGTGGTGGGGCCACGCAACAGTCTTCAGTTGTTGCACGAATGTGCAGGTCCGTCTGAGGAAGTATCACAAACCTTACAAAAGAGCGGCATGAAGTGGAAGCGTTATACTTCAAGGTGTCGTCTAGCCCACTTTATTAACGCTTTTTATTAACGGTTGGCAACGCATTTCATTTCTACAGGTGTTGCACATATCCGTGGGCGGCCGTTATCACTTAACATCAGGTGAACCGCCAGCTCGCTTGTCACCTAACAGAAAAAAAATGTATAACGAGCGAGATATTTGAAGTCGGTTTTGTGTGTGTTTCACTTGATTAATTTGCTTACCGTCCACCCTGGGCACCCTGTAAGGTTTGCAAAGCGTGATAGTATAAATAATGGTACAATTCAACAGGGACGAGTGGGAGAGTGCGGCGCTGCAAAACGCCTCGACTAGATGCAACGGCCTGCTGCCGCTGTGGGGGCCGCATGTGCCGGAGTCGGCGTTCGCCAGCTGCCTGGCCAGGCACACCACGTATTTACAGGTACGAATTAATTGTAAAACATATTTGATATGACTTTAGTTTCGAAATTTATATGAGTTTCGATGTTTGACATCTGCCCGGCGTCTTGGTGCAGGCTCGCATTTTATTTATGATCCTTTTTAAAATCGATTTAGTTTTCGATTTTACAAGAACGGCATCTCGTTTAGAAAAAAATTAATCAAACAGAAAACTTAAGGTAAGATCTACCTTAAAGTTTTCTGTCATCCATTATTCTTTATATTCTCGATTTTGAAAATTTTTCTTTCACTCTGAGAAACCAATCCAAAATTTTATCTGTTTAGTCTTTTGCCCGTGTATTTCTCGATGTCCTTAAAACGCATCTCTGATATTTTTTCATTTCTGGGGAGAGCGTGTAGTGTTTGTCACATTTAATCTTGATTTTACTTAAAAACTGAGTTCACACTAAAGCTTAATGTGCTAATGATTGATGGAGCAGTTACTATAATACACTTAATTTAAACGAGAACGCACCTTTGGACAGGAGTGCACCGGGCACCGTGACATCGGGCACACGTGCACCATCCACGACCTGAAGCTGCTGCTGCTGCGGTTCGCCAGGGGGCGCACCTTCCACGACGACACCGGCGGCGGGGGGCCCCTCTCCAACATGCAGCTGGTGCCAGCCCTGGTGCACATGGCGCTCTACGTCATCAACACGTCAGTGCCGCCATAGGCGACTTGCGATGCATTAAATTATCGGGCTCCTAAAGGGCGTTTAACTGGGCCACGCAGCAGCCTCGGCTGCTGCACGAATGGGCAGGCTCGTCCGGGTAAGTAACACGACCTCACTGAAGACCGGCGTGAAGTGGAAGCGTAATACTTTCGCGTTTCGTCTGGTGAGTGAGGTGGCCGGAGCCCAATTTTCAGAAGGATGTCGACGCATCTGGAATCCTCGGGTGTAGCAGATGTCAATGGGCGGCGGTATTCACTTAACATCAGGTGGACCACCTGCTCGCTTGACAACTTTTCACTAAAAAAAATTGTGTTGTTTTGTAGAAAACAAGCAATACTGGAACGCTTCATAGATGTTCGTAGTCCCCATAGCCGGGCGGCTCGCTTTTAATTCAGTGTACTCAAGCAACCCTAGCTCGAATCCCGGTGTCGGCACTATGAAAATAATAACGAAAAAAAATATTTCGATATGTGAAGTCCGTCAATCCGCATTGGGGCCGCGTGGTGGACTGTGCCCTGATACCCTCTGTACAGAGGAGCAGTTTTACCCAGCAGTGGAACATGTCTAGGCAGATAATTTACTTTTCTACAAAGCAAATAATGTTTCTCACGTCGAATATGTACTCATATGTCATATGTAATTAGCGAAAACATACTTTATTATTTACTACAAAATTATAATTACCTTACAAGAGTTAATCAACTATTTTGTTACCGAAATGGTAAATTAGATTCTTATTCACTGTTTGTGTCAATTTCTCGTATAGCACACAGTATTTTAAGTACCGATTAAAATTAAAGATGTCAATGTACATTATGTTGTACTGTTTTTCCTAAATTTTTTCTACTTTTGCAAATTATGAAAGTTTATGTTAAGGAACCACTTGACAACTGTCTGAATGTGCATTATCGGTTGTCAGTGCCGAATGATATATACTAAAAATAATATTGCGTCGTAAAAAATAGTATTGCACATCGGCATTGGATCTTTCCTAAATGCACTAATATGATTATATTTCGTATATCATTACAGGACCCGTGTGGCGGCTCGCGAGGTGACAGCCCTGGAGGCGGCACTGGCCTGGCCCCCAGCGCGCTTGCTCGAATCAGCGCACGACGCCGACGGTCCCCTATACTTCGCCACGCTCACATTGCTCCTCTACCCGCACGCCAAGTACGTGCTCCCGGTGTTATGAATGGAGTAGTTTTTTTTCGTCTCCATTTTTCGTTCAATTAACCCTCGCGCCAGAGTGTGTGTTCAATTTCCTCTACTGGAAAAGTATTGTGTGATGTGACATTTCTTGTGTCTGCGTATTTATATATGTATAATTTGTGTTTATTTACAAAAGGAAAGTATGTTTAAGTACGTTTATCAGTTTTCTAGTGCCCATAGTACAAGCGTTGCCGAGTTTTGCGACTAGAGAATGTTGTGTAAAAGTGTGACCGCAAATATTTAGAAATTAGCGCTATAAAAATTAAAAATTTCTAATAGCAATGGCGACATTCGTTCGAACGATCCTTGTAAAACGATATTCCAAATTGTTTGTATGCTGAAAAATATATGAAAATCGATGCGCCTCGCATTGCTTGGAATGCGAAAAAAAGTAGATAAAAGACATTCAGATTTTCGTCGTTGTGGCAGTTAGCCGTTTCAAAATTTTCATTTTCTTAAAGCATCTGGAACACGCGGGTTCGATTCCCACGGCGGCGAAGGACTTTTCGTACTTCTCAACACCGTTAAATATCAATCCCCGGCCACAGGTGGCAGTCGCTGCGCACGGCGACGCTGAGCCGGCTGCTGGTGGTGGCGCAGGCGCGGGCCGCCTCCCCCGGCGGGCCCGCGCTGCGCTCGCTGCCCGCCGACCACCGCGCCCCCAAGCAATGGGCCGACTACAAGCCGTACGCGATCTTCGTCGCCGTCATCGACCTGCTCTACACGGTCATGTTCAAGGTGCGCCCTCGCGGCCCTTCTTTTTTTTTGTTCTATAATAAGTACCAATACTTATAAACGGAGAGCCGGTTAGATTACGAAAACTACTGAACCGACCGGAATAATACTTATACCATAAGAGTTGAAGAGAGAAGGTTTTAGTATATTATATGTTGGTTATCCAGTATCTACCCTACCCTTTTTACCTGAAATAGATGGTTTGACCGAGCAAAGTGGGCGGTGGACAGCTTGTAAGTAAATAAAGGCGATGTCAAGATTCTATCCGCTCCAAGTTAATTGTAGCAGTGAAGTATTGATAAATAAAAATGCACCCGTAACAGAGTCCTCCAAATCAAATATATATATTTATATATATATATATATATATATTAATTATTTTATATACATGTATGAAATAATAATAATAATAATAAAATATATATATATATATATAAATATGAACTCACTGCTGCATCGCTACCAGCCCGGTTGATGTACGCGGCGGTGACAGCCCAAAAAGAAATTTAAAAAAAAAACATGTTAACCAAAAAAAAGAGTACGGACCACGAGTCTGTAGTTACTTTGTTAAAATAAAAAAAAAAAAAAAACCGTCCTGATTGCATGCGACAGAACGTGGCGGCGGCCAGCGCGGAGCAGTGGCCGGTGAAGCTCGCCGAGTACATACGGCACAACGACGAGGCGAACGCGAAGGCGGCCGAGCGGATCGTGGCGACGCTCACCGAGGAGCTGCTGCCGTGCGGCTCGTTCGCTGAGTTCTGCGACGCGGCCGGCCTGCTGGCGGACGTGCCGCAGCCGGACGCGTTCCTGCGCGCGCTGCTCGACGGCCAGCCGTGAGGAAGGGCCCCCGTCGCCCAATGCCTCGGCTACGACGGCTGCGCGGCGTGTTGATGCGCGAACCCTCGCCGCTTTCGCGTGGACTGTTCGCTTGAGACCAACCTCCCCCCCCCCCCACGCCTCTCCCCCTAGTGTCGTTCGCACGAAACGAATATATTCGCGTAATCGTCTATAGCAAACTCCCCACCCTCACCCCACCACTGTTCCGCTTGCAACCGCACCCCCTAGTGTCGTGATAATCGATAGTTCGTACGAAATATATTCGCGTAATCGTCTATAGTAAATTTGATGTCTGAATCGTATTTAATCGCTTTTAGTGTTTTTGTCATTTGAAAATAAATATTTTCTGCTTCGATTTTGTCTGTTTCATTCTGTATTAGATTATTTCCCAATATGACCTTATATGTCTTAAGACGCACGGAAGTAATCTCATTGGTATGGCAAATTGTTTGATTATATAAAACTGACCCTAAATATTTAAACAGAACTAAACGAACATGTACATAAAATATATAAAAAAGGGTGAGATGAAACACTGAAACCATTCGGCCTCCCTCCACACTGTTCCCTCTGCTAGATAACGGAGGAGGCTATGGCAACCGACCTATTTCGGTAAGTACTCGTACCCGACGAACTAGAGCCGTGGTAGCTCCGGTGTCCGGACGCTCGCCTTTAATTCAATATACTCGAGAAACCTGAGTTCGATCCCCGGTGCCGGCACCAATGAAGTTTTTAACTTTAAGTGCTGACTTATCAGGAAACATCGTGAGGAAACCTGCATATTTTCGATATAATACCAACCAAAAAAAAAAAATATATATATATATTTCGAAAATATGTGAAGTCCGCCAATCCGCAGTGGGGCCGCGTGGTGGACTATGCCCTGAGACCCTCTGTATAGAGGAGGCCTTTGCCCAGCAGTGGGACATGTATAGGCTGTTACTTTACTTACTTTTTTTTTACCTGACGAAGCTAATTATCAAAAAAGGCTTCAGCAACGTGAGGAACTAAACAATCCTCAAATGGCCTGATGCAGTAGGCAAGTGGAAATCACTGTAACCAATTAGCCACGACCGGTCTGTTACGATGATACGAAGAAAAAGGAATAAACAACTCAGATCCGTTATAAGAAAAATTATAACTGGAGAAAACGCGATAGATCCTGCATCTAATAAATAATTCAAGGCCGCATTAAAATATTGTCTCGATCTATCGTAAAGACGAGCTCAAGTGAACACGAAATTCACAGTCACTCGATGTGTGAACGTCAAGAAATCACAGATTTTACAATGACGTGGCTTTACCGTGGTTGGGCCACGTAGTGGTTTTCGTGGCACGAATGGGCAGTCTCGTCCGGTGATGTATCACGGCCTCACAGAAGTTGAGAATGAGAAGATCGCTCCTAAGCTGTATCTAAAAAAAAATATGTACTGTATAACAACGTATTTGTTTGAGGAAAAAAAATGACAAAAAAGAGGATACCTACGGAGTTTCTTTCGCCTGTTTCTTCTCCGTTTGAGGAACCTCATTACTAAACGGTGGTAGATTAAAAAAAATGACTATCGATAAATGAAATGTATGTTTCTTATTTCGATGAATAAATGATTTTGATTTTTGATTTTGAAGACCAGCGAGAAGTGGAAGTATCGTACTTTAGCGATTCGTCTGGATAATAAGGTTGGTAACAATAAGGTTGGTCTTGTTGATGTCCATGGGCTGCGGAAATCACTTTCCATCGGTTGACCTGCTCGTTCGCCAACTATCATTGATATGCAGAGGTACACCAAATCCGGTAGAGATTTCGCTACTTCTTCCAACTAGAAGAACTTAACTTTAAGAATATTTTGCTAGTTAAGCTTAAATTAACGTTTGTAAGCGCGGCTACATCTTTTGTCAAAAAAAAAAAACAATTCAACATTTTCATTCAGGCTCTATCACATCGCGAACCTATCAAATGCGTTGAGATCAACTCTGTTATTTGGGTCGCGGCATTCTAGCCCCGCAACCACACATATTGTCGTACAGGCGTCGACCTTGACAAGTCGAAGGTAAATTTTTAATAGGGCTCATTGCGCAGGCGTCGGTGATGTCGCCGGTGATAGAGCGAGGCAGTCACGAGAGTTGCGAAATCCCCTACGAAGATTGTGTCGTGACATGAGATGCACTCGATAATGGTTAAATAACGCGCCGTTTAACGTTATTGTTTTGCCACTCGTTTCATTTAAAGCCGAAAGCGGGAATATCCAATTTTACATTTTGTAATAATAATAATTATCCATAATATTTATTTTATATAATCAATATATATCTATATTTTTATTTTTATTTATAAACCCAACCAGACGAGAAAACAAATGAATATCCCCCCATAATTATTATTATTTGTTTAAACGAGAGAGATTTCTGTGTAGATTCTCCTAGATTATGTGACTTTATTCTCTTGTTATACAACGCTTTATAAACACACGTTAAAACATTTATGTACTCAGGTTGCGGCTTTAGAAAGGGAAAAGGGTTAAGATAATTATTTAAACGTAACTTTTATTAATTGAAATAAATGAACATCAAACACTGCATCAAAATTATGCCTAGTGTGCGAAGTTTCATTTTACTCAAACGGACCTCGTTGCTGTACTCTGATTGCACTGGCAGGCAATTATTGATATATTAATCTTGTTCACTTTTCCAATTTCAAAATACTTACATACGCCTGTCAGCTGCTAACCTCGTCATTAAAACTTATCGGGCTCCTAAAAATAGCAAAAATAGATGATGTATTTCAGATAACAAGCAATACTCGAAAACATCGTGAGGCATATCTACTTCATATTTTCGAAATAACAAAAAAAATCGAATATATGTACAGTCCGCCAATCCGCAGTGACCACGGGCTATTTTCCCAACTGTAGGTCATATACATATAGGTGGTTACTTTACTTTTATAAATGTTTTATGCAAATCATTGATTTCTGCAAAGAAATCTTTGCCGTTACTCTCCAATATTCGTCAAGAGTCTTACATACCAAATTATACTTTGCACGCATGTTCTAAGGTGTCAATATCGCTACCTGATCCTCTTTAAATTTCCCACATCCTTTATTGTCCTAACGGACAATATTGAAATAACTATACTCCCATCCACGTTTCGCCCAGCTTATTTAAAATGTAACAGGTATTAAGATGTGTTCGTATACACTGATCGATGAAAGTTAATAATAATCACCAAATAACTTTCTTTTTTTCGCACTCAATGCATGTTAAAAACCCGAAAACAGGAACGCTGTAAAGTGTTCGTAGATGTGTTTTAAAATGAGAATAAAAAGTAAAGTAAAGGATAGCCATTGACATGTATAGACATGTCCCAAAGTATCAAAGTAGGTATCAGCCAATACATGTCCCACTGCTGGGCAAAGGCCTCCTCCTTTGTACAGAGGGTATTAGGGCATAGTCGACCACGCGGCCCCATTGCGGATTGGTGGACTTCACATATCTTTGAAACATTTTTTTGTTATTATTTCATAAAATATGCAGGTTTCCTCACGATGTTTTCCTTCACCGCTGAGCACGTGATAATTCGACACATAAAATTAACAATTTTATTGGTGCCGGCATCGGAGATCGAACTCAGGTTGCTCGAGTATATTGAATTAAAGGCGAGCGCCCGGACATTGAGCTATCAGAGCTCTATACATGTCCCACTACAGGGCAAAGGCCTCCTCTATACTGAAGGTGTAAGGGCGTAGTACACTACGCAGACCCTCTGCGGACTTAACATATGTTCGAAATATTTTTTCGTTATTATTTCGAAAATACGCAGGTTCCTCACGATGATTTCCTTCAGCGCGGAGCACGTGATAATTCAGCACTTGCCGTTCACTTAAAATTAACCATTTCATTGGTGGCGGCACCGGGGATCGAGCTCAGGTTGCTCGATTATATTGAATTAAAGGCGAGCGCCCGGACGCTCAGCTGTCACGGCTCTGTGATAATAAACCGCAATAAAATTCGTAGGTAAATTAGTTTCAGATAAATGTGACAAATATAGTGAATAACGTTTATAATTTTCTAAGCACTTTTATAGAAATTTATTCTTACGCGAAACGTAGTGCTTTTTATTCAGGTCGTTGTGCCGATATAAATAGAAGGATACGATGAGCTTTTTATAGGGTACAACCATCAGCTTGTATAAAAACTAGCAGATGTTACTAAAACAGCCTAAGGCTTCTTTTTTTACACAGGACGACGCTCCGAGGCCCTCCGAAGGCAATATTAGACCAGTAGTCATTGTAGGCGTAAATATTTATAGACGTAAGAGTAATTTATACAATTGACAGCTTAACTTACACATTTCTTTAGTATATATATATACATACTCATTGCAGAAACTTATGATCGTTATTGTTATAATTAATTTTTTTCATTATGTCAATATTTTTTGTATTATGATATAAAATTTAGTGTTGGCAGTTACAACAGTTTATGACTTTACGAAATACTGTAAATAGTGTGTAAGAAATAGTATATATTATATACACATGTTTATGTAAATAGAGGTTTAATGTCTTTTTAATGAGATTTGCGTTTTATCACTCTAGGACGGGATATTAATTTGCTAAATAGGGTAATATCTATTTGACCGTTTTTAAAGTACGTCATTAAAATGATTTTCTTGATTGCTTTAATACAGTTAACTCTGTGTTTGATTTTTCTTTATCATAAGGCCCAGTTTAATGTCGGTTTAATGACTTAATAATTTGTGCGTACTTCTTCTCAGTCAATTTATTTACTTTCAGGGTCTAAAATTATATGCTAATAATTTATCTTTATTATTTAACGTATACATACATAAATTTTTGTATATTCAAACTTCCTTGTTGTTGGGAGATTTTATTTTATTATAAAAATAAAAATTATTTCAGTACCTGCTTAAATGTACACAATGTTAAATAAAACTATATATTTTACATATTTTGTACTCGCTTAATCGAAATTAAACGCATTAAAAGTTCCATAAAGAGTTTAAATAAATAAATTTATTTAAAAATTATACAAAATAAAAATTCTATTGCTGTGTACAAATTTCAAAAACTGTCACCCTTCGTAAGGTAATTTTTCATTTTTAGTACTAATATTATATATATATATATTAATGTTATATTCTCTGATCTTGTAGTGTGCTCCCATTGTGCTACGAGCGACATGACATTTTCTCTAAAATTTTTTAATGACATCAGTAACGGTAAAAAATGAACATTTATGTACCTATTAAATGTGTAATAATAATCATTTCTTTTTTTAAGGAAAAATTGTTCAAAAAGGCATGCGGTTCGCCTGATGTTAGGTGATTATCGCAACCCATGGGCAAGCTCTACCGTGAAGTCGCAATAGCGTTGCTAACTTTGGAGAGAGTGGACTCCAACTCCGTCCAGCCACCTCAAGCCCCGTGGATCTGTTAAGGCCTCCTCAAGGCCAACAGTGAAAGATCATTAAAAAAAAACTAAACGTACCAAACTTATGGTTTAACCTAAATTAAAAACCCATCTTCCTTAGAATTTTTCGGGAACAGAACAGCAGAATTTGCTACATTGTTTTTCACAGTAATGCTACAGACAACTGCTACGGACATAATTATAATTATTAAAATGCCAAGTTAAGCTCGTGTTAATTACGATTAGAAACATCATCGCATGTGTCACACGTTACATTGAAAGCAATAAAGGACAAGGCCAAAACCATACTCGTCCATATTCGACCCACTTTTGGAAGGCACATTTGTATTAAACGATAGTTGGCAATTAAAAACTCATTTCAGTTAGTGTTCAACCGAATAAACGTCCCAGTTTTATTTCGTCTGTTTCGTGTATGGCGATGAATGTGGCATAACAGTAATGAATTTCCAAGCCTTGCATTCAAATTGTTGTCGTTTGATTTTTAGTGACAGACGCAACATCCCAGAGTTTTCACTCATTGTCATTATGTAAAATATACATCTGGTAATTTATGATATATACATAAACGGAACTTAACTGCGAAAGTACTATTGCGTTAGCAGACTCGTGATATTGTGGTCTGATGAGGAAACGGAGGCTTTCCCTCTAGTATTATATGTACAAAAGGAAAAATAATGTTTTAAAGAAAAATAAAATGCAACTTTATTGTGAATTATTTATTATGTAATAGATATCGTGCGAGTTGTGTACGATATAAATAATCATTAAATAGCAATACCGTATTTCACTCTGACTCGCAAGATTAACGTGTACATACATTTCGTATAAAGATAACATTTTTAATTTAATTAAAATTATTCACACTCTATAAATAGACTTACGATTTAAATCCTATCTTATGATTTCTAAATATTTTAATAATATTATTATATTACATGCGACCACTGACTCTTATTACAGCGATTTCAATTTTACATAGACTTTTGTCGTGACGCAGATTGCCTCATTTCGTACTTTAGGTCGATTCAACATGCTAAAAATATTTGTAAAAAATGTATGTTTATTAGTACACGCCCGTCGATAAATTACTCATTTGTTTTCTTTACTAAAAATGTTTTATCTTTCAAAGTAGGCGTTTCTATCTACGAGCATGTACGATTGAATCATTAACCTCTCGTATTACCTGTAATGCGAATAAAGTATGTAAGAAGCAACGCATTTCCGACAATCGACCAAGACTTGCTTTTTGACTGTATGTTTATTTTAAGCGCAAGCGAACACGTGTTCAAATTATTTCTATTTGAAAATTTGTTCGTGATCTTGCGCGCGACTGAAGAATTCTGCTGAAGTAATTCGATTTTCCTTGGCCTGTGTTTTGTTTATCAATTATTTTATGTCAACAAGCTATAAACTGTATACCAATGGTATTATTTTAGTCTTCTAAAAACAAATCCGCGGCGGCCGAGTATCGAAGCTTTAGTAATACGAAAGGTGTAATGACGGCTAAGGCACGATGGAGTCCGTCGATTCGAGCTTAGAAGTCGTAGGAGCCGCTCTCGCCGACCTTGCCGATGCGGAAAATGAACCTATATACCAGGCCAGCGAGCACGCCACCGACTATCGGCCCCACCCAGTACACCTGCAAATGAAACACAAATTTATAAGGGCGCTACATTAATTATTATTAGAGAGAGTGAGGGAGAGAGAGAGAGCGAGCTTTATACAAAACTATTATCGCTAGTGACTTTCAGCCAAATCAAATACATTACCGCTTCTTATTGGAGCCTAAAATAATCGGTGAAAATAAGACAGTGATCAATTATTGAAAATAAATAGGTGTAAATTTAATATCTTACAGCCAACTATATCGTGTAACAAAAATAGTTAATAGTTAAAGAAAACAGCTTAGTCCCAACGAGTAAAAGCACTTTATTCCGAATTTTTAACAGCATCCGAACGTGGCAATGGTGCTAAGCACTAACTAACAGGTAAAGGTGTTACAGTGCACGCATGTACAAGATTGAATAGGAAGGAATTAAAGTCACTTTCATTGTTCTGCATTACACAATGTAATGGTGGACCCGAGTTCTCTATTGAAACCAACAGTCCACGCTTTCTGCAGCTCCATGCATGGGAAAGCTACCTGCACAATAGGCTCGTCATCAAGTGTTATTTACCATTACGGAAACTCCGTAACTGTACCGAGATTGCGCCTGATAAGACGCATACCTACATCATTAAAATTCAATCAACTAAGCGATGTATAAAATTCTAGATTTTGATGATTTACATCATCTTACTCATATAGAACTAAATACTCTTAACAACTAACTGTTTTAGGTTGTTTGTTAGGATTTAATCATGTTTTATTTTGTCTGTCCCTTGGCCATGAACAATGTAAAGGGTTCGAAATGTGAATTTAAAATCAAAATAAAATTTTCGCGTCCAAACAAGAAATAAACATAGAATTAATAAAGAAATGTAGAATAAGAAAAATAAAACAATGTAGATAAAAGGCGGTAATTGTCGGTGTGGCAATCAGCCGTTTAGGTTGGTCATTTGTGGCTAAAGTGTAAGGGCGCGAATCCCGAAGACGTGGGTACGATTACCTCAATGGCGTAAAACTTTTCGTAGTTTATTCTACAAATTTTAAAGAAATCAAAAATATTTAGAGCATGACAGCCCTCTGGGGAATATGCTTTATCTTCGATCTAAGCTTATTCTTTAGTTTATTAAATATTTAAATATGAAGTAATTATTCGCGCGAACATCTGGTTACTTTAGTTTTGTGGTAATCGTATGATAAACCATACAAATTATTTTCATTGGCCCTGTCGACTCTGGGCGATGATGTTTCCTGTCAATCCAATAAGAGTCGATACCGTCCGTTCTGATGTTCTAATAATCTAATATTCTGATGTTCTAATTCTGAACCTTAACCATAGGTCAATCCACCATTTAATTAATATTGAGGTTAATCAATTCATCTTATCATTGCTGTTGTACTATTGAGGTAACCAGTAAGAAACACACGAGCACTAAGAAATATTTGGATTGCATCCTTCTTAGCATGGACCTAATATTTGCTTAAGTTTTGCTGGGTGTTAAAGGATGTTAGGTACAGAGACCTTATACCTACAGGTGTTTACAGCGCAAATAACTCATAGAACCGACAAATATTGGAATAAAGTTAACGTGTATTTAGCTAATATTATAATGATTTTGTAGAAGTATTTAGCTAATACTACTATGATTTTGTAGAAGAAACCTTGTCCCAATTAAAACTAAAGTACTCTATCAATTAATTAAACCGTGTCACATAAAATTAAGATCAGGATTTAAAAATATATCAAACCTCGAAATAACTAATTCACTATAATTATTGAAACTGAACATACATCCTAAACTTCCAAAATATTATATATATATAAACTTTCAAAATATTTCTGTGCCAAAAGAAATGTTGCTAAACGTTATAAGTACACTGAATTTGCACAAACATTAATCTTAAAATATATACCAAAAATAAAATTTCACTGTCTGTCTTTTTATTTAAAATAAAAGCCAAAATTTAAGAGAAAACTGCTTATTGTCTCAATTATAATTGTCTGTCTGAAATTTTGCCTCGATTGGGTTCTGAAACAATTAAACAGGCTAAAAACAAAAATACGGGTGCGTTAATTATCTTTAATTAAGATATGATGAGATAATTTTATACGATGATACACTTCTTTTATACGCTTCTTCTACAAAATCATAGTAGTATTAGCTAAATACTTCTACAAAATCATTATAGTATTAGCTAAATACACGTTAACTTTATTCCAATATTTTTCGGTTCTATGAGTTATTTGCGCTGTAAACACCTGTAGGTATAAGGTCTCTGTACCTAACATCCTTTAACACCCAGCAAAACTTAAGCAAATATTAGGTCCATGCTAATAAGGATGCAATCCAAATATTTCTTAGTGCTCGTGTGTTTCTTACTGGTTACCTCAATAGTACAACAGCAATGATAAGATGAATTGATTAACCGCAATATTAATTAAATGGTGGACTGACCTATGGTTAAGGTTCAGAATTAGAACATCAGAATATTAGATTATTAGAACATCAGAACGGACGGTATCGACTCTTATTGGATTGACAGGAAACATCGTGGCCCAGAGTCGACAGGGCCAATGAAAATAATTTGTATGGTTTATCATACGATTACCACAAAACTAAAGTAACCAGATGTTCGAGCGAATAATTACTTCATATTTAAATATTTAATAAACTAAAGAATAAGCTTAGCTCGAAGATAAAGCATATTCCCCAGAGGGCTGTCATGCTCTAAATATTTTTGATTTCTTTAAAATTTGTAGAATAAACTACGAAAAGTTTTACGCCATTGAGGTAATCGTACCCACGTCTTCGGGATTCGCGCCCTTACACTTTAGCCACAAATGACCAACCTAAACGGCTGATTGCCACACCGACAATTACCGCCTTTTATCTACATTGTTTTCTTTTTCTTATTCTACATTTCTTTATTAATTCTATGTTTATTTCTTGTTTGGACGCGAAAATTTTATTTTGATTTTAAATTCACATTTCGAACCCTTTACATTGTTCATGGCCAAGGGACAGACAAAATAAATATATAAATAGCGAATTCACAAAACCTAATTACATTTCAATTGACTTTTCAGCTTAATCTATTACTAAACGGATTAGATGCTTCAAGTGGGATGTGACGTAAAGACGTATGCAACGAGAACAAAACCAAGATTTAGATTGTGGGATTATGTAACGCGTTGGATGCACACAAGAAGTTGAACATTAAGCTCTCTCGTAACGTCCTAACACACCTGTGATTTAGAGTTGGGCGATCCAAGTGATGGGAAGTGAAAGCGGCTAGTAGAGCATCTATCATTATCGTTTGGACACGGACAACACTACCGCTAGTCGGTGTAATGGTAAATTTTATTGACCGCGGCTCCAATCAGTCGCTTGCAGTTGAAAATTTACAGATAAAATTTGAAACGGATTGATTCCTTTAAAATTGATTTTGCTTTCGCAACAATTGGCTCGATTACTATTGAAATAGCATGATTTGCTTACTATTGAAATCTTCAATAATATTTGCTTTTAAATTTGAAGTTGTAAAAACAACAGATGTTTAATTGATATTATTGACGTCTTTCCGACGAACTTCAAAAGTTTAACAGCGGATATATGAGTAATAGATAGTTGTAATTACGAGATTTTTTTAACTTCTCATAATATATTTATATGAGTAAAATGTATACTATATATATATATACTATAATATTTAAAAATAAGTAATGGAACAGGCAAATATTGGAATAAAGTTTTATGTTTTTGTCGAATACATTATTTGATTTTGTAGAAGCCTTGTCCCAATTTAAACTAAAAATATCAATTAATTAAATCATGTCACATAAAATTGGATTGAAAAATATATCAATCCTTGAAACAACTAATTCACTATAGTAATTATTGAACCTGAACTTAGACGAAACATCTTACGCTTCCGTACACTTTCAAAATATTCTTGTACGAGATGAAAAGTTGCAAAACGGTATAAGAACGCTGAAGAAATATTTACGTTAACATCTATATCAATAATAATAATTGAACATAATGTTTTACATCTTTAATTAATATAAATAAAATGTATTCTTCTTATTCATAGAAATCCATGATGGTGTTGTAACTCTATTACGACACTCATTACAACTATAACCATTTGAACATTAATGAAATTGTACTTGTGTATTATCGACATTGTATTGTAGGTATGCTGGACCCCGTAAGGGGGTACAAGCCTCTTCGATAATGAAATATCTAAATAGGTCACTATCATTTTTCGACGTTATCTAATTATTTTAGTTATCGACGCATAGGATAAAATCTAATAAACTCTCTGTAATCTCCTGCTCTTTTGTCTCATTTTACTAGTATTCATGACATGATAACAAATAATTCAAGCTCTGTAAGCCTTACCCAGTGCGCTGTCCAGTCTCCCATCACGAGTGCGGGTCCAAAAGAACGCGCGGGGTTCATACTCGACCCGGAGAACGGAATCTGTGCGTGAAGAGTAATCGTCGTTAATTTATGACTTTCATAAAAAATACCATAAACAATTTATGTACTATATTTTTCGTTTATTTCTAATTTTGGTTCTTGAAGTTTCGAGCCTTTTACATCGGTCACGAGCTGGACCGGCTGAATGAAGAGAAATTAAACTTAAAAATAAACGCCATGAATGCGTAAAAATAGTTTTTACTAACCTGTAGTCGCGTAAATACAATAAATTATCAATTAATAATTTAATCATAAAATATTCTTTTTCTTTCATCGATTGTTAGATTAAAAAAAAAAGACTTGCGTGCATAAATAAAATAAAACATCGTTGAAACTGGCCGAATTCGAAAGCCACGAGTAAAAAAAACAGCGCGTAGAACTCACGCAGGCGGCGTGGCAGGCGGTGATGCTGAGGCCGATGGCTAGCGCGGCGGAGCCCTTCAGGTCGGTTCTGCGCCCGTCGCACACGCCCTGCACCACCAGCACCAGCACGAACGTGATCAACGCTTCCACAAGTAGCGCCTGCACAACGCAACACGGTAATATTTACACTGTGAATGTGTGGAATTACTCTCACTGCGCTTGCAAGTCCCCTGGCTGCTGCTAATTTTATGCATTTTTTTTGTACATCATTTACAAGAAAAGATAACAAGACGGCAGGGTTTCTTGCCGGTTCATTTCGGACAGTAATTTTATTTCTGTTTTAGTGAACCGACGGTAGCTTTTGACGTTCAATGAGAGCTAAAAAGCCTATATTGAAGAAATTTTGACTTTGAGTGTTTTGAGTGAAATACACCGATCTCGAATAGATTCTGCAAGGATTACAACAGCTTTTTAATTATACAAAAAAGTATTCTTCATCCCATCGCTACCAAACTTCTAAGTATCACCCGCTGTGCTAATATGAAGGTTGTCTGAAAATTCAAAATCGGTGTAAACTCTTTTTTGCGTCCATACATACTGCACACATCGATTGGTAAACACAGATTTTTCTTTGATGTAGATATTTTTACGACTTTAGGATTTTTCTATCTATTAATAAAAAAATACAGTGTAGTAAAAACAAACTACTAAATTACAATAAACAATTTGAACAAGGATGCAATAAACATACCTGGCCTTCAGTTACTCCGGGTCCAGGCAGGGTCATGCCAAAAGACAACACCCGGTCTTCGGGCACGGCCAACTGCAATAAAATAATCATATTTATACTGGAGCAAACATAAACCTTGATACATTTCGGGGAACCTAGTTAAATACAAGTGCTAAATCATATTTTCACTGTTTACAGCAACAAGCGTGTAGTACTGCGCTGAAAGTTAAAATGTTACAATCTATAAATATTGAACTCTTCTGATAAGAGTTCAACATTTATAGATTACAAACAGATTTATGTTACTCGAAGGAACGAAATATTCATTTTTTTGCTAAACAAGCGTCAACAAGAGACAGAAGTTAACTGTTGTAGAGCCAATCAGCAGCTTCGGTCATTGTGAATGGTTTATTGTCGAATGGTAAGGCTAGTCAGGAGAAGTACTAAGCTCTCACAGAAGACCGGTGTGAAGTGAAAGTAATATACTTTCGCGTTTTGAAGTAACTGGAGCACACTTTTTTACGGTTGGAGACGCATCTGCCAATCGTGGGGTGCTTTACATATCCACGTGTAGTAGTAAACACTTAGTATTAGGTGCTCGCCTCCTCACTTACCAACTTCTTATTTAAAACAATTAAATGACAGTAAGCTATAAAGAAACTCCATCAATCATATGTAGTCAGAAACACCAGAAAATGATTGAGTAAATTCGACAAGAGGACCTTTTGATATAAAGCTATAACAGTATGAACAAGATAATAATTACTTGCACACATTTCAGAACACATGTCCATATTACGTACTAAAAGCTGTGGTGATGAAGCAAAGCAGTCTCGTCGCTTAGGAGCTTAGAGAATCCTTACTGGAAACACATTCCAGTAAGGATTCTCTAAAGCGAAGACGAAGCAGATATTTCAGTAGTTGGGGCTAAGCGCAATATGTAGCATAAATGATAGGATATAAAAAAATATATGAGACCAATTTTTTTGTTAGCGTTGAATACAGGGAAAGCGATATATCTTGCAATTTCTTGAAGACGGAGAGTTCAAGTCAGACGGATAAACTCCTTTTTATGGCGCCACGAATAGATTTTATATTATGATATCATATAGTAATAGAGGACGAAAATAAAAAGAGAAGAATTATTTTTTTTAGGATGCGAAATAATACTGCTATTTTGTTGTATCCTATTAACAGTACCTCTCTTGTTTTGTACTTCTTTGCACGTCATAGCACTAGATACAATCTTTCTCGGCTTTAACTTTTCCAACTGAAGTGTAGCAAGCTCACATTTTGCCATGATTCTTGAACGCACATTTATCTCCGCAAAGCCCGCTGATATGCTTCGCACACTTGCAAACATTTTGCGCAACACCTATCCACGCTTCATAACGTTCCTAAACGGCGGCTATACAGTTTATAAACTGCGTGTAGTCGTTAATCGATAGATCACGTGAATTAGTACTTGGTGCCGGAATCAAAGTCTCGAGAAACCATTTCAAAGGTTGGGAATTGAGATTGATACATATAAACTTACTGGCGACCCGCCCCGGCTTCGCACAGGTGCAATGTATTATAAATATAACACCTTCCTCTTGAATCACTCTATCTAGTAAAAAGACTAGTTTTCTAATTTTTGGGTTTGGAGAATTTCAGATAACTTATTTCACGATCAATACCTACAATTTTATGGAATTTTTCATTAACAAAATTAAATATTAATTCTAATCTAAATAAGACTTGATTAAAAAATGAACAAAATATATTGTCTTAAATGATGTAAATTTTAAAAGATTGTAAATATGAAATGTTATGTTATTTTTTATATGAAAGCCAAAATGTAAGCCAACTAATCGGTTAATTTAAAAGCGCAGTATGTATAGAAGCAATCTGTTACGTACCATTTAAAAATGGATTCGCAATTTGTACTTGATAAAAAGTTACAGATGCGCTTTGCAAATTATGTGTATAGATGTAATTATTACTTTCAATATAGACTAATTACAGCATTACTTTAGACTAGCCGTGCCCGCGACTTCGTCCGGTAGAATTTTAAAAAAAATCTAGTATAAAAGTAGGCTAAGTTACTCCTTATTAGTGAAAGTTCCGTTCAAATAGGTCCAGCCGTTTCAGACAGACAGAAATTGTAAAAAAATGTTAAAAAGCGGTTATTATTAATATTACAAACAGACTCCCATTTTATTGATCTGTATAGATTCATTGACCATTATTATTAAGATATCTAATAAAGTCACAAGTATGCAAACTTAAAACTGGGGCACTCTTAACTTATTGATACGGACCATATCAACTGAAAATTTTACTACTAAAGTTCGTAACCATTTTAACTATTGCATATTAGACCATTTCAACGGAAAATTGTTACTATTATCTACCTTTCGTAACTTTTTTAACTATTGCATATTAAAATTACCTATTAGATAATTCACAACAACGATTCTCACTTTAAGACAAAGGAGTAAGACGGTGGACATTCTTTATAATGGTAGGCCCCGTCAAGAAAATGCAGCTATTGAATGAAAGAGCTAGCTCAACGGAGAAAGATCACGTCCTCATTGAAAGACGAGAAGACCGACTTAAAGTGGAAATGAGTGACTCTTCGTTTGGTGACTGAAGTAGCCAGGACACCCGTCTTCGTAAAGTTTTGGCAACGCAACTACAAACCTAGGCGTGCTGTGTATGCCTTCTCTGTCGTAAAAACATAAACGTTACTGAACTTTTTACAGACCTCTCCAAGTTTTATAATGGTCAAATTCAAGCCGGTGCGTTTGCCATTTTCTTTCTTTAAAAAAAGTTACTTGGTACAGGCTAGTATGCGAATATAGGAAATTGTTTATCTCTATGACACTTTGGTAGATAGATTTGTTTATGAGCTACCGATATTATCACATGTATGTACATGCAGCTTACATCGTAGTCTCAATATTGGAAACGGGCTGAGCCAAAAGCGAACTAGTTAGACGAGCCCCGCCGAAGGTCGATGCTCCAATTTGTTTCTTTTTTCAAAGATCATCAGTGTCAGGGCGAACGACACTTATTTATGCACCGCTCACATAAGGACAAGCGGATAGCGGGTGTAACGAATACGCCAGTGTGTCAAAAGAAGTTTCCGAAACATAAACTTTATATGAAACTATTAAAATCCGAAAGATTTTTCATTTTTTTATGCATTACAACGCTTACTGTAAACATAATTAAGATAATTGTTTACAATAAACTGGTAAACGGGTTACTAGAAGCTTCGATGGAAGCAAAGCATTTTCTTTAACTTCTCCGACGCCTTTCGGAATGGACTTTGAAATCATGAAAAAAATGGAAGGCATAAAAAATATTTATCTCATATCTAGTTCGTCATAGATCGTCTTTATATATTTGCTCTTTTACGCTTCGCCAAGCACATAAGACCACGCGCAATTGAAACGTTAATGCGAGTGTACATATATAGCTTTTAGAATGTCGATCAGAATGCTCTCGACTTGTTAACGACGGGTTTTAATCAATGCGACTATGAGTAATAATTCGCCAAGATCCTCGGCCCGCATTACATAATGCGATTCGTAATAAGACGCCTTACGCAAGCTTAATGAACTAGCATGACGCAGCCTTTAATTGATATGAATATATTTTTTAATAAAACATAGTTTATACATTGCACTTACAAGGAACTGCAGGGATATAAGCCAATATAAATATATCGAGATCATCTTGATAAATATGTTCACAAAAATCACATATAAGACATACATGTGGTTATAAAAAACAAATTTTGAACAATAATAAACTTTAATACATGTGTTTTGGTCATACAAGAGCGCTGCTCAATCTGTGTTCTAAAAACTCGCTAACTGTTTAAGGGTTTTTTGTAAGAACATATGAGACTTTTACCATAATTGGAATCATGTGGATTTATCTTGCACTCGTGTAGACGAGAGGGATTTGTGACTCATTAAAGCAAATGAAAATTTTTTATTTAATGAAAATTACAAATTAAAAAATAAATTTTAGTGCCTTGCAGGTCCGGCACTACATTAATGGATCAATATGGAGGGATGATGGAGCTAGAGTCACTGACATACTTTGTCAGTTGACGTGGAATACGAAGATAAGATTTTGGAGATTCCATAACCTTAATGGAAATACAGCTTACATGTTAGAGCTTTTTCCCCCAAGCAGTGCCACGAAATGCTGTAGTTACGAATTCTTTGAACTTTGGTGGTACTTTACCCTAATGAAGGCCGCACCAGCCACCGCTCCCAGAGACTGCGCCACCACGTACAAGAGGGCTTTCAGCAATTTGACGTCACCTGAGACGAACAGACCGCAAGTCACAGCTGGGTTTATGTGACCGCCGGACACGTGGGCAATCGCCTGAGAACAAAAAGAAAGGTTAATATTATGTCAATAACATTGGTTTAGTGTTACTCTGGCTGGTTTTTTAGTTAAAGAAGCAGTTTAGGTTGGAAAAGTTAAAGAGCTTAAGGCTTCCATTGGTGTTTTCTTAGTCTGGCTGATTTTATTGAAAACAATTTAGACTGGAAATCTGAAAGAACTGAAGGATTCATTGATAGTTAGTTAAGACATTTGATGGCTAAACTTAAGCCATCAAATGCCAGAATGGAACATCCCTAAGCAGTATACGTTAGTTCTATCTTATTTAATCAATGCAATCATAGGCTTCAAGTGTAAGACTTATTTCATCGTCTAAAATAAAATTGGTTGTTCTGTTTGTTCTGTTAATATTCTACAGTTGGTTTTGTTCATGGTAACAGATGATAATCGTAAGACCTGTCGTTTCTTTATGTTGCTTACCATTATTTAATTTTAGAATTATCAGCGTCTATATAAATAAAGATCAATATCAAAAGTTCATTTTATAAATCTCAATTAATGCAAAGTTTACAATATACTGCAATTAGATTGCATCGACGATTTATTGGTTTTATCTAATGATATTTGGTTGTAGAGAAATGTATGATCAAATGCCAGTCCGAATTAACAATTTTGATAAAGTGTGTTTATTATTTATTTTTATTTGCAACTGGCCTGTGCTCTAAGACAGAGACCAAAGACAGTAAACCTTGTGAAAAAACTGCCCAAGTGCGAATCTGATTCGCCCACGAACGGTTCCGTACCATTATCTGTAAAAACGGCAAAGAAAAATCATGTCTGTAGAATGGGAGCACCACTTAATTATTTTTTATTCTGTTTTTAGAATTTGTTGTTATAGCGGTAACATAAATGCATCATCTGTGAAAATTTCAACTGTCTACCTATCACCGTTCATGACATATCTGGTGACAGCGGAGTCTTAGTAATATGGTCTGTACGGAACCCTAAAAACTCTCTCCTTTACCCATAAATATTAAACACTGAATACTGGAAAAATATATTATAATAGCGACGTGCTCTTTAGTTATCCTATTTCGAATAAAATAATCAAATCGTGACAAGATGCTTGAAACAAACACGAGCTTCGACCTATGATATCTACTTTTGTTATGTCATAGTTCAAATCTACTCCAGTAAAGATTAGGAATTTACTATTTGAATAAAGAGCCAGTTAAAAACAAGCAGTAGCCTTTATTGTTTTGATTTATATAATTTAATTAACGTTCTACTTTAAATTACTTACTTAAATACGATTCCAAAATATCGTCGATATTTTGAACAAGCAGTTGTTGATTATTCTATCAAAGTTAAAAAATCGGAACTCCCGGTTTTAAATCCGTTCAATTAAAATAAGTTACAAACAGCCGTGAACTATTTGAATAATCACGGATCAAATTTAGTAATGGATTGAATAATATTCATAAAGTCAAAGTCAAAGGCATCGTTATATTAAAATACTTAGTGTGATTTATTTTTTTATTGCGAGCGAAATGGGAATCGGAAATGGCGGTCCGTCAAGATTAAGACCGTGCATTTAATTAAAAACTATAAACATTGAACTGTCATATTGAGATGTTATTCAGTTGTTACAAGAATATTATATAGTACCTACCTGGAGGATCGAGCTTTGCGCGGTTTTTTTTTTTGGTAAATCATGTATTTTGGAAACAAATAAAATAAAAAATAAAGAAAATGATCTGGTATAGAAAAAAAAGTAAAAAACAAAGGTGTGTAAATGATCGTGATACGAACCGCGGCCGTCTGTTTTGGGGCCGCCCGATTACCGACCGAGCTATTATAACAATTTATTTTGCGGCGAAATTTACTGTCATATTCGAACGATATTTTTCATTCCCTGAAAACAGGGATAAAAGGACATTTTCTAAAAATGAAACATAGCTAGATCGACTTTTCGCCCCCGAATCTATGCACATATTAAATTTCCGAGATTCTGATTATATATATATATACACACAAGAATTGCTCGTTTCAAGGATAAGATTAGTATTGTAACCTAATTTCGATTTTCGAGATCAATAAAAATATTAGCAATGTTTTGAGGTGATTTATGTGATTCTTTTATTTATTTGATATAGGTTAAAGCAATATTATACCCTGCGGCACTTGTAAAACGAGTTAACAATATTTCATTCGGAACGTGTCTGTAATTATTTTACAGTGTTAATTAATAGTTGCACGCTCTTTGAAACGGAATAAAGATTTATAATTAGTTAAAGCAAATATTATACATAGAGTAAATTAAGTCAAACTTAAAAATATGTACACATTAATATGTAGATATTTATTATGATAAAATATATGGTATGGGTAAACTTTTATATAGAATTAATTGACTTGTATTTTGCGGCTACAAATATCTTCTTAATAAATAAAAGTGAATGTTAATAAGCGCATAACTCAATAACCAATTCGGCTAATTTCAATTTTGTATGTTTCTTAAGATCCACGGAAGGGCTTAATACTATAAAAAAAAGAACGTAGTCTAACCGAGCAGCTAGTAAATAATAAAATAATGTATTATAAGCAGCTCGTGATGTCAATTTGGAGTTTTGAATTTAAGTAAATTTTAAATAAATTAAGTTCTTGATACTTTAATTTAATTGTTTTATATGTGTAGATTATACTATTCAAAATACTTGACAATTTCTTGTATTTACGCGATTACACATTACAAATCAAACTAATTTTACGGATTTACATAGGCAAAACGAAAAGAGCAATAAAAATCCGCGTGAAAGAACATATAGCTGGCATAAAACATAATAGATTGAACATGTCTGCAGTTTGTGAGCACACCTTAAATCGGACCAACCACTACATCTGGTTTGATAGACCACAGACCCTTGCAAAAGAACACCGATTCCTTCCAAGGATGATTCGCGAGGCTATTGAAATTAAAAAACACCCAAATTTCAATTGAGAAGAGGGTTCGGTGCTACCATCAGCTTGGGATCCTGTCATCAATCAAATGAAATTTAGGCCCAAACGAACCAATACTGCAAGACAAATACAATTAGCTAATTGCTAATTAGGGAGCTCCCTCTGCATAGATCGGACACAAAATTAATAATTCAAAAACTGACGGTACCCGGGTTAACTATGACAATCAGACGTCTAACACCTCAGTCTGTCCCGTGACCATGAACGCTGTAAAGGGTTCGAAACGTCGGAAATTAAAATTAAAAATAAACGCGATAAATCCGTAAAATTAGTTTCATTTATAATTCAAAATACTTCTTAATAAACGACAGACGGACTGTCCCCAATTATTAAAACAGTTGGCGTTATTATTTATGTCGCAATTGTTTATTAGAATGAAACAGCACGAAATGTCAGTCACAGATAACAAGTAATTCGTCCCTGGCAGACTACAAGGATTTTTTTTGCGCACCACTTAGCAGTTTACACCGGAAACTGCGCCCTGCGTTATCTGCAACACATAAATGAACCGGCTCCATATTGGATGGTGTTTTATCTGCAATGAATTA
Source organism: Iphiclides podalirius (assembly GCA_933534255.1). NCBI lineage: Eukaryota > Metazoa > Arthropoda > Insecta > Lepidoptera > Papilionidae > Iphiclides > Iphiclides podalirius. Next base: position 3,934,740 of record OW152817.1, on the reverse strand, counting down.
AAATACTCGTTTCGTTAGTACGAAAATCGAACGTACGTGAATCTGAATGAAAAATAATGAAGATATTATTATGGATTTCTATTTGAATAATGCAATTACGGTAAAATACTTTTATATTAGACTAGCGGACCCGACAGACGTCCTGTACGCACAACTTAAATCCGATAACTTATAAATAAAAAAATATAAAAAATGTTCAAAAAAGTTCAGTGATATACACACGCACTGAAGAATTATATATACAAAGATTTATATTGAGTTCCGTTTTATGGATATGGCATTTAATATGCCATCTCTTACTATAATTAAGCACAGTTTTTTTCAATAATAATAATAATAGTTCAGTAAAATTTTTAATTAGGATAAAATATCACAAATGTGTAATTTTGTTATATAAATTTTAAATTCAGTGGATTGTAACATTAAACATTTAATTTAGGTAATGTAGTTTTTCTACGTAGAGCAGACTTATTAGTTATTGGTTGAATGACTGCATGGTGCCAAGGTATTTGACTTTGGTGCCGGGTGGGTATGGATTCGATTCCCACACGGGACAACTATCTGTGTCACCTACAGATAATGTTTTCGTTTTTGGATGTTTGTCCACGTGAAATTTATGTTTGTATGGTGCTCTTACAACACGACAAAATTTTATCCTACAGTAAGAGAAAAGATTTACTATTCAAAAGAGTATATACATGATGATCGGAGAATATAACAAAAAAGCTTTAGATTCGCTTTATTATTGGCAAAATATAAATCGAATTTTACTGAACTGTCGCATTTTTGGGACAGTATAATTCGCAATCTCCCCATATGTGTCATTAGTGTGTAATGCCATAAGTAACACATAGTACACATAGTACGCGATATAGCACGGACAGTGACATGTGTGTACTACGACCGGCGGTCACCGTACGACCAAGGGCGTCTACAATCCCTGGTAAAGCTGCGTGGCGCAAGTCATAAGCGAATTTTGGGAAATAAAAACAACAAAAAACTTCTATAATTTAGTCATGAGTGTCCGATTTAAAGAATAAAACGTTTGTTTAGCCGGATATTGTCTACGTTTGTTATAAAGTATGTATCAAGACAACATAACATTTATTAATAGACTTGATACTATGAACTGTAGCGCTGGCCATTCTATAATATATTCTCGAATTCAATACTATAGGTATTCGTGTAAATATTCTTTTTTGGTTAATATGTGAGAATATTTATTAACGATCCGAACATTTTTATAAGGGTCGATACGTGACTCCAAAACGGTCATGAGAAGAGCTATGAAATAAAAGTGTGATAGAAATATAATAACCTTTTAATACTTTTACTTGGACCACAATATTACGGTTACACACATGACATGTACTTTTAAGTGACCTGGACCGGATGTATTAATCCATTTGAAGGTGTAAACGTATAGAGTGCGCAAACCACTGATATCTATGTATTTTACGATGATATAAATAAGTATATTAATTAAATAAATGTTTTCAATCAATTATGTAAACGACTGAATTAAACAATATTTTTAACCTTCATTATTTCCTTTAAACTTGAAATAAATCAGTCGGTAAAATTGGGTCAAACGTTTTACATATTTAAGCCACACGTTAAACTTTTTTATTTGGTTATTTACGTCAACGTGAAAGAAACTGTCATCTAATTTATTAAATCTTCTCGAACTCCATAGAGATTTTTTTATTTACAATAATAATACCCACATTTAATTTTATTTTTTTAATTTCTGGCGTTTCATGTCATGCATTCACGCATGGAATCATGGACTCATTGTCCCTTAAAATCCTTTTATTTTGATGTAGAAGTGATTTTATATATTTTCGTTAACAATAAATCACTACTTCATAATATTATTATTGATACCATAACTATTCACAATACCGATGGATATGGTACAATCATGATGTTATCTCAACATAGTTTATAATGATCCTACTATTTTTGCATAGTTATCAAACGTTTAATTAGTAATTTTTAAAATTACATATCAAATAAAAATTATTTAATTAACTGCTTGCAAAACAACATTTAAAAATTGCGCTGGAAAAATCATAATGTGCTTTAACAGGCACGGCTAAGAAAATCATTAATTGTCCTGTCACTGTATTATTTTATTGTAAAGAATAAAAAAATATCATTGTTACATGCCAATAATTGACGATACGACACCGAAATTGACAGTAAACTCACTGTTTGCATGGGTCGTAATGAAAAAAAATTTTGCGATGTAATAAATATTTAATACAGTATGTTATCCGTAGAAAATCTATTTAAAAATGGCAATTTTAATATGGACGTGAGTAAAGTGACAGACACAATTTTGAAATTTGTCACCATTTAATGCAGATACCTACGGTCTAGGAGTTGCCACATACAACATTTGGCACACATATTGGGCGACATGGGGTGGGTCGCTAGTGTCAAGACTTTAGACGGCGACTAATATTACACAATATTTGCATGTAAAATTTGCGCTCAGTTGAATTTAAACGTTGTTTCAAAAAAGTTTAAATGCTTTCAAAACACGATTTGCATTAATTTTTAAGTGGCTAGTACCGTGGTGAATTTCATTTATTAATCATGCAAAGCACATTTCATGATCAAATGTCATATTAATAGAGTAATCTCAGGTTCACGACAAAAGGATGCAGTCAGTCAAGCTATATTTTAACATTCTTTTTTTTTTTTTCTAAGCACCGAATGAGACTTTAATACTTTACATAAGTTTTACTTATATAAGTATTTTCTTGTATCTTGTATCTTGTATTAACTGATGTTTTTGCTTTCAGTCCCGAGACTATTAAATGTAATCTTTAAAATGTGCGCGAATCGTCGGGAGTCTGCAATCGCTGTGCAGGTCGACGTTGCTATAAGTATTTTAAAGTATTTATGTGTAAAGGTATGACATATTTATCGAACCCGTTACATGTTAACACGATGAAATAACGTAGAACTTATTTACGTTATCAACAGTATAATTATTCCAATATACTGAGATTTATCCGTGACACTTAACTCGGCACATATACCGTTTAAAGAACTTTCACGTGCTCTGTACGATAAAAGTAAGTCAAAGAGAAGAAGTATACGGTACAAATACAAAGTAATAGTGTATATTAATAAATATACAATAAAATTTGTATTTGTGTAATCATAATCTTTTAGAAAATTTGTCTTCTTTCAAAATTGTCATTTAGAATATTGACCGTTTGACACTCACACTCAATAATGTTTAACGCTTCTTCCAGTGGATTTGAGTTCCGTCTTCATGGTCTGTGGTATTGTAACATTTTAGAAGCACCGATCTAAATTATAAATATGCTTACGTTCGAACATAAAGTATTCGAGTACCGCCAGTGTGTGCCGCCTCACACGAATGCTAATGCATTCCTACATATATTTATTACCGATAATGAACATAAATTTCAGTTAATGACGTAAAGAGCATTGGGCTCGCGGGGAAAATGCCTCCACGCTGTTTGGATCAAGATTAAAATGTCAAATTGTTGGAAGCCGATGATTCATGATCGAGTTACGTTACACGCGATGTCTTTAGGCAGTTCACAGGAATTGTCAGTTAGAATATGGTGGATAAGATTTATTAATTCAATTGATATGAACAGTAATGTATCTTTGGATTATGGTGACAGAAGATTAGGCTCGATTAAGCTTTACTCTTAAGTGGGTAGTACTGTCTTTAGATAATCCTTTTCACGTTAAAGCTTGTAATTTATTGTTATATTGCATATTGTATAGTATATTGTACTTAATACTGGTCATATTTTTCATTATGGCTTATGGTTTATCAGATATCATAATGATAATATTGGTGATTGTAATCTCAATAGAAAAGATATATAGAAGATAATAGAACGTATTTAACACTCACGTTAAGGTCTCGAACTAGGCTAAACTTAGCGCAGCATTAGAATTTTGAGGTCCATCTGGGTTTATTACTTCACTAAGTTACGGCGAAGACCACGGCAGCAAAAACTAACCCTACGTTATTTATTACGATACTAAGTGTATGTAAGGTTTAAGTTTAAGGTTTGGGAAAAACAACGTAAAACAAAAATCTGGAAAACGATAAATACAAAAGGTTTTCAAAAGTTATAAATAAGACTGTCTATTGAATCCGTTTTCGATCAAATGTTATTTCTACTAAGTTTTCATATGACTTAAAATTGCTATAATCTATAATTTAACAAATAATTTAAATATATTAAATAAAGGACGTGTAATATAATCGATTAAAGTTTCAAAATCGTACTTTATGCCAGTCAGCGAGGTTCGACCAGATTGTCGCAAGCAGCAAAATTCACTTAATCACTTGCAGAGGGCAATCCACTTAGTTAACATAGAAGATATATATATTGGAGAGTACAATACGCAAAGCACGCTTCATTGTCGCAGTCCCATTTAAATGAAGTTCGTGCGAGCACACAAATGTCGTAATAAATTAAACGGGCAAACGGCCGGAGAGCTTTTGAGCGTGGTGCAAGTCACAAGCGTTATCCTATTGAAAAATTATTCATATACAACAATCTGTTAACAAATACCTTACCTTAAAATTTAACCAATATTCAAAGTAACTAAGGTTACATGCAGTTTCTTTTTCTTTGCTTAGGCATTTAATGCAGTGTAGGTACTACATAATTATGTGGTTTATTGCTAATAAAATTCAAACTCATATTACATGGAATGTGGTATTGAGTTTTCTTCAAACTCCAAAAACATACGATAGCTATGTTGCTTTAGATTCCTGTTAAAAATTGTAAAAATTTTGAATTAAGGTTAGAGATGCTAAAACTTTCTTTTTATAAAGAAGGTTCCAATACGGAAGCTGTTCTGTGCAAGGAAGTCCTTGGTCACATTAATACGCAAAAAAGATGCATTTAGAGTGCTACAACATAAAAACCATAGACAAATTAAATAGAGACATTAATAAAGAGCAATGTTCCACAATTCAAGGCTTACACACTTTTATTTAAAATCCGTTTGAGAGGTCTTTGTAACGGTATACGCCTGCACTTGCAGCTTACCGAATGCATGCATTTCTGCGTTGTTCATTCATCTGTGCGTTGAAACAAACAAGAATACGTACACATGTATCTCTGTATGTAAATGTTCTTTTCACACCAAAATGCATCAGAGGTGGAGGTTGGATAACGAGCTGTTTAGTAAATATTTTAAATAGGAAAGACACTTCGATTTAATTCTTGATAGACGCCGAACGATTATGTCATAATTACGACTACATCAAAGTTGAAGAAAACATACGAGTGCCTAGGCGATTATTTTATTTGCCTTTGTAAGAAATCGAAAAAAAGTGTCAAATTTGGAATTTTATATTGATATCGAATCTATGGGGGAGGCCTATGTTAATCGGTGGACTCAAACAGGCTGAAATGATGATGATGATGATGATTGATATCGAACGGGTTCAACTTGAATCGCTGCCGTGAAGAACCACCGCTATGACGTCGCTTTTTATCTTATATTCTTTGAGGTTTACAGTAATGCTAACCCTTCCAATGTTTTGTTTGGGGTATCATGAAAATCAGTAGTTCGTTTTCGCGGTACAGAACACAGACTATAAAATTTTTTGAAAAAATCTTATGCCTACTACGATTGAGTATTTCAACAAACGTCATTGCTAAAAATGTGGTGCCATAACATTACTATACTACACCACCGAATTGGGGTCTATCTCCTTTAATTGTAAATAATATAAGATAGTAAACGCAAGAATTTTAATTTGGCATACATAATATTCTCCTCAATTGTTATATATTATGTTATGTTCTTCCAGTATCGTAAATATTTCCTGTCAACGTTATATTTACTATTACGTAAAATACGTTATATTTTAAATGGTATGAATCAACTAAGAAAGCATACGCACTGAGTATAAATGGAGTGTAATGGAAGAAAAGGCTAAGTAGATGTGGACCGCTCTCTCTCCACATAATGTCTTGGGTTACTTACTTTATTGCGGTTAGTGTTTCAACAAGAATGTAAACTGCTTTTTGCGTTCCCACAGACACTGGTTGAAGCAACTGCTCCAGTTGTATCCTTTTAATTGTAAAATCCTGTTTCTGTTCGCCACAGCTCAAGGGATTTCTAAAAGACGTAATATTAAAAATATAATCAATTGATGGTTCTTCGTTTTTGTTTCTATAGTTTCGCCGTCAGATCGTTAGCGGTAGCGTCTGTGTATCATACTGTTTTTATATCCGGGCTTTCTCTGATAACGAATGTGACATTAAAGAGACAAATCTTGAGAGAAATTTTTAGAAACGCTTGACCTCGGTTAGGTTCACCACTATAGTCTAGACTGCAGTACATAGCTCAATTCAACTATGTCCAAAACCCTACGTCATCACAGAAATTTGAAATAATTACGTATTCACATTTTTCGATAACTTGGTTTAAATATTTTTATCTTATTCAATAATTTAAGTTCAATACGCCATAACAAGTTTCGTCATAATATTATCCTGAAACGCCTTGTCGTCAGAGTTTGATTTTGGTGATGAACTAGCAAACAAAATCAATCAATACGCCTCTATACAGCTGTCAAATGATTCTGTTGCTTATGTTTGTTTCTAAACTTCCGAATGATTGTTGCGAAACTTGCGTTGACCAACGAATTTGTTCTAACATAACAGTCGATTAATCAATTTAAATATGTCAGGAATAAACGAAGTGGAAAATGAAATGAGACTAGGTTAAGGGTAAATAAACATAAACTTAAAAACTTTAATTTAACAATCTTAACATTACATATTTATGATAAAATATAAATACAGTAATGATACTGTATCTACCTACAGTACATAAACTTTTTCCAATATTTCTTACTCTAAACATAAATTAGATTATAATGCTTGAACATAGCAAACAATTAAACGTAATCTAGAAATAACTAATTAGGATAACGAGGTAGATTTAAAACAGGATTAAAATTGTTCATAGAGCTTATAAATTATTAAAATATAATTTTATTGCTGTCAAATTAAGTTCATAAATAAAGATTCATTGATGCATGTTTTGTTTCATAACTTAGCATTTGATTCAGATGTCGATATCATCTCACGAAGTTCCCATCACGTTTCGATTATTTGCAATGTGGAAGTAATTGAAAACGGGCCGAGAGCAAAAACCAATATAATCAATCAATGTAAAACACTTGAGACCACCGCGGCTTAAGGAACAATACGTATCAATTTATGTTTTAATCGGTCCATTGTTTGGATGAACCTGTTCATCTGTAAACGAAAACATCGTCAGGAAACCTGCATAGTTTATAAATAATAATAAAAAATCATAAGATATGTGAAGTCTACCGAGCTGCGGTGGTGTCACTTGGCCCTAATATTAATACCGTCTGTTGACATGCCCTTGCCCATCATATAGGCTGTTACTTATACGTAATGAATGCGCAACAAGTTCGAAATGCAACATATTAAAATAGTGAATGTAACTTAGACGTTAAGAGATTTATTCGCTGTTTATACCTATATCATTGAATGAATCCGTCGACACAATTCTAATTATTCAGATATCCCACCCCTGCCATGCTCGAATTTTGCTTAAAATTGGGTACTAAGTTTTTTCTTCACATATTAATGCTAAAATTTTTGAACGTTATACGCCTAAACACATTTACTTTTTGATCTATGCAAACTATATTTTATCTTTGATTTATTCGGTTTATTAAGTAGTTTGAAAGGCGTTAAGTGATTTTAATGTTATAACATAAAGTACCTCTATTGAGGGAAAATAAAAAATTAAACAAATAAGGCGCTTAGCCTTAAACGATCAGATGTTGACACAATCGAATTCATCTGAACGCACTTTTCACCCTTGCCGCGACAGATAGTGAATCATGTTGTTATGTTGAAATATTGACATTTTAATTCTTGCCGATAAACCTAATTAGACATAAAATGGCAACTTAACACATGATCACAGCGGAAATTCGAATCGACGACCCGCTCATTCGAGAGCAGACGTGGAGTGTGATACGGAAATATAAGTCGGTCAAAATTCAGCGCCGACGTTGACGACACGAAAGTTTTTTTATGAAGTAAAACACAAATAAACCTGTCTCTCGGGCTGTCCGCCTTAGTGAAAGTATAACGATTTCTTGCCTAATACTTTCACTGTAATAACAATTACCTCTTTTTATACGAGACCCTAAAGGTAAGTCACACTTGGGGGTCACGATGTAAGGATAGGAAGAGTTCCGTTCAGTTCGACCGAGACCGGTTCAATGTGGGCCAAGTGCACACTCGATTCAGTGGCCGTCGCTCCGCGCTATAAGTTACATCATATGCACTAACCTTTATCGGAGTTACGACTATAAAATTTAATCAATCAACTCTGCGATTTTTATAGGTCTGAATTTGAATGAAACATTTCTCAGTGAGGTGTGAAATGGAAAAATAACTTTTACATTATATCAAATCAAGAGTGCAACGACCATACTTTCCAAAATTAATTGAAATAGACCATAGTCTAGAAAATAAGTCCACACAATTTTCGGATTGGTGGCGATTTTAATCGATCGTCGGTAGCTTTCAACTGAGTAATGAAGATCGGTACTAATGCGAAGTCAATATCCATTGTATTGTAATTCAAAACAACCGAATCCCACTCTAATGTATGCAATACTAAAACCAGTTTACTAAGTGAAGTGTCAATACTAGTGTCATGTCAATACTATGGGGCTATATAGAAAACAGACACCGAGACAAGTACTTCAAGTTTCGGTAGTAGAATCTTTCAATCTTCTAAGTATGTACACTGGGAATGTTCGTTTTGTAAATATACTTTAAAGCTCCATGACTGTGTACAGCTGTAAAAAGCTTCGGCCGGCATACTTTTATCGACGTGATCGTTTCTTATTCGTCCGTTCAGTTGCACATATGCTACCGCGCTCCGTGTTAGCAACATGCTTCTCTGTTTCACGAATGGGCAGGTCCGTCCCGGTAAGTACCATGACCTCACAGAAGACCGGCGTGAAGTAGAGGTTTTATACTTCTGCGTTTCGCCTGGTGACCGCCGGGGCCCACTTTATTAAAAGTTATCAAAGAATCTGTAACTCTACGGGTATAGCGAATATCAAGGAGCGGTACTTATCATCTGGTGAACAGTCAGCTTGCTACCTTCTCACATAAAGTGTTCAAATTCATCATACATATGTTTAAAAGTAAAATCCTGTGAGGTAACTTATAATCGATTGTGTCCAATAAGTCGTCATTAACGTGGTCACAGTGTGCCAAAAACTCTCTGGTCCAAAAAACTTTGTCCCATATTCTGGCTACCCTACTAGTTCATTCAATACAATATCAAACGCAGCTGCTTCAACGCCCGTTCAAAGGTGTCTATTGCATAAGCCTTCAGCAAACACGCTTTAAGCCCATCGGACATTTCGCAATAAATACACTCCATTGTCAATTGAGCCCCGAGGCGGTTCATTGAGCCTGTTATTAAAACATCAATAACGCACTGCTATAATATTCAGATAAACAGCTGCCCCAAGGTCGCGTTCATCGCGTGCCCGCAACTTTTTTAAAAGATTCATTTTTAATTGGTCCGGGCGGCGATCTAAAGGGGCAAAAGTCACCGGACTTTTAAGCGATCGTGATATGTTGAAAAGAGTTATAATTAGCGCTTTTGATGGATGAGATGGCGCTTGGCCCTCAACTTTTCTACACCCGCTCCCAATACCCGCTATGACAGAGTAAACTGGCGTTGAGAGTGCTCACCTCGTCGATCCGGTGACTGGGTTATATTATCAAAATATTTTTTTTTAGATTTAAAAATACTCTTCGAAGATACATGGGTTCTGCCTATCCGCAGTGGGATCGCGTGGTGGACTATACGCAATATAGAGGAGACTTTTGACCGGCAGTATGACAAATGTATAGATTTGAGTTTTATCTCTCGACTTCCTACGTTTTTCTAGCGGTATTTAAAAGTTACCTGCGCCTTAAATTTAGAAACATAAATTTTTAAGTCGTCTGTGTCGTTAGGTGTGTGAATAAACGGACATTTCGTCTGCACAAAACAATAACGAAAGTCAGGGTTGTCTCCTTCAGGCGCATTACTGTCAACCAGACGTACAATGAAGCATAACACAGGCCAATAATTAGTAATAGAGTGCCAACCGAGCGTTAAATGCCGTGATTAATGTATCTTTTCACAGGTCCGCTTACGAGGCCTCCGGCATTATTGTTATACTTTCAAAAAACTCAAATCGTAATAAGAAAAACAACACTGCCAAATTGCATTTAAATTAAACGAGGAAGTTTATCAATAGAGGATCAAGGGTGTGAATATTGGATAGTGTTGAAAGGAATTATTTTTATTTCCATCCTTGACTTGTTTTTTTATTACAATGAAATAAAATTGTAAAGAATTATTATGTACTAGCTTACTCGGCAAACGTTGTTTTGCCATATAAATTATTTCTAGAGCAATCAGAAGCACGCATAAAGTGTTTGATAGGTTACACAGACATAGTTGACAGGTACAGTTTGTATGGGAAAATAATATTGTTGCTATTTAAATTTTCCATGCAATTTTTCCATAATTTCTTTCCATAGTGTAAACTTTCCCTGGACTGCCACAAAGATTTCAAAATCAAAATTAGCCAAATTGGTCCAGCCGTTCTCGAGTTTTGGCGAGACGAACGAACAGCAATCCATTTTTATATACAGCGTGTCTTTACAATCGCGACAATATTAAACATTTACATTCTTTAAACATCAATATTTACCGAGTTATTAAATTTTCCAAAACAAACAATTTTAGAACATCCTTACGTATAAAACTGTAACGTAAAGTTCATTTGTAAAGGTCACAAAATATATGAATGGGTTGAATGAATTTAAAAGAGACAAAACATACAGTTAGAGGGAGAGGCTTGTAATGCGACGCTGTGGCGCGAGTTTGTTTCTTTTTTACTTATTTAGTTTGTTTGAAAAATATTATTTTTTAATTATGGATTTTGTTTAACGTTAATATTTTTTATGATTATTAGCAAGTAGCGTTAGACGTGTGTTCATTTATTGTCGCGATGGTAACGACACGCTGTATAAAGATATATGAACACAAAACAAATATAATACACACAAATAACACTATCGACCCGGCTTAATGACACTTAAACCGACGCGCGCATAAAATTATAAACTTTAACATTATTAATACAATATATTTCTTCAGTTTATTGGTTATGTTTAGACTTATATCACTTATTATGATTATTACCTGAATGGCCAAGCTTAGCTCGGTTTTTTTTTTCTCAGAAAAGAAGGTACTTGAAAATGGGAAAAAATAGATAAATATTATCTGGACTCGAATCGACCCTGGTTTTGGTTCCGGGACCGCCTGATTTCCCAACCAGTAAATGGTGGCGAAATTTACTTTCTTATTCTAATGATTGATTGAATGATTCTGATTATAAAGGTACATACATATAAAGAATTATTGCTCCTTTAAAGGTATTGGATAGATATTTTAAATGTTGCGAGTGCGAAAAAAGAAATACTGTTCTTTTTCTGAAGCAAAATGTGTAAATTTGTAACGGTCGCGCTTAGGAATGACTTTTTAAAAATAGAAAAATGTGAGAAGCTATGCGTAAATTGAATACTGAATAGACTGCACAAAAACTATTTCAGGTAACCAGGTCATTTAGTTTGATATGAAAATTGTAACAATTGAGACCAAAATAAAACGGGTACAAAATGTCACGGAGATTTTAATCAAGGAAACTATTATTATTGGAACTTACAAGCTTACATTAAACTTAAGGCATGTACCTACAACATAATTTTTTATCTGTATCATATGTACAAATCTATACCATAATAAATACCAAAACACGGTTAGTTTAGATAGTCAAGAAGAAACTGATTTTTGTTTACTCAAACGCAATTTATTAAAAATATATATAAAAATTCCATATCAGTTAATATGAACTCTTATTTATTATTGTTATGTATGTAATGACTCATCGGGCTGAAACTACTGGAACTTTCCTTATATTTTATTAAATAAAGTAGGTATGTACGGTAATTTTATTTTTACTTTTGGCGAAAAAATTATCGAGTCTACCTTATTCGCCGTTTGCCAGGCCACTTGTAAATAAGTAATTGATATTATAATCACCAACTTGAGATTTAAAAAATTCTAGTTTATTAATTTTCGGCTACTATTACAAACCAGGGGTAAGCGATCGAAGCGAACTTTTAAAGCTTGTTGCAAGCTTTTTCGATAATAATGATCTGTTGAGTAGGCACTCAACTGACTCAACAGCCGTTGCGTAGGTGTCAAGTAGTTAAACATATTGCGCCTTATTCTTTTTAAATATAGAATCCCTAAAATAGGTAATGTATAAACAATAATTATGTTCAAGCTCTTGTTTCTATATTGACACTGAACGAAGTCAAAAACAACAAATGTCTTCAACCCGAAACATTGAGATTAACTTAATGATAAGAGCATGCGTCCACCAGACTCGAGTTGACAAATCGGTCAATAAGCGACTACACGGCAATTTTGTTTATTATACCGTTAACCGCCGCCATTCCAAGAAATTTATGTTTTAATGAAACACATCTTTATTCAGTTCGCTCGTGTAGTGTATTAATTTTACGAATGTCCAAAAACGTAATGCTGCCTTAGGAACTTGGTTTTTAACAATCAATTAAGTCCGCATTTCTATAAATGAAATGATTTTAACATAGGCGTTACTTTATTTCTTCCTTTCTTTATTTTTGTCATCCTTAATTTATTAATTATTTTATCTTGATTTTTAAAATAAATAATGTTCAAATATTTAAACATTGACTTCCTTACTATAGTTTCTCTTAACGGATCTAAGTTTCGAGTCGGTCGGTAGATAATTATAGGCGTTTATTATTGTTTGAAAAAAATTTTAAATTTAATAAGTCTACGCTTTTACTTCATAACGGTTACTCAATACTATAGTCATTCGAAATTTCTTGTAATTAACATGGAATAATAAAAACACTACATTACACAGTAATGACAATAGGAGGAAAACTCTCACAAATTACTATTGACTACAGTCCACATCATGTGGAACCTTGGGAGATATATCAAAACAGTTTTAAGAAACCTATAAAATTGATTAATTTTTTCTATGGTGCTATTTTTAGCGAAATTAAAAAAAATTATAAGCGCGATAACGACACGCGCTTTGAGTTTTCAGTAGTAAGTAAGTTTATGGTCTTATACGAAGCAGGACGCTTACGTATTAACAATTTTCCAAACGGAAAGTTCCTTAAGGGTTTTATGAACATGTATAATTTTATAGAATATCATACATCTCTTTTGCATTGACTTAGACAATGTAATAATGTTTATACCACAAGGAGATCGCTATTCTAAAATTTGTTCATGCAACTTGCATATGATGACGCTACCCTTAAAAAACTAAAAAATTTATTTGTAATGTTGCACGCATTTAACCGTTTTGAAAGCGTAGCGCCACAACCAAATGATCCGCGGGGGCATTTTTAATTTTTGTAAGTTTTCGAAGGGACTTTTGCGAAATACATGAAAAATGTCACGGTCAGTTTATTAAAGCTATCAATTCGGTGCGCGCGAAAGGGCGTTTTCTTTTAATCGTGCCAGTGTGCTACACGATTTATCGCTGTCAGCCGAAACGCTACAGCGTGGTGCAATAAAATTTCGAATTTATTGCTGAAAAGTTTTTCGCGCTTTTTGAACAAATTAAAGTTTTCCTGTCACCGTTATTTCGATCTCAATTATAGGGTATAAACGTCAGCGGAGACACTTATCACGTTGGAACAGCCTATTTTATATATTGCTCTTATTTTTAACTTTTGTTTTACATGTTATCGAAGTTTTTACATGCTTATACTGCTGCTCTGAGGTATAAAATGAGACGTAAGGATAACACGAGGAATGAGGTTTAATAACAAAACAAAACGACTCAATTCATCATCATCATCCTCCTGCCCTTATCTCACCTAGGTGGGGTCGGCAAAATACCTGAATCATATTGTAAGCGGTTTTGCCTTTTATATTTGTTACGACCGGTCGCCTGCCTGACGTCAACCTTCCTTGGTAAACAAACACCCAGAAAACAAACACCCACCAACAATTGTCTGTGATCACGCAAAATATTTGTGCCGAGTGGGAATCGAACCCACGACCCCCGACGCCGAAGGCAATAGCTTGGTAACGGCGCCACCGAGCCATCACCAAACATCTCAATTATCAGCGTTTAAACAAAAATAACGGGGTGCACATTCAGAGATAATTAAGGCTAATTGTAAAGTGTCACGTCATAAGTAAAAAGTAATGCTTATTACATGTTAAACGTAATATTAAAATGTTATTGCTAATTATGCGTGCAGAGCGGTTGGCCTTGAACATTGCTCAACGGTACGAAAGGCTCCAAACCGTCTGCCATGTGGTATTATATAAAATTTTGACAAATTAATATTGATAGAGATGGAGGGCCGTAGAGACACTTTAACGGTAAACCAATGACTCATTATAATAGCTGTCGGTTTTCGATAAAATCCTTACTAATATTATAAAAGCGAATGTTTGTATGTATGGATGTTTGTTACTCTTTCACGCAAATACTCCTGAATGGATGTTAACGAAACTTTATAATAATGTAGCTTATACATCAGAATAACACATAGGCAATAACTTGCAGTTAGTATTGCATTCGTTGATTTTATCAGAACCTGCTTCGTCATGTGTTTTGCCTAGCACTGAAGACATTCATTTTAGTCTATGAATAAACTAACGACTAAGTAGCGTATCTAGGGCTATTTTTCAGGGTGGGCCTCTGGGCCCTTACGACAAAAAAAAAATCGAACACTGTAGAACGCAACGAATTTTGATGCGATTTTCAGCAATAGATATTATTGAAGTGGAAGGTTTACAAGTAGTATATATGCATATTATAGTAGAAAAAATTCGAGGAATTCAATATCTACATTGCACCTCGCTCGCCTCGCTCGGCTTCAATCTGCTTTCGGCGATGAAGGATAGGGACACCTAGCCTAGAATTTCGAATCGGCAACCTAAAATCCTGGGGTGGGCACTTGACCAGACTGGGGCACGGCCCACCCGGCCCCCCCGCTATATACGCCTATGCTTATTGACTATTCAAAAATTCATAAGGCGTGAAGGAAGGACAGAATTTTTATCTCCCAATTAGTAAATTTATAATCTGAAGGAACTGGTTGACCTAATTCCCAGCTTTCGATTAAATAAAGATAGATTGTATTTGAAAAACTCGTATATGTGCATACACGAGTCTTTCAAATACAATCTCACTCAAGTTCACTTGACCCAAATATGTAACAAAATGAAAAACCGTACAAATAATCAACATGAACATCAAAAAGAAATACGCGAAGCAAAAAGTAATCGATGTTCTTGCTGACATTTCAAAAAGTTGCCATATCATTAAATTTTCAATTACCAAATACCTAGTTCATTAAAAAAAAAGTTGGGAATAAGAAACCATCAGTAATGGTAATTTGGACCTGTTTGTTATTTAGCATTGATCTCGTGACCGTCTAACAATGGTACGAATGCGGGTGGGACCTTTGATATAAGGATTTGCCAGACGGTTTTATTTTGATAAACGAATATACTTTACATTAACACGAATCGCAAAACGCTGATCACACCGACTGGTTGGTGCTACGGGTTATCGCAATCAGAATAAAGTTAATTTGATCAGTACCATACACCAAAATATTTAATTTATAATATTTGAAAAATTTAAGTAATTTTTAATTTGCAAACATATTTATACACGTTCTAGCAATTTATTGACAATACTTATAAGCTGCAATGTAAAAAACATTGCTCAGACTTTAAAAGTAAACTGAAAATAATGACTTTGCAGACGTATATCGAATAAGGTAACAGATAATGTATTATATTAATTATTTTTTAATACAAAATGGGCATGTGTAAAGAGACATTGCAAAATACAATTCTTTAAATATTTTTCATGTCACACCGTTGAAATGCGGGCCGTTTATTTCAGTTAGCAAGTAGCACATTTGGGTGTGCTGTATCTTAATACCGTTTAACCTTTTAATTTTTATCCAACCGGTTGAGTAAAGATTTCTCAAACACCTTTTATATATATTCGTTAATATATATTCGTGGTGCCCAGAAGGTCCATAATTAGTGGGGATTGATCTGTAAAGGTCATTTCAAAGGTATTGATTGACCGTCATTTATTTAATTAAAGCACGGTTAACATATCGCAGAGATAAGTGTTTAATTACGTTGCCAAGTTGTACCCGCAACGAATATTTTGCTGGAGTTGTTTCAAAGCGATTCCTTTTTAATAAGTGTACTTATGTATGTATTAAAAACGAAAACAGATTGAATGAACAGGACGCGCCCAGAGTTGTAAAATTAGTAACTGACGCGTACCTTTATGACGCCGTCTGCGGCAGACTAGTGCGACGCAGAAAATGTTCCATTATCACTACTCTTGCGGTTACTTAAGAATATTTATATCTGAACCCCAGAAAATATGTATGTACTAAAATATGATAAGTAACTTATAATTTGTGTATTTAATTAATTGCGAATATTAAATGTAACCTTACGTGTTTGTTGTACGGTTATCTATACTAATATGACAAGTTTTTTGTCCGTTATAGTACAATGGGTTGCTAACAAGCTATTGAATCGAATATGCTTTTTTGTATACTTTTTATAAACGAATAGTTATGGTATATCTGGGTAATATGTGTTATTTAATTAAAGCGTAAGTTTTAAGTTACCAACCAAAATATTCGTCCATAAAGTTAGAAGAAAAAAACTTAAAAGAATTTTATCTCAGACGGATTTTAAGGCAGTACGTTAAGGTACTGTCATTTACTCAAAATATTACACTTCCTGTTTATGACTTACTAGCTTTTGGCCCGCGGCTTCGCTCGCGTTGAATCTCTTACATAAATCTTTCTTTAAAAAAAATTGCATATGTCCTTTCTCAGGCTCTAGACTATCTGTGTATCAAATTTCATTTAAATCTGTTCAGTACTTTTGGCGTGAAAGCGAGACAGACAGAGTTACTTGCGCATTAATAATATTAGTATGGATTTAAAAGTTAAATATTTAATTGCTCTAAATGTTATGTATTAAAAAGGAAAAAATATAATGATATATTTTTAAAGTCTTCCTGATATAACGACCAGAAGTTGTCGTTAGTGACATTAACATTTCGTGCACGTCTGTGTATTTCGTTTTTTGTGTTTATAAAAAGTACTACGAAGGGACATTCTAAAGACGGTCACCTATTAACAACGTCAATCCCACCCGGACTAAATAATTATTCTTGTGCCGTGGAAAGGTTTCATAAATGTGGAAACCAAGGCCAGCCAGAATTTGACTTATCGAATCTATATAGGTTCTATATAATATGGCCTATTGTTTATGTTGTCTATTGTCTGTTCTTGTATACATGCGTGTGTAAATATATTCTTGACTATAAATACGAAGGGATTATAATTTGTTTATAAAATGATTTTATCTCACCCCGGCCGCAGTCCATTACATTTTTTACATAAAGCCTTATACCACGATAATCGTGACCGTAATATTACGTCGTCATTTGTGGACACTGAATGTTTATAATTTAAAGCACTTTAGCGCTAAGCTGACCGCGGCCAACTCGCCTCAATTTGTCTTGATTAGTTTATTATTAATCTGCAGTACACTCGAGAAATACACAAATTTATTTAGACAAGTTTTTGAAATTTCTAATCATATTCAAGCAATTAATGTGTTATTGTAATCACCATCATTCTCCTGCCCTTATCCCACATAGGCGGGGTTAGCTGTTTTTAGCCATGTTTTTTTACGACCGGCCTGACGTCAACCCTCCTTAGGGGCCAAACATCCATATCCGGAACAATGATCTACGGAGCACACAAATACTTGTCCCGTATGGGAATCGAACCCATGTCCCCCGAAGTGTGTCGAAACCAACAGGTGAGCAACTGCGCCACTTAATCACCATAATATATTATTGTAATGTAATTTATAAATTTAGCTTTATATTTATAAAAAAAAATTAAATCTGACAATTAGTATTATACATATACAAATTTATATATGCGAGTTGAGATTAGTAAGAAGAGAGGCACTGAAGCAAGGCTTCTAAAGAAATGGTGATTGAATTTTATGTTTATTTTAAATCGCCGATTACGACTAGTGTTTTCAAGGCACCATGAGCAGACTTTTCCTGAGATATTGATTTAGATTTTTATCGACGTAACACGACATTAGTATGATGGAAGAATAAATAGTCAAAAGTAGGGGTTAAATAAACGATTAAGTAGATACAACATACTTTATCCAGCCAAGCGAGTGTTTGCAGTCGTACCACATAAGAGAGCCATCGTTAAATAAACTTAATCAGCTGTTCAGCTTTTTATGATGCACTCAGGTTCGGGTACACGACCGGAGGCTTCCAAAGTCATTTGCGCGGGTACCGTTAGGCGGCACTCCAAGATCGCGCGGCGTTCTTAATAATGTGGCCATTGCAAAAAATGTACGCCTCAGTAATGGAGAGCCCAATGCCAATCAATAAGGTACTCTCTTTAATAATAACATGATGACAGACTGGAATTAAATTTCACATATTATTGACTGGCAAAAATCTCAACACGGAAAGAAAAGGCAAGAAAATGTTGTCGAATGAAAATATAATATGTTTGCGTCAAAATCATTTTTATAGCTCCCTTCGTCTTACATCGACAAATTAACCACATGACAACTACTCGTACTGTCAAGGCCACTATGAACCCCGTAAAGAATTGTAAGCACTATCTACCCTAGTTTGGATTGATGACGCTTGAGTTCGTATTATTATGAATATGCGAAAAGTTTGCAAAAGCAGCTGTAAGGATAAAATAAACAAAGTAATAAAATAAATGCTCCATTAACGGCTTTTATGATGCGATTAGAAGTACATAAATCCTAAGCGATGTTTCTAAATGTTTGTTGTCATGACACTGTAAACTTTGTATGTTCGTATTTCTTTTTCTATTTGGAAATTACTAATTTATTTAATGAATAAGGAATTCCTGCTTTTGACAAGTGCTTACTGCGTATCACAAGCAAGATTTATTAAACCCAAAAATATTGAATCCGAACAATACAAAGAATACCAATGAAATCTCTACAGGACCGCATGAGAGTTTATCCGAATCCAATAGAAAAATAATTTTTAAAAGAATTTCAAAAATGATGGAGTTCCTCTCCTTTTTGAAATCATTTCAAAATAAAAGAGTATATTATTGGTACAAATAATTATTTAATTTTAATTTTAAATATTATTCATCTAAAACCGCACAGACGATTAAATATTGATAAAACAGTCCCTAAACAATATTACAACATGTAAGGTCTTTAGCATCATAAAACAAAACCTCTTTAACGAAGGTTTGTGTATACAAGTTGCAAATGGTGAAGTTTGCAAACATAGTAGTACTTGGTATTCAAGCGTTAAAAGCTAAACTTAACCGTTGGCACACATTGTTTTATAACGAAATTAATGTACATTTAAAATATTACAACTCGTTAATTTCATTGATCCCAGTAGATCAATGAAAGTTATACTTACTGCAGTTTAGTGATCCATATATCCTCACGATAAAGGGAACCACCATGTCGATACATTTTGAGTCTGCTTATAAACACATCATTATACTTGTAGTGAATACACTATTAAATTTCCATTGGCAAATATGCCAATGGAAACTTAATAAAGAATTACAAATAAGTGATAAGTATTGGTTAAAACGTTCCCGTACTGTATATGAGAAATGCTAATGGTGAGTGTGGCATTGGAGCGGTGGCAATAGGCAACATACGATGAAACGTAGTGTGACATTCAGAGCATTGTTCTATTGTGGTGTTAATCCATGATTGACAGCTGATCATATTGCACTAGGGTCGTTTGATGACGCGTTCGAGATTGTTTCGCTGAGACAATAGGTAACATCACTGATAATTTGTTCTGTTAACGTCGTGGGCAGTCTTATAATTTTAGTATTGAGCCTATATCTCTCGTGTTTATTTGATCAAATTCAAATTTAAAATACCTTTATTCAAATAGACACTTGCACGTTCTTATGAAACGTCGAATTTTACATAAAAATTAATAAATAAGTTCGTAGTTTACAACCGGTTCGGAAAGCAGTTTCTGTTGAGAAGAGACCGAGAAGAAACTCCACAGTTGCTCTTTTTCAAAAATTTCAATTTACAATATAATATACAGTACAGGTATAATAATCTTATTTTAGTCTACTTGTGTATCAACAGTATTAACTCCACACTTCAGCGTCGTCGATATATTCTGCAATGGTATAATACGCTTTAACAATAAGTTTACTTTTCATTTTACGTTTAAATTGATCAAGTGTCACATGAGCTGTATCGTCTTAAAACAGAAACAATAATTAGCTTTTAATTCCATTTAATTGGTTTTTATGCTATTCATTCCTTTTTTTTTTAAATCTATTCCACACTACAAAATAGTACCTGTGTTTCAGGAAATTTAGAAGAACGAATTTTTGTACTTAATTTACGTTAATGCTTCTTAATTAAATATAAAAATGTCACTTACTTATGTACAAATTTTATCATAAATCGCTTATAATTTTTTATGTAAAATTCGACGTTTCATAAGAATGTGCAAGCGTCTATTTGAATAAAGATATTTTGAATTAATGTTATTTGTAAATACTTATTGAGACAAGGATGATGATGATTGATGCAAGGTGATAGGTAAAGGTATGGACGTTTCTTAGTGCGCATTTATTCTCAACTACGATTCAACACCTTATCGTGTGCCCTGAACTAAAAGGTTTTTTTATGAACTCGGGTTCTCACAAGAGAATTGGCAAAATCTGTTAGAAACCACGATTTCTGCGCATAAGAAATAGAAAGGAACTCGTACAACGCAATTTTGAATAAATTTACACGAAAAGGAAAAATAATTAGACTCAAAAATAAATAGACTAGATAGCTAAATCGCTTCTGGTAAACTTGATTCCCGGCCAATTCCAAGCGGAATGTTGTCACGCAATATCGTTACATTTAGATCGATTGTTATGGGTGTAATCGACCGAACGTTTCCTTTTTTTCTTGACCAAATCGTCGTGTCTAGCATTTTGTGCAAATTGTAAAACATAATATAATTTATTTTTTAATGAATAACGATATGTCGCCGTGGTGAAATTCTACGACCATTATTCTTTCTTATGAATAAATAAAATATGACTCAATATTAAAGCAAATCGGCCCATGTTATCGGCACATCTGTGTCCACTAGACCGTATTACAATTAATATTAGCAGTTGTATGTTATCTGTTCTCAAAATGGCCGCTAAATAAACGCTTGACAGCAGGTCTTAATTTGTCAATTTATCAATTAGATATTGTATGAATGTTTAATTTTATCTCGTTAATTCTTGCTCAATATAGACTTTTTAAATTATTTCATTATCTCAATTCGTATCGTTTTGGAACAAGTACTAAACTATTCCATCATTACATTGCTAATTTAGAAAATCTCGTGGTTTTAAAACCCGAGATAAAGTTGTAACAATTTATTAATACTGGCCGCAATTCGATAAAAATATTCACACACATTCAAGATCTTTTAGAATCACGTGAATATAATAATGTATATATACATTCCATCGACGATTTATATTTAAATTAATCAGGGCTCTGGATATTTATGCATTAACTCGTTGCAACGAGATGTCAGGTACATTGATGGACAAACAAGATGATTAATGGGGACTTGTAACAGCAGGCTAATAACATTTAAACACGTGAAACAAATTCTAAATTGACATGGCCATTCATGCGTTAGAGATCAATAATCTATATGATTCAGACTTGCATAACGCACTCAGCTTGGTTTAAAATTTAATTCGCTTATAAGTAAATTGTGACGGTTTATTTTTGAAGATGCAATTTAATGGAACCAAAATATATTTAAATAAAACAATGCGAAATTGGAGAACCAAGCTGTTTAAATTCGATGTATGTGAAATATTTTTGTCTTAAAGGCCAGTCAATCATTATTTAAAACGACTATCTTTCTATAAATAATATTGTTTAACCTTGTGAATTCCTCGAAATAGAATGTAACAGAATATTTTTCGTTTAATTAAAAAATATAATTCTATGTGTTTAATTTCTGAAAATCTATCAAAAATCAATAAAATTTATCAATAATATATTTATGTTTCAGCATATTAAAAAATAAATAATTTTCAAATTATATGAAGTCCGCCAATATTCCGCAGCGGGGTCGCATGTTGGAGTAAGCCCTAATACTCTCCGTGTAGAGGAGGCCTTTTCCCCAGCAATAGAACAGATATAGGATGTTAATTTACTTATTTACTATACCTACCTACCTCTTTCTTTCTGCCTAATTATCTGGTAAAAATAATCAATTAAGTACGACGACTTTTGTTAACGTTTCGATTTCGACATCTAATCTAATCCTTACTTCCTTACTGATATTATAAAGGCGAAAGTTTGTATGTATGGATGGATGTTTGTTACTCTTTCACGCAAATACTACTGAATGGATTTTAATGAAACTTTACAATAATATAGCTTATACATCACAATAAGACAGGCTAAAATTTATATACATATTTTATCTGTCTTTCTGTTTGACTGTTACGCCTTCAGCCTATTCTTAGCAGACGTAGTCGCGGGCAGCAGCTAGTTTCACATATTTCTTAACATCACTTGTAAAACGCTATTGAAAACGATTTAAGCAATATACAATGCAAATTAAACGTATTTATAGTTTAAAAATGCAATGGTAACCCTATATTTAGACATGTAATATACGAATTCATTAAAAGCCCGTGTTTTATAATTACGTTGTCGATATATCATAACGTGTTCGAAGTCGAACAATTTTCTCAATGTAACCAACCGGGCTTGACATAGCGTAACCGTATCCGCGACCTCTCGGGTCTCGACTACTTTATACGATGGTTACTTGTGAATGTATTTTACCCAAACATTAGTTATTATATATACAATAAAATAGTTTTGAATTTAGGGCAGCTTTATGATTACGTGGACCATTCGTTAAGCACTCGTTGATTTATGAAAATTTTCGGTTGTGAAAGAACTAAACTCCTTGATTTGACCCTTATAAGATCACTCTCTTGTCCGTCTGTTTTTCGAAAATTGGTGGTGATTATTTAACGAGTATATTATGGCGATATGTATATAAAAATTTACAAATTAACAATAAACGCCGGCGTACTATAACAAATTACACGTGTAAATAAGAAAGGATTGATCAGTATTCGTAGGTCAAGGTTTGGTCGAGTTCCGTTTTGCATATTGACCACTTAATGCAGTGCTTTGCGTATGCAAATACGGGCTCAGCGTAGAGCGTATGTAAATAGTCTTTACACATGAGTGGTAAGGTTCGCAACCGCGTGGGAAAGGCCGGTCTTTGGCCCAACCGTCATATGCTGGTCAAATTGTTATACCAAGATCGGTAAGAGACAAGAGCTAAAGAAACTAACGCAGACCGTCCAACTTCTAATCTCATCCAGAGCACTATTGTGGCCAACGTTGGCTCCAACATTATTGAGCTGAGCACACGTTATTTGGTAATTGTTAAGTTGGGCGTCTTTATAACACCCACAGTATTATTAACTTCAAATACCGTATAACAATTTGTTGGCAGAGATAGGACTGTATGAAGTGGACAAGTTATATAATTTTTATATTTTGTTTAACTGTCTGGTTAATTAGTTTTTAGATTGACTATTGATTTTAATGTGTCAATGTGGTGCTAATGAGATGGCCTATCACCACTTTATAACGCCACTTCACCACATTCGGAAAATTGTTTACTTTTTTGGTTTCCAAGCATTGTAGTTGACTCTACATAAATCCTTATTCACTAATTTTAATTTAAAAAATTATTTTAAAGTCATATGGGTGGGTTATAATAAAGGACGAAATTAATTCTGAGTGTTAAATATAATTATGATTCTTTTTTTTATTATATGAAATATTAATTTTTGATTCTTTAGTAATGTTTAAATATTACTAAAGAAACAAAAATTAAAAGGATCATTGTTCAAAACCCCTGAATTTTGATCTTCGTTGCAAAAGTAAAACATGTGATATCATCTTTATGTTGTCATTTACTACTTTAATATTTTAGTCACCATTATATAAAACTATTATTTAAGACTACATAAATGTAATATAATAACGATGATATCATAATCATAGTATCTTTGTAATAAATTCACGACGGAAACTTTTGATCTTGAATGATTAATGACATTTACTTTTCTTATAATGCATATTATCATAGAAAATTCAGATTATACATAGACAAGTTATTTTTTTATTTGCTATTGTTTATATCGTCATATACAAAGTATATAAAAATGCTATAGTTCAATTTTGTAGGGATTTGTCTTTAGGCACAAAAACGATAGTTCCCGAACTCTATCTGAATTGTTTATGCAAAATTTGCATAAACAATTCAGCGCTTCAAATTTGATACTAAAATGAACAGTAAAACATTAATGAGATTAGCATTCGCCGTTAGGTTTGAAAGTCGTGCTTATATATTCGTCTGTTATACAGTTTTGTTCAATAAATAAATATTTGCATTTTTACAACAAAAATGTGTCCGCAAAAAGTTCCAAACTAAGTAACTTGTACTATGGGCACTAGAAAACTAATAAACTTATTTATTTTTTTTGAAAATGAATACATATTATAAATATATAACTTTGTTCATTATACGGTATTTTGAAAGTAATGGGGCAGGAGGCAGGTTCACTACTCCCCACGCCAATCGGGCCGTCAAATGCAGACATGGCGTGTGGGACAACTGCACCTAGAGTGAGAGTGAATATAAAAAAATGCTTTACCTGGACAATTGAGCCCACGAGCAGGCCGAAGCAGAGCGCAATGCTGGTCACGTGTGGCGCGTTGGACTCCGTAATGGCGATGCAAGATGCCACACCGATGGAAGTCAGCAGGAAGGTGCCCACCAGCTCGGCGACCACCTGCCTCCATATCAGCTTATTATCGGTCACATCCGAGAGACCGATTATGGAGGTCGTCCCTGGGAACAACACACAACATTAAATTACCACCTTGAAAATAAACGGAGATAAACATGCAAGTATAATCTAATAATAAACGGTTGTTATGGATTTGATATATAAGTTTTCATGGATCCAAAATTCGATCTACTATAAGTATTAGCTTTTTAAATTCGATCTACGTATTAGCTTCTTAGCTTTTAGATTACGTGTCTTCAAATTCATATTTCTATGGTAACTTCTTAACTACTTTTGTATACAGTTCATACGCGTCTTAAGTTTCGGCTTCGTGATCATAGAGATAAACTATCTCTAAATTATCTTTAACTTTATCGTATATTTTAGTGTCACCGGTCAAGTGTGAGGTAACTGTTTCGTCTACATGCATTTCTAATATATGTACATATGCTTAGATTTTAAAACATTTGCTTAAGACAAAATGTCCGAGATCTTTGTGTTAATGACGAATCCGTGGTGCAGTTGCCAGGTGACTTCACTTGGGGTGTTGGATTCGGTTCTCATACCTGACAACTATTTGTATGATCCTCAGATAATTTTCTCGGATCTGGGTGTTTGTCCTGGTAAAATTTATGTATGTAAAAAGTCCTAACAACATATGATAATGTTATTCTACAATAGTGCAATATATTTTTAAAACCATAAGAACGCGAATTATATATAACACAAATACCCGGTTCCGGTCTGTTTGGTGTGGGATTCGAACATACAGCCCGCGACACCATAACCAACTGTGAGACTCCGTCATCTCAGCCACGTCTACAATTCCTTTTCATAACATTTGCATACCTAACGTATATAATATTTGTATAACTTTAACTTGTTTCCTTCCAGCGTCTGCTTATCTTTTGTAATCGTTTGTCATAAAAAATATCAAAGTGCCAAATGACAGAAAGACACAGTCCGATTTTAGAATGAAGTTCCGTGAGATGTGAGTCGGCAAAAATCGCCACATACGGAAAACGTGATATGTTCCTTTCTCTCAGCGCCTTGCTCTCTTCATCTCCTACACTGATTGACAACTTGGGGCGCACGAAAAAACTAGCTGTAGACCTAGTTTTTAAAGTATTACTTAATTTCAACTTTATTACCGTTCCTTTATATATTTTTCCGATTATATTTCCTAAAGTACATTTGTATATACCAGTACAAAGTACGACAATAAAAATGAAGGTAAATGTAAATAACTTTAACTCCGGCGTAATTCAAATCAAATAAATTTTAAACGATAGAGAAAAATCACTTATGAATTTATCAACAAGCAGAATTCGGCGGTCGCTTCTAGTTTTCGAAAAAATAAATAATGAAATAGTGTGATTTTTACTATAGAAATCCGCCATTTTTTTGTTGTCAATATGTCAATTCAGCTCGTATTTCTTGGTGGTCATAAAAAAAAAACCAAACATCGAAGGTTCAGGCGGGAGCGGAGCTTCTAACCTAATCTATCCGAGTCGGATTCGCTCTGTGTCGGTTCTGTGATTCATTAAATTAATAAAATCGGAATATCGATACGTGTATGATGTCGCCCGCTTCCTATATTTATCATGTTGGCAGAACTGTGTATTGAGTTTTTGAAGTCAAACAAATAAAATGGTGGATTTCTTAGTACAAAAAGCAAGTTTTAAATTTTTTTTTTTCTCGAAAACTATAAGCGACCGCCGAATTCTGCTTGTTGATTAATTCATTAGAGATTTATCTCTAACGTTTAAAATTTATTTTAATTGAATTACGCCGGAGTTAAAGTTATTTACATTTACCAAAATGAACTATCATCATCGTTAGTACAGCCCTGTTACATTTATATAAATGAAAGAGGTCCTTGATTTTTCTGCTATAGTATATGCCTATGACCTATTCACTAAATCCTTTACATGCCGTATTATATTCAGGGAAATAAATAATAACGCAGCATTTAATTATCAAGAAACTGCTATAAAACGCTAAATTGGCACAATCGTGATTTATATTAAGTACCTACGCTACCTGCATAGTAATCTAAATCACTGAATGCTAACACAAATGCAAAAACCCACGTATGCGTCAGAAAAGGTATGTTAGTCGGGCTTTAATGTTTTATTTTCATACCATTAGATTTTTTATGAACGGTTGTCAGATGTTTGTAAAAAAAATACGATCCTTTAGTGCGCAGTATTTCGAATATGGAAATTTTCGTGCACCATGGGCGACCTTATGGAGAAGACAGATTAATTAAAATATTGTCAGAAATCAAAAGATGACTTGCTTAGCTAACCTGGTGTAGGGTACTTTAAAAGGTGTTATAAAAGTTGTAACAAGAAAATCTCGATCAAAGTAAACATTACAAACTCCCTGAAGATAGTATATGTCGAGTATTTAATGTTTAATATTTGCATTGCTCCTCCGACCGCGGAGTTTTTGTTCCACTTTGATTACGCTTGTAAACAAACCTCCGTACAATTGAATATGATGCTATATGGATATGTATGGTTCGTGGTTTACATTCTACGCCCACTACCCATCATCAACCTTACATATGGATTTTTTTAGTTTAACAATGAAAATAAAAATCTAATTTTTAATATCACATCTGTATTTGAAAAGAACTATCTATTAGACCATCATAAAATATTTGGGAAATAAAAACGTTGATATTAGAATTTTCCTCATCTCGCTCAAATATGTTATTACATAAAATATAGAATCTATGGTGATTAAAAACGAGCTGAAACATACTTTCTAGTATTTTAATTGGCTAGAAAAATTAACTGACCTCAGTTATGGACTCCTATTTAATAATAAAAATATAGTTCATATGTTACATAACCAATAATTAGTTTTTAATTGCCTTCATCAAAACATGTTGCCGTGAACTAGAACTCGTAACTAATGATTTATTACTAGAGTACTAATAACATCAGAAAAGTTTTACTTGTTTCAACTAAAATGTTTATGAACATTATATTTTTATCGATCTTAAAAAATATAACGCAAAATAATAACGCAATAACAATATCTAAAAGTTAATTCATCTCCATTTAACAGGGAAATCTAATTTGAATTCTATCAGTCGTTAAATACTGTTGATTCGCACTTACTCTTCTGCATTTCATCCACCGCGTAATCCGTTTTCATTTTCGACGGCGACCGCGAAACACTTTCTAGTTCGGTGAGCGTGGTCGGTCTATGAACGCGAACTGGCCGCGGTACACGACGGCCGAGATTAATTCGCGCGAAAGTGGCTCTTTACGATCCGTAACAAAGTTCGAAGCGCGTTCGCGAGCTGAAGCCGGTGCAGTGAGTTAGCTCGGGCGCGCTTGGCCTGCGTACACGACACCACCTTACTGTCTCGCAACATACACCTGAGTGTGGCGAGATCTCGCTCGTGGGGGATGACGGGTACGGCCGGAGAGTGCACCGGACGTTGTGTTCCGCGTGTGATACGACCCGTCGCGCCATGTTTACAAATTACCCGCCAATTCGATATTCGCCCGACGCGATGGGACGCGACGCGCACGAACGCGCGGAATTCGCTAAACGGATACACGCACGTACGTAGTCACTTGTTACGGAATAGTAATAAGTTTTAGGCCTATTGTTGGGACGCGCCTTCAGAGGAAACTGACGCAGACTGATTAGCAAGGTCTCCAGAATCATTGTGCGCTTCACACAAAGTAATTTTTATTGTTATAATTAATAACATAAAAACAACCACAATTTTTATACAA
The DNA here is from genome assembly GCA_933534255.1 of Iphiclides podalirius. NCBI lineage: Eukaryota > Metazoa > Arthropoda > Insecta > Lepidoptera > Papilionidae > Iphiclides > Iphiclides podalirius. The sequence continues at coordinate 3,905,801 of OW152817.1, read as the reverse complement.
ATCCTAAATAAAACAATTTAGTCTACTATTACTTCTATATTAATTGTTCTATAAACATATAACTTCTATATTTAATCTCCGGCAATTTAGTTTTTTGTAACTAATTTTTTTCGATTGGGTTCAGGAAATATGTATATTAAAGTGAAAAATTTACAAGGGAGCTGAAGGATAATTATTTATATGCACATCTAAACTAATTCGTTGCGAGATGCATATCTAATATATTTGTATTTAAGTAACCGCGGTGTTATATTTGAATTCGACAGAATTTTTATAAGTTTACAAAAATGGTTTGTAACGAAGATAACTATTGGTAGCTGTTTACACATGTGTTTTATTTAAACGTAGTATTAAGAACTTTAGTGTACAGATATTCATATGTCTCTTTTATTGTTTTATAAAACGATTCCAACGCCGAAATAATGCTAATTTAAATCAAATTTAATGTTTTCGACTTTTCATGGCAAAGTGACAGCTGTTATTATTCAGGCGGATGATCCTCAAGGATTGTTTTTAAAACAATGGGAGGTAATTTTATTGTATGTGTCCCTTCACGCTCATATGTCGTGTCGATTTTCACAACTTGTTTCATATACGTTCTATAACTTTTTTACACTATAACTTTTTTAGTATTGATAGATTTACCTCGTCCTTCCGAAATTGGTCCCCAACTCACCGATTTTATCTTTCTTTAATTATAGTTGTAAGAAATATAACTAAGTTTTGGTTTATAAGTGTACCACTCTTCCTTTTTAATCCTAAGAGAACAGAAATTTGGGCAAAATTTTAGCTTTCACTTCGATAATGGGAGAATACAACCCAATGGTACAGCTCAGAATCTCTCGACAAGCACTCCTCTCCATACAGAGAAGAACCAGTAGGTTTTTAGATGATCCATATATAGATGATCCTGTCTTTTTTCCATTTAGAATAATTCATTTTTAACCCTTACCACTAAAAAAAACAAATGTTATGATCGACTTTTTAATTAGAAATAATAGATAAGAATTAAGATAAAACATTAGTTACTAATAATAACAAAGTCGTCGGCGAATGTTATTTATGAGACAGTCCTACCAAATTATACTTTTCAATTGGGGGTCCAGGAAATGCCTTCAGTAACATCGGTGTCGAGTTTTGTGTGCTCGTAATAACGACGTCGTAAAACTAGGCTGTTCTATTTATGCGAGGCTTATCAGCCGTAAAAAATCGGTAGCAGCCGCCGTGTTTGCCAGATAAGAGTGCGGTGTTGCCGTTAGCGAGGCTCCCGCTTTGATATTAAGAAAATATTATGTTTACACGCCACACTCGCTGTGGACGGCTTTATTAGCAAAGTTGATAATTCCTCAAGGTTTTGGTTGATTGAGAACACGGGTACCCTTGATAAATGTTTAGGTCTCCCCGATTAATGCAGCTATGACTAAAAATTCATGACATGATCTTTACAAAAAATAAATCCGATTTGTTACCGATGATTTCAATAAATGTATTAGAATATTCTTTTAAAATGTCATTTTCACATAAATGTTTTCTTATTCGCGAGTGTTGAAGGCTGGTCGTAAAATATCGTTAACAAAATGATGGATTTGTTGTGCCGACTCTACCTTAGTTGGTATAAGATCAGGAGGATGAAGAAGACCCAAACACTTTCTTACTTAAAATTAGCAAAGTAGTATGTTATTAACAACATTTTTTTTATTTCTACGCAAATACTACACGTGATTAAATTGAACTGTTAAACGGTTTTATCGCATTTATTTTCTATTTAAACTTTCAATGTTTAGAATATTTGAAACATTCGTGGTCTGTCCCGTAAGAATAAGATTTATAAATAACGTGAGATTAGTTATAAAAACATCGCATACTTCCAGACCTTTAGTTATGTAAACTAAGTGGCCGGTATCAGCTACCAGCGGTAGCATAACATAAACATCGATACTGGGAAAATTATGTGTGGTTCCCAAGAAACTGCATTGTTAGGAAAACTGCAATTTCATTAGCTGTAACAAGTCTGTGTTTATTAACGAAAAATAAAACCGTCTTCAATATCTCGCTCCGTATTAATTTCATAATTGATTTTTAGGAGTTGCCTAAGTGTCTCCAGAGTCCAAGATCCAATAACGAATGAAATTAATATGGGACCACATGGGAAGCACCAGCTTTAAAAAAAAAAGAACCATCAAAATCGGTCCACTCAGCAGAAAGTTCTGAAGTAACGAACATACAAAAAAAAATACAGTCGAATTGATAACCTTTTGAAGTCGGTTAAAAATAGTGTAGTTTCAAATTTATTTCTATCCTTTCCTTAAATTGATACCTGTCCCGTGTGGGAATCCAAACCCATGACCCCCGAAGCCGAAGCCAATAGCTTTGTAACGGCGCCATCGAGTCAATCGCCTATGTTGTATTCATCTGCATGATAACTAACGCCAATAAACTTGGGAATTTAAATAGTTTCTTTTCACAGTTTTATAAGTTGCCCATTTATCCATCGTTTATGTAATGGTATCTGTATCATTTAGATCCATTTGGGTTATTGGCCGAAACGTTTGGTTTTTCACCAACCCAAAAAGAACTCGGCTAATGATTATGCTAGTAAATGTTCGATAGCAATCCAACCGAAAAACGTGTGCGTTTTAAGAGCTTTGATAACGGGCAAGCAGTGTGTTTGTTTTGCAATACCCGATAAAACTGTTCAAAAGCGTTTTACTGGCATATATTTTGGACACTTCTAATATTGGCACATATAAATAGAACAAGAAAATATAGACAGTACAACTTCAATTGGCATTTGTTTGAAACAATTTAAATTCCCATCTTTATTATGGTCGAATTAAGTTATGGATTGCTCCAAGAAGTTTCTAGAAAACCTAAGAACTGTCTTCGTCCACGGACGTTCACCTTCAAAAAGGTTTCATGTTTACTTTCTTTTATACTATATGATGGTATGAGTACTCTGGTCTTAATATCAGTTTATGGGACGTTGGAAATAAAATCTCGGATACAAATTCGAGTATAGCACACCAAATTCGAGTGAAATCTGGCTGGCTTGATGCCAGATATCTTGTGTCAACTTCTGCTAGCTACCCAATGTATCCGATTTTGCGTTTTATACGATGACAAAGGATTTCTGCATATAGTAAAATGCATCAGATAGTGTTGATTTTTAGGTTAAGCTCTTGTCTAGAATTGAAATATATATACGGTATTCGGCGGTATTCTCTTAACATCAGGTGAACCGCCTGCTCGCTTAACAACTTTTGATACATAAATAAAGACAATCTAGCGCAATTAAAAACACTAAAAATATAATCATATATACAGTGTACTGTTACTATACAACCTATAGTTCTGTTACTATAATACAACCAACTGCAGACTAAGAAAGATGGATTCGACAGGAGAAGCATTAACCCGAGCCGGTCATTCAACTTTATTGCAATCAACAATCTCTAAAGGAGAGAGTCTTTACTTTCATCGCTATAAAGTATTTAAACGTATTTAAAACAAAAAACACGACAATCATATATATATCATTTATTAAATATAAACTTACACAATAAACTAGACATTTCAAAATATATCTTCATAAAACCATGAAATATTAAAATATTTCGAATGTGGTGGCGATAAAATTTACTTTATAAATTTATCTAAATTAATACGTTTTATCGGACTTTCTTTACGTAACATCTTCTAGGAAGCGTCCATTCGAATCGTTTTATTATAACGACTGGCAATAAAATTCAAATGTGATTACTACCGATAAGTTCATAATCAGAAGACTAAAGCGACGTTCATAGATGAGAATTTTAAAAAATGCCATAAAAATGTTACTAAATGTTCGCCGGAGTAGACTGGCAACTTTTGGATTTAACTTATATGCAATGTTTTTAATTACATATTATTCTTGGTTGCAGTAATCTACGCCTCGTTAGTGTGGCTGTGTGTGGAAGATGATATTGTACAATTTTCGAAACAAAAACGCTTGAATACATAATTACAATTCAAAGACCTTCTACTTATTAATCTCTTCACATTAATAATGTGTGAAATTATTTAGAATAACACAATGGACGATTTCCTAAATCATTAACATTTAAATTGTAAATAATCATAAATTTCAATAATTTTATTATTTAAGTGATTTAAAGAGTTTTTACAATAATGTACTATATACAATTTATACGTTAGAGGAAGATCTGTAGATATAGTCTATTCTTCATTAAAGGAAAATTCTACGTACAATTGACATCTAAATTCCTTGCTCTCAATATACATAGATTTTCAGGATAGAACCGATAAAGGCCCGTAAATTGATTCAGGAAAGAGGCATTTTTTAATAATTTATCGAAATATTCTGAAAACTATTCAAGAGCATGTTGCACTGATGTTTTTGCTTTCAGTCCCGAGACTATTAAAGCTTCATCTGACGCAGAACCGGTGGCCTAGCCAGAACCCACGGGTTTGGGCCCTCCGCTGTGGGTAGGGCCACGCATGTGCTCATGCGTGCGTTTAACTATGGTACGTCATCTAAGGGCCATCGTGGTCGTGGTTCGGACCGAAACCCCGATGGCCGTCGACTGTGCAATTAGCTAATCGGTGGCTGGGGGCGGTGAGAACCGCCCCGGAACGCGGGTGTACCTTGTGTACGCGTTGTGTTGGTCTCGCCGTGCTCGGAGGCGAGGGCGAACTAGTGTGTTTGTTGTTGCACTAACTGTGGGTGTAGTGTTGTCCGGCGGGACCCCCGGCAGTGGGTCCGGCGTGTCTAAGTCCCCTTCCTCGACCGGGTCGATTAGGACGTTTCGCGGGCGACGCTTGTTGACGTTCGCGTTTTGGTCGGGTTGGTAATTTGCTGCGCTTACCACCAGAGGATTGGGATGATGTTCGGCTCTATCGAAGAACCGTTTGGTCAGGTCTTTAAAATATTTGCGAATCGTCGGGAGTCTGCAATCGCTGTGCAGGTCGACGTTGCGTTGATACCACTGCGCACCGGTTGCGCGGCGGATGAACTTATTTTGTACTATTTGCAACTTGTACAAGCGAGTAGGGTGCGTGTGGGTGAAGGTCATGCATGCGTAAGACATAATAGGTCGTACGCAGGTCTTATATAATAATAATTTGTGCCTTAAGGGCATTTTACTTTTAGCGTTAGTTAAGTTGTGTAGCCGGCCGGAGACGAACGCGGCTCTATTGCGAACGTTATTAATTTGCGTAGTAAATGACATACGCGAGTCGAAAGTGACTCCTAAGTATTTGACCTTTTTCTCCCAGGGGAGCGGTTGGCCATAAAGGGATATTTGCCCCAACTTTCTGCATTGACGAGGGCCATTATAAAGATGTGACGGGTAAGTAATTCGTGTGAAGTGAATCGCCACACTCTTTTCGGGATTTATTTCTATTCTCCATTTGCGGAACCAAGCGCCGAGGCGGTCGGCAGCGCTTTGGAGTCGAGCGGTTAGTTGTCTAAGGTTGCGGTCTGAATAAAAGAGCGCTGTGTCATCCGCGAAAAGCGCGAGATTGACGTGGGGGTCTTTAGGTATATCGCTCGTGTAGAGCGTAAAGAGCAAAGGTGAGAGGCAGGAGCCTTGTGGTACGCCGGCCGTGAGGCGGCGGCTGGTTTATTAGGCTTGCGAATGCCGATAACCCTGGCTTCTTTCCAGTCGTCTGGAAAGGAGCAACTGGAGAGTAAAGTATTGTAAATGGTCGCCAGTAAACAGATAAGCGGCCCAGGGAGAGCTTTAAGAATTTTGTTGCTAATATTATCTGGGCCCGGGGCGGATTTGGGTTTTAAGTTTTTAATAATATCTTGAACCTCTTCGGGGGTCACTGAATTCAAAGGATCGCCTTCCGGTGGAAGCGCAGCCCTAATCTCGATTACGCGGTCCACCTCCGTTAGGTGGGCTGTATCGATGTGTTCGCGCGATGGCGTACATTGCTGCTCTAGGTTGTCCGCAAGGCATTCGGCTTTTTCGGAGTCATCTAGGGCTACCGAAGCGCTATTAGGTCTAACTAACGGCGGTAGAGATTCGCGGGGGTCTGCTTTCAGACTGCGGACCAACCGCCAGTAGGCGGTGTGCGATGGCTCGATGTCCTCTAGGAGAGTGTCCCACGTTGTATGTCGGTGTTCCGATACTCGATCTTTGACTTCTAGCTGAAGACGTCGAAGTAGGGTTCGGTTCGATTCCGATCGGTATCGGTCGAAAGCGCGTTTGGCTGCATTTTTCTGCCTAATTAGGAGTCGCAGGTCGGGCGGAAAGTTAAACCGTCGATCGCCCGACAGTTATACCGTCCGTTCCGAGTCTGCGACTGTGGAAGTGATGGTTTCTCGGAGACTTGCTATCGCTCGATTTGCGTCATCGAACGTAGCTATCGTCTCAGGTAGGTCGACTAAGTCCTGGGGGTCCAAGGCCTTGAGTTTGACCTCAAGACGATGCCAGTCCACTACGGATTTGGTTGGAGGGACCGCGCCGGCGTTCTGGCCCAGTTTATACAGGACGGGCCTGTGATCTGAGTCTAGTTTATGGATTGTCTCTATCGACTCGATGTCGAGCGAGACCTCCTTGAGTAACATGATATCTAGGATACTCGGTGTCGCGTGTTGGTAGTTGTCCACCGTAGGATACCTAGTGGGAGTCGCAGGAGCAATTATGCTAAAGTTTAAATTATCGGATAAGCTAAAGAGATGCTTTTCGTTGTTATTTGGGATACTGTGGATGTCCCATGAGCCGTGTTTGCAGTTTAGATCTCCTGCAATTATCGGATATTACTTTAACGATCAATCAACGTTATAATACTAATATGGCGTAACGGAATTTAATTAATTTAGTATAAATTTTTCAATGTCTCAGTAACAACTTTTACTAACATCATACCTGTTATAAAACAATTACTAGCATAATGTCAGCAGACGCATATTTTTTTGCTTAACAGATAATTATAAAAGAATTCTCTGAGACTAATAAAATAAAGCAAAAAAGTTTAATAAAATATTATAGTCGGACATAAATTTTTTTATTGAAACGATATCAAAATACTGCATTTGCAATATTTCGTATAATTACTAGATTTAAAATGAGTTTTATGCAAAGAACAAAATACATGTATCTGTAACATATATATGTATTTGACCGTGACTATACTGTTGTATGTTCTTAAAAAAACGAAATGGTGACTTTCCTATGTTGGGGTAGACCCAAGGTGAGCGATTAAATATGACTAACGCGAAAATGAATTGGAGAGTTCTAGTAATAAAAACAATTCACAAAAGTCCGGATTTGAACGGATATTGACGTCACGCCACCAACATAAAAACTGAATTCTTGACGTTGCTGCTGCTCCGAAGCTATTTTGGCAATTATATTTTATATTATTTTTTTTTATATACACCATTCATAAATTTTTAATTCACCTACCACGGCCACTTCACACGATGTGTTGATAATTAACTGTAAATCACGAGAATGACAGGGCCATCGCAAAGTAGTGCATACTCTTTCGCAGATATCGTATCTGAGAACTATTGTTGGAAGCTGAGTCAAATCCGTCGGAGATAAAACATACAACCTACTCTCTTAAATTACTCTCTCTCTCTCTCTCTCTCTCTCTCTCTTAATAAACAAAACAAAAATATTTATTTCTCTTGTTTATTACGCACTATGAACCCGGAGATAGTAAGTTGAAGCTAAACATCACCATACAGTTTATATTAAAGTTTAAGACGTGAGATCTTTTGTATATTATTGTATTTTTATATATAATATAACAGATACACAACATATAGAATACATATTAGAAAAGCAGTTATGATTTTACACACTACAATACAAAATCAAATCTACGACTCCTATAAAGTAGTAAATTTTACTGTGATGAAATCAATGCAACATGCTATAGTTGCATCAGTGTATTATTTCCTAAATAAAAGAATCGTTAAAAATATTTCTTAGCGTAGAGCATTTAAACGATTTCACGCGTCGAAACTTCTGAACGCCGAAAGTGTGACGAAAGACGAAGAAGTTATGATCGTGTGCGCTGGATTGTGTGAGATTGTCATAATCACTTAAAACGAAAGCAAATAATGCGAAGTAGTTTGCACAAACCTCTCGTCTTCTCGAGCCATTTGACTCGAAAGCGCAGAAAAACCAGGGTAAACACTGATTCTTCTCCCGGCCTTTTCGTCCTAGGTGGGGTCGGCACAGCATATGCATTATGTGGTTGTTGTGCATTGGCTAGGATTATACGACCAGCCGCCTGCTTGACGTCAACGGTCTATGAAATCCCGATCCTGAATACGAACCCACGACTCGCGGTCCTAAAGCCAACGGTGAGCCAACCAATTTGGAAATAGATACCCAGATCCGGAAAAAATATGAGTTGGTCACACAAATAGTTGTTCCGTGTGAGAAATGAACTTGGTGCTCTCAAATCTTTAAATGGCTCTGCGGTGCCTGGAAAGGGCATCTAAGTTATGAACTTAGAATACTTTTTTATTGGCAAATAAATGATTCCATTGAATCTTTAAATTACTGTCAAATTAAATCACTATTGGGAATTTAATACACATTTTATATGTACTAGCTATCTTAGTTACCGGATAAGTGTCAAAAGCAATTCTTTTAGGCTAATTACATCCATTATGTACTTCGACACTTTAATTTTTTTTTTTTTTCAAAAGTTCAATTTTCATTCAGATAAATTCTCAACTTCTTTCAGACATTTCACATATTTCGATACGACAGATTTTTCCCAAAACTGTGTACACTATTTATTATACTACAAATTCGGCGTTTCCAAGTTTAAACAGCGCCGTCGCGGATCGTAACGACTCCGGCAAATAAGCATCGGAAAATTATCGCCGGCCGTGACAATGACAGCGGCGGAGTTGCTAAACTGCTAAATTATTGGCCATACAACAGTGTAGCAATTGTCTGGCATCTAATAATCTCGACGCGACTTCGCCATCTGTCAAGGTTATACGCGTTGTCCCTCTTGTTATAATTCGCTTTTTGCATTATTATTGAGAGCGGGCGATAAACCTGTAGGTAGCTTTTACCGGTTCATAGACATCCACCCCACTAGTGATGTACCTGTAAAGATTAAAAGGGTGGGAAAACGTAACCGAGTTACGACCACGCAGCAGCCTCGGCTGTTGCATGAATGGGCAGGCTCGTCCGGTTAAGCTAAACCTCACAGAAGACCGGCGTAAAGTTGAAGTTTCGCGTTTCGTCTGGTAAGTAAGGTAGCCGGAGCCCAAATTTCAAAAAGGTTGTCACACATCTGCAATCCTCGGGTGTAGCAGTTGTTCATGGGCGGTGGTATTCACTTAACATCAGGTAAACCACCTGCTCGCTTAGTGAAGTATCTCCGGATCCCAAGATCTAATACTAATGAAATTAATATGGAACCACATGGGAAGCACCAGCTTTAAAAAAAAAAAGGATCATCAAAATCGGTTCATCCAGTCAAAAGTTCTGAAGTAACAAACATGAAAAAAAAAACAGTCGAATTGAGAACGCCATCCTTTTGAAGTCAGTTAAAAGTAACTAAATCGAGAAAATACTTATGAAATCATAATTTTATACGTATACTGATATATACTGTGGACATTCTTGTTTGGATAATAGTGTCATCATCATCATCATCATTTCAGCCTGTTTGAGTCCACTGCTGAACATAGGCCTCCCCCATAGACTGCCACGAAGTACGATCCTAATAGTGTATTTAACTGTAAATCTTAATAATTGGTAGAGGTGCAGTAGGTAAAGGTATCTGACTTTACTAATGTAAAGTCTTATCGTATAATGGCTGTTTAATGTGGCAGTCTGTTTAATGTGTTATTAATTCAATATTAAATAACTTTGTCCGTATAACATTTATATTAAGAAAAAGAATATCGCTTTTATGGCGGCATCAAAAATGTTTACGCCTTCGTATAATATAGTGAGCACATTCGAAATTCCTAAGAGTTTCTTGTATTTACGCGATTACATATTACTAAATGAAACTATGTTTACGGATTTATCACGTTTATTTTGGTTATAAGTCCCGATGCTTCGAACCCTTTACAGCGTTCATGGTCACGCGCCCGTGACCATGAATGCTGTGATCCCTAAGAGACTAATTTGAAAACAAAGTTAGCTGAGTAAATTGTGTAATGTTGTTTTTTTCATCCCCTATTTGATAACATTTCGATCACTACGGCTAACTATTATGGATCATAAATAATCTAGATTTAGTCTATATGAAATTATAAAATAACTATCATGAATAAGTATTTACTGCTAAGTCGCTTACCACAGATCTTGCGAATTTATAAAGCACTTGAAACGATACAGTGCTATGTGAATTGTCGTCAATTTGGCCCTGACAATGAACGCAGCGTCGCCACCGCTTCCCGTGCAGACACTAAACATTCAAATTAAATTACCGATAAGAATACACACAGACGGTCAGCTGGCACGTGAAAATGCGTCTCAGAAAAAACTGGCCCAAAAACTGCTTCAATTTACATGTACGAAATGGGATTGTCACAAATTGTGGCGCAGTTGTATATTAGCGGAGCGTTTTTTGCTAATGTGTTGTTTTTGAGGCTACCCAGTCCTATGAATGAGATCTTGAATGACGCAATAGTGACAAGCCTTTTAATATTTAGAAAGTAAAAATATAAAAAGTTTACAATAAAAACACTTCTTTACTGTGTTTACTGTGTAACACTTCTGTGTTGTGTTCGAAAGATATACATAGAAGAACTAACTAAAATAACATAACGTGCTTCGTTAACATCACATCCAAGACTTGCTCTTTTGTTTCGACTTAGTTTCTATTTCGGTGCAAGGCTTTTGCACTCTTCAATTTGGAACTGAAGATGTCAGGTAGAAGCTATGAATCTCCATTGAATACAATTGACTTTTCATTTCTATCATTTTTTTTAATGGGAAAAGTTGACAAGCGAGCAGGCGGTTCACCTGATGTTAAGTGAATACCGCCGCCCATGGACATCTGCTACACCCGAGGGTTGCTGATGCGTTGACAACCTTTTGAAAATTGGGCTCCGGCTACCTCACTCACCAGACGAAACGCAGAAGCATTTGACATACTTCCATTTTACGCCGGTCTTCTGTGAGGTCGTGGTCGGAGAAACGTCGCAATATTACTAAGCCTGTCACTTTTGTTTATGCTCATATTAAATTAGCAATAAAAGATTATGAGCCATTGAGGAAAAGTTAGCCTTCCTGTACTTGAGCCAAGAGGTAGAAGGTAAACTGCATTGTGTTTTTCGCTTCTGGTTAGCCTAAATGTTTAACAGGAATAAGTCCTTGAACACAAAATATTGATCCATTATTCAACATATACGGCAATATATAATAATAAATTTATCCCAATCAGTTTAGTCATTTTAAAGAAAAGGCTTATTTGGAAAAGTCATTTTAGTCTTTCTCTCTTAATACAATAATTTGATGAATGATATGGAATAACGAAACCAATACCTTAGCAACTCCGTGGCGCAGTTACTAAGGTATTGGCTTCGGCATCGGGTTCGATCCCCACAGGGGACAACTATTTGTATGATCGACAGATAGTTGTAACGCATAAGGGTGTTTGTCCACGTGAAATTAATGTTTGCAAAATGCCCTTACAACACCGGATAATATTATCCTAAAGTAAGGGCAATGTTTCGAAGAATCACAAGAAGAAAAAAGAAAGAAGAAGATATTTTCTTAATATGCAAACTTATATGATATATGAGCAAACTATAAAAAGGATATAATATTTTGTACGCGCTTTGGTTTGGCTAATGAGCCCCACAATGCGAAAGTGTTTTAGTAACGATTTGATTGTATAACTTATAGTTTTTCATATCTTCATCGAAGTTAGTTTTAGTCGTTAAAGTATTAAATCGCACTTTTCTTTAAAACAATAACACCATCTTCTGTCACATTTCGCTTTGTATTTTTAGTCTAAACCTTCACGGTTGGCTCCGACGGTGCGTATCAAACGCGTTATAACATGGCCTTGTGAGAAACACATTCGTCATGGTGGCACATGGGATGAGAGGCGGCGTCTTTTTATATTATCATTTCCTATAGAAAAATTACTCTACTCTTACAGGACTCTAACGGCGGTAGGAGTATCACTTACAGCTTCTCCTTATCCTCGAACAATATGAAGTAGAAGTATTACTTTATAGTTTATACATTCTATATAGTAACCGAAATCTTGTATTACCGCAGAGGTGTTATTTATGGAAATACTTAACATTTTCTAGTATGGACTGAGAAGCAACAGTCGATTTTTTAATCTCTATGAACTAATTTCTTAGTGATACTTTGGGAACCCGGTTATAAACTGCTCGAATAACACAGGAACATAACATAAACACACACCAAGCCCCAGATCCGTTTCAATAATATGTAGGCCATAAAAATACCATTCTTGGATAAGAACTGAATTCGAACCAGCGACGAACAATTTTAAAGCCAATAGCGTAGGGAACCAACCGAGTCTCCTTGTAAGTAATACACTTTTATTTAAATACTAAGATTATTCCGTTTTTCATAATCTTCAGGCTTCGGCAATGCATCAATACATAGTTTAAAACAAAGTCGTTCCTCTGTCTGTCTCTCCCTATGTATGCTTAGATCTTTAATACTACTGTGTACTAGATAGAGTGATTCAAGAGGAAGTTTTATATTATATATATATATATATAATACATTGTACCCGTGCGAAGCCGGGACGGGACGCTAGTATTTAATGAAGTCAATTAAAATAGCTTTTATTTAACAATTTCGATATATTATTTTATAATCCGCATAATTGAAGAAACAGACGTTAATACAAAAATAGGAATTAAATAAAGTTTATTGTTTTTAAAGCATAAAGTATTATATATGTGCGTATCTTCAATTAGGCTTAATAAAAAATTTACCGCTCTCGCTTATCTGTTGAAAACTAGCTATGAGCATTATTATTGGCTCGTCTCATAAGGAACAATGTTAGTGACAAAGACATTATGTGTACACGGCATACTAATAACATCGTGCTAAATAGTTTATTCTCCACCCAATTGTTCTAAATACAGGGAGGTACATTTCTTACAAGGGGAGAAAAAACTCTGGACTGATATCCCTAATCGCTCTACGTTATGTAGAGGCCTAGATTTTTGTTTTATCGTCGCCACTTGTTGTTGTCTATTTAATTATTAATGACTCCGTGGCGCACTTTCCAAGGTATTGCCTTCGGCGTCGAGGGTCGTGGTTTCGATTCCCACTCGAGACAACTATTTGTGTGACCCACAGATAACATTTTTGAGGATCTGGGTGTTTATCCACCTGAAATGTATGTACGTAAAACGTCCTTACAACAAACGATAATGTTATCTCAAAAGTAAGGACAGTGTTTTTAATAAAAAAGAAAAGTATTTTATCCAATTTGAGAGAAGACAGAAAAAACTGTCAAGTTAAACATACTAAAACACATTATATTTAAGATATAACTTGATTAAATGTGTAGGAAAAAATACCTTAACATATTATGGGTGTTCCTATGCCATTGAGTAATGTGTTAACCGCGGAGGCAATATTGTCGATTATAATGTCTTACAGCCATGTTACTGACAAACTAACTTCAAACATTAATTAACCAGAGTTTAACTAGGTCGCAAAGACTGAATAAAATGTCACCGATTTAATATCATTCATGTCAATGCAACGAAATCGGTAAAGACTTCAATTGGTTTTCATGCTTTTTTACGAAATTTTTCTTTTTTAAATTATTAACTAAAGCAGTTTCTTATAACAAGGTTATTAAAACGAAAAACCCGAGTACAATAAAAATACAAATATTCCTCTTATTTTTTCACGGACATTATATAAAAATAATAAATTACACTATTTCATTCCCACAAGTGAGACGATTGTAAGGACACCCCATTTATTGAAATCCGTAAAGAGATTTAGACGGTAGAGTGTGCTGAATAGTCAGATCTACATAAATACGTACATTCATACAAATATACGCTCGGAATACATTGCCCTCCTTCGGCAGTCGGGTAGGTTTCATAAATTCCGATTATCTGTGCAATACATACTCTTCTTCCAGTATTAATACTCAATGTAACATTATTATATACATATGAATGCTAAAAACGTTGTAAAATAAAACGTGTGGCCTTGGTGGCTTTCCCAGTACTCATTTTTTCGTGTAATTTGGTTCAAAGATCGGTTGTAACATCTGTGACATTCTGCCCTTCAGTGCTTACGATACGTATTTTCTGAGAAAACGCGCGTGCTGCTTCAAAATAAAACCACATGTATTTTGAGCCAGCACGTATCGGCGGTGGAGTTAGTTGGCATGTTGTGAATTTCCAAGGAATAAGGTTGGAACTTGTTATCTCGTATGTGGATTTAGTAGTATTCGGTACGTCTTTTGTGCTGATCTGATCGTAAGTAGATTTGGTAAGTAAAAGATATTGCTTTTTGTAACATCAGCCTATGAATTGGAGGAAAATTGGAATTTAAAAAGTTTGCCATTTATATTCGTTTATTTATTATCAATAAGGGATATAATAATTCATGATGTAGTTGTGGCTGTCCAAAATATTATAGAATTTATTAATTTTATATTATTATTTTATTATTTCGATTATTTAAGTCGTAAAACTGAATAATTGTAAAAGGCATTAGAAAATTGAGGAAAAATTATTCGCTCTCTAGTCTGTCGCGACCAATAAAATCTGATAGATAAATAATACACTGACGAATTTTCTTTCACTTTCACGGTATCGGTCGCTTTTCAATTTTATTTTCCGAACGAAAATTAATTCAATATCTTAGTTGCAAAACATAATAATTTTCTTTTAGGAGCAATGGATTGTTGCGATAAAGGTTTGGTAAAGTTCCATTTTCCATCTGCCTACGCATCGCAGACGCGAGGCCATCGGCCTTGTTTTTGTGGTCTGCTGTTCGTCAAAAATTACCCTATCAGTTTAAGGTTGCTCACAAACTCGATGTTTTAAAATGGAAGAAGCTTTAAAATATGTAGAAAAAGTGCGAAAAGATTGTCGCCGCTGTGGGAATCGATGGAAGAAGCTTACAAAAGAAGTTGTTTTGAGTTGTAAATTTGTTCGACACTGTTGTACATTGCGTACAACATACCAACAATAAAACGACATCATTTTCTTAATATCTTTATCAAATGTCTTAAATTTAATAGTATTTCTGATGGGTTTATTATTAACGAGGATACTTTTTACAGTTTTTAAAGTTTCTAATTCAACATTTTTAGTGCATTTTTACGGAGAAATATATATCATTACAACTTCGGTCGTGACAAACGTACGTGTACGATGTCAAAACTTTCCTCCTAAGGTTAGGTAGAAGTTTGCGCACCTCATATTTTAGCAAAAAAAATCCTTATCCATAAAAATGCGTGTAATGTAATTATATAAAAAAGATTTCATAAGTTACGTAGACAAATCATACACTAATGACACGTTAATCCTTCAATATTTTTAATTATTTAAATATTAAAGAAAAAAAAGTCCACTAAGTAACACTGCTGGGCAAAGCAGTGTTATTTCCTCCTCTGTACACAACGTATTACGGCATAGTCCACTACTCAACTCCCCTGCGGATTGGCAGACTACATATCTTCGCCTAATTTTTTTTTGATATTATTTCGAAAATATGCCGGTTGTTATAAAATATGTATAGTATATATTACGATGTTTTCTTCCACCGTTGAGTACGTGATCAGTCAGCATTAAGTGCTGTAGAAGTGAGATAATATCACGAATCTAGATTCGTGATTTGAATATTGAACAAAGATTGTCCTAATGAGTTGTAAATTATGGATCTTCATTGAAAGGAATAATCAACAATCACACTTTCACTTTTACTATTAAAGTTGGTGTTTATAATAAGTATGTTTTATATTTTTATTGCTATAAATTATGCTACTCTACGTAAGAAAAGTATCTTAAGGTCTCTTGTAGCCAACTTTAATAAATCTAATATAATGTAATGTAAGTAAAGAATTTGTACTAAACATACTCGGCAATTATAAAAGGTTTACTGTGGAAGTTGGCAACCCGCAGGCTCGGCACCTGATGCTAAGTGATTACCTCCGTCCATGTACTTCCACCGCACTTCTATAGTTCCATCTGTGTCACCTTTATGTTAAGGTTGGATTTGTTTAAGAGGATAAAGCTCCGGTTGCCTCAAATATATTTTAGTCTTCAGTCAGTTGTTATTACAACTTGAATTGCAGCTACGGGTCTTGGATCTAAATTGAAGATTACCATTGTGTCATTGTTATAAAAAATGCCCCATGTAGGCCGCAATTGATTGAAATTGCCCCTACCAGTGCGTGGGTGACCAGTCACTGTCCTGTGGTTTCCGCTTGTTATTTTGAGCCGAGACTCTCCAGTATAATTTAACGCCAATTTCACTGATTGTCCAGAATTGGACGATAAATTGTTTGGATGTAAATAGTTATAAACTTTAGCTTTAATAAATTGATAATGAACTGTACAAATATGTTTCTCGCAAACACATGACATGCACACACACGTAGTTTACTAATCGGGAAGACTTCTTTTATCATAAAATAATTCTATTTTATATCGGTGAGTTTCGTAATATTCGAATGTCATCCTAGTGAACAACATATACCTATTTTTGGTTTTAGTGTTTTTCAAATAAAACCGTTTAAAAACTTTAAAGTTAAACGGTTTTATTTTATGTGCACTGAAAACTACAATATTGTATTGTCATCTAAATTAAATGTGTGTACCAAATTTCAGATCAATCTGACAACGGGAAGGTGCTTAAATTTCAATTTCTAATTTTGACCCAAATAAACAAACAAATTCCGTACGGATCGAGCTAAATAAAACCGTTTAATAAAAAGAAGTGCCACAATGTCACCATCACTTTAATATCTCTTCTAGATATTTACATAGATTAATTTATTTTTATACCATTACGTTTGACACTATCAAAACATCGCTCTTAAATTAACATTGTACAACATAATACGATGTGAAAAAGCAGGGTGTCTTTATAATGGTACCAGTGCAATTTCCAGCGATAATCCAATCCGTATTATATATCCGTATAAATATGGTGACAATTCACGAATAATTGGAATGGAATAAGGATTTGAGCAAGCGGCTGAGACACATTGACTAAAAAGAATGGCAAAAACTCTCAACCACAAAACACTGTGACCGCAAAAACGCCTGGCTACAATCATAACTGTAATGCGCTACGGACAAGTGCAAAGACGTAATAATTATCTTTGTATTAAAATAATGCTATTACGCAACGGTCGTTAACCCGGAAGGCACACAATTAAGAGAAAGGGAAGGTGCGCTTTCGCGTATCATTTGTTAGTCCTTTCACCCAAACGTTTGGATTTCTAATGTCGTTCATTTTAATTATAATCAGCCCTAATCTTAGTGTATTAGATTACAGGGCGTGCAACACTGTTATGAGTCTGAAGTTTTCTGTATACACTCACGAGTTGCGGCTTTGTGAACATAGATTGTTCATATATGACCAAGTTTAATTTTTGGGATTTTTGCACTCGACGGTACACGCCCAGAACTAACTTCAAAATCAAAATCAAAATCAAAAATATATTTATTCAAATAGACGCTTGCGCGCTCTTATGAATCGTCAAATTTTACATCAAAGATTATGTGTATAGGTTCGTAAGGTACCAGGTTCAGTCAGGTACATTCAAGTTTACCATAATCTACTATTAAATAAACATCACATTTACTATTAAATAAATGTACAGATTCTTGTTGTTGATATTGTTGATTACAACGAGCATATCGCGATGAAAAGTTTTATATAATTAATGTCAATACATCACAAATCAGACATAATATGTTTCCAGATGCACCGTGATGGATCTGATCTCCTTTATCTCTTTTAATTTAGGTTGATCGCAAACAAGCTTTTACTACGGACTTTTTTTTTATTTCTATTCTCTCTGATAGTAAGCGATGACGCAGTATTTTTTGGGAGAGCATTAGATCCGAGGAGGCCCTATTTACTCTTGCCTTGATTCTCATAGTATAATTGGTCGGGAGAATGGATGCGGGCGGATTTTTCTACTCCTTTGAAGTACGCTTTTAGAATGAGTAGCCTCTTAGTCCGAATACGAGTAGCGACAACAATAACAGGAAGAAGTCCGGTTGAACTGAGACGTGTAACTGGCACGCAATTGACGGAACAACTATGTTTTCATTATTAACCCACGCCGAAATGTATGAAGTTAAAAAATAAGTATTTAATGAATTTGTATTTCTACATTAAATGATATTACTACTATAGCTACACACAACTAAAGAAAACTGGAATGCCATCCATAGCTTGTTACGTACACTTCATCAGCCTGCTTGAGTCCACTGCTGAACATAGGCCTCCCCCATAGACTGCCATGAAGTACGTTCCTTAGCCACCTGCATCCATCGACTTCCCGCACACTTGCACAGGTTGTCACTCCATCTAGTGGGGGGTCGTCCTACACTGCGATGGCCAGTACGAGGCTGCCACTCGAGAACCATTCTTCCGCAACGGTTATCGGTTCTACGAGCTATATGGCCGGCCCATCGCCACTTCAGCTTGCAAATCCTCTGAGCTATGTCGGTTATCTTAGTTCTACTGCGGATGTCTTCGTTACGAACTCTATCACGCAGAGAAATACCGAGCATAGTCCGCTCCATAGCTCGCTGAGCGACTTTGAGCTTCCTCATACGGCCAGCAGTGAAGGACCACGTCTCGGTTCCGTAGGTCATGATGACCTACGTACACTTCGACGAGTTAGAAATTAGATACCAGCTTACGTCCATCGCACTATCATATTAATAGAGATCCAGTGAATATTTTCCACATGCACAGATAAAATACGTCCAACTGATAGATAAACGCCCCCACAACGGCTTCCGTGTGCTTTATTGTAACTTTTATGTAATAATATTCATACTTCACTTATTTGTATACTTATTTACATCGTATCACCCTACATAAATACATCTAAAGATTCATTATTATTATTAATTTTTTTATTGAGAAAAGAGGCAAACGAGCAGGAGGCTCACTTTAAATTCATAATTATTAATGTATTTATTATTATATGAAATAAAAGAATAGCCAAATTGAAAGCTGAATGCTGAATTGAAATAAAATTTATAAATCACAGATGTGATACAACGTTAGGCAGCAATTATGAACCATATATGTGTATTACATTTTGTAAAGAATACGCAGCAGGCTTTATACTAAAGCTAGAATGAATACTTCTGGTTGTGGTTTCCACTAGGCACACTCTTTTAAAAGTGGATAACGCTGCCTGCTGTTAATAAAGGTTGCCTGGAAGAAATTACTCTTAGTAATAAGGTATCTATTTCTATACTCTTAGTAATAAGGTATATATAGGTAAATATCACTTCTACATTAAGTTTTAAATTTTGTTTGTTTTATTTTTGGTGTGCAATAAAGTATATTCATTCATTCATTCATTCATAACGCACCTGCCTTCGAGTCATCAGTGGACAAGGGCTATCATTCAAAATCTGGTGAACCACCTTCTCGTTTGATAACTTCTTTCACAAAATGAATATATATTTCTTCCACGATAAGCGCAGTTGCAGTATTGCATATACTAGCGCATGTTACGTAAATTGTGTGCATAACAAAGAACGTGTTCATTTAAATTCAGTCCAGTTGCTGTGAATTACGCTGCATAGTCAAATAGTGGTATTAATGACGTTCTCATCTTTTAAGTTACTCACCCATGGAGTATGCAGCACAAAATGCGATGTTTGCCTATAATATTTTTAACTATGTCATTTTATTATATTTAATTTTGTTAGCTGGATTCAATCTTTATGCTGACTTTGTTATATACATTTAAAGTTATTAGCTTTTCGGACACAAAATTATTTTTAAATACAAATAGTACTTAATAGTTTTATTAAAAAACAACATGCATGTCATTGTATATATCTATTTCTTCTTTCTTTTCTTAATTTTAATCTTTATGAAGATTACGTTATTAAATTTAAGAAAACAATTTTCATTAAATCCTTGCTTTAAAACATCATCGCTTTGTTATAGATTTCACCACAGTGTGAATTCGCCTTTACCTTTTTTATTGTACTTTTTACTGCCGTACACGCGCATAGACAACTTTTGCATGCAAATTCCTTGATATCATTTGAATCATTTGTAGTAGAATAGAATAATTTACGATGATGGGATTATTTAGCTTCTAAACATCTACTATCACGAATGTTGAAACGAAATTGAACGGAGATTGAAATTTATTTTCTATAAAATTTAATCTCTATGAATATATACAACTAAAATGTAAAAAGTTTCAATATGAGGCTATATCGAAAAGCTATTGATTATTAAGTCTAAGAAATATTTAGAAAAATAGGAATAGATTTAGATAAAATTATGTCTTCCAGTTAGACGATTAATATTTATTTGAAATCTATTTGCCAACAAATAATGTTTCATAAATAAATTTAAAAGAAATCAGATGCGCTCATGCTTAAACATGCATTAGATCTGGAAAGCTGGATGAATATCTAAAGAACTCCGTTAAGGCGTTTTTGGCGCTTTTAAATAACCGGTAGCTAACCCTTATTTTGAATAATCAGACTAATAACTCATGCAACAATGTTAGTTTAGTCATGTAACGCCCAAAACATTGTCTTTATGCTTGTTAGCTAAAAACTACGTTGTTTCCAATACACAAAAACATCATTGTTAAGTCATTATTAACCGAATCATTGTTTTCTTAACTAGTTATATTATCTAAGTCTTAGAGGAAGTCAAAACTTCTTTATTCAATATAGACTTGCTTTAAGCTCATATTAAAAGTAAAACCGGTTCACTAATTCAGAGAAGAACCCGCAAGAATCACTGCGGTCTTGTTCTCTTATTTTTTTTAGTAAAAAAATATCTTCAAAATTGTAATACGACCTTATACAAAATGTTTTTATAATAACCGTATACATTAGGGTAGCTTTTGCAAAATGTTTGAAAATTAATAACATTAATAAATGATATTATGTGATGAGTATATACGTAAAAAGCTGGAAAAACTTTATAACATGCTCTACGAAGTTCTTGAAGTCATAACAACTCCTTTGAAATGGTACTGAACCGAACAAATGTTATGAAGGTTATTAAGAAAGTAATCGCATTTAGCAAAATGCAAAGTAATTGCATTTTTCACAAAATATATATAGCTAGAAGGAGACATTGGACCAAATAGGGTATAGTGCAAATGTCTTTATGGTAGACGCGTGCCATGCGTTGCCAAGTGACGTCACGAGAGGTACATAACCACAGTGCCATGCAAGGCTTACCGAGAAGAGGGAGCCGAGCCGCCTTCGTGGTGGGTGCTTCGCCCTCCTGCGCGGCATTCGCATTGCCAACCTCTACATCTGCAACCACAGATCTCATTAATGCCACATTTATATATATAACACTTCAGACTATTTATAATACTTCAGGTTTTTTATTTTGATGTATGTACATAGCCAGTTTTTGAGCTTTGTTAACTTTGCTTAACTTGATTCCGTACGGTGAGGACGTGGTAATCTGTATGACAGGTTTACACCTATAATAGACACCAGCTCCGCTGAATCACTTGAAAAAATCTTTTACTTTAGCTGTACCGACCTTTAATTATATTGTATTGTCATGTCATGTATTGTGAGGAGAATTAAAATATTTTAAAATTTTAAATTATTTTAAAAAGAAATAAAATACATTATTATTATTATATTATTTGCTAACGCCTCAACAGGGCTGCAATTAAATTTTCATCTCTTTGGGAAACAAGCAAAGAGGATCGTCTCTTTCGGTAAGAAATCAAAAATCTTACAACAAAATTAATAGCAAATTTAGTAGGTATATAATCATAAAACTAAATCACATAATCAAACCGTATCATGATTTCAGAACATATTTTTATACTAGTAAAAATAAATATAAATAAATATATAAATAATACACGCTTACATAACTTTACTAATAATATTGCACTGAATTAAGTAATAATTTAAAGCTCCAACGTTCTGATTCAGTATAACCGCAGAAAATAACGAAGAGCTAAAAAGATAATACAATAATAATTATACTAACTCTTCAATTAAAAACATTATGTAATAATTGTTAACAAGGTAAAACAAGAGGAATATACTTGTCATTGGGGACGCCTTGTTGTTTTGTTACTTCGTGCACAAATAAGGACATCATGGATATATTTGGTATTATTTACATTTTAAAGAATACAATGTTCATTTTTCCTCCGAAATTGAAAGAAATATTAGATTGTAACATTTGTAAACTTTGCATTACGCGTAATTAACGCATTAGCTGTGGATTCGAACTCCACAAAGAAAAATATTTTGTGATAAATATAATGTTTCTGTTATTTGGGTGTAAAAAATATATATCTATAATATATATTGACAAAAAAGAAAAGTATGTTCATCATTTACCTGCTTTGCGTAATTTAGGACTAGATAACGTAGTGTAACATGGTGTCCGGTGGAGTTATTTATTCGTTTTATCATTGAAATGAACTTAAAAAAGACACGTAATAATTTTTAGTCTTAAAGTTGTATCTAGAGATGTCATGTCGTAGTACTAACAAATTCACTTTGGTGCCATATATATTATATAGTAGTTTAAAAATTAAAAAAAAAAACAGTCAAATTATTGAACTTTAATAAATTTATACCGATTTGGAATTTTTAGACTCATTGATAAGTTTATTATTAATTAGCATGTATTCATTCATTTTATATTTACGTTATTTAGTTTGCAATTTGTGACATTGGTTTCTTTTGTAAGAAACGTGCATTCGCGGGAGTACCCGGGAGTCGGTTTAATTTTAGCGGTAGAGCTGACTGATCTTTATGACTTCCAATTCGCTTTACATTTACATTTAAAGTGTCGCGAATGATTCCAGCGGATGCAATAAAATGCACCGTGAACTACGGAAGTAAGATCGCTCTTTGAAGACGATAAACAATATTACGTGTATGTAAAGCACACTGCTCAAACAAGTACAAAATTATCACATGTGCCGGAATAGTGCCGTGTTTTTGATGTGTAAAAATAAAAATATTAATTTCCTGTTAGCTTTGATATAAACACGATAGTTTTTTTTTATAAAAAATAGTTATCGGTATTTGTTTTTAGAATAAAATAAAATGATATAAATCAACGTAAACTTTATTGTAGATTATTTTTTCTTCAAATCTTAGATTAATTTTTTTTCTTCTGTAAAGGAAACTACGTAAAAGTAAATTCTTATTGTAATGGAACATTTTAGAATTATAAATACAAATTTACTTGTATTAGAATGCATATACACGTTCATTTGTTTTAATGTTTTTAAAAAATAGAGAAAATTTGCGGTTGCGAACTTCAAAATTGCTATAATTATACAATAAAGTATACACGGGGATAACCATTGCGTCACTGAGATCCACCTAATGTTTTTTTTCAGTGAGCTCTAATGACGGCTACAGTAAAATTCCCAGAAACAATTATCCAAATAACCACTGCTTCGCTGAGAAAAAACTACGGAACGTAATTAAAACCCTCGAATCAATTGAACACAATAGAACTTATCTGAAGTCCGAATCTGGAAAGCATTTGAGTTTTATTGGATAAACGGAATATGTATATATAAACATAGAATACGCCACATTTCTGTTTTATAAACGTAATAATTTTGTACGTAATTGTTTTTGGACCAGGTATCACTATCATTGTTTCCTGAAAAGACTTAAATTTTTTCCATATGTGACAAGCTACTAAGCTAAGTTCAGAAATATCCTAACCGTCTGATAAACCATTCCGAATTCTCTATTACCTAGAATTCCTTGAGCCTTGTGAATTTAGATAGTACATCAAAGGATGCAATAAATGTACTCTTTTCAACAATACATACTTTTTATACACTATTAGATCATTCTATTTTACGGGTGAAGTCATGAGAAAATCCTATGTCACTAAGGCTAGTCCAAAAAGTTGACTAAAACTCTATTGACGTGTATAAATATTTATGTATGTACTAGCTGCTGCCCGCGACTACGTCTGCGTAGAATAGGTTGAAGGGGTAACATTCAAACAGAAAGACAGATATACATAAAATATGTATATAAATTATAGCCTGTCTCATTCTGATGTATAAGCTATATTATTGTAGAGTTTCATTCAAAGTCAAAGTATCTTTATTCAATATAGGCTTAACTTATTTAAATCCACTCAGTAGTATTTGCGTGAAAGAGTAACAAAGATCCATCCATACATACAAACTTTCACGTTTACAATATTAGTAAAGAAGTAAAGATATGTAATTGCATTGCATTGCTTGGAATCACGTAACGGTTCTATCATCGAAACTATTTCAAGCCCAAGGATTCTGAGGTTCATCAATTGGCAAATTGTTATATTGGAGCGGATAAAACATACTTGGTCTAAGACTCTAAGTCCTTAGCGATGACGTCGTTTTTATTTACTAATACTTCATTAAGGACAATTTGTCTATTAAAATAAGATTGACATGCCATTCAAATATACTTCTTTATTTTCGAGGCTGAATTGACGAACCCAATTGAGAAATTTACAATTCAATTGTGAACAGTGCGAAATAATTTTTCAATTACTTTTTATTGTACGTTATAAAAAATCGTTCACCATCATAACATGTTGAAATACACTTCAATATTGTTTCTTCATTCATTGTAATTAGTTCAACAAAAGCAAAGTATCAACATTTTATTGAAAAATATTGCAATATTTAGCATCGTCATAAATAAAATTATTAAACGCCGTGGTAGCTCAGCATCCGGGCACTCGCTTTTAATTCCATATACTCGATCAACCTGAGTGACGGCACCAATGAAATTATTAATTGCAATTTTGAGGGCTCCGTAAATGCGTGAGGAAACCTGCATATTTTCGAAAGAATATTAAGATAAATATTTAAAAGGTATGTGATGTCCGCCAATCCGCAGTGGGGTCGCGTGGTGGACTATGCCCCGATACCTTTTTTTGCAGAGGAGGCCTGAGCATTTATTTTTATCAGTTTTATTTTAGTTTTAAATTCTTGATCTTATTGTAATGCTTATATGGTTTCGCAATAGAAACGTCAGTGTTGACTCCCCCGTTAAACCTAATTTACTTATTAACTTATAAAATCATAAATAAAAAAGCTAGTTTCGCCCTTATTCTTTTTTCAGTTTACTTTTTAATCCTTGGCAATAAATCTGTAGTTTTGAATGCATACAGAGTGAACAAAAATAATTAATAAATAATAATAATAATTTAATATAATGAATAAACCTTAATTTAGTCAGTTATTTAGAGAAGTAACACTTTAGCGAATTAAATATAAGAAAGAACCTGTTGGACGTCTAAACATTGACTCATAAGCATTGTATTATGTATTTTTGTTTTCATTTGTGTTTGTGTCTAAGGTTTACATTAAATTTACGTAAACATCCACCTGAACATGTATTGTTGGATAAACCAAGATTCGTTTTGAATACTAATTCAGATAATCTTTGTTTATGTATCAACTCATGCATTATTAACAAATAATGTTTGCGCTCTCCTCGACCAGTCTAGAATTTTTGCGCAGTGGCAGCTTATATCGGGTATACCCATGCAGTATTTTCAAATAGTAATAATAGGATCATTGTCTTTTACGATTTTGCTGCATGCATTTCGAATAGAAAAGGATTTTTTATACCAAATTAGGTGAAATGTAATAAAAGTATTAAACCCATATCTTTCATTCCCTCCGTAAGAAAATAATAATTAAAGATTATTAAGCCCCATGCTCTTGAAAAAGACAACTTCTAAACAAAAGTTTACCCCGTGTGCGTTTAATTGACATTTACTACACCATTACTTTTAGTAAAGAATTAATTACAAATTGCGAAAAGATGTACTCAGAAACGTATTCCTATCTGAATCTGATTAAAATTAAAATAAATAAGATAACAACAATCAATCATCTTATTTATAATTTTAATCGGTTCTATTCTTTATAATAATTTATGTAAATGTCTGACGCGTTATGTTTACCAGCGGACCTCTTCCGACAAAGCTGTCGAAACAGCCTGGCAACGAAAACTACATTTTCACAATAAGACAAATATATTATGATTAAAGTTATTATTTCACCATGTCGTCCCATGGATACACAAACCATTTTATAATTCATCCCATAAAACAGTTCCATGCTTATCCCATCATGCTTTAAATCGTCGTAAACTCCGGGACATACCTAAGTTTGGGTGATAAGCAGTAATTTGGTTTTCGTCTTCGTAAGATATCACGGCAGTACCGCTTGACGTCGATCCGCTCTCTTGCGCACGGAACGTACCGTATGTTATATTTGGTGGTACTGTGAATTAAGTAAGTGTCCTTTTAAAAATATACAATCCTAATTTCATTCTTTCGATAAAGAGCTGTAATAACTTCTTTATCGAAAGAATGAACGCTGATATAATTAATTGTGTTTTACATCCTTTATCACGTTTGGCGGAATTGTAACGTGTGCTCAATATCTTTGGAATTGCATTGTAAAATATTTTTGAAGTATTGAAATAATAAATAAAACTAGTTTAATGCAAGCGCGTTATTTTGATTAAACGGAACGGTATCTCTTGGTAGTGCGATTACAATATAGGTACATGTATATGAGATAACTGATATCATTCAATAAATTTAATTCTTTTATATCTTGTATTCGCGATAATTCTTTTTTCAATTCTAAATCATCATCATTACAAAATGTTTCATTTAGCTCCTTAGTTCCCAGTGGTCCAGGTGGGCCCCTCGTGGTCCAAAGGAGACTGGACTGGGGTCTACGTACACGTGGCCAAAAAATGGGGATTCACAGTTCCTAAGCGGGGTCCAAAAAATTTATCTGTTTTCGATAGTGAAGAACTAAAATGTTGGCTCGACTTCACCTATCAATGGAGGCAGATAATATTTTAAGAAGATCAACTACTGTTACTCGTAAAACTTGCAAGTTCAATATTCAGTACAACGAATATGGAAAATGTACGTGCAGGCGGTCCACTGGAACCAGCTAAATTTTAAAAGTGGTCTATAAGAAAAAAAGTTTTGGAACCACTGATTTAACCCAACGCTAGGCCCCGATCTAGAAATCAGTTCTACGGCTTCATAGCCAATCGTCAACCAATTGCCACATCATCTTGGTCTATGATATGTCTTCGTTTTCTTATTTGAAAAGGAAAACCAGCTGGCAGTTCAACTGTTGTTAAGTACCGCCCAAGGAGATTTGCAACTCCCATAGGGTTAAAACCACAAATACCACGATGGTAGGGGCGCGCAGTTTCCGATACACAGAAGACCAATGTGAAATGAAAGTGGTATATACTTTTACTTCTCGCGGTTCACCTAAAAAGTGATAGCCGTAGGTTGCAGATGCCTAGCCACCCTTTACACTTTTTTACACTTCCACTTCAAGCCGGTCTTCTGCGAGTTCGTGCTCCTCACCCGGACGGACCTGCACATGCATGCAACAGCCGAAGCTGTTTGCTTAGCCCTACCACAATCAGCATCGGCAGTGCCTCAAGAGTTATAGGCGTCCATAGGCAGTGCTAATCTCTTTACACCAGATCGACCGCCGGGTCGCTTTCCCACTTTTCACATAAAAGTAAACAGAGTTAGATAGAGATCTTTATTAATTCTACGGAAACGCTTTTCGCTCGCGTTGAAGCCCTTAAATAAATATCTTTCTTTAAAAAAAATGCCATAAAAATAGCCTATGTCAATGAAGACCAGCTGGAAAAACAGATCAAGATGCCGGTCGCCATTACAGGAAGACATTATCCAAGGACTACGGACGAGATTATTCAATTATACTCGTTCAATTTATCTGTGCAATGTAAATCCATTAGTATGCATGATGGACAGTACATTAAGTTGTGCGGGTGCGTGATAACGCGCTAGTGAGCCAACAGTGATTACGGACTCAAAATATTGTTTATTTAATGTATAATAGTATCTTCACTATGCGCAAACAAAAATGTGTACGAATAATTAAAAACTTGCCTGACCGACGTAATTAACACCAACAAAGTTGCACGTAACCCGGAGCGGGTCGTAAGACACAATTTGGCACTAGACCCTTAGTGCCCTCAAAATACGTATTATTTCCCTTAATTATTTAAAGGAGATAATAAACGCTACTCTTTTCAAAGGTTTTAACTTAAAATTAACATATGACAGTCAAATTAACACTAATCACATCTTCACGGCCTATTCAATTTAGATACTACGAATTAAACTCGATTGATCTTATAGTATATAATGAAGTACCATTTTATTTATTTTTCAATCATTGATCTACCGGTACAGATAACATTGCCATGAAAAATCGCGCAGATACGTAAAAAACCAAACCACGACCCCGTTCCCTTACTCTTACAGATTAATAAATACGCGAACCGAGGCATTGAGATTATCGCATTGTTGATACGGGAAAGTAGTTAAATTTAGCTTTTAGGACGTTTCATCATCATTATCACCATGAATAACATAGGCCTCCCCCTTAGAACCTCACAACGAACGACGTTTACGAATATTTTATTATTTAATATTTAACTAGCAGACCGGACAGACGTTGTCCTGTGCACACGAGTTAAATCCGACAACGAATTAAAAAAAAATTGTGAGTCTAAACCATTCTCAAATCGACCTGAAGACACACAAAAAATTCCATTATATTCGGTCCAGCCGTTTGGAAGGAGTTCAGTGACATACACACGTACAGAAGAATTATTTATATAAAGGTATACGGCGAAAACTAATGTAACAATAGTACTTTGCTTTACAGAAATATTATTGTGATTTAAGATATTCCTTCTTTGTATTTATTCTTCATAACAATTTTATTGTGTTAAACATTATTTACAACATTTACAAATACTAACTAAATAAATTTTTTCATAATTTAATAACCCCAGCTCTCAGGGCATGGTGCCATGAACGCAAGCTGCACTGCCTCGCTGAATAATGGAGCAAAAAAAGTACCAGGCTCGATTTTTTTAATACAATTTAAATGTCTGAAAATATTTTTTGGATTACTAAGACATTGAAAATATTAGCCGATGCCTAATTTATTTATAATCACTACGGTGTTATATCTGATAATGCGGATTAACTTAGATATTAGCAATTAAATCATGGTTGTTAATTATTTCAATTATTCAATCAAATCAAAATCAAATAAGGCCAGATAGTATGGTCACTTGAACTTACCATAATTAAATTAACATACCGTTTGACAATTAATAATAACATTTCCATTTCTAGAAGTCAGAATTCTGAATCGTCAGAATTATTGTTACAGAGAAAAACAAATCTTCAAAGCGCCACGAAACTAAAAATAGAGAGGAAAAAGCTCGTCTGTACATTATTTTATTAGTTACGTTTTGGGGTATTTATACTTCATGTTAACGTCATACAAGTCCAATATTTGATGCCGTCGTTAAACCGCACTATCATGAACATAAGGAATGTCTTCGTAAACAATTGTTAAGGTTTTATCAGAACACTACGGTCACTATGGAAAAATACTGTTTCAGACAGTCACTTTATATTATGTGTTATCTAATAGCGCAATTTCATCTCAGGTTATATTTGGAAGAAAAAATGCGATCACTCGTTGCGTTTTGGTAACACAGTGTCGGCTGAAATAAATATTGCTTATGGTAAAAATTCTAATATTGATAGGCATATAATTAAGCATTAACCTAAAAAGAATGACATTCATATTTTTGTTAATAGCCAATCCTTGCAAAGTAATAGGTTCAAGAAAGGGTCGATATTATGAAAAAATAACAGGAACTATATCGTACATCGATTATTTCTTCCATCGTCACGTGAAAGATGCACTACTCAAGAAACACGTGCTCGTTTATAAAATCTAAAATATATACATAAATATGAAGAAATTTATAACGAAAAAAGATTTTCTATCAAGGTAAATTTGCATAATAGCGACAGGACATTAGTTCTGAAAAAATAAGCACAAACCAGTTCGCACAACTTGTAAAATTTTGGAAGGCGAGCATTCCATTTACGACATATTAAGTGATTGATTATCGCCTATGGACATCTACTACACGTTTAAGGATGCAGTTGCATTGCCAACCTTTAAAAAACGTGCCCCCTGCTTACCTCACCCACCATTAGAAACGTAAAATATAATACTGTTAGTACCGCCGTGCCCATACGTGCAACAGCAAAAGCTACGTGGCAGAGACAAAATATTCGTGTAAACATTACAATAGTTATAGTTCTAAAGATCGCTGAGCCCTATCTATACATGTATCATGTAATAAAAACACCGGCCAAATGCGAGTCGGACTCATGCACGAAGAGTTCCGTACCATTTTATATTAACACGGCAAAAAAAATCATATCTGTTGTATGGGAGCCCACCTAAATATTTTTTATTGTATTTTAGTACCTATTTTTTGTAATAGCGGCAAAAGAAATACATATCTGCGAAAATTTCAACTGTCTAACTATTACAGTTCATGAGATACAAGCTTGGTGACACACGGACAGACAGACAGACAGCGGAGTCGTAGTAATAGGGTCTCGTTTTACCCTTTGAATGCGAAGCCCTAAAAACCATATTCATGCCAAAGTGTGTAATCTTATTCTATGTATAATTAATACTATAGGTATATACACATTTTTTTTTGTTCACGTCCTATTGTCTTTACTTATATTTTAACAGTTATCATTGTTTCTTCGTTTAATTTTAGTTAAGAATATATGATTTATTATTACTCCCATAACTATATGAAATCATTAAACTTGAAAATGTAAGGATATAATAAGTGGAACAAAATGAAACAATTGCCACGTTTTCCTGCTGGATGTTTCACGTGGGGAAGTTGTCCATTCCAAGAAGCTTATTATATTGTATTTGGGACGACGACCCGTCGCTTGTATTTGATTTTATTTTTAAACCTATCGGTATATTTTGCGACTCAACGACGTGTTCGTAAATTTTGTTCCGAAATATTTTTGTGTACACATTTAATGTAAGTTGCTTGCTAGCCAATTAACTGGTTTACAATCTTTGTCAAATAAGCGATGAAAATATATTATTCACTTCCAGCCAATTATTATTAAAATAAAAACAAAACAACGCGTCATACAATATGAAAATAACTGCATGTTTACATTAATTTATATCGACATTCCATCATATACATAGTGCTCGTTAAACGTACTGAACTTTAACCTGTACTCTTTCTCGTATGAAGATAACCTATAATAAATGTAAGAGAACAAAGAAAGTCTTATAATTACATTGCTGCGTTGGTATAAGCACAGACAAGTAAATTATAAACATCTTTCCTTTTAGTTCGTTACAAAGAACATAATATAATTGAGTACGAAATTTTGTATGTTTAACAATTAAAAGAACTAATTGTGGACTGCGAAGATGTTTGTTATCTCCATTTACACTTTTAGTCAGAAAAAACGGGATAGTTCTTTACTTCATAGGTGCCAATTTCTCCACTAATACAACATTTCTAAATAATAAGGATAATATATAAATAAGTCAACGTGTTGCCTGTAGATATGTCTAAATGTATTCAATTCAAATATCGGTAAATGTAAATAACTTTAACTCGTTTAACTTGATTAATTCATTAGAGATTTATCTCTATCGTTTAAAATATTTATTTTAATTGAATTACGCCGGAGTTAAATTTATTTACATTTGCCCAAATATCTTTATTCAATATAGAAGCATTACACTTTACTTATTGATTGGCAAAAAGCACTGCTATCGATTCGGAAAAAAGCTACTGACCTGAGAAGAACCGGCTAAAGAAACTCAGCGGGACATTTTTTTTAACATAGTTTGACAAAAAACTAAAAAAATATGTGAGCAATATGTTCTGCTTAAAAGAGCCTGGAGCGATCAATCCATTTCTAGAGTGTGTTATCATTTTAATAATCACGAATATTAAAATAGCCTTTAAAACACATAGTTCCTTCACAAGTTTTTTTGTATTTAGCAACTGATTCATTTTGAACGCTTTCTCGAATTTTGTTGTAAAAACGTAAACATTGTCACAGAAATTATTAAGAAAAATTTAATTATTCTACGCAATCTAGATGAGGGTAGAATTAATTTATGTTCCTTCCTAGTATTTATATCATGCACATTACTAAATGTTGAAAATTCATTCTTATTTTATGGACATACATAACATTTTCAAGTATGTACTGAGAAGCATAAAAAAATTTACTGTAACTGTACCCGCGACTTCGTCCGCGTCGAATTTAAAATAAATAAAACTTTTGAAATTAAAGTGGCCTAAGTTACTCCTTATTCAGCTATCTGCCAGCGATAGTCCCGTCAAAATCTGTCCACCCGATTCAAAGATTAGCCGGAATAAACAGACAGACAATAAACTACCACATTAGGATGTCAGACGTGTCAATATTTCCCGTGGCTTAATGGCTGGTAAGTATTTGAAAGGTCTGCCAACTGTATGGGTCTGTAAATGCAAACTCAATGTAATAATGGATACATAGATATACTAGGATTTTACATGGTGACGCACCATGTTTTTATTACTAGAAACGATAGCAAACCTTCAAGCTGAAATATGTTTTTTAACTCGACGATAATCAAGGCAGCACAACAATGTATGAGAATTTTTATCTTCTTCACTTCTACTTCGAGTATAAGTTAATAACTTTTTTAATAACAGTACTACTAATTAACGCGACGATAAAATATAGTATAGATAAGACGAAGTGACAGAAAAATCGGTAACTATTGTTCGAGCGATATCTTCTGATGATCGATCGAGACACTAAATCCATGTACCGCCTCTGATAAAATCGATAACGCTGTACCATACAAAAAAACCTAGTAAAACTCTGAAATTTGCACATATATAAAACTCTCACTCCGACTCGATTCGAGTCCACATGCTTTAATAGTCGAATTCTTTTCGATCAGACGTAATAAAAATAAGTCAGAACCGCCAATTCTCAAAGTATATGTACGATATAATCATGTATGCGATTCGGAAGATTGCTTTTTAAATAAGGGATTGTAAAAAATGTTTACTTAAACATTAACGGTCACATTATACGTGGTAGTGAGCAGGCTGATATTAATTAAGACTACCTTCTGCAGAGTCATCATCATATAGCATTAGATTATTCAATAATTTGCATTTTTTGAAATACATTAGGGTTTCGAGCTCTGTATCAATCTAAAATAATGACAAACTGTTGTTATATTACAAGATGAACATGGCTTGACATGTTTGTACGAATAAAAAGTTAAACATTAAAAACTATATTTTAAATTATCTTAAATGCAAAAGAAAAAAAAAAAGAAAACTCACTCTGCACGTTTTTGGTGGCCATTGTTCTTTTCGAAAATTGTATCACAATTCGAACAGTTCGGACTTCAAGGGACCCGTCGATGGACGAACGCGCGCGACGACTCGTAGGCGACTGCTACGTTTGTGCTACGAAACTCCCGCGCTGCTATTATTAGCCGAAGTATTATCGGGCTTATTAACACCGTAATACAACTATTATTGTAATGCGGACGCGTGCGGTGCGCGCAATGTTCGCACTGAGAGTGACACTGGTCCCGGACTGTTTTTATAAACTGGGTCCCGCCGTCAGTAAGTAGTAAATTGTTGAATAAACAACGCCTCGTCCGCCGTCGGGATCGCCCGCTTAGTTCACTTACAGGAATAATCCGAGCTACGTAACATCACTTATTACGACTGTCGAGGCGACCACGCTTGGTTGGCGGAATGATCTTACCACGCGCTAGCAGTCAACGCGCGAACAGTTCTCAATTAAAATGCTATTGTTGTCGTATCCTATAACTGTTAGACCATGCTTTATCTAAACTACATTTATTATTCTGGCAATGGGACTGTTTATTTAATAATAAATGCTTAAGAAGTTATCGAAGCAATTTATTTGTTCCTGTGGCATGGTGGGACAAGAGTTCATATTATCTTAAATAATTAGCCGCACCCGTCCAAGAAATTCGTAGGTATAAAGTTACCTTACAAACCTTACAAAGGTGAGTTCAGTTGTCTCAGTTACCAGTGGAACTGACGAAGAACAAACTCTTCTGTATTGCCGGTCTTGCCGCTTCAAACAGACAGAGCAAATTTTGCGAATAGTCTTCTTTGAATTAATTTTATTTTCGCTAATCTTTTGATAGCAATACATTTTGTCAGTGCGATAAACTGCAGATAGGTAATGGGTAACATTACAAAATCATTTAAAATACTCATTATAATTGTTTTAATCTATGTGTTGCTGATAAATGGAATTATCAATTCAAAAGACACGGAAATTATAAATTGCCACAAAATGACCGGTTTATTTTCTATTACTATTAAATAGCCTGTCATTAGTGGTTATGGACGATAACGAAAAACAATAATAAGTAAATATAAAACCAATTTTCCTTGACTTCCATTAGAATCTATTGGCAGCAATAAAAAAACTGTTAATTGAAGATAAAGGTATTAAACCCTAATCACTGTTGTCTTTATCATTGAGTAATATAAAATTGTTTATTTAAAAATGCTTACTGGCAATCTAGCTCGATTCGCCCAATTGTTCACGGCAAATTTCTGTCAAAATATACTAAAATAATGTTAAAAATACTAACAAAAGTCAACAAAAACATAAACTAAAATATACCGTGCGTGATACAAATCTATAAATTTACAGTATGAATATGGTTTAAAATATCAACAACGGTTTTCATAGGTAAATATCGATTGAAATGATTTAACAATGCTAGATTGTATCGAAGACAATCATTTATATTTATAATACGTAGGCAGGATGATAAGTAACTAGCCATTGCTATTTAAAAAGTTAAAATTAAAAAAATATATGTGTCATTTTTAAATTCGTATCTCTGGCCACCTGTGTTCTAAATTTGAATTAGGTGGCGTGAAAATTTTATTGTTTTTTTGTCATTTGAAAATATATTTCGTCAACTATTTTCAAAATGGATAAAATTGAACAGAGAGCGGTGATAAAGTTTCTTCATATGAAGGGGATGAAGGCGAAAGATATCTATGACGAGTTAAAGAATGTTTTGGGTGAATGTGCTCTTTCTTATGCCACAGTAAAAAACTGGGTGGCTGAGTTTTAAACGAGGTCGTACATGTGTCCAAGATGAAGCCCGCCCCGGACGTCCAAAAAGCGTTACGACTCCGGAAATGGTCGTGAAAGTACATGATACGGTTTTAGCAGATCGACGATTGAAGTTATCTGAAATAGCTGACACTACAGGTATCTCAAAAGAACGGGTACATCATATCCTAAGTGAGGAATTAAATATGAAAAAGTTATCGGTCCGTTGGGTGCCGCGATTGCTTACGCACGATCAAAAAAGGATTCGGGTGCAAAACTCAAAAGAATGTCTGGACCGTTTTCAGAGTAATAAGGCCGATTTTTTACGTCGATTTGTAACAACAGATGAAACATGGGTTCATCATTACACGCCAGAATCAAAAATTCAATCAAAACAGTGGACTCAATCGGGATGCCCGGCTCCAAAAAAAGCCATGGCTGTAAAGTCTGCTGGAAAAGTGATGGCTTCCGTCTTTTGGGATGCAGATGGGATTTTGATGATAGATTACCTTGCTAAAGGTCAAACAATTAATGGTGAATACTACGCTAATCTTCTTGATAAGCTTCATCAATGTACTCAGCAAAAACGACCAGGTTTGGTGAAAAAAAAATCATCTTCCATCAAGACAACTCTAGGGTTCACACAGGTGTTAAAGCTATGGCAAAAATCAACGAATTGAAGTATGATTTGCTGCCTCACCCACCTTATTCGCCTGATCTAGCGTCATCAGACTTTCACTTATTCCCTAAGCTCAAAACTTTTTTGGGCGGACAGAAATTTGCCACAAATGATGAAGCCATAGCCGCCGTAGAGGAGTATTTTGCAGGCCTCGAAAGAAATCATTTTCTGGAAGGCATTACTGCTTTAGAACGAAGATAGAATAAGTGTGTAGCGGTTCACGTAGAGTATGTCGAAAAATAAAATTAATTTTATCACGGAAAGTTAAGTGTTTTCTTATTAGGCTAGTTTTAATTTTTCACAATGTTTGGAATCCGTATTCAATTTAAATGTATTTGTGTTGTCTAACAAAAAGTTCACTCCAAGATTAGTTTAAAATTGGCGCGAAGCATAATTGAGATGATCAGTTTTTATCTTTCCGTTTACGGGTATTCCGTTCAGTGCGATGGATTTGCTAAAAAATATAGATTAGTTGCACCAAATCGTGTACCTAATATCAAGACTTAGAATATTATCGTTACTAAAAACTTATCTCAAATGTGCCAATTCGATAAAAAGTTTTTCATATATTTTTATCTCATTTTTTTTTTTCAACTGAAGCCTTAATGTTTATTAGTGGCAAGTATGGATAAGCTATTTAAAAAAAGTTAAATGTTAAATAACTATTGTTATGTTATTTGAAAGGACTAAAATTATTATATTTATTTAGAATTTGCAGTGATAATAACGCTTAGTAATTTTTGTATCGATCGAAGAGTCATGTCATGAGAACTTTTTGTTTAGAGCAAAAAATGTCCGAGGAAGGTGAGAACGTAAACACGGCCAAAAAAAATAAAGGACGGAAACACTAATTGTATACAAAGGATTAAATTCACATGTACAGATTTCGTGGAGACGTTTTTAAAATATTACCACTGGTGCATTATTGTGAAATTTATAGGCTGCCACTTTGCTAGAGTTTTTTATGTTAGAAGGTGGTAACCGAGCTAGTTCACCTGATTTTAAGTGATAACCGCTACCCATTGACATTTGCAACACCCGTAGGGTTGCAGATTCGTTGCTACCTTTTTTATGAAGTGGGGCCGGTTACCTCACCAGACGACATGCAGACATACATGTATAATACTCACAACTCACGCTGGTCTTCTGTGAGGTCACGGTACTTCCCTGGACGGACCTGCTCATTCGTGCAACAGCAAAGACTATTGCGAGGCCCTATCACCAATTATTTATTTAAATGAAAACAATACAACATACAGCAATGGCTATCTTATCGTAGAATAATATCGCTGAATATGCCCGTCATTAACGTAACATATATCATTACAAGTAATCATTAATTCGCAAATCCTTTTTACATGTTACTAGGCCTTCCATTACTTTGTGTTCTACTCATGTTGTTAAATTAAACGTAAGCGTGAAATGTGAATCGTTGTAGATAAAATGGACAAAAACTTTCGATGCTGCGGGGTTTTGTGGCCATTTATGTACAAAAAATCGCTTTTTAGGTTTCATTTTGAGTTTTAGCATTACTAGAACTAAAAATACAATTAATCATAAACACCAGCAAAAATACTTTATACGTAATCGATTCAACAATATTACTATCTTCATAATTTCATAACGATAAGATGAAGATAAATTTCAGATATTCTTTTCGAGTGATATAAACTCTAAATTTAGTTAACAACCGTTTTAAATATTACGCGAGTATAGTCGGGGACAGCAATTGAGTGAGTTATTAAGTGTTGAAGAACGCAATACAAATGCGTGTTATACATTTCAAATAGCTCCTAAATATATTTAAAGATACCGACATTAACAAGATGTTCTTACGACTTTTTCCTGATGGACGTTTCAACAATATTAGGTCCCAAACACGACGTGCACTGTACACAGATGTGAAATAGTAATTCTGTATGCTGCTGTGATTCGATCTCATGACCTTAAGATCACAGATCCATCACCTCAGCCACAACTCCATCACCAACTCATATACAGTTAAAAGTACATAATATCTATTATTCGTATGAAAGTATCGTTTAAGCAATGGTTGGGTTTTTCACTTATCGTTTCACAGTTAAGAAATAATCCAAGATCCTAGTTTTTTTTTTAATTCGTAGTGAATGGACCAAGAGCTCATAAGGATACCGTCATCTTTATCATAAGATGCAGCCAGCAAGACAAAATCTTGTGATTACGGCAAATAAAAATATCTTAATTTACAATGTAATGACTTTACTTCGGTCTTATCTAGAGCAACCACGGACTATGGTTGGATGGTAATAGCGGCATGGTTTATGCTCCATACCATCAGATTAAAGTGATAAACTCGCACAGAGATATTTTATGGCGTCCAACTCCATTTTCCTGGTGAGAATTTTTAGTTAATTTATTTTTAAATAGATCCCGCAAGCATATGCACGTTGCTTATTTTTTTTAAAGCAAATGGCTGTTTTGCATTTGTGGTAAGTGATTAATTTAGCACACATTGGTTCACTACCATGAGAGATTTGCGTGAAGATTTCTGTTAATGTGGTAAAGCAAACTATGTAAAACCCGAACAGAATTATTCGACGGCCTTAAGGAAGATCGGTATAAAACAGGAGTATTTATATTTGTGTTGTATTTACAGGAGTATTATATTGTCGAGTTAATGACTCGTTGGTGCTATTCCTGTTGGCTTTGGCACCAGGGCTTGTGAATTCGATTTACACTCTAGAAAAGTATTTGTAATACCCTCAAGTAATTTTCTTAATCTGGATGTTTCTCCACATTCTACACTATGGTAGGTCAACGCAACAGCTTATGTTGCTCGAATGGGCGGGAGCGTTCGGGGAAGTACCACGGCCACACAGAAAACCGAGGTGAAGTGGACGCATTAAACTTATGCATGTCGTCTGGTAAGTGAGGTAGCCGGGGCCGACTTTTTTAAATGTTGGCAACTCGTCTGCTAGCCGTCGGGTGTTGTAGACATGGACTGTGTTACTCAGCATCCTAAGACCTTAAGACATAGGATGTTGTTATCCTGAAGTAAGCACAGTACATATTTATAGAAAATAAATAAAAAATGAGTGTTTAGCAACGTGTTAAGCAAACTTAAAAAGTAGTTTCAATCCATATTGCATTAAAATTCGTTCAAACTTTCGTAATGAAGAGGTAACAAAATACACACCGATTTTCATTTATCATATTATATCATCGTGCGATGTAATAACGTCTTAGAAAACATAAAAAAACATTGTAAGTTGAAAAAAATTAAACTAAATATTACTTACACCGATACTATTTGTGTACAGGAGTGGAATGTGGTTCACGTAGGAGTAGATGTTATGAAAGATGCTCTCATATCCTCAAAGCATTTAACTCCCACGTCTCGCATTAGAGTCCCCGAGTTCTACGAGCACTTTATTTACTATTATTCACATTGACTACAGTTTCCTCTTCCTTTTGTTGTGAAATATAATTTAATTCATTCATCTGGGTTACAATGCGCAACAATTCTGTGCTCCAATTTTACTTGTATTCCTTTCGCTTCGTGTAAACGAAATGTTTGAAAGTTAAGATACGTCGTATTGTTAAATAATTGCAGTTTTTTTAAAGATTCGCAAAGTAAAGTCGGTATCAAATAAACTTTTGTGCTAAATTTTAAATGCATTCTATCATTTCTTCTCATCGTCATCCTCATTATTTCAGCCTGTTCGAGTCCGCTGCTGAACGTATGCATCTCCCACGGACCGCATCGAAGCGCGATCCTAAGCCACCAGCATACATCGGCATCGCCTTCCCGTACGCTGGCACAGGTTTGTCACTCCATCTACCTAGGGAGGTTGTCTTACACTACGACAGTTTCTTCACAATTTTGTTAAATTATTAAATGATGCAAATTCAACTTAAAAAATGATATTCGGCACTCGAAGAGGTTTAGGTGTACGTTACATTGCTCTTTTTTATGTGAGAAGTTGGCGAGGGAGCTGGCGTTTCACCTCATGCTAAGTGACAAGTGCCGCCCATGGACTTTTGCAACTTTATAACAAAGTGGGCCTCGGCTACCTCACTCACCAGACAAAACGCAGAAGTACTTCCACTTTTTTGGTCATTGGCCTTTTGTTAGGCCTTACCCCGGCGGAACAGACCAATCGTTTAACAGTATAGACTGTTGAACGAGTGTAGCGAAGCGTAGCGTGGCGAGTAAAAGTATTAATTCTTCTTAATAAATGAAATATTCCGTGTCGTGCGCACTAATTACCACCGCGGTCGAAGAAACACTCACAACTTTATAATATGAAATGGAAAATAGAAAAGTAAAAGTGACTGATCCAACCGAAACGTTTAAAGTGGATTCTATTATTGTTAAAACTAGATTATGTAAGTCACCTCTTTCACGAGCATTGCGCAATATCCGTGATGATATTTTTAATGCATCGGCTAGTGTTACGTGTTGGTACATCCGATGCAACGATTTTATCTTAATTCGCAATTTATTAAAATATATATGTTTTATAGACCGCGTATATGTAAGCGGTGTCAAAAAACACGGCGTCCAAAAGGTGTGCAATTGACTTAATTTGTAGTTGTAATATCTATTTAGTAATAGAATCAAAAGCTATGATAGTTTGTATTTATTGTACAAAAACGACATCTCTCTAGTTTTTAAATTAGGCTATGCATTTGCTGTAAAGTAAGCACAAAAGCAAAACAAAGTGTGTAAGACGTCGAGATTTTCGCGCGGTGTGTATGATATCGAGCGCTTAGCTTAGCGGCTAGAGCGCGTAACGGATTACAAAGACGCAAGTTCATATCCTGGCTGCAGTGAAAAATTTATTCTACATTTCAAGTTTCATCTTAAGTGCAAACACTGGAACTAAAAAATGAAATTTGACTATTTTATTATAAGTATATTTTAATAGTGTATGTATATGTAGTAATTATGCTGCAACTTAATATAAACCAGTTATTTTATATTAAAGAATGTAGGAATGCCTAAAGGTGGTATTATACTTTTCATGAATTTCGTGCACAATCTTAATTTTTTTTAAAGTCACGAATATTTCGTTTGATCGATTGGTGTATTTAATAAAGTCAGCGGAATCCCTTAGAGGGCATAGGAGGGAGTTGGTCGAGTTGAATCTCTCCAAATCTTACGAGGGGGAGAAAGGGATCTCAGAAAATATGTCTTGGCTCACAAAAAACTAAAATATAGTTAAATCATATATATATATGATTATACACAACCATGGTAGATGTATGTTATGTATCTATTATTAAAAATTTAATGATATTTTTAAATATGTATTATATATTTAACTTGATTGGGTGACCACAAAATAGTGCAGTAGCCAGTTAGCCTATGTCCAGCAGGGCACTAAAATAGGCTGAAATCATGATGTTGATTATGATGATGCCAACGCCACCTAGTAGCATAGTAGCTCCTCGATTGTTATTGCTACGTAGTACGATCTGAGAGGCATTGACGCACGCTGAACATAATATGAAATATTATGAATTTACAGAAGAAATATGAAATATGATTTCAAGGCAAAAAAAATGAAAAACCCGTCTTCGCATACCACAACCGGCTAAATGCGACACCGTAACGAAATCCCGACGAAAACTTGCTCCAATAACACGCCTATCAACAAAACTGGTTGATTATAATTTCTCGATCGCACGCGATATTACATAAGAGTTACATGAAAGTTTTAGACTGACATTTGATGCAATATTATATGAAAACCAATTTTTAGTTTTTGTGCACCCTATTACTCTCTAGAACTGCATTTCCAATCTGGCAACCTTTTTAACCGACTTCAAAAAGAAAGAGGTTATTAATTCGGATGTTTATATTTTTTTATGTATGTTCGGGCGTAACTTCCTCATATATTGACGGATTTGCAAAATTCTTT
This sequence comes from Iphiclides podalirius, assembly GCA_933534255.1. Classification (NCBI taxonomy): domain Eukaryota; kingdom Metazoa; phylum Arthropoda; class Insecta; order Lepidoptera; family Papilionidae; genus Iphiclides; species Iphiclides podalirius. The sequence continues at coordinate 3,863,943 of OW152817.1, read as the reverse complement.
TTTTTTTCTAAAAGGTTTCATTCCGAAATGGTCCCATACAAATTTCATACAGATCTGATGATCATTTTCGGAGATAGCAACGGAACTCTTCGAAATATGACAGGAAATCAACCGCGATTGCTGCTATCGCATAAATATGCATTGTTTTGCATGTAACGTTGTAATAGTTACGTACATCATTTTATTTGAAGTCGGTTCTTTTGTTAAAATACTTTCTATACTGAAAATTATTGACAGTATTGTTTCCTCCCATATTTATTAAAAGTTAGCTAAATAATATTGTTGGACTTCTTTTAGATATTATAGTTTTCGACATTCCTTAACGCGGCTTGTGTATGAAGGATGAAGGTGTAAGTTGGAAGAAATCGTCACGTAAAGCAAAATCATCACTAAACATCCTTAGAGAGAAAGCCACTCTCTCTCATTCCCCCCTTTTCGGGAGATTTGTGAGGAAAGTTTCATTATGGTTTTTCGTTCATAATTTATAAACATAATTTTCAACAAATGTACATTTTTCTTAATATTGTAAACATTTATTAGTTATTATATTTTATAGTTTCTATATTAGTTTCTTGTACAGCACGTACCTATCTATTTACTATTTGTGAATGATGTGTTCGCCTGTTATTGATGTGTTCATATGTTAATTTAATTATGTGTACTTCTAACCTTTTATTGTACCTTGAACATTTTTTGGTGTACCTTTTATAAATAAAATAAAATAAATAAAAATAAAAAAAACATTATTTGTACAAAAAATTAAAGAAAATAAAAATTATTTAAAAATTAAACTGACTAAATCGAAGTATTTCGAACATTCGTCGAGTTGGGGAAGGTCAGAATAAAATGATTTTATATTAGATTATTACAAAATTATATGATTAATTTCGGCCGCTAAAATCATTTTTCTATTGTAGTTAATAAATTTTAGGCATTTTTGCAATCATTTCTAAAAATTTGGTAGCAATATCCATTATAATTAAATTAAAAAATATACTTATATATTTAAATGAGTATTAATTTTTCTAGCGATGCGTTTTAAAAAAAACATTAAGAAACATTGATGTCGCATTAACTTTGTGCCATATTTACGTCCGCTGTAACTGAAGAATATGACACATAGACACCATTTTAGGTTTACAAAAACTTGTAGACTACAATTATAATACAATTTATGCTCATCACGGAAACGTTTCTCGAAACAACAAGAGCTAAGTATGATAGACGCAGATGGTATTATAGCGAAAATTATGATATGATACATAAATTGATCATGGTATGTATGTGTAGATATTATAATGATTGGTTGTCAATCATGACTTGCAAGTATAATTCTATAAAATTTATTTGTATATGTTTGTTTATTAGCTGAGCCGGCAAACGTTGTTTTGCCATATAAATTATTTGTAGGGTAGAAAATAATGATTGGAGTAGACCACCCTTAACATTTAGGGGGATGAAAAATAGATGTTGTCCGATTCTCCACCCTGGCCGATTTGCACATAAAATTTCACGAAAATCGATCTTGTCGTTTAGGAGGAGTGTAATGGAAATCCGTGACACGAGAATTTTATATATTAGATTTACTTATTTAAGTGTATCGTGTTTCATTTTGTACCATAAAAAATAAATGTGAACTTTGAGTAAGATTTGTCTAATTAAGAGATCAATCTAAGACGGTAATTACATTGAATTAATTCTGCAACTATAAATATCCTGAAATAATATGAATCGTAGAATAGATTATAACATTTTCAAGAATTAGTACCATATTGACAAATTGTACAACCTATTATTTAACGTATAATTTTAACTAAATTTAAGTTTTAAATATATTGCAAACTTTTTTCTTCACATATTGTGGTCTAATTAAAATATTTACAATGTCCTGTATGTTTTAACTAAGAGCTATAATTAATAATCTCAGAATGTATTGTTATACAAAGTTTTCTAGCCCCAAACTAACTTAAACTTGTACTATATTAGTAACTAAACGATAAACATACTTAAAACATTCGATTCTTTTGTATATAAATATATGTTATACATATGTACACACTCAGACACTAGAAAAATACATATTCATTACACTATTTTTCCAACCCACACCCTAGGGCACAAGTGACAGGTTTACTAAGTCAATCGGGTCGTTAGGTGTAAGATTGAATTTAAAACCAACTAAAATCAGAGTCCATTGAATTAAAAAGCTTAGTGTTATTTGACTGTGTTTGTCTCACATCTCAGTATAAACGATAAATTTCGATCCCCTAGTTACGTTACTTTACTGTTGAACCGAAACTTATAAAAAAACTAGCGACCCGCCCTGGCATCTCACGGGTGCAATGTATTATACATATGAACCTTCCTCTTGAATCACTCTATCTGGTAAAAAAACCGCATCAAGATCGTAATGCATAGTTTGACTGACGACTTTGTTTTATACTATGTAGTGATGTTCAACCGCAACGGCATGTTTGCTACATAATAAACTAAACAGGTTAATGTAATTTATGAGAGGCCACCGAAAAGGTAAGATAATAAGAAACAATGAGTTAGACCTAGAACAAGAACAACCGTAACGTTTATCGCTAAGAAAACATACCTCCCTAATCGAATCACCGTTAAAATAAGCAACCGGTAACATTGCATGGGGTGAAAGTGATAACGGAGTGTGCGATAAGGCAAAAATCTGGCCGTGATAACGTGTACAAAGCGGAGATAAGCAGAGGCGGCGCCATTGTGCTCTACGTACAATGTTAGTATTGCTAATATTTCTATAACGTCCGCCGAAGGCCGTTTGTGCTGCGTGAGATGCTTCTTAACACGACGCTCTTAATATTTACTATATGATTAACAATTAGAGTAATATGAAACGAAGAATTTGGAAATTCGACGGTTATGTAATATTACATATGTAATAGTAATTTAATCAATGCTAAAAAGTTTTTATTGAACGACGTCGTGTTATTTATTAAATATTAACCACCTAATGATAACGTTAGCGTGCTAACGGATGCGGAACGTTTTCCGTCCAATGCATTAACAAAAGCATACATGTTTACTCCAGTGGAGCGCCTGTTTAATATTATCAAAAGAATACCTAACGGCAGTTATATCTTCTAAAGCTTAACTGTATAACTATTACCATCTGTGTTGTATTGAGGGAAATGTTTAAAAATATCTAGTCTCCTTGAGACAGACAGACACTAAAACCACCCAGTGAGGTGAGAGGATCTCTGGGATCTTTGAACATTAGAAGGCTAGATAGAATCAACACGAGACCACATTGTATTATAATTATCATGGAATTCACTTTCTTGAAAGGCTTAACCCAAATCCGAGCGGCCACGAATCTAGTATCCCGTTAGGTCGGATTTGACAACAAAGAGGAGCCATCTATGCCCTTATTCTCAATGCCTTTATTTGGCTAAAGCGCTGATGTTACGAACGAAGGAAAAACCGAAGGACTAACCAAATTCACTGAACTAACAGATTAGTGAAATGTAAATATATATTTCACTAATTACGAATAATACAACTATCTATTTCTTTAACACAAAACAAGTTCTTTGTAACGGAAACGATGAATTATATTGTGAATAGAACTTATTTAATGAAGGCAATTCAGAGGAAATGGTAAGCTTACGATGGCGTCTTCCAAGAATTTATTATTAGTGCAAGCCATGTAAACAAGGAAAACAGTACAAGGGATACGAGGAAGTACAACGGGCTATCGGACAAAGGCACCGGAAGAAGTATTGATGGTTTGAATATTGAATATTGAATCTTTCAAAACAATCCAAGAGGAAAATTAACAACGTTTTACACAAGTATATGAAAGCAAAAAATATTAGTATTTTCTACTTTAAGAATTACTCTTTAGTCAAATGTTATTATAATCTTCTAAATAGTAACTAATAGTGTTAGCCCTGTATTCTTTTAATCACACTATACCCGAGTAATCTAATTACTAATCTCGGAAACGGCCCAATTCAACTGTTAACTTCATTATTAAGTGCTGATTTATCTTGAATTCTATCGAATGAGCTTTCTCCTGCTTCATGTATGAGCAAGCACACATAAACCACACAGAAGACTTGCATCTAATAGAAGTGTTTATGCTGGTGTGTCTGGAGAGGGAATAGAAAATCGGCAAGTAAATTGATTAAAACTGTGGCTTTTCTTCCTGTGAGTTTAACTGTGTTAGGGCAATCCACGCAACAGCTTCGGCTGTTGCATGAACCTTCTCAGATAGGAAAAGGTAACCCGAGCTTAATAACCTCAGTGGTTGACGCCTGCAAAATCTCTTGCGTTTTCACAGGCCAAGGACGACCCCTTTGACATCCCTTTTGAAAATAAGAAAACAAATTTGATCGCTTTAATACGTTACGAGTATTTCAACGTTTATACATTACAACGCTTAATCATAGAACTTTGCATAATTATCTCTATTTTCTCTTACTAGACAGTAACTTAAAATGCCACTAGTCTTACCATAATTGGCCAAGCGTTTGAGACTTCGGCATTGTGGTGTAGATCCGCGGGTTGGCACTTCGTTAGCATTAATGTACTTTCGGTATTACAGCTTTTCTATATAGGAGACTAATCAATTAATGAATTATTAAATATACATAATTCTTGTTTGATTAAAACGGGCAATAATTAATTCCACTCACAAATATTTATTTGTTCGACTCAAAATATTGTGAATACATGATTTAACATTCCTCCGCTCCACAAGATTATTCTGTAATTTCGGAGTCGTCTTTTAAAAAGACAAGCGGATGCTTAGAGTTAGATAACTCGATAATCCCTACGGTAAGCTCCAAGCGAAGGTCCCATAAATCGGAAGAGCTGCATTTGTGTATGGCTTACGGCATTGTAATGCAGGCTATGTGTGAACTGCGGGGCCGTGGTGGCACGTGGGTTGAATTTTACGCACTCACCTTGCGTCGCTCCCCGTGGTAATGAGGCACTTTATTGTATGATTAGCTGAACTTCCAGCGGTCACCTCTGCTCTTAATCGACGGGCCACAGTCGTCTCGTTCAATATCGGTTGTAAGACAATTGCATCGTCATTCGCAGTTGAAGTATTGTTGTAAGTTGTCACCTTAGTGTTGATTTCGGTAAACATTTAATGTTATATCTAAATAAATTCATATTTCTACTTTGTACTAATTCCAATGTACGTAAGTTTAGTAAACTGACATTCAGGGTGTTACTGTTTTCATCGAACATGAATTAATATATTTTAATAGTTATCTTCACTATCACTATATAGTATAAAACAAAGTCGTTCCCCTGTCTGTCTGTCCCTATGTATGCCAACATCTTTAAAACTATGCAACGGATTTTGATGCGGTTTTTTTTACTAGATAGATTAATCCAAGAGGAAAGTTTATATTATGTATAATACATTGCACCCATACTAAGCCGGGGCGGGTCGCTCGTGTTAAATAAAACAAATTTTAAGGAGTCCACGATCACGATACAGAAGTTCGAATAATTTTCCACAGTCAATCATAGTCACGGCAGAGGCAATGAATTAATATAGTAAATTTATTTAATTAAGTGTGATATTCGCGAAAATGCAAGAAATCATTATCTAAACTCCCTGCCAATTAAAAACAAGTTTCAATTAGAATTTAAACTTTTTGGTCAAGTAAATAACTTACAAAACGTACTTCCCCTGTCACGGTGTCATGCACTACCAAGAAGCGTCATTAAATTAATTGGTTTAGCAATTTTTGTTTCTTGCTCTAACAGTACGTATGTTTGTGTGAGAATTGACAACTGTATTCACGATATTTATTTTGTGATATCTTTACTAATATTAGAAACGCGAAAGTTTGTAGGGATGGATGTTTGTTACTCTTTCACGCAAATACTACTGAATGGATTCTAATTAAACTTTACAATAATATAGCTAATACATCAGAATAACACATGAGCTATAACTTATATACATATTTTTATGTATATCTATCTTTCTGTCTGAATGTTACGCCTTCAGCCTATGCAGACGTAGTCGTGGGCATCAGCTTAATAACTTTTTCCTATTGTTAGTGTCGTTTTTTCTACAAACGTAGAATAAGGTGAAGGATAAAGTTTTTGAAAAGATTTTTATCTTGTTACCCCAAAGAAGAATCACTTCTAACGCGTGTATATAAGTACACACACACTTTTTAATATAAAATCGACGTTTGCGGAAGGGCCCTGCAGCAGCCCTGCGGCTGTACAAATAAGCAGGCTCCGGAATTTCCATGGCGTTACAGACGAGCGATGTGAAGTGTACGTGTATTTATACTTTTATGTTTTGACTTTCGATTAAGGTAGCCGGGGACCACATAAGAATTTCCATGGCATCACAGAATACCGAATTAAAATGTAAGTGTATTATACTTTTGCGTGTTGACTGTTGATTGAGGTAGCCGGGGATCACAATATAAGAATTACAATGCCTTCAGAGAAGACCGGTGTGATGTGTATCTTGTATCTTGTATTAACTGATATTTTTGCTTTCAGTCCCGAGACTATTAAAGCTTCATCGGATGCAGAACCGGTGGGCTAGCCAGAACCCACGGGTTTAGACCCTCCGCTATGGGTAGGGTCGCGCATGTGCTCATGCGTGCGTTTAACTACTATGGTGTGTCATCTAAGGGCCGTCGAGGTCGCCGGTTCGGACCGAGACCCCGACGGCCGTCGACTGTCCATTTAGCTAATCGGTGGCTGGGAGCGGTGAGAACCGCCCCGGAACGCGGGTGTACCTTGTGTACGCGTTGTGTGGGTCTCGCCGTGCTCGGAGGCGAGGGCGAACTGGTGTGATTGTTGTTACACTAACTGTGGGTGTAGTGTTATCCGGCGGGATCCCCGGCGGTGGGTCCATCGTATCTAAGTCCTCTTCGTCGACCGGGTCGATGAGGACGTTTCGCGGGCGACGCTTGTTTACGTTCGCGTTTGTGTCCGGTTGGTAGTTTGCTGCGCTTACCACCAGAGGGTTGGGATGATGCTGGGCTCTATCGAAGAACCGTTTTGTCAAATCTTTAAAATGAGCGCGAATCGTCGGGAGTCTGCAATCGCTGTGCAGGTCGACGTTGCGCTGATACTACTGCGCACCGGTTGCGCGGCGGATAAACTTACTTTGAACTACTTGCAATTTGTTAATGCGCGTAGGATTTATATGTGCGAAGATCATGCAAGCGTAGGACATGATTGGCCTTACGCAAGCTTTATATAACAGTAGTTTGTGCCTTAAGGGCATTTTACTATGCTTATTCGTTAAATTGTGTAGCCGGCCGGAGACGAACACGGCTTTATTTCGGACTTGATTGATGTGCGTAGTGAAAGTCATACGCGAGTCGAAAGTGACTCCTAAATATTTGACCGTTTTCTCCCAGGGGAGAGTTTGGCCGTATAGTGATATTTGCCCCAACTTTCTGTACTGGCGAGGACCTTTGTAACGGTGTGGCGGATGGGGGTTGGTGCTACGAGTAAAGTGAATCACCACACTTTTTTCTGGATTAATATCGATTCTCCATTTGCGGAACCAATCGCCGAGGCGGTCGGCGGCGCTTTGGAGTCGAGTTGTTAATTGACTGAGGTTGCGATCTGAGTAAAAGAGCGCCGTGTCATCCGCGAAAAGCGCGAGATTGACGTGAGGGTCTCTAGGTATGTCGCTCGTGTAGAGCGTAAATAGCAAGGGAGAGAGGCAGGAGCCTTGTGGTACGCCGGCCGTGAGGCGGCGGCTTGTTGAGAGGGTGCCCTCGACTCGATATCGAAAAGAGCGGTTCAACAAAAAGGCCCGGATGGTGTGTACGAGCCTATCTGGCACTTTGAGTGTGTACAGCTTGTAAAGCAAGCCGTTGTGCCAGACTTTGTCGAATGCTTTTGCGACATCGAAGAAGAGCCCCTGTACTGATGTGTTTGGGGTGGTTAAGGCCTTTTAGGATGTGTTCCGTTAGACGGTATAGCTGATCGGGACAAGAGTGTCTAGCTCGAAAGCCGAATTGTTCCGTCGGCAGAAGGCCGTTGGAAAATACGTGCTCTTTGAGCCTGTTTAACAATAGCCGCTCGTAGAGCTTCCCCAGACAACTGAGGAGGCTGATGGGACGATAGCTGGAGGGCTTATTGGCTGGTTTATTCGGCTTGCGAATGCCGATAACCGTGGCTTGCTTCCAGTCGTCCGGAAAGGAGCAACTGGAGAGAAGGGTATTGAAAATGGTCGCCAGTAAACAGATAAGCGGCCCAGGGAGAGCTTTGAGAATCTTATTACTTATATTATCTGGGCCCGGGGCGGATTTTGGTTTTAAATTTTTAATAATATCTTGGACCTCTTCGGGGGTCACTGAATTTAGAGGTTCGCCTTCCGGTGGAAGCGCAGCCCTAATCTCGATTACGCGGTCCACCTCCGTTAGGTGGACTGAATCGGTGTGTTCGCGCGATGGCGTACATTGCTGCTCTAGGTTGTCCGCAAGGCATTCGGCTTTTTCGGAGTCATCTAGGGCTACTGAAGCGCTATTAGATCTAACTAACGGCGGTAGAGATTCGCGGGGGTCTGCTTTCAGACTGCGGGCCAACCGCCAGTAGGCGGTGTGCGATGGCTCGATGTCCTCTAGGAGAGTGTCCCACGTTGTATGTCGGTGTTCCGATACACGATCTTTGACTTCTAGCTGAAGGCGTCGAAGTAGGGTTCGGTTCGATTCCGATCGGTATCGGTCGAAGGCGCGTTTGGCTGCATTTTTCTGTCTAATTAGCAGTCGCAGGTCGGGCGGAAAGTTAAACCGTCGGTCGCCCGACAGTTTCACCGTCCGTTCCGAGTCTGCGACTGCGGAAGTAATAGTTTCGCGGAGACTCGCTATCGCTCGATTTGCGTCATCGAACGTAGCTATCGTCTCGGGTAAGTCTACTAAGTCCTGGGGGTCCAAGGCCTTGAGTTTGACCTCAAGACGATGCCAGTCCACTACGGATTTGGTCGGAGGGACCGCGCCGGCGTCCTGGCCCAGTTTACACAGGACGGGCCTGTGGTCTGAGTCTAGTTCATGGATTGTCCCTATCGACTCGATGCCGAGCGAGACCTCCCTGAATAACATTATGTCTAGGACACTCGGTGACGCGTGCTGGTAGTTGTCCACCGTAGGGTACCTAGTGGGAGTCGCGGGAGCGACTATACTGAAATTTAGGTTATCGGATAAGCTAAAGAGATGCTTTCCGTTGTTGTTTGGGATGCTGTTGATGTCCCATGAGCCGTGTTTGCAGTTTAGATCTCCTGCAATTATCACGGAAGGGCCTAAGTTAAGAAGCGTATCTAGGTCGCTTTGAAGGAGGGTTCTATTCCCCGAGAGGTAGGGATGAGACTAGTACAAGCGGCCTGTGGCCGGTGAGCGCTAACCTACACGCGGATGCCTCTATTTGACTTAGCTCTGGAATGTCGAGCGGGCAACAGTGCAAGGACCGTTTGTAATAAATTAGTATGCCTCCCAGACGGTTTGCTAACCGATCGTGGCGGACAATATTGTAATTTGCGATTCTGGGATCGCGTACACTAGGTTTCAAGAATGTCTCTTGCACTAGTAAATATCTACGTTATAATCGCGAAGGAGTTCCGCGATTTCATCCCTTTGACCCTTTATGCCGTTTGCGTTGAAATACGAAACAACCAGAGCCCGAGGTTTTGTTCTACCTGCGGTTGTACTTCCCGTTAAGGTGTTTTTATGGGTCTAATTAACGACGCGGCGGAGCGCGGGTTTATTGCGCGGACTATTGTTTTTTACGGTTGGCTCGTAAAAGCCCAAAGGGCTTCCACAAGCGTTTTGTGTTGGCTAATTGCCCTAAGACGCTCGTGGCCAGATGTGGCGGCCGCTATTTTAGCGGACAATACGGCGAGTTCCTGCCTATTGATTGAAGATGCAGATGTTAGCTATTTGCGCGAATGGGTCGTCCTTGTTTTCCGCGAAAACTGACGGAATTGGCTGCACCTGCGGCCGCGGCGCCGTTTGAGAGGCGGGCAGCTGTTGCGCGATCGGTCGTGAGGCGACCGGGATTACCGGCGCGGTTACCTGCGCGGCCACCTGGGGTTTCGCCCAGGCGTTTACGACGGGTACGGGCGCGGGAATGAATCTAACGGGCGCGGGTTTGGGCAACGTCGATTTCGCGAGAGATTTCCTCGCGGGAGTTTTCGGGGCCTTAGCGCAGCCTCTGTAGCTAGCCGGATGGCCGGTGGCGTTACAGTTTACGCAGTCCGGTGGATCTGCGCAATCTTTCGGCCTCGTGCACTCGGTTGTGCCGTGGTCACCGGTGCATTTGTCACACCTTGGGTGAGCGAAGCAGTTATTGGCCGTGTGGCCAAAATGTTGACAGTTGTGGCACTGTGCCACAACACCTGATTTACGTGGGGGCTCGATGACTAAGTCACTGAGCCCACAGACCCTCTTAAGGTTGAAAATGGCCTTACCTTCCGGGGTAGGGTCAAGTTCCACCATGACCATGTCCATAGGGACACGGGTGCGAGGGTGCCTGAGACGACGCACGGTGTGGACAGGGTATCCCTGAGTGCGGATGTCGACCTTAGCCATATCGACATCCGACTCTTTTGGGACGCCCTTAATTACGACCCGAAGTTTGCGCTCTTCGGGTAGTGAGTAGGTGTGGAAACCTACCTTAGCTTCGCGCAAGTATTTAGTTACGCGACGGAAGTCGTCCGAAGAATCGAGGTATACGCGGATACCCATATGCGTATTCTTGGACCGGGGGTCTCGGATGTTGTGGCGTTCAAACCACGAACAAACCTGTTGCCACTTTGCCTTATCTTGTATTATTATTGGCGGCGGTGGCTTGGTTTTTCGCTCGGAGGCGAATGTCGGTTCCGACTGGGCAGACGCGGCTGCCTTTTTGGCGGGCGTCGCGGTGGGACGGTTTGACGGGGCGGCCTCGCTTTCGGGGTCGCTGTCGGTAGCGGGGCGTTTTTTGCCCTTTTTTCACGATTTGACGACGGTGAAGCCGTCGGCGTTCGCGTTGTTAGCGGGGGTCGTTTCGACCTCCATGTCTGAGCCGCCGTCCGATTGTGAGTCGGGAACGACAGCGCGGAAGGGGGCCGAAATGGTTTGCGCGGAAGGCGCGTTGGGTTCGTTCGCGGCGGCGGAAGTCGACGCGACGGGCGTATCAATTGTCGCAGAGGGCGACACAATAGCTGGCGCAGAGGGCACCGGAGATGGCGGCGAGGCGACTGCCGGTGAAGCCGGACTGTCGCTAGAGAATTCGACGGCTCGGCGCCGTTCCCTCGCGAAATTTAAGAACTTTGCCCATATTTCGGGGCATTCCTCCCGCAGGAACTCCTCTAAGAGGGAACCCATGTCGACGCTTGAGCCTTTGGGGCTTGCGCCCCGCCGGCGTGTGGTTTTCTAAATAGGCCTGTGTGTGCCTAAAATTAACCTTTAATCACCTGCGCTTTAGGTGCGCTAGGGTGAGTACCTAGCTGTCGCCTAATGCAACAAGCACACAGGTAAAAATTACAATGCCGCCTCTGAGACGAGAAATGTGTGTAGAATTCTACTTACGGACAGGAACCTGCCTACGAGCACAACACTACACTAACACTATCCGCTCGGAAGTCGGGCAAAGTTTCTTCTTTCTTCTATAATGTTTTTTTTCTTTCTTCTATAATGTTTCTTCACTCTTCTTGCTTGAGACTTCCCTAACCGTAGACCGCGAAACACGACAACGATGAGGCAAGGAGTGCACACCAAGAGATAAAAGAAATAATATAAGTAGCAACAACGGTTGCAAAATGGCTTCCGGGTCGGTCGGCATGGGCCCTCCGGCTCAGAGTAACGTCCGTTCCGTGTGGAAGCACGAAGCGGAATCATCCCGGTGTGATGTGTAAGTGTATTATACTTTTGCGTGTTGACTGTTGATTGAGGTAGCCGGGGATCACAATATAAGAATTACCATGCCTTCAGAGAAGACCGGTGTGATGTGTAAGTGTATTATACTTTTGCGTGTTGACTGTTGATTGAGGTAGCCGGGGATCACAATATAAGAATTACCATGCCTTCAGAGAAGACCGGTGTGATGTGTAAGTGTATTATAATTTTGCGTGTTGACTGTTGATTGAGGTAGCCGGGGATCTAATATGTTAGTCTATCCATCTTGTGAACTGAAATTAAAAACTATTAGCGTTTATTTTCAATAACTCGATAATTTAACATATTATTACAATTTTAGTTTTTTTTTAGATTTTTTTTGTTTTTCCTTTACTTTCAGATGTGCATATTTATGACGCCACAGAACACTCCACAGTATTTATTGGGCCAAATGAATAAAAAAAGGCACAGGAATCACAAGATAAAAAAATAAAAACCATTGGAAATCACATATTGTAGAAGCAATTTACAGGGAAATCTTCAAAAATTAATACCTATCGAACGAAAAAGCCATTTTCCTTGTGATGCGGTTTCTGTAACTAAGGTCAATGGCATTGGCCATTTCTGAAGTAAACAACCACATGGTATGATGGACCTTTTATTTTTCATTACAATACAACACTAGCTAATTCGCTCCGACTTTACAGACAAATCTGAGATCCTTCCCGTAACTTTAAGTAATTAAATAACGCCCATTTAATAACTTTACTATTTTGTCTTTAAACAACAATTATAATAGTTTTTTTTTTATGTGGGAAGGTGGCAAACGAGCTGGTGGTTCACCAGATGTTAAGTGATAACCGCCGCCCATTGACATTTGCAACACCCGTAGGATTGCAGATGCGTTACCACCTTTTAATAAAAAGACGACCCGAATGGTTTAGTCGGTAGTGTACCTGCCTTCTGCGCCAGAGGGTGTGGGTTCGATTCCCACTACTGGAAAAATATTGTGTGATGAGCATATTGTTTTTCTAGTGTCTGGGTGTTTATATGTGTATAATGTGTATTTATTTACAAAAGAAAAGTATGTTTAAGTATGTCTTTCAGTTTTCTAGTACCCATAGTACAAGCATTGCTTAGTTTGGGACTAGAGAGAACGTTGTGTAAAAAGAAAGTGTCCTAAAATATTTATTATTATATTATTATTTCAATAAAAAAGGCCCTGGCTACCTCACTCAAGAGAAGAAACGCAGAAGTATGACACTTCCAATTCGCGCCGGTCTTCTTTGAGGTCGTGGTACTTACCCGGACGGACCTGCCCATTCGTGGAACAGCGAAGACTGTTGCGTGGCCCTACCACGAGGTTTGAGATTGTATGAAATTCATCGAATAAATATTAGTTTCATATTTTTTTTTATGTGAAAAGTTGCCAAACGAGCAGACGGTTCACCTGATGTTAAATGAATACCACCGCCCATGGACATCTGCTATACTCGAGGGTTCCAGATGCATTGACAACATCTTGAAAATTGGGCTCCGGCCACCGCACTCACCAGACGAAACGCGAAAGCATTATACTTCCACTTTACGCCGGTCTTCTGTGAGGTCGTGGTACTTACCCGGACGTGCCTGCCCATTCGTGCAACAGCCGAGGCCACTGCGTGGCTCTACCACCGTGATATTGAGAAATATTGAATTTTGAGTTACTTTTTAATTGAATAAAATATAAAAATATCATATAAAATATAAAATGTATGTAATTTTCGCTAACGTAAGGAGAAATGTTTTCACTATAGTTTCAGTAGGCAATTTCAAAAAATACCAAATACATACTAACAGAAATATTTCCCGTTTATAATTATTGTTATTATATTAATATCGGTACTGGGAACATCAACTAGAATGCTTCATCTTTAACCACATATATAATTAAGTACAGTAGTTGTATTTGAATCATTCTTAATACAAGGAAAATGAAATATGTCCATTGTTAACGGTAATAACTAGTTTTATAATTTGCATTTTGCGTTTTTGATAGTTCAACTTTTTGTCTGCTGTCTTAGAATTGACAGTTTAGACAATGTTTTTTTTTTAATTTAATACTTACATTAAATACTGCTCATTACTATTTGGCTAACTAACGATCCTCACCCCTCTGCCACTGCAATTCCTCTAGAACATTCCAGTAGTGTTACAACGCCAGAATTTTTGACTTTTATCCTATCCCCGGCCTGAATGAACAACACCCTCTGCAGTTTGCAAAAATGAGTTTTGCTCCGGTGATTCAGAGTATTGGCCCACACGAGGGCTCGTACATGGACCGCTCGACTCGAACGTATAGGTGTCGACCTGCTACTGCACTCGCCACGATGGAAGCGATACGCTCAAAATGGGCACGGGAGACGTATTAGCGATCGCAGCGATACCTAATGTCAGTCGCCCTCGCCTCCGAGCACGGCGAGACCAACACAACGCGTACACATGTATTGCAGAATATCTTGACGACGCCAATGTGTGGGGTTAATGCTGTTGATACTCACGTAGGCTAAAATGACATACTTGTTCTATTGTAAACTAATCGTTTTAAAAAAGAGCAACTGTTGAGTTTCTTGCGGGTTTCTTCTCAACAGAAACTGCCTTCTGAACCGGTGGTAACTTACGAACGTATTAATTTTTATGTAAAATTTTTGACATTTCATAAGAACGCGCAAGCGTCTATGTGAATAAATATATTTTTGATTTGATTTTGATTTTGCCCTCAGATGACATAGTCAAATGCACGCATGAACCACATGCGCGGACCTACCCACAGCGGAGGGCCCAAGCCCGTGGGTCCTGGCTAGCCCACCGGTTCTGCGTCAGATGAAGCTTTAATAGTCTCGCGACTGAAAGCAAAAACATCATTTAAAAATCCTAATTTCTGTTTATACATCAACAAGGACGGCACAATTACACAATCATATACGTCGACAGGTGCATTCCGAGGTATAGGCCGAACAGTAACAGTATATACTCAGCGCCTATTGTCTATTTACAATACAGAATGTCTATTTTTATTTATTTAATAATTTATGTACACAGTTTATATAAAATATCTTATTTTAAAATACGTCTATTTTGATTTTTCTATATTCATGAACCAATTAGTTACGATTTATATATGTAGCGAATTTACAAAACTCTCTTAAGATTTAAGATTTAGCCTTCTAGTTGAAATTAATAATCTCCACGCCAATGTATAACAGTAATTTAATTATAAAACAATCTATGAATATCAAGTAGTTTTTGACGATTAACAACATTATGTGAACGATACCAATCACAATACTTATTGTGTGGCTTGATACCATCGTGTAGTAGGATTAAATAATGGGAAGTATGATTAACCAGTACAATCATGAAGCGCGTGGCTTTATTCTCAGATAAAATCTATTACACTTGTCACGACTCAGAAAACTACTCATGGAAGCGGGTAATTGTTCAACTACTCGGATCTGGAATCACAAATAGAGGATCACTACGAGACATCTATAGTTTTGAATAATTCTCCACGCACCGCCATTAATAAGTACTTGATGATCACATTGCTACCTTTTACGGCACCTCGTTACAATAGGATCGTGTAATAATACACTCAATAGATACTGTATATCAAAACACAATGATTCATACATACAAAAAATATTTCAGTGTAACTTTCACATTGAAGCTACGAAATTGATCAAAATTATCGATATAAAATGGTTTAGTTACAAATGAGGAAGAATTGATGGTTATTTACACTACGGTTCTATTATCTATTTTACTCAGTTTTATACAAAGCCGGTACGAAGTAGACCTTTGAAGTAAATATAATAAAAAAACGATATATTTATGTAATAACATTGATTAAATATGACTCTTGCTCTGCACTAGCAAGTCCCCTGGCTCCCGCAAAATTATACTAAAATACTTTTTTGTACATACCTAAATAATTTATAAAAAATATATATATATGACCGCAAAGTTTCTTGCCGGTTCTTCTCTCGCAGGTCTAGTTTAGTGAACCAGTGGTAATTTTTGTCCTTCAATAAAAGCTTAAAAAGCCTATGTTGAATAAAGAAATTTTGACTTTGAAATAAAATAATAGATTTTGTACCACTTATTCACTGTCTATTTTAGTAATCAAATACAAGAAATTAGTATAAAATCAAATAACTACTAAATACTAATAAACAAAAAATGAAACGTATACTAATATAGAAAGTAATTTCTGCTGAGCATATGATGACTACCAAAGTACTTTTATTAATGTCAGAGACATTGATATTTTCTTTTTCATAAATATTCACAACAACTTAAACTCTCGCTTTAAGCTTTCGGTAATAATGTGCTTAGTTTTATGTTTGGTTAAATTCCCATGTTACGAAAAATAATAAAGGTTTTTTAAGTATGTTAAAATACTACCCAAAGAAGATAAAATATTTACACAGCAAAATACAAAATCATCGGAATACGGAGATAATTTCTGGAAAGATCTTAAAGTGGATAAAAACCTAATGGTCTTACACTAATGCAATGTTGTTCAAGGACGAGCATTTACCTAAACATCTACTATACAACCATTTTTTACTGCCGCAAAGGAGTGTAGGGTAACTGCCTGGACTAAGTTAATAATTGGATTTAAATATTAGCACCGTTGTATGCTATTTTCGAAAGTGAAACATTTTTCTGTCTTAATTTTTAAATTAATAAAAAAATTACATTTCAAGATAAACTTAATGTATCAATAAAAAGTGTTTTAAATTTTACTACTTACTAATCCACAATATTTTTAGATAAATACTGCACGAAATTTGACTATTGGTTGAGACCAATTTGAAATGAACAGAATTTTCAATATTAGCTTCATCATTGGATAATTATCATCATCATCGTCGTCGTCGTCATCATCATTTCAACCTTCAGCCACTGCTGAACATAGGGCTCCTCTGATGATTTCCACTTCGAAGGATCAGAAGCGGCCTGATTTCAGCGAAGTCACGCGACCTTAGTCAGGTCATCGGTCCATCTTGCAGATGGCCGTCCACGCTGCGCTTTCCGACCTACGGCGCCGAAACGTGGTCACTAACTGGCAATGGAGAGTTATGCTCGGGGTTTCTCTGCGAGATAATTATGTTACAAATAAAATATCAATGACATTAATGCTTCTTTTGTATATAGTATTCTCTTTAAGCAATATGTAAGTTATAATAATATTTAATATAATAATATATAACCACGGACCAGTAAAATATCGTTATATATAAATATAGTTATTTTACTAGAATTTTATACATCTAAATTTCTTATTTGTGGTGCCCCTAGTTCTAGATGCTGCGTCGCAAAGAATCCACGGACCGTTGGCCACGACCTTGATAAATTTCTAGGTATTCAGGAGGAAGCTGCTCAAACAATGACTCGGTACAAACCATATACCCAAATTTGAAGGTTGTATATTTACGCCATATTTAAGCTCGTAAAAGTTCAAAGCTCGGAAAAAGCGAATATCACTATATCCGACTATGTGATTTCTACATCCGTCTGATTTTAAATTTTAAAGATTAATAAAAGTGGCCGAATTTAGCGATTACCAACTGTTAAAGGTACGTCAGAGCGTAAGAGATCCGGCAAGTGCGCAGTGCATCAACTACACGTCGTTTTAAAAGTACTGCACATGCGTCAACACATAGCGTGCTCAACTCGCTTTCATCACTTGTATATTAACCACGTTTATGATTAAGAAATACCTTATCTTTTGGTTTGTCTTTATCAATATTAAGATTTGCTTTCAACTTTTATATTGTCTTTAAATTATAAATTTTTCAGGCTGCATACTCGAAGCAACGGGAATACCTGCTAGGAATAACTCATCGATCAAATCAAATACGTTTATTTAATATAGAAGCATTACACTTACTTATTGATTGTCAAGATGCTACCACCGGTTCGGAAAGAAAAGTCACTGACCTGAGAAGAACTGGCGAAAGAAACTCAGTGGGACTTTTTTTTACAATTAAAAAAAATGTTTACAAATGTATTGAAGTCAACTTGAAAGAGCCTGGAGCTATCACTTCATTTCCAGATTGTGTTATCATTTAAATAATCACTAATATTATAATAGCATTTAACATACAAACTTTACTTTACAATTTTTTGAATTTAGAAATTGATACACCTCACAATCACAATCACAATCTCTATCGCTTACTATCTATTAAATAACATTAATTGTTTCGATAAAGTAAAGCATCTCATCTTCTCATCCTTAGGCCGGGGTAATTGAGAGGAAATAGTATTCGCTAATTTAGGGTTTGACCAAATAGGAGCGAGCTAAGCAGAGACCCAGTCTCCATAATGGGCACAGTAAAACACATCTAATATTCAAGGATCACTTCCCGGAAGTCCATCAAAGAAAGATCAAAAGAAAACAAACTTTCATATCTTAAACCTACTAAGTACATTAATGTCTAGATTTCTTGCTCTTCTCGTTTCTAACGTGATCTAGTGATCTATTAAGCTCTTGGAATCTGGTTGTTCCACTAACACTGCTTTCGGTGTAGCTTTAATATTCTAAGGTCAGAAAGAGAGAACAGCATTCAATAAAGATAAAGTTAGCATTATCACCATATAGCGGGAATGAATTGTATAAAACAGTGGTTCTCAAAGTTGACTAGGCTTCGACCCATCTAACAAAAATTTACAATCTTGAGTTTTTAGAGAAAAGAGGGCATAAATATTGGTTAAACTCAGATTCCCTAGTAGCGAGTCGTGCAACTACTTAATGTTTTATTTGTTCTAGATGGAATTTAAAAAAATCCGACCAAGTGCGAGTCGGAGTCGCGCACGAAGGGTTCCGTACCCATATCTAAAAATATGGTAAAAAAAATCATGTCTTTTTATAGGAGCCCCACTTAAATATTTTATATTGTTTTTTTTTTTGTATTTGTAGTTATAGAGGCAACCGAAATACATCATCTGTGAAAATTTCAAATGCCTAACTTTCACGGTTCATGAGATA
This sequence comes from Iphiclides podalirius, assembly GCA_933534255.1. Taxonomy (NCBI): domain Eukaryota; kingdom Metazoa; phylum Arthropoda; class Insecta; order Lepidoptera; family Papilionidae; genus Iphiclides; species Iphiclides podalirius. The sequence goes on along the minus strand of OW152817.1, from coordinate 3,845,046 downwards.
CCTTGTGAGAGATGGACAAACAGGGCAGACTGACAGCGGAGTCTTAGTAATGGGGTCCAGTTTTACCTTTTGGGTACGGAACCCTAAAAACGAGTTTCAAACCGCGACCTTATGGTAAAATTCTCATATACATGTAGTGGCAGGACTCGATCTTAAAGGAATGTCGCGTATATTATATAAGCCGCATTTATTCCTCACAGAAAAAGAAGTATATTACTATAATTTATATAATAAATGCTATATTAATGACATACAAATAAGCGTTTTAACGCCACTCTCATACATCGATGTAAAATAGCCTTAGTGACTATGTCATAATCATACAGATTTCCCTGTTTCTTAGGAAACTAATTGGGTAATCACACACCCATAGAAGGTATCCTAGAATCCATTAGAGTTGTCAGGTCGCAGAACGCGGTGACTGGTCGAGATTTTTTCCACGCGCTGACATCACTTCGCCGTTGCACCACTATTAAATGGTACGAAAAGAATTACCGTCCGGTAAAAGACAATGCCTTGTGGTATTGTTCGCTGCTGAGATATGATCTCCAATGTACATGCTTTCCGGGGTATATGATTATAACATTTTTGTTAATTAACACAAAATGGACTTTGTTATTCCTTATATTGTTTCAATGATGATCACATCTCCATTTTTCTGAATCCCCATTGAAAATATCCGGTTATCTTGATTTATGATTATGGTTCATAATTATCCGTTATCAATTAAAGTGGACAAACTATTATTACTAAAAAAAATTATTGACTTTACATACTTAAAAAATTTTCAAGTCATTTGGGGAAGCAAACTACAGTATACATTATTTCAGTATTTGCATAAATACAATTCTTCACTTAGATCTAAGCGTGGATCCTGTAAATTAAACGTACACTAAACTTCAGGTTTAACATAGAACATACTAGGTACTATTTAAAACAAAGACAAAGAAATCAAGATTTCTGAATGGGCAACTCTTTGTCTGTTTTCCGAGCACATTCTAAGGTCTCTAGTCGTCTTGAACTAATGGTCTCTACCAACAACCCTTTTAGGTCGCATGGCCTTGCTCTTTCCTCAATTTTAGACTAAAAACATATATTATTCGTCTCCATGCTCAACATTAGAATATCAACTTCTTAGCTCACTCTGTTAAGGCGTGTTCATTACTTATACTTTCCTTGAATGCTCTTCCCTGTATAAAATTACAATCGAGAAAACTTATACACACTCCATACCATCTCAGGTAACCTCGACTAGCTGATGGTATAAGAAATATAGACTACGCAACACTCCAAATTAGAAATGCAGCTTGAATTACACTTACTATCTGATAGACGAGCATCCAATCGTGTATTAATCGATAATTAATAATTTTTTATAACCATTTCAATAACAGTTTAGTAATCCGACAAAATAACTTGTTTTTTCGCATCTTTTTAGTTATATGTATACACGTGACATTACAGAAACACGTAGATATAATTTGATATAATTATATCCCATTACCGCCAAATTTATGTACAAAATTCTGCCATGTGTAGTAGATATGGCACAGATATTTAAATTTGGTCAATGGGATGTGTACGTGACTTGCTTGTACAATATAATAGGATATAGGAACAACACGTTAACATTACCTTACTAGTTGGCTTCATACGCATGATGTTCATAAAAACACTATACACACGTAAATTGTTTAAAAATTTTATAGAAATCTTTACGTAAATATTGTGCTTCGCTTTATTGTAGTAATAAAATAAACTGAATGGTAATGTTTTGTTTCTTAACTTTAACGGAAAGTATATTAACGAGAACACGTTGCATTATTTATCACTGCTTCGGACAATTGTCACTTCTTGATAGATATCACTAATATTTAATCGAGACATAATTAATCATTGCTTTGCAGACACTTTTGTTTGTTATTACAAATTTTAGACGACGTTCAATTTACATTCCGGATTTCCGGCCCTGATGGAGTTTCTTATAAAAGTATACGATAATAAAAAAAATCAATTTCGCTTTCTCTTTTTAATACAGCAAGTTCAAGCTAAGAATAGCTATCGTTTCTAATTGCATTTAACTAAAAGATTTTACTTCATGGAAAATTAAAGCACGAGATGATAGATAGTATTTATGTCATTAGACTATCATTTTATATCCAATAATTATCATTTTATACCCAAATATTAATGTACATTTGTACCTAAATATTTGGGTATAAAATGATAATAATATCGAAACAACACATTTTTATAAACAATCATTTTTCTTTGGGAGCAAAATACACAAATGCATAGCTGTACAGATGATCTCGAATAACAACAACACACAAGCAGAATTGTAGTACACTCACCGAAGCGATGAGCGGGTCATGGTAGAATTATAAAAATAGAAATACAAAATAATCTGCTCGCATGCGAGCTTTCTCGATCTCAACGTTCTTAACCTCAAATTCATATTCTTGATATTTTCACCGGTTAAACATATTCAATCCCTTTCTAACAGAGGGCCATTATTTAAAGTAATCCAGTGCCAGTAAATTAAAAGCATCTGTACAACCAAACAAGTGATAAAATAAACATGTCTGACACCGGAGAATTCTTCAAGAAATTCCACGAGACGATCAACAACAGTCTGGATGATGTGTCGAGAAACAACTTCGCCAATTTGGAATCCAATTCAAAACGTGTATCATATTTGTGCAATTTACCGGCCATCAAGGCTTACGATCTGTCTGTTGACATCGAAAAATGTCAAACTGGTGGAGATTTTCCAGTGAGGAAAGATATGGAAAAAGCGCGCCAATTGAAAGACGACGGAAATAAAGCGGTGCAAAAAGGCGATTGGGCTAAGGCTTTGCAATTTTACAGTCAAGGAATGGTGTTTGTACCGCAAAAAGAAAGTAAGTATTATGTAGCGCATTTTTTTTTTTCAATGTCATTATTAATTTTGTTTTCTAATAACATGCGTATACATTACTAATTTGTTAGTTACCTAATATTTCTGCACTCTGCAAGTTGTGATGAAGAATGGCTGATATCATAAGAATAATCCATTCATATGGGAAAAACAACGTAATTCATCTCTTATGGAAAACATTTTCTACGTCAAATTGCTTAAACACACAACACAAAATCATGCTAATAATATTTCAGCATTGATGTTTTTAGCGTAGACCTCATAAAATGTACTTACATGTGTATTTGTCTAGTCCAAATTAATGACAAAAGAATATCTTCCTTATACGATAAATAAAACTGCGGAATCTATTTCATTGTTATAAAAAGCATTAAAAAATTAAAAAAAATACTTACATAAACGTAAGTAAAATTTCGTTTGTAATGTGGTAATAAAGTTATTTAAAACGTATTTAAACGCCCTCACGTTACCTTTTAACAGCTGACGCAATTATTATTCCCAGCTGAAGAACTTTCAATACTCTACGCAAATCGATCAGCTGCCCTTAACCACTTAGAGCAGTATGAAGAGACTTTAGCAGATATTAAGCGTTGCCTCTCGTTAGGCTATCCACGGCATTTGCGGTACAAGGTGTACGAACGAAAGGCTCAAACTTTACTCGTTCTGAAAAGAAATCAAGAAGCCATAACCGCTTTCCAGTAAGTTCTACATTTGAACTATTAAAGCGCCACACATCGTCTTTTGTTGATTTCCGAATGAGCTGGGTGGAAGGATTCTAATTATCTTTCAGAGGACGCAAGTAAAATAGAAACATTTACCAATAATTTAATGTTTCATCAAGAGATTTTTGGTCATTTCTAATTCATTTGACGACCCGAATGGCGTAGTTGGTAGTGTACCTGCCTTCTGCGCCAGAGGGTGTGGGTTCGATCCCCACTACTGGAAAAATATTGTGTGATTATCATAGTGTTTTTCTAGTGTCTGGGTGTTTATATATGTATAATGTGTATTTATTTACAAAAGAAAAGTATTTTTAAGTATGTCTATCAGTTTTCTAGTACCCATTGTACAAGCATTGCTTAGTTTGGGACTAAAGAATGTTGTGTAAAAACAACGTGTCCTAAAATTTATTTATTTATATTTATATTTATTTATTTCTAGCTTTCAAGCACATAAGTTTTTTAAAGTGGACACATTGAAAGGATTTTTACTGTGGTAGGCCCACGCATCAACTGCTGTTACACGAATGGGCAGGCGCGTCCGGTTACATACGAAGGCCTCACAGAAGACCGGCATAAGGTGGAAGTAACAACTAACATTCGATTTTTTCTGCTGACTGAGGTAACAGGGGCCCACTTTTTTAAAGGTTGTCAACGCATCTGCAAACCATCGGATGTTTTAGATGTCCCAAGACGGTTTGTAGGTGAACCACCTGCTGGCTTGACAACATTCCATATAAAAAAAAATTAATTCGTTAAAATTCCTTACAGGGACACCATAAGTGCGCTAGACGAAGCGAACAGCCTAAACAAGGAGAAAAGACAAAAAATGCGAACGGACGCCAAATTGATGTTGGAAATCCTGAACAAGGGCCTCACGTTGGCCGGCAATCCAAAGGACCCGGAGCCCCTTAATAAAACGCCCCCTAGGCCGAAGCTACCGGGAAAGAACAACCCGCAATACCCAGCTGCGTCCGAAGCCGTGCATATCGATTACGATGAAGTGAGGGGGAGGTTTGCTACTGCCACCAGAGACGTACGGGCTGGGGAGACTCTGTTGATCGAGAAACCATTCAGCGGAGTGCTGTTAGGGGAATACTCTAAGACGCATTGTCAAAACTGTTTTACTAGGCAAGTACCCTCCGGTCGTATAAGCATACGCAACTCAAATCTTCGCTGTTGCACGAATGGGCACGTCCGTCCGGGGAAGTAACATGACGAAAAAATCCGCGAGAAGTGGAACTGCATTATTAATACATCATTACAAAAATATCTTTTCAAATCGAACCGTACTTTGAACGGAATAGTCTAGAAAAATTATCCGTATTTGTGTATGTAATGTAAAGATTATTTTTTACCAATAACCAAACCCATTGCAAAAATACCTTTATGGGTACATAAATGACCAAGTTCTGAAGTAACAAACATAAAAAAACCTATATCCGAGTTGAGAAACTCTCCTATTTGAAGAAAAAAAATACCACTCCGAATTAATAAGCAATTTATGCTATTCACGAAATAAAATAATAAATACACCGGCTATTCCAGTTATTTAATGGTAATTACTTTCGAAACTTATTAACACCATTTTTCAGATGTTTAGTTCCTTTGCCGTGCCCGAGATGTCCGAACGTGATATTCTGCAGCGAAAAGTGTTCGGAAGTCGCCCAGAAAACCTACCACGGCTACGAATGCCAGATCCTACCAGTTCTTTGGAAGTCGGGCTGCTCCATCACCTGCCACATAGCGTTACGGATGATCACACAAAACAAAAGAGATTACTTCAACGAAGTAGCTGCAACTATAAACGAAAAACCCAAAGGCGTTTATAAGACCGGTGACTATAGGATTATCTATCATTTAGTGTCCCACGAAGATAAGAGGACGAAACAGGACTTTCTTCATAGGACGCAAATGGCGGCGTTCTTAGTGAAGCTGCTGGAGATAAGTGGCTACTTCGACGGTAAGCCGAGAGAGAAGCCGGTGGAAATCGACGAGCTGAAGTCGATGGGCGTGGATGAGAAGTACAAGGAAGACGTGGATTTAATCGGCGGCCTGATATTGAGGAATCTACAGATTCTTCAGTTCAACGCGCACGAAGTGTTCGAGTTGCAATGCCCCAAGCCGAGGGTCGGAAAGAACATTATCAAGCATACCGGCAAATCGGTCTTCTTGGCGGGGGCTGTCTTCCCGACCCTTGCTCTCTTCAACCATTCATGCGACCCCAGCGTGGTCAGGTAAGCAAACGTGACTAATGCCCGGTTCCTATATTCAACGAACGGCCGTTAGTTAGTAGTAGACTTGTAGATTAAAGGAACGCTAGTAACTCACTTTCCGTAGATAATGCAACGGCTCGTAAGGAAAACGCCTTGTTTTGTTAATATAGGAACCGGGCGTACACGCCTTTTATCTACAAGTCGTTATAAAAGTTACGAAGCTATGTAACTAACGGCCGTTCGTTGAATATAGGTACCGCGCATAACATAACACATTGTGTGTTAATGGTACCATTTCATGCCATCTATGGCTTCCTTTCATATAACTCTAAACTGATAATCTTTCACTTCACGTCATTGAATGAAGCAAGATGTCATCGAATATGCAATAACAAATATTTCTCGCATAGTAAAATGCACTTAATATAAGAAAAAGTCCGCTTACTAGCTTATTGTGGATTATGTTGTTTTCGAAACAACCAATGAAAGAGGAATAACACTAAAGGAAATCAAGCGCGGTTGCTCATAGCGCAGTGTTTATTTGGGCAAGAGTACACTTACGCCCGGTTTCTGAAACGCTGATCATCGTAGATGTCAACTAATCAGCTGTCAAATGGCTTTTCAAATTTAATTTTATTTAAGGATGGTTAACTCTCTGAATTGCCCAAAACGATTCTCTTAATGATCCGAATGATCAATTCAAAGACTTTAACCATCCTTTTGGCAACTCAAATGATATTTGAAAAGCCATTTGACAGCTGATTAGTTAACATCTACGATGATCAGTGTTTCAGAAACCGGGCGTGAGTTAGCTTTCACTGGTTTGATTAAACTGTACGCCCTATAACAATTCTGAACGAATCTAAATAATTGCATAAGCAAAAAATTTCACACTTCTCTACAATACCATTGTTGTCAACAAAATACCAGGCGCTGTTTCTTTTTTTTAAGTGAAAAGTTGTCAAGCGATTAGGCAGTTAATCTGGTGTTAAGTGAGTACCACCGCCCATAGACATCCGCTACACTCGAGGATCGCAGATGCATTGACAACCTTTTGAAAATTGGGTTCCGGCTATCTCACTCACCAGACGAAACGCGAAAGTATTTATTATACTTCCACTTTACGCCGGTCTTCTGCGAAGTCGTGGTACTTACCCGGAGACGAGCCTGCCCATTCGTGCAACAGCGGAGGCTGCTGCGTGGCCCTACCACAGTCAAATCAAAATCAAAATCAAATCAAATCATTTATTCATCGAAATAAGAAATATACATTTCATCTATCGATAGTCATTTTTTTAATCTTCCACCGTTTCGTAAAGAAGTTCCTCTAGAGGAGAAGAAACAGGCGAAGGAAACTCCGTATGTATCCTCTTTTTTGTCTTTTTTTTTTTCTCAAACAAGACATTGTTATACAGTACAAGAGTCGCTGTTACCAATTCATTCTTACACAAATTTCCCGTTTCACATCAGATACTTTTGCGGATCGTACATCGTCGTTAGAGCTGTCAAAAACATAAAAAGAGGCGAAGAAGTGGCCGAGAACTACGGGCCCATTTTCACAACCGTGCCTAGGGAAAAGCGCCAAGCCGATTTGAAGGAGCAGTACTGGTTCGATTGCGCTTGTATACCTTGCCAGCAAAACTGGCCGCGGTATGAAGAGATGACTGAAAATTATATGAGGTTTAAGTAAGTACAAACCCCAAAAACAGTGCAAAGATTACAATGTAGATTCTGAACGTGGATAGAAATTATTCTGGACCGCCTTTGTATATTTTAAAAGAAATAAGCAAAGTTTTATTTAAAAATTGCATACTTATGTGATTGCAAGAAATAATTCTTTCTTAATATTTTTCAGCATTTTTACATAATGTATTTCTATATAACAAATTATGCCACAATATGTCGACTGTACGTAAAATGTAAACTTTTATGAGTTCACAGCTGAACCTTGGATAGCTCTAAAGACCTGTCTCTAATGTTTGTTTTACGTGGCAAATTTCTCAAAACTATAATGAAATCTGCTACACATAAACGATGAATTAAGGGGGAGAATAAATATCGATAATATACCCACTCATAGGACAGGGACACATAGGATAAAATATATGGACGTGGAAAGTTTAAATTGTGTGTTATTTATTTATTTATTTGATACACCAACGAAATGGACACTGAAAAAATTTAAGTGTAGTGTACACTTAAATTTTTTCACACTTAAATTTTTAATTATACGGAAAAACATGTTAAGTGCCACCTCAATTATAGGTATATACGACATTTCAATTAAATGTGGTATTTGCATGAGAAACAGGATTATTTAAGCATTGAAAAAACAACGATTAAACTAATACAATTCAAATCAATCCAAAAAAAAAACAATTCATTACATTATCATTACATTATACACATGTGAAGGTAAAATAGAAAATGTTATAATAAACATAGGAGTAAAAGTAAACGTCTGTGAAATATTTTGATTACATAATAAATTAATAACATTGAAAAAACAATATTAAAATTTTAACAATAATAAATTTTTAACAACAGTCGACATAAAAATAACATAAAAAGATATAAATTTATACTAAGCATTTCGCAATATTTTTCTTAAATACATATAAACTGTTTGCAATTATATCGATGGCTGCTGTTTTAGCATTCATTATCTTCTTACCACCGTGGTCAATTGGGTCAGCATCAATACATTTATTATGAACATCATTGTAACTTCTTGTTATCCTATTTAATGGTGAGTGATGCCCCAAATTAGACCTTGCTCCCTTTTGTACATAAGTTAAAATAGAAAGAAATTCAAACACAAATGTAACGGTTTTATTTGTAGATGCGACTCGGACAATCCATGCTCCAACGTGATAGCGGTGCCTTACGATTGCCAGGAGTTTATGATCAAATGTGACTTATGTGAACAGCACACCAACATTCTGAAAGGCCTTAAATCACTACAGGTGAGTTCTTAAACGTGCAGCATTAACTTTTTTTTTTTGCATTGAGGTTTTTAGCGATTACCTACTCGCTAATATATGAACGACACGTAACTGTTCTTTTCAAACAGGAATAGGAATGATAAATTCTTCGTGAATCGGTATAGACAAATGGTACGTTTTACATAATTAATTTTTCTTAAATTCAAAAATTTAATCAATACAGTACTTTTATTTAGAGGATTTCGAACAAATTTTTAAGATTAAAAGAAAACATGCGCCCCTAAAAGTATGCATTTTTGACTTGTCGAAATATTCACGGCTCTGTTGTTTTTTAAATAGGTGTGTATAAAGATACAGAAAAACTACCAATGACTTGCATGTGCACTTTATTATTTACAAATACAAACTCATATTCTATTATTACACACACAACTTCTATGATCAGTACACATAAACAAACTCATATTAAACAAACTCATATTCTATTATTACACACACAACTTCTATGATCAGTACATATAAACCCCATACACTATGGTATAGCAGAACATTGTATCGCTCCTGAACAAATCATCCACATAATCATCAGTCTCTGGATCCCAGATGCACCGCTGACCGCATTTTACACCCGCCCCCTTCATTTCAATAATCGTTGCTTGAACTACAATTTTGTACCTTAAATAAGGAACACATTCATGAATATAATATAAGTATTCATTAGAACTGGACTCAAACAGGCTGAAATGATGATGATGATGATGATGATGATGATGATGATGATGATGATGATGATTCATTAGAAAAAAAAACAATAAACACATGATATATAAAAAAATGTGGGAAATATATAGGTATTTAAAAAAAACGCTTTTTATGGGTTTTTTCACAAGGTTGGATTTATGTTAAGTAGGTTTAAATGGAAAGAAAATTAAAAAAATTATTTATTTATTTAAATGCAATATGCAATCGCCCTAAAAAGGTATTGCAAAGGTCGCATACCATTCAACCGCGTGGCAAGAAATTGTGGTAGGTGGAATAAATTATAATGCAATATGGCTTTAAGTCAATGAAATTGTTATCACTTTAGCGATATATCTTTGCTCTATGGTTCTATGAGAGAGACAAAATTCATCCCAATCGCCCAGGGGGCGTAATAAACTCAACTAAACTCAACCATACTCTAATAAACGTCGTCCGAAAGTCCTTATTGACCAGGTCGAGGAAGGGGGAAGAAGTATTCCTGACCCATCAGAGGTCCCACAACAATACACTATACACACAAATAGTTATAGCGCGCACACCCAAACACTATGTCGTCGCCTACAAGCATGACGAAACCAATGCAGCATTATTAGTGCATTTGGCCATCTGTGATTAGTGTGTATCTCAATGCGATCAGTTGTGGAGCCGACAGAAATGTTTTTATAGCATTGGTATCCGATTGGCTAGCTAGTATACTCATAACTTATAATCAAGTGAGGTGATTAATAAACTAATCGGAGTATGGCTTTCCTACTAAAATATTATAAACAAATCACCTTTTCATCCCAAGTTCCTGCACCCTTTGACGCACTGCATTGGCAATAACCTTTGCCCACTTCGGTGCTTGGTCTGAACGATATTGACGCCCCATCAGCTGTTCTTTCATTGTCTGCCCAATAATCTCACGTACATTTTGAGACTGAAATCTGCACAAAAGTATTATTTTAATTATTAAAAAAACTACACATAAAAATTATACCATATGGCTACATCATGTTGAAACCTTACAAAATAAAGAATAGTTCATAAAAAGATTCTTTGTGTTTAAACGAACACTACATATTACAAACTATCATAATTCTTGCCATTAAACTCAATTTCTTCCTTCACAGTTCGAAGATTGTAATCTAGGTTCACATATTTATTGCTTATGTGTGGTGGAATATTGAACACGACTCTTATGTTTTTTTCTTTGAAACCATTCAAGGATTACAATATTGCTATGAGTGAACGTGCCCCAGAGCTGAATGCTATAAGTCCATTATAGGCTTTAATATTCATTTCTAGATAGCCATTTTACTAGCATCGGTCAGTTGTAGCATGCAACCAATGAGCCAGTACATATTGCGGAGTCTAGTTGCTTCCTTTTAGTCCATATATTATGTTCACACCAAGTGAGTCAGCAGTTTAGATAGATACCTCAGTATTTGGTGTTGTCTGATTGTGGGATTTCTGTATTATAAAGTTTCGCAGGTGGCCATGTTTTTTTTTTTCTAAGGGTCAAAGTAACTTGGACCGACTTGTCTGTATTTTCTTCGCAACATTTTGATAGGCAACTTGGTCAATACATATTCTCTTAATTATAAATATGCATAAAAAATTTGGTTTTAAACAAATACTCTATGAGTGCACTAATTCTGCATCCGGATCTCACATGTTCATGTTTTATTTGAATCTGATAAAGCTGCCCCAAATAAAAAATGATTACTTAAATTTTGTAACAAATCAGAGAGGCATTGTTTTCTTACTTCTCACCAAGTCCTGGACGAATCTCATACTTCGGTGGCTCCAGAGGTTTTTCGGTCTCTATTGGACTTAGTTCATTTGCACTACCAACTTCTTCGCTCAGAACTCCCTCTGCTTCTTCCACAACTGAAATGTATGATAATTTTTGTTGTGATTCCAAAGACAGTGTTTGGTAATCTCTATTTCTAATCTAAATAATTTTGTACATATTTTGAAGAATTTTAATTGTCACCTATCATTGTCTAATTACTGTTACATACAGGGTGGAAAATATGAGAGCTAGTTAGAGCATTTTAATAATAAAACAACCTTATTTTTAGTAAACTACTAAACAGAGACATTTATTATTCAATTATGCTTTTTGTTTTATCAGAAACAAGCCAATAAACAAGTTTGAAAAATTACCTTCATCATCATCTGCCATTATGGCAAAATTCAAGCATTTATAATGTCAGAAGTAAAAATCTGAAATTTAAAACATGTTTTACTTTTCAAAATTAATCGTTGTTGATTGATATCAATTTTACTCATGATACAAATATGAGAATTCTTAAATAATTGTCATACATCAATTTTTAGTTGTCATCCATAAATTAAAACTTTGGGTCATATAATAAAGAAGAAATATTTTTCTTTGCATTTTGTTTTAGGACACTGACATGGTGTATAAGTTGGGTCATGCAGCAATGGAAGAAGGAAAATATGGTGATGCAATTAAAAAATATGTTGAAGTGTTAAAATTGTATGACGCTACCCTTGCACCACCATACAAATCTTATTATGATTGCATGCAAGCCTTGCGACGATGTATGCTGGCAATGGGCAATTACAGCATGGTTTAATATAAAATAAACCAAGAAAGAAGGAAATACATACTTAATTACTTATTTATAGATTGTTACATTAAAATAAATAAGCATAGCATGATCCTGTTATTTGTGCCACTAAATCAGAAATTAACCGTAAATCATTATGATAGTTCATTCAAGATATTTGTAAGCACTAAGCAAAGCAACTAAATCATTAGTTGCTTTTGCGTGAGATTCCTAATTCTTTACATCATATATTTAAACACTCTTGGGTTTTTAGAATGTTGAATTTGTTGTCAATACTGTATACATTAATTAAATTGTACATAAATATCGAGACGTATTAACATACTTCTATCATTTAATCTTAGAGAGTTTGTCTCAATGATATAATTATATTTTATTTATAAAATTCAAACCTCAGATTTTAAAATGTTCTGTCCATCAAAGAGAATGTAATCACTACGTTTAAGAGACGGGACTCCCATACTAACCAAAAATATCAGTTTACGCGGCACTGCAATACCACAAAAATACCACAAAGATGTCAAACAACAAGAGTACCAACGTAACGAGCCAAATAGTGCATAAGATACATCTGTTAATTTTATTTGTTCTTAGTCTGCTCTACTTATGGCTACATATGGCTGCAAAGTATTATATTTAAGTGCTTACATGGGCTTCATCTAAGGGAAATCTCGCCATAAACATCCTTTTTTCAAGATTCGAATGACTTGCTCGATTTTCACCAATTTCACAGGTCACCGTCTTTTTGGCATTTTGAATTAAAATTACAACTCTGATCACCTGTCATTAGTTTTCGTGAGAAAGTTTACTCTAAACAATTTAAATATACAATGAAATAAGCATTTACATTCAAAATACGCGGTGCGAAATTAAGTTTTGACAAACAACATGGCACTTCTTGTATTGCAAGAAAAAGAAACCGCATTGAGGGAGAGTGATAGCAATATCCGCCATTATTTGCCGCGTAAAGTCCATAGAAACATTTTTTGTTCCTAGTTGCGCCAGACTGCTGTCCATCAATCAATGTCAATGTCAAAAACAAAAAGGATTAGTCCACAGATTATCACAATATGTCGGCCAAAAGAACATTTTATAATCTTATATACTACATGACAAATGGTCCTAGACACAAGTTCAGGTCTTGTAATTCCCGATACGAAAAAGAACATAGTCGCGCGACTTAAATCCACATTAGTTATGTCAGACTTAATTGAAAGTTTTCCCCGTGTTTTCAGTATATACGTCTTATCTATGGTTTTCCCAAAGTTGATGACCTCTCGATTTTTCTGGGAAACGTCAAAGTGTTCCACTCCACCTCCATGAGGTGCTACTTGAAGGATACTCTAATGTCCGGCCGATATATAATACGAAAAAGAACATAGTCGCACGACTTAAATCCACATTAGTTATGTGAGACTTAATTGAAAGTTTTCCCCGTATTTTCAGTATATATGTCTTATGTATGGTTTTCCCAAAGTTGATGAACTCTCGATTTTTCTGGGAAACGTCAGTGTTCCACTCCACCTCCATGAGGTGCTACTTGAAGGATACTCTAATGTCCGGCTGTATAAAGGTAAACTGCTCGCCGTAAAGAATAGTTTACGTTTGAACGCATTTATAAACCTAAATCTAGCAACTCCAATACTCCAACTTCAATAGTTTCTACTGATACGATGTGCGTGTACTGCTCAAAGAAAAGCTTAGGCAGCATTGCGATCGAAGGGTGCATAAATTTTTAAATCTTCATTATTTAAGGTTTCCTTCATTTTCCAAACTAAAATCCAGATGTGCCACTGCAAGGCAAGACCCAGTATATAATTATGTTTTATCTATGGCAAGACCTGTGTCTATAACTATAATTACCACAAACTAAGTGGTGTTTATTTTTTCAAAGGGAATATAACCGCTACGTTTATGTTTCAATCTTCTGTCATCTGTGCCATTAGACAGATATTAATATTTTGTTTGGCGATAACTGACATGTGTTTAATTTTTGACCGTAAATAGAGATCGCATAAATATTAAATAAAAAAGAATTAAACATAGCTTGTTTGGTGCATTTTATGAAGTTTTGATCATGGCTACATATGATAACAAAATTTGGCTATTGAAAAACATTAGGGAAGCGTTCATTGCTACCGACGACACTGGTTTGTGTGATATCGTGATGGCAGGTGAAGATTTTTCTAAAATTTTTCAAAATAAAGCCATGGAAGAGAAAAAAAAATTAAAGGAGGGAGTTCCTTATCAAGCAAGTACTAGTAAATTTAAAGAACTAAGCTCGGACATAAATGACGAACGAGAGTTTGTAACACAGTTTGATGCTTATCCTGATATGGAAGACAGTGAAGAGGATGATCTTGTATGTGGTAGCTATATCCGCCACGAAGATTTTTTGCCATATAGGTAAAATCTTCATAAAGTTTTTATAAATTTCCAATATGATTTTAACACCCTGCAAATGTTGATGTTGTGTTCTTGAATACAGTTATATGTTATAATTAAAATAGAATTAGTTAGCTATTTTAAAAATGAAATGTTATATAATTATATGTTATGTATTATATAATTATAATATATATATATAAACAGAAAAAAAAATTGGTTTTTCAAGTACATTAATAAATGCATGGTTGATATTTTTTATCTTAAAATTAGTTTCTTCTTTTCACATGTGAGATTATTTCCACTCTTAACCTTTACTAATATTATAAATGCGAAAGTTTGTATGTCCATACATAAACAAACATCCATCCATAATATGGATGTTTGTTACTCTTTCTCACAAATACCTACTACATCAGACTAACGCATAGGCCATAATTTATATACATATTTTTCTGTCTGAATGTTTCGCCTTCAGCCTATTCTACACAGACATAGTTGCGGGCAGCAGCTAGTATATCATAAGGCAAATGTAAAGGACATTGACATTAGCGTAATTCAATTAAAATAAATTTAAAACGATAGAGAAAAATCACTAATGAATTAATAATCCACAAGAAGTAGAATTCTCCAGTGGCTTAGTTTTTGAAAAAATAATTTGATTTTTCTGTATTGTTTAAAATTCATTTTAATTGTATTACACAAACATCAACATTATTTAACCTAAGATAATTTTTAACTTAACATTTATACAAAGTTACTTTTATTGAATAAGAACAGTATCTTAATTAAAAATAATACTTTTAGACAAAGGTCAAACACCACACTCTGGCTTGATAAAAAAGAACAGGCATTAAAAAAAGCTGCTAAAATTAAAGTTATAAAATGGGAAGATGCCCCTACACAATTAACAGCTGAACAGATGGCAGATACTTTTGCAAAAATTGATGTCAAGAAATTAGAAAAAAAGAAGTCCCTATTGGCCGAGCAATTGGAGCAATGTCCAGATCTCCCCCACCGTCAATATCTAGAGTATGCAAAGTTTGATGGGACTGCACAACTAGGGCTACCAATAAAATCATTTAAGATCTTCATGACAATGCTACCTGAAAAGCATCAAAACTACCCATTAGTTGTGTGTGTTATTGCCAGCGCCAAAATCAAAGATTTGATAGGGTTCACCTGCTACAAATACAGGTAATGTTGTTTTCAATTTTGTACATTTTGGTTTACCCCTACCCTTTTTTTAGTTTCATTATGAAAATTATATTAATATGAATTTTTATAATTTCATAATGCTCATCATTTATAAGTGAATGTATATATATATATATTAGATTAAATATATTTATTGTAAAATAAGTGTATCAATGTAAAAACAAGTAAAGTATACATTTAATGTTATTATTCCCAGCATTGAACACCCGGAAATATCACTTGGATCTGTGCACGACTATGGACTTTGCATAGCAGAGGATGATGGGGAAGTTGATCTGGCATTCCCCTGCCTGGATGCTAATGAGCCTTGCTCCAAATTTGGCTTTACTTGCCTTGGTCTAATAGATCTTAAAAGCAAGATTATATTTGATAGGATAACAAGTTCAATTCCAGATTGCTCAGTATTAAGTGGGGCTTTTCATGTGTTTCCAAAGGCTTCCGACTCTGGCCAAAGTCATCATAATACATCCAGGCATAATACTGGAGGCAGTTCCACCTCAGAGGCAGTTAGAAGTGCAATTAAAGCAGTTAATGAAGGTAAAGCAGTAATTCTTGACTGCACTGAAAATTATAATATTTTACTGTAATATCCGTACATAGCTTGTTATTATATTAAACCAAGTACAACATATTCTTTTTTGCTGTTGCAGAAAAAAGAGCTGGTGGACTAAATTTGGACAAGATTCAATCACACATTATTGCAACTGAAGCTCCGCAATGTAAAGCGTACAAAGTACATCTTTTAAGAAAAGTTCGAACAAATACCTTAGTTCAATTGGTTATATCTTTAGACAGAATAGAAATAGAACCCCTTGTTACTCATAAACATGCCTTCTGGGTGAGAAAATGCTTTTGTAATATGTATATTATTATAAAAAAGTATAATGTAAATATATATTTTATATAAAAATTTGTTATGATCATAAATCATAAGAATTGTTTATATAAACAAAAAATGGTACATTGGCTGGCTATTGGTTTTAAGATTTATTTTATTTTTCAGGCCAGATCAAAATATTTTCTGCATAGTATAGACTCTGTTGCATGGTGTCAAATATTAGAATCCAAAGCAAATAAGACCACATTTAGAATAGTCTACTCACCTAGTCATAATGTTGCCTTCAATGATCGCAATACAGGTATTCTTAATTATTTATTGTTGTCTTGTTTCTTTTTAAGATTGAAACATTATTTGCTGTAAAGGAAACACTACATAATGCCAAACATTGCATAAAAATGCATTAAAAATCAAGTAGATAAAATAAGTTGAGTTATTTTGATTTGTTGTGAAGATAAGCTGATTAGCTCAATGGCTAGAGCGTCGGGCGCGTATTCATTAGATTGCAGGTTCAAATCCCCGCAAAACACTTGCTAGAAAAACTTTTCATCCATTTTCCTACAAATTATTAAAATAAATTAATCTCCATCTTGAGTGCAGACAATAGCGATGTACAAATTAATATCTTTTAAATAAGAATTTGTTTACATTGATTAATTACATATTCCCATTACTCATCATAGAAATCAATGTAAATGTTAAACTAATTGTTTTTAATGAATTTACAGGTAATTCAAATTTTTTCCATCCAAGCACACCATACAAATGTCATGATTTTGAAAGTGACCATGACACAGCTAAGGAAATAGTTGAAAAAATAAACACAATTTTAGATCTTAGAAATAGCCCATGTCGTCGAGAGTACAAGACTGTAAAAGAAAAAAAGTTACAAACAAGACGAAGCTTCCACACAAAACAAGCAAGTTGAGTAATGGTAAAACCAATTATATAAGTTGTACAACATTTGTTTAAAATGTGATTTAAAGTTCCTGAACCATAATCTGAAGATTTTTAAATGACTGAAGTGTATTACAATATAACACACAATAGCATCATACTGCCATACTAGACAATTAGATTCCTCAGCTGTTCCTCCTTCTTTTTTCATTGTGTATCAAGAAATTACCTCACAAGAACAGATTGATCAACATAATATGTATGAAATGTCATGTTTATGTACTGAGGACTTGAATATTTTAATATAAGATGCAAAAGCTGTTTCTGCAGTTGTTTTTTAACGAAACATAATTTAAAAGAATGATTGAAAACAATATAATACAGTGCTGTTGAGTAGCCTATCATCAAAAATGAAAACCAGTACTTGGGGCTATTTTTTAATGGGTATAATATTCAGCAAAATGTAATTTGAATTGTGAATACTGCAGATTAAAAGGTTTCTTTTTTAAACATTTTTAACATCTTTAGCTTCCAAGCAACATTTAATTTATTAAAAAATGTGCAACCAGTTATAATTAAATAAATAAACTAATTAATAGTAATTGTGGCAAAACGTTGACAGGTGACCAATTAGCAATATATATATATATATATCAAATATTTAATTAAATATACTTTCCTTCAAAAATACAGATAAGTGCAGAAATAAGCTCCAATATCTTGTTTTATTTAATTTATAGTTAAACAAAAAAGTTTAAATGTGTTTTGGCCATAATAATTAATCATCATGAATTTTCACTATTAAGCATTTAGAAGATACAAAAAATTTCCTTGTCAATATTGCTAAAAAATATTGATATTGAGATTGTTTAAATGTTTTATGTTAAATTTTTTTTATAATTTTGTAATATTGTTGAATAATTTTAATAAGTGTATATGTGTATGAATGCTATGCTTGTAAGTTAAATTATAATAAGAAGCTATTTATTTTCATAATTTTCACCATTCATTTATGAAATAGTTCTATAAATGAATCTAATACATTATTATTTATTTTATTGTCTTCTAGTTTTTTTTAAAAAAGCTAATCTGTTTTAATTTAATTTATAATACATACCAATGTTATAAGAATTTTGGCAAAATTTATATAATCCTACAGGTTTTATATACATCTTTCAAATTAATAGGAAACATGATATTGAAAAGTACTTTTCTTCAACATACCAAATAACATTTGATTCTATGCTTATAAATTCATGAGCTGTTTTATTTCATGTAATTGGATGATTTTATCTGTCAATGATGTTACGAAATGGTATCATTAATTGAATACATGTATTGCAAATGAAATTGTGAATTATAATGAAATATTTAAATAAATTGTTATTACTGATTAATAATATGTTTAATTACTTTATTAGATAAGAAAAAAAAACAAATTGATTAGTACTTTTTATTTATTATTTTATATTTACAATCACTCAATAGCTTATGTACAAAGTACAAAATAAGAGGGACATTACAATAATTTATGTTATTTACAAGTAAATATTATTGTTTTGTTTGGAAGAAAAGAATACTTATTAAATAGTTCTAGCTATAAATCTCATTAAACAATATCTAGATACATATTTTAATTTAAACATACCTTTAAAGCCTAATAATAGATTTTGATAATTTAAACGGAAATATTTAACATATTTCCTTTTCTTACTGTTATATTTTATTTGATATCATGAATATTACCAATAAATTCATTTACCGTTTTAAATTTTCTTTTACCTGAAAAGGTGTATGCAGTTCACAGAGCTAATAACCAATTTATGTACATATATCTTAAACCTATTTATATACCAATAATCTACTCTGATATTAATAATTACAATACAAAAATAATTTATTTATGTCTCCACTGAACTACTATCAAGTATGTGTTCTGTTATTTTCCTAACTTTGTCTTCGCTGTAGCTCAGTATAACATCATCTAGTTCCATTGCCCTCTTAAACAATGCGTGTGTCTCTTTAATTGACTTATGTAATTTCATCTGGCTTTCAACCAGTTTTGTTATACCAACTTTTCCTTTTAAGAATTCTATATCCTCATTTAATAAGGATGAATAGGATATCCTAGATCTGCTAGGAGCTTTGGCTGCTATTTGATATTGCCTGAAATAAGTAAATATTATTAACTGAATGACCTAAGATATTTTTTTGTTATTTTCCATCATCTATGCAATAAAAAATTTACTTACTGCCTTAAATCGTGATATTTGTTTCTTCGGTTGTTAACTTCTTTTTTCCACTGTTCTTTTTCATTTAAAAGCTTGTCATAATATCTGAAAATGCACCGAAACAAATGCTGTAAATAATTTAAAATATTTTTAAATGTATTGGAAAATATTGACTACAGTACCTTTGAAGTTCTTGCGTACGTTTTTCGTTAAAATCGAACTTTTTATTTGCGATTAGGTCCAAATTTTCTGATAAGGGAACTGAAAACAAATACGGTATAACATTTAGACGTATTTCGTTAAATGTAATTTTATTTAAAATAATTAATAGATGGAATAAAGAACACATTGTTTATTGATGCACACCTAAAGAATCTCGTCTTTCGAAAAACGTTGATCGTCTTCGTCGTGGAGGGGATCGAAAAGATTGAAGTACATCGTGTTCTGATAAAGATTTCTCCATTTCGGTCACTTAAAAACAATTTATTTTATTTTAAAAAAATATTTAGGGAAGATTAAATCAAAATTCAAATTTATCAAAACGGTTTGACGTTTTAACGTACGCTATAAGAACGGACCAGTGTTACCAACTCTCGCAAATATTTGTCCCTAAACCTTTAGTCAAAACACCCTAAAACCCCCCAAATAATACCATATTATAAAAAAATTATGAGTAGTAAATAAACATACATAATAAAGATATATATATATATATATATATATATATATATATATTTCATATATTCAATTTTTATATTACTCTGGGAATGAATATGTCAACTATAAAATTGCTTAATTAACGACTTTAATATATTTGGACACGCAATCACAATATTTTTATATTTTGAGTAAGACATAATACATTCAATTGTACTTTAGGGCGGAAGAATTTAAAATATACATACAAGACACATAGTTAGGATGCCAAAAAATCGATATGTCGATATTATTTATTATAAATATCGATAGAATTTAGATCCAATATGTTGATATAAAGGGCCGTGATAGCTCAGTGTCCGGGCGCTCGCCTTTAATTCAATATACTCGAGCAACCTGAGTTCGATCCCCGGTGCCGACACCAATGAAGTTTTTAACTTTAAGTGCTGACTTTTCACGTGCTCCGCGGTGAAGGAAAACATCGTGAGGAAACCTGTATATTTTCGAAATAATACCAAAAAAAAATATATATATATGTCGAAAATATGTGAAGTCCGCCAATCCGCAGTGGGGCCGCGTGGTGGACTATGCCCTGATACCCTCTGTATAGAGGAGGCCTTTGCCCAGCAGTGGGACATGTATAGGTTACTTTACTTTTTTTTTATATTGATATTTACAAATTCGAATCCGGCACAGAGTCTTTGAAATATTTAATACTTGACATAATATGTTTTTGTTTTTTGGACCATGGGTCCTAAACAGAAAATATCGATATATATTATATATTTATATTTTCTCTTAGATATATCGAGGCCAATATTCATATATTTATAAATATCGATATACAATACAATATCAGCCTATTGCCGTCCACTGCCTCCCCCAAAGTGCGCCAACTATCCCGGTCCTGAGCAGCCCGTATCCATCCGTTGTCTGCCACCTTTCTAAATTCATCAAACCATCGTGCTGCAGGCAGTTCCACGCTATTTTTCCCTAACCATGGTGTCCACTCTAACACGTTTTGGCTCCAGCGGCCATCAGAACATCTGGACATATGGCCAGCTCACTCCACTTCAGCGTGCTAATTCTGCGCGTAACGTTTCGAATCTTGTCTAACTGAGAAACCCTAAGCATTGCGCGTTCCATCGCCCACTGAGCGTCCTTGAATTTATGGACCAGCACGACGATGAGTGTCCACGTTTCGGCTCCGTAGATCATTACTGGTAGGACGCACTGTTTAAAAACTTTGGATTTGAGGCATTGCAGTATTGACGACTCAAAAATGTGTCCAAGTTTCCCGTAATAAAAATATCGATATATTTGTATTTAACTTTCGGCGTCCTTAGTGTGTGTGTGTTTTAATATACTTGAATTTCGTATCCGGTGAGGCGCCGCAGCTCTCGCTTTAAAGTAGAACATCAAGAAAAATATAATTCTATTTGTATGGTTCTGGCTTGACTTTCAATTTTGGCATTTCCATCAGTGTTCAATGGTATACCATCAATCTATATTGTCTTCTTGTAAAATATTTGAATTTTTGTATTGGTGATTATTGATTAAAAAATTTAACGAAACTAAACTGTGTAAAGGAAAAAGGAAGGGCATTCGTGTAATGGAACGGTGTTACAAATTGACGTTGCTTTGACGTTTCTTTCGACCCTCCATCCGACAATTATCGGTAAATATAAAAGTATATGTACCTACCGCATCTTTCATTTATTCGAATTTATCTTTTATTTTTGCTGCCTCTTCATCGTTTCCTAATGTCTTGTTCTCGTAAGAGAACCTAATTATCAATGGGTAAGGAATAGTAAAATTGCTTCATTTATTTTCTTATAACGTTTCGTTCCTTGCTGGGTTTGTGAATTGTTTTGTATAACTACCTATATTCATGTATTGCAACAGCAAACAGTGATGGAGTTCAATGAGTGTCACACAAATGAGGTATTGGACCCGGTTGATATAGAGTTCTATTCGGGAAGATCTCGTACACCGAGTCCGACCCCAGTGCTCACTACAAATGTATGCTGCGATCTGGAAGACATACTAAGCGACGTAAGAACAGCCATTTGTTTCTCACGTCCTATGCCTATGATTTCAAATGCTTTCATATTGAGTTTAAGTTTTTCAGTGATTTTTCTATATTTCGCGTGAGTACATTCCATTTGTATTAGTAATAGTCGTTTTTCCAATTATAACACAATTTTGAATATTCGAAACTCTTCTAAAATAACAAAAATTCATATTTTTATTACACTTAAGTGAGAATTGATTTCTCCATAGTCGTTTAGTAATATGCTTAAAAGTAAGGCAATCAAGAAATGACATTTTTTGTGATATAGATATTTCTACACAAGTCCATGAGAATCATAATGTTTTATTGTATTTTAATTAAACATTAATAAGTAAAATAATTGTAGGCTATATCAGAGTCACTTCAAGGATCACTTAGAATAAGCAGAAGTCAGTTAATAAATCAAGAACTTACAATACGACCAGAGGCAAATATTGAATCGAACGTTCCTGAAGGACTTGACCTTTATAAAGTAATTTTTGAGGTAGAAAGTGATACAGAGGCCAGAATGGGAGATTTGGATGGCACTACAGCTGCTAAAAACGAAAGTGCAAAAACTCAGGTATTCAATATTAATTAAGGCTTTTGTTATAGTGTGGTGTGGAATAGACCTTTAATATAGATATATATACATGAAGTGTAGAATTACACTATAATTTTTATGTGTAAAAACTTGGTACTTGTTATGTGTGTCTATAGAAACAAAAAAGTTTTGATTGAATTTTTCTTTTGTTCATTTTCAAAAGCCCAGATTATTTCCATTGCTTTTTCTTTCTGCATAAGTGTTGTCTGGGTTTCATTTGTCATAATAAAAGTTTTATTGTTACCTCATCATGCTTAAGCTAGTAAGCTGCATTTTATTATCCATTTATTGTAACAATAGTGTCAAATTTGAAAATTAATTTGTTATTTCAAATTCCCTTTTCTGTTTTACAGTTTGTATTTACATATTCTGTGGTAAAACATATATACAGCAGCCCTATTACAGATTTAAACATCTGTGAAAAGTGTTTGTTTCTAAATTTGACTTTTGTAGATTAAGTGAGGCAACTAATGCCTCATCCTTTCTTAGATTGACTATATATGCATTTTATGAGTTACACTGTCCTCTTAATTATTGAGCAATATGAATCTAATATAAATCTTATTAGACATAACAATAGCAGAGAGTTTTTTGAAAGTATTCAATATTTCCAATCATACCCTTTGTTATAGTTTTTGCCAATTTTATAAATTTTTAATTGGACGATTTTATAGTGTATTATATTTGTATTAACCATCAACAGTATTTATGACTGAGTATCTAAAAAAAGTGCCATAGTCGTACATCGGTTATTTTAAAATCAGACTTCCGTAGGTCTGAACCATATAAGTTCTACATTTAAATTGTTATTTACTTATCTATACCAATTAATCCAATTTCTACTCCATAGTTTTCAAATTACACTGCAATAAAAAATTGTCAATTAAATTTAATTGGCCATAAAAATGTTATACTTTTAGCTGCCTTTAATATGAATGATTGCCATTTTTAAGGTTCCGTATCCAAAGGGTAAAATGGGATCTTATTACTAAGACTCCGCTGTCTCTCTATCAGTCTGTCACCAGGGTATCTCATGAACCATGATAGATAGTTCTAATTTTGAAACGCGATGTACTTCTGTCGCTGCTATAACAATAAATATTTAATTCCATACAGAGTCAGACTCGCACTTGTGCCGTTTTTTAGTTTTCTTGCTTGCTGTTAAGGCAAGTTGTTCCAATCTATCAAAGCAGTTTAATAAATTATTCCTTACACATATTTGGAATATTATGTTGTTTGTTTGTATATGTTTAAAAGTATCAGTCTATACTATACTTGTCCCACTGCTGGGCAAAGGCCTCCTCTGTACAGAGGGTATCAGGGCATAGTCCAGTTTGTTTTGTAATATTCTCAGTAAGAATGTACTTTAATGCAATTTATACTTATTCAATCCTGGTTTTATCATATCATATGATATTGTATCATATAGAAAATGTCCTGTGTATATCTTACATAATTCTATCTTATGTCTGTTCTCGACAAATTATTGTTTCTGTTTAGGGTAAATTAATGTAAAAAGGAATGACATTATAATATTTACTGTATTATCTTGTCTTTCTTCAAGTTGTTTCTGCTTTTTGAGTAGGTTGCAAGTGTGCAGGCAATTCACATGATGTGAAGTAATTTCCACCACTCACACACTGGGCTTGCAGAGGCATGGCCAAACTCTAACTTTTTTTTTCAAAAAAGCTGATATGATGCACTACTATAATTATCTAGCTGGAATAATAAACATTAAAAATTAAGTTAAATATGATGTATTTTAACTAGCAACAATTGATAAATAATAAATCTCCAATCTTCTGTTAACAAATTTTGATTAAGATATAATGATGATACTGTATTCACAAATAAGATTGAGCATGTCTTTCATTGTGATTAAAGTTACATCAATATTATTATTGTGATATTTCCCTAGAATCAAATTAACTACAATAAAAGCTTAAAGTGGCTCCTTACATTTTGTGGCTGTGTAACTACATAGTCATTAAAAAAATCGATACAAATTTACCTTCAACGTCTAATTCTCCTTTTGTCGTAATGCAATAAAAGCAAAAATGATATCTTCTATCACCTGAATGAACATGTTTTATTACTTAAATTTAATTTTTTACGAGTACGATAACGTTGCAAAATCAGATTATCATGGAACATTTTACGTAAGCAAGGTACGACTATACCGTACTAAATTCAATTTAGTTACCTGTTTTGTGCTGTTAGGCTGTTTTTTTTTTTTTTTAATTTATATCATCGTATTATATATATAACGGGGTCGTGGCTCGATTCCTACACGAGACAACTATTTGTGTGATCCACATATACTTGTTTCGTATCTGCATGTTGGTCCACTTGAGTCCTGAACTTTGTTTGTATTGCAGTAAAAACAATGTTTTTCAAGAAACAAATAACATAAAAAAATAGGCAAACAAAGTTAACCGTACAATTAATTCATTCTACCGATGTATGGTGTGTAACTATCTTTGATTGTGGATGTTAATTGTCGAGAAGTTGTTTTGGTTTGAACCATTGTGTGCGTAAGAATCGCTTGCGCGCATGCCGTCGGATGCTCTCGTGTTGCGAATGGGATATTTCAATAGAGGTATGTTTGTGAATTGTGCAGTCTGTTTGCAATATCTTACGGTATTTCAAATTCCAAAAACCCGTAACGTTATGTTCGTTACTAATATAAACCATTTTCTCAGTTAATTTTAAGTCAAATATCTGTCTACCCGAGTGTGACGGTCAAATAGTAAACGAACTTTTTTTTTCGTGTGACTGTAAAGTTTAAAATACAATGTTAATTGTTATTGTGCTCCGTGTTATTGACCTCAAATGATATGATTACTCGTGGTACCGGACCATACTGTAATAAGTGATGAACAAGGTCATCTGCGGAGAGTATACATATTTTACCATTCTGGTTTGCGAAACTCGTTCTTTGACTATTAATCGAGAAAATTATTTGCGAACACTTTGTGCACGTGCATGCCTTCAGAACAAAGTGATTATTTACTTTTTAAGTATTTGCCCAGGTACAGCCTGGGAGTTGAACTTATGCCTATCTATCCGCAGCTCAGTCGGTAGGTTCTATATACCAACATCTGTTGTCCTGTCCTTTTTATTCGGTTTGAATGACGCGCTAATTAAACTGAAATATTGGAACCAACTTTCAACCGACTTTAAAATAGAAGGGAGTTCTTAGTTCGGTTGTATTTTTGTTATGTTTGTCCATATTCCATATTTTATGGACCGATTATAAAAATATTTTTTCTGTTGCGTTCAGTTTAGCTCCAATGTGGTACAATATTAATTTCATTGATGATGGACTCGCGAGATATCCGGAGGGCCTTATGTCTTCGGCGTTTTACTTCTTGGTTTTCATTTTTAAACCGACATATCTTATCATTGTTGTACAGAACGAACGAATACAGTTTGTTTTTATGACGGTCGTTTTTATATTTTGATAATGTATCTGTACTTAAATAAGTCATGACACAATTTCAAACGCCCGGCCCAACTCACGTCGATATCCTACTTGTGGGCAGCGTGTGATTCATTAAACGATGCAATGTTCGCCGTCTTCAGTTCATTATGTGTTCCTTTGTGTGGTACACGTCCTGTGGAATACCAACTAGTATTTAAATTAAATAGTGTTTAGTATTAAATAATTTAAGTAACGTGGCCTTGATACGGAATCTGTTGTCAATTTTATCACGTTGAGACGATGACGTTCAGAGAATTACAGATAATACAAAAGGTAAATAATAGATAACAGGGTGTTTTTTTTAAATATTCAGAGATTCATAAGATTTTATCGTGTGTTTGTATAGTGTGAGAAGGTGAAATGCGTTAGCAGTATATTAATCTTAGCTGATCTACAACTGAATTATGTTAATATGTTTTTAATTGTTAATCGAGCGCGTTTTTACTTCATTACAATTCATTAAAAATAACCGTAAATGTACGCTGTATTCAACTAAGCTAATGATTAACTTAAAATTATTTGGTCCTTTTATTGTTTTTTTTTTAATCAAAACTTAGTTTCCTATTTTGATGATTTTTGTGGTATTGATTGCGCATTCCCGCGGCTATCTACTAGATAATATCATTTATTGAGTAAAAAATTCGTGTGATTTAGCATTGTAATATTACTATTTAAAAAATGGGAAAAATTCACTGTATATAAGTTGTAACTAAATGTTGAATATAGCATAAAAAGCTGTGGTGTGCCTCTTAATGACAACATCTTGCAGTAAACGATGGTTTTCAAAGTCATTCGAATCCATTATTAAAGGTCTCAAATAAGCTCAGTCATTTACTGCAATTTTTTCTATAATATTAACGGTACTGGAACTAACTTGTAATATAATTTAATAAATGACATCTAAGTGAATAACGCAGGGTGGAGAAATATACTATTTGTCTTCCTCTGTCCTTACCGGAGGTAATTATTATTACTAGAGGACGCCGAGTGATCGAAATTCGACTATAATTAATTAAAATTATAACTTAGTGTGGTATATAGTAGGTAAATGAAAGAGGTCTATGATGTTTGACGTTTAATGGCGGACTGACCAATACATTAAAATGACAGATACCTTACACCTCCAGCCTTAATACCAAACTTATATAAAATAAAAAATATAAAATACATGTATATTGTATATAAACTAAAATATAATATAAACGTACGCTTAACAAATGTTTTTTTTAAGCAAAAAAAAAAAAAAAAAAAAAAAAAGGTATAATAATTAATTATAACGAATAACGGGTCTACGGATTCGCTTGGGACGGGTCACCGGTGGTGATAAATGTGGAGGAGTGGGAGCTTCTGATAACCGCATCGCTGACAACCGGAGTATCTCCTGGCGTATCATCGCTGCCCTCCGCTTCCTCAGCTTCCTTGTTTCTCTCCGTTGCAGAAGCTACCCCTTCAGTTTTGCAAATCGGAACACGCATCTGCGAACTCATCCTCAGGCCCGTTTGAAGCCCTTTCTACATCATTAGCTACATCCGGACAGGTAAAACATCGGATAGGCGCGACCTACGTCTTATTTGATCTATATGTCTTTTAATACGTTGACCGTCACCGTTGCCGAGAATGTATCTTCGCGAGCCCTCTTTTTGTTCTATGACGCCCTTTACCCATTTATCATTACTGCCGAAGTCTCTCGCCCAAACCTTATCGCCAAGGGCAAATTCACGCGGAACTCCCCCGGCATACTCAACCTGCCGCTGCTGACTGTCGAGCACACGTTTCTGCACCGCACACTCACCCCGCAATAAATCCAAACGTGAACGCAAAGATCGCCTTTGCAACAGCATAGCTGGACTCTCACCGGTTTTGTGCTATGTTTACTGTTCCGATAGCCCAGTAAGAACGTTTGTAATGCGGTGTCAACATCGACGTTGTCCCTATATGCTTTTTTAATTGCCCTTTTACACAGTTTAATAAAAACCGCATTTTCAGCGGCACCATTCGAAGCTGGGTGATATGCCGGGGAGAACCTCTGCTGAATTCCATTATTTTTCAAGAAAGATTTAAATTCTATACTTGTGAAAGGCGGCCCTTGATCGGACACTAGTTCGATGGGCAGACCGAACCTTGCGAATATTGATCTAAGTACTTTAATTACAGACGTCGCATTCGTCCGCGATAATTCCGTTATCTCGAGCCATTTAGAACCAGAATCTATTAAAACTAAAAAGGTTTTACTCTTATAAGGTCCCAAGAAATCTACGTGTAGTCTAGACCAGGGAGGTAGGTATGGCCAGGGTTGTGGGTGCGCACGTGGTGGTGCGTCCGCTTCGGCGGCGCAAGTTTCGCAGTTTCGGCATATCGCTTCTACGTCTGCATCGATGTTCGGCCACCATACGTAACTGCGTGCTAAGCCCTTGGTTTTCACTATACCCATGTGGCTGCTGTGCAATTGTTTTAAAATAATAGGACGTAAAGATGAAGGTACTACCATTCTATAACCCCACATGATCGATCCGCTATCCAAATACAATTCGTTACGCCTAGTAAAATAAGATTTTATTTCATCATTGGGACACAATGACGGCCAACCCGATTGAATATAAGTGACAATTCTACTAAGAATGATATCCTTTGAAGTTGCTTTCTTAATGTCTTCATTAGTAACAGGTAAAAAGTTTTCCACAAAGTTAACGTAAGTAATTTCACTAATTGTTTTTTCTTTATTATTAGCAAGCGGCAACCTTGATAAGCCATCGGCACAATTTTTATTGGATGTGACGTACTCTATATCGTAGTCATAGCCCGCTAACAGTACGGCCCATCGTTGAATACGAGAAGCGGCCATAACCGGTATTCCCGTTTTTCTACCAAAAATATGTGTTAACGGCTTATGGTCTGTACGTAATATGAATTTCCTGCCATATAAATATTGATGGTATTTTCTTATACCGAACACTATAGCCAGGGCCTCCCGGTCGATCTGCGAGTAAGCGCGCTCCGCAGCCGTGAGTGAGCGCGACGCGTACGCGACTGGCCGCTCGCCTTTCGGTGTCAGGTGCGAGATGACGGCGCCTATACCAACGCTGCTTGCGTCGCATGTCAGTACAACCGGTAGTTCGCTCGAGTAATGCATAAGAACGTCACTCGAAATTAATAAACGCTTTATCTCTTTAAAGGCATGATCACACGCATTGTTCCACTCGAACTTTACTCCCGATCGTAATAAATTGTACAATGGCGCGAGAATAGTACTGATATTTTTTATGAATTTCGCATAATACATTGTCGTTCCAATATAAGCTCTTAAATCTGACACGTTCGTGGGAATAGGAGTGTCTATGATTGCCGGGGCATGTGCGAATGCCATCCTTACTAATTACGTAGCCTAAGTAATTGACTGACTCGGCGAAGAAAACACATTTTTTCTTTTTTAACTCTAAGTCCGTACGACTGCAAACGACTAAATACCTTATGCAAATTAGTAATATGTTCCTCTGTGTCGCGTCCCGTAATAATGATATCGTCCAAAAACACGCCTACGTAGGGAAAATTAAATAATTGCTCCAAATGTTTTTGAAAAATCCCTGGACTTGAGGATAAGCCGTACACTAACCGGTTATATCTAAATAAGCCCTTATGTGTATTGATAACCGTATATTTTGCTGATTCATCAAGCACAAACTGGGCGTAAGCCTGTGAGAGATCTATCTTACTAAATCGCTGCCCTCCTTGTAAACGCACTAGCAAGTCTTCCACTCTAGGCAATGGATAACGGTCTACTTCTATTACTTTGTTTAGTGTTAGTTTATAATCAGCGCAAATCCTAATGTTACCGTCTTTCTTTACTACGGGCACGATTGGCGTCGCCCAATCGGAACGATCGACGGGCGTGAGGATACCATCCGCCACCAGCTGTTCGAGCGCGCGCTCCACGGGTGCGCGCAGAGCATAGGCCAGCGGCCGCGCGCGCAGGAACACGGGCTCAGCTCCCTCGCGCACGCGTATGCTCACTGGCGAACCGGTGAACCGCCCCAGGCCGTCCGCGAACACTTTACAATATCTGGAACTGAAATCGTTCAAATTAAAAACATCATTCGATAAACAATTCATACTTTCGAAAGTGGGCACTTGTATTCTGAGTTCTGCTAACCATTGTCTGCCTAACAATATACTTTTACCATTTTTAATAACATACAAATCTAGATATTTTTCTTTATCTTTATACCTTACTAAGGGCTTAATAACTCCTAGGGGTTTTACTTGTTCACCCGTATAATACCGTAGCAACAAAGGGCAGCTTTTAATATTCAAGGAACTGAATTTCTGTTTGTATAACTCATAGCTAATACATGAAACTGCACTGCCTGTATCACATTCCATTTTTACTTCCTTTCCATGCACTATTAATGATATAAATAATGGTTTGTATTGCCTAACGCTTAACTGATTAATGTTGACGATTACCTCGTCACTTTCGTCACTGCTTACAACCTCGTCATGTCGTATCGTGTCGTCATCGCGTATTATGTTGACACTATGCTGTCCCGCCAGATACGGACACATCCGTTGTAAATGACCTTGCTTATTACACACTCGACATATGTAGCGAGCAAACTTGCATGCCACTACATCGTGTGCCCTGCCGCACGCTCGACACACTCGCCGTTGTTGCCGTCGGTCATCCGGCATCGAAGTGGATCCACGTGGCACGTTGTGTACCGGTGGCACCGCCGCCGCCGCCCGTTGTCCTTTGCCGCGCAGCCAGCCAGCGCCCGCGCGCCGCTCGCCGTCACAACCGATCGCTCGCTCCGTTCGCTTCGCACTAAAAACCGCGTGACAGCTGCTTGTAGATGCGCTCGCGTCTCCCGGTGCCCTTGAAATAACCTCAACACTTGCTGCGTCCTTCTCCGCCGCCTCCATATTTACTGCTAAACGATATGCTTGGCCAAAATCTAGTTTGCCATCTGCAAATAAACGTTGCCGAATCGTTTCACTACTGATACCGCATACAAATTGATCACGCAAACTTTCTTGCAACCAGCTACCGAATTCGCAAGTCTTCGACATCTTTTTTAGGTCCGCCACATACTCTGAAATTGATTCGCCGTCCCTCTGTTTCCTTTGTCGAAATTTAAATCTTTCGGCAAGTTCACTAGGCTTGGGTTGAAGGTAGTTTTCTAGAATTTTCGTTAACTCCAAAAATGTTTTCGACGTGGGGTTTTTCCGGGGTACATAAACTCACCAGTAGCTCATAACATTCTGCTCCCATGACCGTGATTAATGTAGGCACATGAAGCTCGCTGGCGATTTTGTTTACCGCAAAGTATTGCTCAAGCCTCTCCACATACAATCTCCAATTGTCAGTGTGCACTTTAAACTCCGCTATCTTCCCAATAGACATTGCTAAGCCGGTGGTCTAGACAATACACACACGTAATTACCAAAATCCCATCCTCGTCGCCAATGTGGTATATAGTAGGTAAATGAAAGAGGTCTATGATGTTTGACGTTTAATGGCGGACTGACCAATACATTAAAATGACAGATACCTTACACTTAGAACAATATTAATCTATTCTTAAATAAATGACAAAAGAGTATATATGTGTATGTTTCAAATATGTGTGTATAATGTTTTCTATATTGAATTAATGTATTTTTTATGCATAATAAAAAAATATTAGCATTCTGCACTTCTTCCCTATACAGGGTGGCTTTTCTGTGTCCATTTTTTTTATTAAATTCTAGACAAATAATGGTATTTTAAAAAATGATAAATATTTCAAATTACTCGTAAGTAATTAATTATATTCATTTGAACTTATCTCAAAAAGTGCATGATTTATACGCAACTCGTTTATTTTACGCGCGCTCATTCATAACTAACACGCACACAAGTTCGTGCACAGTTAAATTTAGGGAATAGAATGGAATTTTATTTCGAAAAAAAAAGCTGTTTTTTATTTTAAAAAACGATTATACTACCGAGTCTGAACCTCCTGTGTAAATTTGGGCACTTCTCAAAAAATCTCCTTGTGTAAACTATATGTGTTGCGAAATTTCATTCTCCCCCGCCCGCGCAATTTTCTTAAATAGGGATACAAAGATTTACTTCACGTGTTAATATAATATAGATTCGTCATATGACTCGGTGGCACAGTTGCTAAGCTATTTGCCTCGGCTGCGGAGGTCGTCGGTTTGATTCCCACACGGGCCAAGTATTTGTGTGACCCACGGATAATTTTTCCGGATCCCAAGGATGGTGACTACGAGGTCGATCGTAAAAAAGCTAGACAACACCACTTACAACATGATTCACATCTTATAAGTGGTTTTGGAAGCTGGGATAAAGGCAGGAGGATGATAATGATATGTCCCTATATGTAGAATCAGGTAGGGAGGACTAAACAGTCGATGGTCAGGGAATTATATATATATATATATATATATTCTCTTCCTTTCTCTTGAATTATCTCTTCTTATTCCTTCCTCTTGAATCACTATAATTATCTAGTAAAAAAAAGCATCAAGATCCGTTGCATATTTTTAACGATCTAAGCATACATAGGGACAGACAGACAGCGGGATGACTTTGTTTTATATTATGTAGTGATAATGTCCATAGTAACATATAGAACTACGCGGATGGGGTCAATTTGTACATAGTACTTTGTATAACTATTATATTTGCGGTATTTTATACATATATTTGTCCAGGACTCCTGTCGGCTTGTTGGTGGCTCAAAGTTCTACGAGCTGATGGATGGGTCACAAGCGGCTGAGATCTCAACGCCATCGCCCACGGAGAAACATGACCACATGAAACCGATCGAAAGCGATGACGAAGGTAATAAATATCAATCAATCGACATCAAATGACACAATGAATATGTTTTAATAATGTTAGTTGGTATCTGCTTATTAATACTAACACTAGAATTTAAGTTTACGTTTTACTAACAAATGTCAGTAGAACGGAAACTTAATTTTTTTTTGTTAATGTTTATTTCAGATAATTTTAGAATCCATATATAAATATGGATTGTAAAAATTATCTGAAATAAAAATATACTATTATTATTAATACAACCTTTAGGGGTTTTTTAAGTAGCAATTTTTTTAATTATTTATGAAATGTTTATGCCCTTTCTGATTTTCTAGTGTATTGACGTTAGGTTTACAATAAAATGTGATTCAAATAGGATAACATAGTTAGGAAACTTTCCCTACAGTCTAATTGTATGGCCGTGGGTTTCAAATCTCTACGGATTTCTTAGATCGTTTCGAAAACTAGAGCGGTAATTGCTCAGTTTATTTAATTTATAGAAAAGTGCTGTTTATTCGCATTTACGCCACCTAAAAAGCAATTAACAAAAGAAGTGTCCTTGAACACTTAATTTTGTGAGAATTGATTTTACGTGATTTTGTGATCTTGACTGTGTTAGGCCGACACAACAATCTGGGCTGCTGCACGAATGGGCAGGTCAGTCCGGGTAAGTACCTCACAGAAGACCGGCGTTTAGTGTAAGTTTATCTTTCTGCGTTTCGTCTGATGAAATAGGTGGCCGCGCAACTGCAACCCTACGGGTGTTCCATATGTCAATGGGCGGCGGTTATCACTTAACATCAGGTGAACCGCCAGCACGTTTGCCGCCTTGTCATATAAAAAAATTATGTACACTATGTACTTAACGCTTAACTTCGCAAATTACTGTAAATGTTCATAAAATATATGTAACAGCGTGGTTCTGTCTCAAAGTGAAAAGTCTATTATTAAGGGACGAAAGAAAATTGTCGCCCAAGTAAACACAGCACACGACCAGTTGTTTTCTAAATTTACTATTAAAATCCTACGCACCGCGATCAATCGATCTTGATTCAGTGAACACGGGACGGACGTGTAAAACACCGCATTTCAATCATGAACGCCATCTCGCTTTCACTCACTCTCTTTCTCCCTCTTTCGTTGCCGCAGTATCGGACGTGGACCAGGAGTGCACGGTGTTCTGCGGCGTGAGCTACCTCGGCGCGCAGAACATCGCCGACCCCAAGTCGGAGGCGGACATCCAGCGCATCATGAAGGAGCTGAGCTCAATGCCCGAGAACAGGGACGGCATCGCGGTTTCGATATCGATACCCGTGTGCTCCCAGGGACTGGTCGTGTGAGTGAGAGAGCGAGATATATCCGTCTCCTTTTGCACTGTCAACTGTCCTGAACGTCTGTATATCATCTGTGTCTTCTGTCTCTTTCCGTTCGTTTATATCACGTGTGTCTATGGTGGACGGGGTTTTATTCAGCTAGTGCGTTTATCATCTCCGGTGCGTTTGCGTTAGTGCGTTTATCATCTCTTAGGAAAAGAAAAGAAGGCCACTATCACTGTTTATTTATTCTACTCTCTGTCCTTCAAGCGATTTGCACGCCTTAGAACCGTTGCTCAGGGTGCGCTTGATAAAGAAATTCAGTAAAACATTTTGGTTCCTTTCTATCTGCAGCAGCTGGCTTACTTAGTCTATTTATTTCTAATAATTTCTTTCATGTACACGAACGATACACATATGACTGCGGTAGAGCAAAAGTTCGCTGTTGCACGAATGGGCTGGTCCGTCCGGGAATTTTGTCGCGGAAGACTGCATCCACGTGTTCCCGTGTCCCGGGCCGATGCGACAGAGACAGGTGCAACGTGGGTTTTTTTAGTGGGCACCCGATTCTCACCTGGACTCCCACATACCCCTGCCACTCCCCCGATCCAGTGGCAGGGGATCCATAAAGGATTTTTCCCACGGAAAAAAAAGGTCCGTACGGGCAAGTACTACGACCTCACAGAAGATCGGCGTGAAGTGGAGGTGTTATAATTCCTAGATGTAATACTGACGGCCTCGCAAACTGTATCAAATTTCAGGTCGACTTGCAAATGAATATTTTTACTGAATATGTAACTTTTTACTTTTATTTAAATGAAAATGTAACTTTTTACTTTCACTTGAATGAAAATGTGAAGACCGCCTTAGAATTATTGAAAGAAGCTAATTTAAAAATGGAACGATCAGAAAACAAAAGACTATAGCCGCAAAAAGAAAGTTTTCGTATGATATCAGATTTGCGCGACATATGGTAATGTTTTAAACTGATTTTTACAAAGTTCTTTTATCTGTACGAATTTAATTATCGTTATCAGTTGAATTATTGTGTAGTCTTATTTTATCATAACAAGACTTTCCTAACCATAATATGAACATTTCGTCGACGCAAACCGCACAAATTGCGGCATCAGTGCTGGAAGGCTTGGACCAAATAACGATTTCTAGAAATTTAAATTAATCTATGGGTTCTCGAGTATACAAGGTTTATGGAGACCGGTTTTTACAAGAAGACGTGGTACCGGCAGAACTTGAGTAACTAATTGGGGCAACTTTGGTAATATGGTAATATGGAGTTTCCATATTATCCTACTTATCGTTTTACTCCACAAACATGACATTGTACTTTTCACGCAAGCTTGGTACCCACTTGATACTACGCTGTTTTAAATTTAAATTGGTATAAAAAAATATGCATATTCGATGAAAATATTTATTCCGAGGTCGTCTGTGCTTTCTGATGCAGCTTTCCTTTTCTTTTTTTCTTTATTTTTTTGAAACATTAATTTCACGATAAGTCCCGCACCCCCCCAGGCTCTACCAGGCGGACACAAACAGCGTGATCACCCGCTACGTGGTCAACCGGATCTCGTTCTAAGCGCGCGTCAGCGCGGTCGAAACCATTTGCGTGCTTCCAAATGTTCAAGGCCACACTTTGGTCGGAGATGATGCAGTTGTATAATTAGTCCCGCGCCCCCGCAGGCTCTACCAGGCGGACACGAACGGCGTGATGGCCCGCTACGCGGTGAACCGGATCTCGTTCTATGCGCGCGCGTCGGGAGGTCGAAACCATTTGCGTGCTTCCAAATGTTCAAGGCCACACTTTGGTCGGAGATGATGAGCGTATAATTAGTCCCGCACCCCCGCAGGCTCTACCAGGCGGACACGAACAGCGTGATGGCCCGCTACGCGGTGAACCGGATCTCGTTCTATGCGCGCGTCGGTGCGGTCGAAACCATTTGCGTGCTTCCAAATGTTCAAGGCCACACTTTGGTCGGAGATGATGGAGCTGTATAATTAGTCCCGCGCCCCCGCAGGCTCTACCAGGCGGACACGAACAACGTGATGGCCCGCTACGCGGTGAACCGGATCTCGTTCTACGCGCGCGTCGGTGCGGTCGAAACCATTTGCGTGCTTCCAAAAGTTCAAGGCCACACTTTGGTCGGAGATGATGCAGCTGTATAATTAGTCCCGCGCCCCCGCAGGCTCTACCAGGCGGACACGAACAGCGTGATGGCCCGCTACGCGGTGAACCGGATCTCGTTCTACGCGCGCGGCGCCGCCGGCACGCCGGTGGCTTCGTGCTTCGCGTTCACGTGGTCGCACGGCGAGACGAAGGAGTCGGCGGTGTACCGCTGCCACGTGTTCCGCTGCCACATCGCCGAGGCGGTCAACCAGGTGTCCAGTGAGTGCGGCGACGCTTTGTTTGACTACTATACTGGCGAATAGGCATGGGCAAAAAATGTCGATACATAAAGTATCTATGTTTTCCCATACAATTATCGATATATATCGTCGATATTTTTTTTATATATCGATATTCGATATTTATTTTGGACTATCGAATTTATGTCAATTTCGATATATTCTTAACGCAACTTTGATTTCGTGTTTAATGTTATAGATACTCTGCCTGCTCATCGCGCAGCGTTATTTTTAAAAAAATCTTTTCAATTAATTTCTTAAAGTCTATTATTTTTTTACGAATTTTGAATGGTTTGTAAATATGTATGAATAATCATGCGACACCAGACGATATATCGATATTTTTCACTCGATATTTATCGATAGTTTTTCAAAATGTCGATACGATAAATATCGATATACTTTTTTTACTTGCCCGTTTCTATTGGCGACATTTCGCCGCCATTCACAACGCGACGTTGCGTTTCGTGACGCTTCATTGCGTTTCGTGACGCTTCATTGCGTTTCGTGACGCTTCATTGAGTTTCGTGACGCTCCGTTGCGTTTTGTGACGTTTTGCGGCGTTCCATCGCGCTTTGTGTCGGACGTCTATTGACGTTTCGTTGCGTCTTGCGATGATTTGAGACGTCTTTCGACGTTTTGTGACGTATTTGCGATTTCTTGTGACGTATTTCTACTACTACCACTTAAAAACCTTTCTACTACTGCCACTATCAAAATTAATAATATTTGAATATATTGTTTTTCTCGCAACGACATTGTGTTGTATTTGTTGTGTGTTATTATGTTGGCGGATTTGTTTGTTTGTTGTCTTGGCAATCCTAGGCCCCAGCCCATGTAAGTTCCAGCCGCCCCTTTCTTAGAGACCATCACCATCTTGTTATCATCAGTGAATTTTTTGTCACGTTTGGCCGCCCAAGGCCCCGGGCCAATTGGGCCTTAGGGCAAATCCGCCACTGGGTGTATGGCGTTCTCGAAAAAGGCTGTCTGCACAGACTATTAAGAGTTTTGCCTTAGATTATGCACACGTCTAGATACCGTGTCGCTTTATAACAGAATTTATATCTGTAGCCTTGCTTCTTTATAGTTATATGGGTATAAGCATTTTTTATATTCGTGTCGACCGTATTTGTGTGTTAATAGGGATACCAAGTTATAAAATTTAATCATAATTTAGAAATTTTGTAGGCATTGGTTCGATTTGTTTTCATTGTGTTGACTGTATATATCATTAATACATTATACTCGTGATTTTGTAACAATTGAATTTCATAGTGCAATAAAATGGTTATAAAAATTATAATTCAACTAATTTATAATTACATAGTTTCTTTGTATTTACATTAGATGAAAAAAGTTTTTATTTCACATTTTGATTATTTAGTAACATTGCATTATCGACGATAGTGGGAAATATCAATACATCTTTATGCGCCACACTAACAACTGATAGCGACTTGGCGTTAATGGAAGAATACTTTTATACATTGAATTTGTGGCTTATTCTGTTGAAATGTCATCTTATTTGCCCGCTCTTTTTTAGATTATTTGTTTTTACTTAATTTTATTGCACGAAACAGCTTTACTCAATGGCGGAGACAAAGACTGTTTACTCTATGGTGCGAAATATACTGACAGTGGTCCGCTGCGAATATATTAATGTCAAAACGGTGTTGCTTTGAAATGTCGCAAAGAATTTACACGTGTATAAATCAAAGCGCTTTGCCTATTTCTAGCGTTCTGTGTAATAACTCTCGATAGTTTTCCAATACATAATTTTTTTACGGGGATTATTAGTTTAGTAACGTTTAGCTTAGTGGTTAAAGCGTCTAAGCGCAAATCTACAAGACGTTGGTTCAATTCCGACGGCGCAAAATTTTATTTTTAAAGTCATTGTCAATTAAAATAAGTCAGCTCACAACCCGAATCATATATATGTCACGATTATATTCAATGATTCCATTGATAATTTTGTGTACAAATGTCTTTTTGCTACTTTTAAAACAAATGGAAAGTGTAATGTGTTCATTTTTAATACTA
The DNA here is from genome assembly GCA_933534255.1 of Iphiclides podalirius. Lineage (NCBI taxonomy): Eukaryota > Metazoa > Arthropoda > Insecta > Lepidoptera > Papilionidae > Iphiclides > Iphiclides podalirius. Next base: position 3,805,935 of record OW152817.1, on the reverse strand, counting down.
ACATATAAATATTTGCACCCAACTAGACGCGCTCGTACGAGGTTTGCGTAACCGTTCATGATAAATTAGCACAATCGTTTCAATCATAATGCATTGGAGGGAATTTAAGAAGTGATGCTGGCAGTCGACTTTCAGTCGTCTTTGGGGAAGTAAATTCCGATTTACATTTGAGAGATACTCGTGGCATTAGAAAGGAAGCAAGTGTTTTTATTTTTGTCAAGATTAAAACGAGAACGAGGTACGGTTATTACTGGATGGAGATGGATGCTTTATGCCTGTGAAATGGAATGTTTTCATTTCATACGTGTATGTTCTCAATTTGTGATCAACTCATTAACGTATATACGAATTTTGCTTGACTGTACTACTGCTGAATCGATATTCTTTTACTACACAGTGTGTACAGCTACAATAGTGTATATTTAATAATTTAAGGACTTAAGTGATGAGAAGATATATATATAAGATGTTCGGTGTTTATTTTAGGCCTTTTTGATACTTCATCATCATTATCATCACTTCAGCCTGTATAGTCCATTGCTGGACATAAGCCCGACCCGCAGACTTTCACCAAGCACGATCCTTTTTGTACTACACATTTGCCCTCAAATTTGTTTGCTTATCCGTCGTGAATTTGACGGTGTAGGTATGTTTAAAAATCAATGTAGTAGTATAATGTTTTATGGCGGTGACAAAACGCCAAAGATAAGGTATAGGCGCCACCTACCGGATACGTTTCAAAAAGGCGGATGATATTACTCTCTTTCCTTTATAACTTCAAATTCGCTTGTTTCCACTTTTGTATTGGACAGCTAACCAAGAAATTATAATTTGAGTTCATCCCATTTCATGTGTCTTTAAATGGGGTGGACTTTTAGTAAATTATTTTACAGTTATAATTAATTGACAACTCATATTTATTTATAAATCATCGTTCAATCCAACCTAAATTGATTTAGAAAATTGGAGCTAAGCTAATATCCTATTTATTACATCTTTTACCTTTAAGTGCCTCGTAAATTTCAAACGGGAAACTAGAATCCACCAACCAATAGCTGCCATCGTTAATCCAAATTACGTCGAAGCTAAATACCACACCATGGCCGTCACACCCCGTCTCCCCTGGCTTTGACCCAGTGAACTTTTCGTCGCGTAGCTTACAACACGACGATCAAATAACCTGTACAGTCACGAACAATTGCATCGGCATCGTGTTAGTTATCCTTTCGGACTAACTTATTCGGAAACCTAAAGTTCTTCTTGTTAAATATAACAGGAGACCCCAAGAATGTTATCTCTTAACAGATGGTACGATAAGATCTAAAGTGACGAGCGATTTTAGGAGTAAACATTGGAGGAAGTGATAAGCGAAGTAGAAACGATAGAGCCGTATGAAAATCACGAGAATAGGTCAGTGCGCTTATCGCGCGATGATGGATTGTTTCGAATGTTTTTATTTTTCATTGTGACTGCCAGTGCAACAGTGCTCAGTTGTGTGTCGTGTTTTCATTTTTTTTATGGTGCCAGAATTAAAAACTAGTTGGTGTTGACTGTAGTTTAATTATTGTTCTTTTTCTATTTGTCAAGGTGAGTCAACGTAATATTTAAACAAAAATATTTTTGTTTTCTTATTTTATGATGTTTGCTTTTAGTTAATTCCTAATTTTCGCGGACGCTCAAATGTCACGAGATTATTTCCGCCCACCATTTGTTATCTGTTCGACTAACATTAAATTTATAATCACAGTGATGCATTTAGCATTTTTTTTTCTCTTCAGTCATTCACTCGAGAAATTGACGGTACAACAGCTGATGTCTGTCTGGAGAGATCCGAAGTCGTTAAACTATAATCATAACAATAGTCATTATTCAACTGTCAATAATTGGCAAATGAATGTATTGTCATGAAAACTTCCTGAATCACCCGCATATGCAGGCTTCCCGCTATTTCGTAGTTCTTCGTCCTTTTTTTAATGGTGCCTTGTTACTCGAAAGATAAAAATACTCTGTATCAACAATAGGGTCCGATTGTTGACTTCAAAAGTATTTAAATATTTCAGTGAGTTTTACTTTGTTTTTATTATCATTAACCGTATTATTATTTGCCCCATTAACTCCCATTATGGGTTAATAAACATTCAAGTAAGTGTTACTATAGCAAGCTAGGTTGTTTTTTTTGCTGACTTAGGGAGCGAGGCTTATAATTCAAACCATACACGTAAGGCCAGTATTATAAAATTAAAAATGTAAATATATTTGCTATCAATTGTAAAACGATTGTCTGCGCACTAAAAATTAGCCACAATTTGTTGATGTTACTAACAATTGTTGAAAACGACTCTAAAATGTAGGATCCGTGGATACTGAACTTATAAGTTGCCGATTAAATTTTAAAACGGTAATACTAAAAGGTCATAAATAATTCAAATTTCGAATGTTTAGTAAATATTTGAACTGAAACTTACATGGCACCATTTGGGGTGGGGGAGGAGTTCATAACCGTCTTATTTATGGTCCTCACGTCGAATTCCACCACGCGAAACAATCATCCAAATCCCAAACGATTTATTGTTAGTCACAATACACTTGTGGAATTGAACGCACGTTCCTCCTCGCCGAGGAAAAGAGCTCAGAGTCATCGCGCTATATATGTCGGTCTGTGGCCAGGTTGCTTCGCGAAGGCGTTCGAGCGCATACCCCGCTCGATGGCGTCGTCGCTGGTTGGCGAGCTGAGCGCGGCGCCCTCGATGACGGGCTCGCTCACCGAGTCCGCCGGCCCGGCCGCGCCCCCGATGCAGCTGATGCACGTGCTGGAGTGCACGCTCGACATCAAGGAGACCGACGCCAAGGTACGCCTATGCACCTCTTGCACGTGCTGAAGTACACGCTCGACGTCAAGGAGACCGACGCCAAGGTACGCCTATGCACCTCTTGCACGTGCTGAAGTACACGCTCGACGTCAAGGAGACCGACGCCAAGGTACGCCTATGCACCTCTTGCACGTGCTGAAGTACACGCTCGACGTCAAGGAGACCGACGCCAAGAGACGCCTATACACCTCTTGCACGTGGAGACCGCTCGACATCGACGTCAAGGAGACCGACGCCAAGGTACGCCTATGCACCTCTTGCACGTGCTGAAGTACACGCTTGACGTCAAGGATACCACGTGAAGGTACGCATATGCACCTCTTGCACATGCTGGAGTGCACGGTCGAGTGAGACCACGCCAAGGTACGCCTATGACCACCAAGGAGACCGATGTCAAGCAATGCATATGCCCCCCCTCATGCACGTGCTGGTGAGCACGCTGGACGTCAAGGAGACCGACGCCAAGAGACGCCTATACAGCTCATGTAGGTGCATGAGTGCACACTCGACGACAAGGTGTACCTACGTGTATGAGTGAACACTCGACATCAATTATAAAATGTTTGACATGTATTGCCCATAGACAAATGAATACGCAACACAAGACAATGCATGGCAAGTATTATAAAGGACGCCTCATTCCTTATTCAGACTAACTTACTAAGATTGAAAGATAAAAATAAAATGGAATAAGTAACCAAAATTATTCCAGACGTTATTCCTGGACTAAAGAGATCTTTTGTTTAAATCGTAATCGTCTATTATGCTAAGAAGTTAAATAAATCCAACTATAATGTCAACTTATCGGTTTAACTGCGTTTGGAATTTTTCTAGGGCACCTACAGTCATGTGCCGAAGGAGCGCCTCGGCTTCAAGCTGCGCGGCGGCATAGACAAGCAGGTGACCATAAACGTTCAGCAGGTTACCAACAACGTGCAGGCGGAAATGGACGATTCGCAGGTGGGTTAAATTCTACATGTTTGAATTACAATTAATTCTGATCTCTTGTCAATTGTACCTATGTAGTTATATCTCCGTACCCGAAATCTCTAGTTTGATCCTTGTCTAATATCAAAATTAAAAAATAAAAATGTTTAGTGGGAGGGAAAAGAACAGGTAGAGATTTAAAGTATGGCGCGAAGAAGAGAGCAATATCACCACCGCTATCCGGCGGCAGTAAACTGTATCCTGCGCAACGCCTTGCTTAAATTTAATGAAATACTTAGAACTGGCCTTGTTACTAGCGATGCGAGGTTCAATGAAGTTGTATTGTTGATTTTTTTATCCATTTTTAATCTATACGTTTTGGTCATTCTTCAAGGTGTCGTATACCGGCGGTGGACTATACATTGAGCGATGCTTCGGTATACTCCTCGCGCCCGGCCGAAGCGTTAAGCACTCCGATATGAGATTGCTCGAAATGGTGCGTAGTTCGTGTTTAATTTGATGCCTCGAAAAAATATTTATGGTTGGTTGAGACAGTATCAGAGAGATTATTAAATTTAAAGCATGTTAAGATGCAACAGTAATTGGCTCACACTTCCTAATGAGGTCGACATCTGAATTTTCACTCAATGAACAGCTTACACCCACCAAAAACGGTGTTAGCGGTAGCGCCACGCAGCAGCCTTTGCTGTTTCAGTAATGGGCAGGTTCGTCCGGGGAAGTACCACGGCTTAATAGAAGACCTATATTTCTGTGTTTCATCTGATGACTGTCATATTCAGGGCCCTTTTTCTTAAAAGATGGCAACACATTTGCAACCACTGGTGTTGTCATGTGTCTTAATATTAGGTCAACCGGCGGCTCTTTGCCACCTATGTACATTAAAAAAATTAGAGCATGCTGTGGGACACGACACCAACTATCAGACAGCCGGTGCCTCTAGCTTGAAAAAATTAGCTTGAAATCAATAATTTCCTTAATAACTTTCTATGATTTTAGGTTAGCGGCGCTTCCGGCGGCTCGGGCTGTTCGGTGTGCGCCTTGTGGAATGCCGGAGAGTCGGCGTTGGCCGCTTTCAATGTGGCGAGCGGTGACGGCGCTCCGGCGTACATGTCGCTCGCACTGGATCTCGTCATAAGGGGCATCAGGGACCCGCTCAGGTACGACCTGCATTGGAACTCGTCAAAAGGTACATTAGGGACCCCTTCTCATGTGCGTGCTGCATTGGATCTCGTTATAAGGGGCATCAGGGACCCGCTCAGGTACGACCTGCATTGGAACTCGTCAAAAGGTACATTAGGGACCCCTTCTCATGTGCGTGCTGCATTGGATCTCGTTATAAGGGGCATCAGGGACCCGCTCAGGTAAGACCTGCATTGAAACTTGTCAAAAGGTACATTAGGGACCGCTTCTCATGTGCGTGCCGCATTGGATCTCGTTATAAGGGGCATCAGAGACCCGCTCAGGTACGACCTGCATTGGAACTCCTCAAAAGGTACATTAGGGTCCCCTTCTCAAGTGCGTGCCGCATTGTATCTCGTTATAAGGGGCATGAGGTACCCGCTCAGGTACGACCTGCATTGAACCTCGTCAAAAGGTATGTTAGGGGGGACCCCTTCTCATGTGCGTGTTGCATTGGATCTCGTTATAAGGGGCATCAGGGAACCGCTTAGGTTCGACCTATATTAGAACTCTCAAAAGGTACATTAGGGACCCCTTCTCATGTGTGCCACATGGTATCTCGTTATAAGGGGCATCAGGGACCCGCTCAGGTAACGGCACCGGGTTTTGGTTGACTAATTACTGGGCTTTTATATTTTTCTTATTGCCCCTTGTTGTTGTTTCATTTTTTCTTTCACCTTAATAAACGCATTGTTATACTAAATTTAATCGAGCACTGTACTCCCACTGTTGACTAATTACTGGGCTTTTATATTTTTCTTATTGCCCCTTGTTGTTGTTTCATTTTTTCTTTCACCTTAATAAACGCATTGTTGCAATATTTCATTGCAGGCTGATTATTGAAACCCCGGTGAAAGTTTACCCACCGACCGAGAGATTTTGGTATTACTCCAAGCGGCCTTTGGTGCAACAGTTCTACATAAATCTCAAAGAGGTAATTTGAGTTGCGAATATATCGTTCTTGTTATTTAGTTACTCATTTAAAAACCTTGAATGACGCCATTGATACGTATTGTTTCAAATATTTCATACAACGGAATATTTTTTTATATCTTTAACACCACTTCTATATCCAGTAGAGAGAAGTATTAAACCTTAGGTCTTAGCTAAGTAAAATTAAACCTTAAATCTTTAGGTAATTCATGCAAGAACCAAGCCCACAATTTACCAATGTAGTGTTTTGCCCAGAACTTTCTAAACGCGATTAATGTTTTTTCTTTTGCATGTATTACTATTATGTGTATTCATATACAAAAGAGCAGTATGTTTAATTATGTATGTCAGCTACCAAGCTCCCATACTAAAATATTTGCTCATTTTGGGACTAGGCAACACGCGTGCAGTGACTGTCACAAAAATAAATATTAATCTCAAAAATATGTCTTGAAATGCTTGTTAATCATTTATTAAGTATTTATCTCTAAAATATTACCTTATCATTTATTCATCTATCTCCGCAGTCCCTGGACGCCTTAGGGCAGCTGCAGTACGAGGTGACCAGCGTGGAGACGTCCGGCGAGCTGGACCGCTCGCGCCTGAATCTGCCTCTCTCGCTCTCCAGCCTGCTGCCCTCGCCGCTCTCAAGCGCCCCCGCTCCCCCCTCACCCTCCGAGCCGGATTCAGGTCGCTAACTCAGCCCGAACACTAATGGACATACTATGACGTCCGTAATGTTACAGACGCCAGTGTTCAACTCAAATTGTCAGTGACACTATTTGAAATGTAACGATATTGTCCTTATTCCAAATATCATTTGAAATAAGCACACCTACACATGAAGTTTGGTCTACCAAATCAAAAATATCCTTACAAAATTATTATATTTACAGTCAGAATGAACTAAAATGACTTGGCGACAGCTTCTGATCGGGGGTCGTGGGTTGAGTATTTGTGTGACACAGATAGTTGTTTCGCATCTGGGTGTTTGTCCGCGTGAAATTTATGTTTGTAAAACGTCCTTTACAACACAGGATAATATTGTCCTAAAGTAAGGGCAGCGTTTTTAAAAAAAAAAAAAAAAAACCGATAATTAATCATTATCTTCAGCTTGTATTGTGAGTTAATTATTTATTTTATGTTATGAGAATAAAGTATCAACAGAGCAATTCATATACATATAAACAGGTTTTTTTTATTTGGTTTTTTTTTATAGATGGTGACGAACCATTGTTGAGTGGTACTGGAGAGGTATCTAAAGATTGCGGCGTTGATGTGCTAGAGAACTGGGCGCAAGTCCTTCGAAGGTGAGTTTTCATTATTCCATTAAAATTAATACTAACTTTAAAATTGTAATTTATTTTAAATACCTTACGAAACAAATAAAAAAACTCTTCGGTACGTGACGTGTACTCGTGAATATGAATGAAATTTACCAAAGAAATTGGCTGTAGAAAAAGTTTAAATTCTTTATAGGGCTAATCTCTGCACTTAAGATTAAACATTAAAATTTGTAGAAAAATTACAAAAAGAGTCAGGCCGCGAATGCCGAAGACGTGGGTTCGATTCCCATAGCGGCGACAATCTTTTCGTACTTTTCTACAAATTTTAATATAGAAAAAAGTATTAAAAATTTATTTCTAAAGGTGAACAATTGGTCCGAGCAGGAATAAAATACGGAAAAGAACGATAGGCCCAAACGATTTCCCTTGAGCCGTGTTAGCTCTTCTTTCCGATTGGCGTGCTCACGACCGCTCGGGTTCCCGATTGGTGGGGAGAGTGTCCTCCGGCCTTTGCGACGATTCGATTGGTGTTCCCAGCTGGGTGGGGGCGAGGCCGCGGGCGCTGGGGCAGCTGGTGCGCGTGGGCGTGCCGGAGGCGCTGCGCGGCGAGGTCTGGCTGCGGCTCGCCGGCGTCGACCAGAACGATAAGCTGATGGAGACGTACAGGACTCTTATAAGCAAGGTAAACGCAGCACGCGGCATTATCCGCTCCTTGAACCGGGTCAAATAGCCACCGGGTTGTATATTACGTGTGTAGTCTTTGGCTCGCCGTTTTGTACACGGGTAAACTCTTGTAAAGTAGATCTGTTTACTCTATGTCAGTACTATGTTAGTGTCATGTATATAGAAATATTTACATGTTTATTATGAAGGTGTATTATGTCATTCTTGTTATGAATTAAATTTAATGTTACTCCAGTTAATATGTCACTTACCAGATAACTTATATTGATCATTTTTCATTTGCAGTTAAATCAATTCAATATATTACTAACACAGTACAGAAAATTATGGAAATAAACGATTTAAGTAATTCAAGTTCACAAATATCCCAAATGAATTTCTGTGGTTTGATGAACTGTACATTTGGTACGGACCATGGTTGGAAGCACTTTATCGTAGAGCTTTTATAGTTTGATATACGCCAACTACTTTACCACGAACGAGGTATAACCCATGTACATTTCTTTACGTAACAACACAAAGTGTAACACTACGTACTCGCGACGCCACCAGGACTGCCCCTTCGAGGCGGTGATCCAGCGCGACATCGCGCGCACTTTCCCCGCGCACGACTTCTTCCGCGAGGCGGGCGGCCTCGGCCAGGACTCGCTGCTACGGATGGCGCGCGCCTACGCCGTCTACGACCACGAGGTCGGCTACTGCCAGGGGCTCAGCTTCCTCGCCGCTACGCTGCTGCTACACGTGAGTGCGTCCGCGTTGCCCCCTAGGACAATTAATTAACGGATTTTTTTTTAATGCGATAAGTTGCCAAACGAGCAGACGGGTCACCTGGTGCTCAGTGAATACCGCCGCCCATGGACATCTGCTACACCCGAAGGTTACAGATGCGTTGACAGCCTTTTGAAAATTGGGCTCCGGCTACCTCACTCACCGGACGAAACGCGAAAGTATTTGTCATACTTCCACTTTACGCGGATCTTCTGTGAGGTCGTGGTGCTTACCCGGACGGGCCTGCCCGTTCGTGTAACAGCCGAGACTGATGCGTGGCCCTAACACCGTAAATACTATACAAATACTCGTTATCGATTGCAACGTTCAGGTTTGGTTACCATAATTTATATAATTTTTGTTCTTCCGTTGTCAGTTCCCCACTTTTGATTTGCCCTCAGATGCCCGAGGAACAAGCGTTCTGTCTGCTTGTGCGTCTGATGTACGGCTACGGTCTCCGGGAGCTATACAAGGACGGCTTCGAAGCTCTCTACATGCGGCTGCATCAGCTGGACAGGCTGATGGAGGTATGTAAAGTAATGTAACATGCTTTACTGCTGGGTTAAACTTCTCCTCTGTACAGAGCGTATCAAGGCATAGTCCACCACTGCGGATATGTATAATTTACATATTTTCGAAATATTCACTTAAAATCAGGTGTACCGCCTACTGGCTTGCCAATTTTAACAGAAATTAAAATTCAAAAACTGAACAAGGTTCCATGATCTGCACATCTCAGAAATAAAAATGTGAAGTCCGTCAATCCTCAACGAGGCCGCGTAGTGGATTACGCCTTAAAAGCGTCAGTGAGAAGCTGGCCTTTTCCCGGCAATAGGAAGGAATATAAGTGTATATTTATTATACTGAAACACTTCTGGTGTCGTAGTTTTTTCATTCGTTTCGTTCAGTAACGTTTTTGCTTTTCAGGAGCAATTAAACGACCTGCGCGTTCACTTCCAAGAGCTGGGCGTGGAACCGCACATGTTCGCTTCCCAGTGGTTCCTGACCGTCTTCACCGCGAGATTCCCTCTGCCCCTGGTGAGTCCACCTCTTTCCCACTCCCGCCCTCTCTTTCTCTCTTTTCTTTCTTCCTTTATCCCCTATCTTTCTTTCTCTCCTTTTTCTTTTTCGTGACCTTATCCACGACAAGTTAATCATGTTGTTAATGATATTAGCATATTTACGATGTTCCGCTTGCCTGAAGTCAATTCTTGGGATTAAATCAAGATCCAGGTTTGATCTCTCACCGGTAACAGAGTAAACCATAATCAAAGATGTTCACGAGTTCATCATTTATGACATTAATGGATAAAATAGAAAAATGTCCATCATGATATGTTAGATATATTTATGAGTGTTTTATATTTACTTTAATATTATTTATTTATGATTACTGGTAGAGTAAGAAGAAAAACTTTTCTTCTTATTTTATGACTTCATGCTGAAGATACACACACATTCTTCATGGAGCTTAGTCTAAAAAAAATACACGATATAAATTCCTGAGGTCCGTTGTATATACGCTTTGTCACCTATTTATTTTTTTAACGAGGCACAATTTTCTGACATTTGCAACTCATTGGTATATGTTACGTGGATTTGAATCTAAGTAGAGTTTAAAATCATTTCCAGGACATCATAGCTACAATGATAACGAGCGTAACTTGTATGGAATGGTTTCTAGCACTTCGAGACATCATAGTTATGATTATAGCGAGCGTAACATGTATCTGAATGCTAAATAAAATTCAAATGCTAAATAACAATGTAGAAAGAAGGCGTTAAGATTTTCGTCTCTGTGGTTATCAGCCGTTTAGCTCAGTGGCTAGAGCGTCAGGCCGCGAATGCCGAAGACGTGGTTTCGATTCCCACAGCGGCGACAATCGTTTCGTACTTTTTCTACATGTTTTAATGTATCTGAATGGTTTTGTCACAGGTCTACCACATTCTGGACGTGTTCCTGCTGCAAGGAATGGACACCCTGTTCCAGGTTGCTCTCGCTCTGCTCTCTCGCTCCCGGAAGGACCTACTGCAGCACGACTTTGAAGGCGTCCTCAAATATTTCAGGTTCGCACCTATTAGCTTAACAGAGACAGCCATATCAATGATATTTTAATCATGTATATTCATCTCAGGTAGAAATAGAATTCCTTTCATTTTTATATAAAAAACTGATTTGATGAAAACATTTTTTGTGTACTGAACAGCCATAAAAAATCAAACCAAATACGTTTTGTTAATCATTTAATGTTATTGAAAACACCCCACAATGTGTCAGCTGGTGGAACAATGCTTTCTTTATGTCTTGCCCATCCCAAATACCAAAAAAAAAAAAACAAATTATCAAATATTTCAGGTACACCCCTATTAGCTTAACAAAAACAGCAATGTCTTCATTAAGTGCAACAGAACTGGTGACATTTCAATGTATTTGTTTGCGAATATCGATAAATTAATTGCCTTCTTAAATGTTGATTGTAATAAGAAAGAATATATTATATAAAAAAGAAAAATACTGCACCATGGTTGTTACCTGTTCTTTAATCACTGTACAGTCTTTGTATTCCATTAGTGGTATGGCTGTCAAACACTGATAGCTAAACCTACTACATGTACTGTGCGAAAGGGGCTGTGCAAGCGAGAGGGTAGAATACTTTCGTAACAATGCCAACATCATTGTGCTGAGTATGCGAATTCGATTGTGCAACTACATTGTGGCTTTTTTAAAGGTGCCCAAATTCACACAGGAGGTTCAGACTCGGTAATATAATCGTTTAATGAAATAAAAACAAACATTTTTTTTTTAAAAAATTGCCATTCTATTCCCTAAAGAACAGAACTTGTTGACAATGCGGTAGTCATTCATAAATTTACTATGCACGCGCACATACAAAACTAAGCGCTCACGATAAATCGGCCAATCAGTATACGACCCGTGCCGGCACGGCGTCGTATACTTTTGAAACGAACTTTGTGTGCGTGTTAGTTATAAATGATCGTGCGTAAAATAAATGAGTTGCCTATAAATCACGTACTTTTTGACATTCAAATGAATGTAATTAATTAATTTATTGATTAATTACAAGGGATTTTAAATATTTATCATTTTATATAACATTATAGGTATATGTCTAGAATTTAATTTAAAAAAATGGATACCCTTAGAAAAGCCTCCCTGTATAGTGAAAGACAGTTCTATAAATGGGAGTGTCTTCAAATCAGATGTGAATAGACTGTTAATTAGCTAGTGCGTTTAGCATCTATTCGTATTTTTATTTTATGTGGAAGTAGTTAGTTATTACGTTCCAATGACCATCGCGACCTAGAAAGATCTGTTGTAGTCTTCCCTTCGGATTTTCTTACCTCCATTACTATAGGACATTTTACACACATAAATTTCACGTGGACAAACACCCAGGTCCGAAACAATTATTCGCGGGTCACACAAATAGTTGTTCCGTATGGGGAATCGAATCGACGACCCTCGACGCCGAAGCCAATAAATACCTTGGCAACTGCGCCACGGAGTCATCATCGTCTTAGACTTAACTCTATTTATTCTACTGATGAGATAGTTGTCAAGCGTTGCCCAGTATTTAAATCAAAATGTGCTGCTTTGCATTATTTAAACCTATCGTGCGCTGTTTTCCTTGTCTTTAGAGTGACGCTGCCCAAGAAATGTCGCGCTGAGGAGTCCTCCCGTCAAATCGTGAAGCTCGCCTGCAGCATCAAAGTGAAGCGTCTGCACAAGTATCAGCTCGAATATGAGAAATTCATCAAAGGTATGCCAGTCTAGTTAATTGTACACTTCGCGTAAATTATAATGTGGAATGTTATCTTAGTGTTCTTCAAGCTTTAATAACGCCATCATAAATTTAGTTGATATAATAATCCTTTAAATAATATTTGCTTCACCACTAATATTATGTAGTCATGGTATGGGCAATGGATGGATTACAATGTTGATTTGTAATAAAATTATGCTTTCTCGTCCAATAGCTCGAAGAGTATCCCATTTTTAAATGAAATTGGCTGCTTTTGTGTGTTGTATTTGAATTAAGAACACGAAAGCTTATTTATTTCTCCACGAAATAGATTTCTGTGTAAGGGTTTAAAAGTAACCGAAGATATTAACCAACCATTATCAAGAAAACAATAGGTAACAGTGCAATAACGAAGATGTTATTGCAAATTTTATTAAAATATTTTCTTTTAGTAGTAGTTGTTTAGACCTGGATGGTCATGTTTCAGAGTCCGCTGAAAAGGAGAAAATAAACGTGGAACTCGAGCGTCTGAAAGTCAGCAGCGGTCAGCTCCAGCAAGAGAAGGAATCTCTCGAAACCCAATTAGCACAGGTCTGTTTATTTATTTATTTATTAGATCTACCAGTAGTTGTTAATGTTACAGCTTAATGTACATCTAATTAAGAGGCAAACACAGCATGTTTAAAATTAAAACAAAAAAAATAAAGGTAAATAGAAAAGTATGCACAAAATATTGTTACTTCACTTAATACTAAATAAATTAAAAAATTGAAAAAACAAATTACAATATTTCTAAGGCAAAGAGAAAAAAGAGTAAAATCTATGATAGGATAGCAATTGTTCAGAAGAAATAACGCTTCTGAAGGTGTTAAATTAATATAATTTCAACTAAAAAATAATTAGTTTGTATTCGAATGTGAGTCCGTTACGGTTGGAGTTCAGTGCGAATGTATAAATTTGAATGCGAGTCGTTAACCATTTATAAGCTAATATATTAAAAATCTAACGGTCGACTTCGAACGCGAGTGTTACAAGTATAAAAACAGCCTATGGTTTACACGTAAATTTATACATAATTATTAATAATTTTAAATTTATTTATAATTTGAACTTGTCTTTACAGACAGCCATTAAACTGAACTTGAACCTGAAACTGAAATTGGAACACGCTGTATTTTTCCGCCACAGACCCGAGCCGCCCTGGAGGAGGCGCAGAAGGAGTCCGTCCACTACGCGGCGGTGGCGCGCGACTACCGCGAGATATGCGCGCGGCTCGACAAGCAGGTGCATCAAATGCAGGTAGGCTATGTCCCACACACGATAAATGTATAGGTCTTTGAACGACGTTACTTAGGCGATTTTTTTTCCTGAATAATTCACCTTATAGCCTAATACTCAGTGTTATTGATTTATAAAAATTCGGTCTTTACAGGAGTATGCTAAGAACTGCGTCAATTGCAGCCTTAAGCTCGCACAGAAGGATAATAAAGAAGGTAAGGGACATAAAGTATTGAAAATAATGATATATTGAATTTCCTTAAGTTCAATAAACATAGAAAATCGTTTGATGTTATAATTAATAAAAATTGTTTATTGTTATAATTAGGTGGTCTTTTTATTAACGATTTTTTTTATCATGTCTGTAACGTCAAGTCAGATTTATCTACCAGCGACATAGAATCTTCTTTATGTCTTTTCTTAATCATTTTAATACATAAAATTAACCATAAAGTGAAATTAAACCATATATGACGTACATATTCTAATGACGTACTATTTCAACCAACAGAGTAAGAGTATAAAGGAAACTTAAAGGTTGATAATTAAACGAATTTAAATCTTGTGTGCCTTTCATTTAAGTTGTATTTCAACTGACAGAGTGCGAGCATAAAGCAAACTTAACGGTTGAACATCAAACGAATTTAAATCTTGTGTGCCTTTCATTTAAGTTATATTTCTACTGGACAGAATGCGAGCATAAAGCAAACCTAAAGGTTGAACATCAAACGAATTTAAATCTTGTGTGCCTTTCATTTAAGTTATATTTCAACTGACAGAATGCGAGCATAAAGCAAACTTAACGGTTGAACATCAAACGAATTTAAATCTTGTGTGCTTTCATTTAAGTTCTATTTCGACTGACAGAGTGCGGGCATAAAGGCGAGGCGAAGGAGGAGGGCTCGAGCGATACCGAGGCCCGGCTGAGGCAGCGCGTGCGCGACCTTGAGCTGGAGCTGGCGCAGGTGAAGCTGGCCCACGTGCAAGCGCAGTGCAGCAACCAGGTACTACGATAACCCGTAGTGGTTTTAAACTCTCTTATCCTTCCTTCCTTCAATGGACCCGAATGGCGTAGTGGGTAGTGCACTTGCCTCCTGCGCTGGAGTGTGGGTTCAATCCCCACTACCGGAGGAATATTGTGTGATGAACGTAGTGTTTTTCTGGTGTCTGGGTGTGTGTCTATATATGTATAATATGTATTTATTTACAAAAGAAAAGTATGTTTATCAGTTATCTAGTTCCCATATTGTATTATTCCCTATCTTTTAATAACGTGGGTATCGGTTACTTCACCAGAAGAAACGCATAAGTGTAACATGTTGGTCTTCTGTGAGGTCGTGGTACTTCCCCGGATGGACCTGCCCATTCGTTCCAAACTCATTAATCATATTTTTTTCCAGGAACTCAGCCACCAGCTAAACGCCGCCCTCAACGAGATGCAGATGAACCAGAAGCAATCCGTAACGCCCTGGCTCGTCCGTACTCTCGGTATGTGCAAGGTCTAAACCAACGATCCGACTAGCACCATCCCCCACTTCTGTCTACTGATTATATCCGAACATATCGGAAGCCGTACTAATTAGGAAGTACAATGTAGTACACACGTGCAAAAGTCGCGCAAAATTTAAATGTGAGTATAGATAGATGGCTTTACTGCTCTGTGGATTTATTTAGGGCCAGTTTCAATATTCTATCTGCAGATGATTTGGTAGCTAGCGATATGTATTTGATATTAGCTCCATAATACTTACGTCAAATTTCTATCTCCAGTAACCAAATCTATCTGTAGATAGAATATTGAGATTGGCCCTTAATATCTACAAAAAAACACCGTTTAAATAACTGTACATATACGTGTAGGAGAAAAGGCGGAAAGATTTTTAGTGTGCGGCGGGATAATTTGGACAAACTCATTTAAATTTTGTGCGTGAACTTACATATTACATTACATATATTATATATACATTTCTCTATACTTATCAGTTGGATGAAAATGTTTTTAGTTACTGTGGACTTATGTTGTTTTCTTAAATAATAACATTCAGACATAATATAAAGAATATCATGGCTTAGTTTCTTATGTTTCCTATTGGTTGCGCTGTATGTAATATCGCTATAGAGATGTGAGAATTACTGAAACAATGTATTGAACGATGTGAGTTCTAAGTTATATAATTTAATTCAAGTATTACAACATTTATAGGAGCCAAAAGAAACACATTCATGGATGGAGGTTTATTAATGTATGATTAAATATGCAACGATACAACGTTGCATAATTAATCTTTATCATTGAAATAATTATCTGCACAATATATAATAGCTGATAGTACAGTCAACACGCAAAGTTCATTTCTCTGTAACGATAATTAAAAAAATTAAAACTGTTCGTTTAATCCGTTGTAGGTCATTAACCCGACGATCGAACTCACCAGTGCCGAGGTGATTGCGTTGCGTTTCTATTTCTGTTGTTTGTTGTCCATTGCCTGTTTAGTGACCATCCTCGCTACTAACAATCACATAGATATCTAGTGACGAATCGTTAGATATAGTTTCATGATAATCATGAATGTTTTATATTTCAAATAGAAATGTTTATTGCTACCAGGAAATTGGTCAAGGATATTAAATGAAATATTACGGGCAATATTTTTGTGCTGAATTATTGAATTGGGCGCTTATTCGTTCAGAAATATCGAAGCTAATTGGGAAATACCTCTTCGCATGAATATCTCTGTATAAAACATATTTTTCTTAATGTCAAAATGTAAATATTTAGGATGTTATCATTATGTAGTTTCGTATTTTAACTAAAAGCTACAACAAATTGACATTCCTGGTAGCATACTAAAGATGATATAATATCAGTTCTTAAATTATGCTCGAGTTATAAATTCCATACCTGCATGTGCATATTTAATTTATCTTCTTTTATCCTGGTTGAGTTAGTGGTTTTGAAATGGTTATGGGACTATAGTAAATAAATAAAAAGTATTAAAGCTTTATTAGGTTATTATTGTGTAGGAAATATATTCCAAAGTACTGCATTGGAGTTTATGTTTATTATTAATTATCACTCTTCCCCATCCCACATTCTCTTTTCTTCCGTTGACTTGTTCCCAATCTTACTTCCCCGGTCAATGGACTGACCAAGGACTAATAAACTAATGATTAGACGTCCACTGTTCTGTCTTCTATACCGGATTTGGTATGTATTCATACAGCTCATCAGATCTACGAAATAAGACCAAAAAATCAGTAACAAAATATCTATGTGGACTTTACTCGCTTTATTTTATTTGGAATGGGTAATACATTATAATGATTTACCAATAATAATTGATGTACTGAAAGTAATTGTATGTAAAAGTAAAGTAAGTAAGTAAAAGTAAGTAAACTCTGATAGAATATTATCATTTAGTTAAGAATTATAACTGTAGAACATAAATAATGTACCTAACATTATTTATGTTTTCATATTTTTTAAGGTTCTAATTATAACGCTTACTTATATTATATTATTTCTCTCATTATTTTATGTTTAAGCAAAAAAAGTAACGGAAAGTAACACTTAAAGTATTTCTTGGATTTGATGAACTAAATTTGCAGATTGACTCCACTATATTTGAAACTGACAGACTGTTCTGAAAAATTACAATAACCTTATACTAATTAGTACTCTTTTCACAAAACGAAAAGTAACGCATTGTAGGAGTAACATACCGGCTACTGTATCGCCTTCTTTATATGAGGCGCCGAACACATCGCTCCGGCGGTCCGCATTCTGCGTTCACATTTGCTCACACAGCGAGAATTCTGACTGCGTTTGTGTGTGTGGGATTCTACGACACCGCACACACTAGTGTACGCGATGCGTTCGGCGCAAAAAAAAAATAACTAACGTCTCTATCAACTAACGACTCGTGTCTCCTTCAAAGGTTCCATCATGGAGGCCGCGCAGAATCGTCCCTCGTTCCAGACCTACCTGCCTACCGTCAGCCAGGATACGCAGCCGCCCCTACACAGGCACGGCTCGCTAACTAACGTCCAAGCGCAGCACACGAACCTCGACAGGCGGGTATCCGAGCCGTACAGTCCCGACGTGGTCAGACGGAAGAAGGACCTGAACGCGAAGCGGCACTCGATGCTCGTCGAGTCCAACATCACCAAGGAGGCGAAGGAGCTCAACCGGCGGAGCCACGAAGTTGCCATAGTGAAGAACCTCTCGATGGGCTGATGGAGCCGGACGCATTCCGACTAAAGGTCGGCCGAATCCATGTTAGCCTAGCGATTGTTGCCTTCGTGTGTACACTATTGTTTGACGTCGTCTGGTCGCTTCGTCTGTACGCTCATTCGACGGGGATGCCGGATTATGGGAGAATTTAAATATTTGGAAATGTTAGAATCAGTTTTGAAATACACAGCTGTGGAAATTCATTGTTGGAAATTTTTTGCATTAAAATCTGGCAACTCTGTTTATTTTAGTTTGTGAAAGCAAAATTTTTATCTAGATACAGATTAACAATAATGGAACTCATAATGATACCATTCTAATTAATAAGTGCACATAAAGATACCGCTAGTCAATATGGGTAAAATTATTGGTTGTACATTAATATTTTACGTTTTTAAAAAAATGACATTGAGGCCCTCTAACATTTATTTATAGTTGTGATCGGCTGTAAAATTCCTCTTGCCTTTATTGATACAGCAGTCCGAAAAAAACTGTTATTAAGGAATAAAAGAAAACTACATGCAAAAAAAACGTTTAAATCCAAGCATTTTAAAACCAATATTTTTTGGCGATATTAAAGTAAACTCTGAATAAACAAAATTTGGAACATCTCTTGAACAGAGTTAACAAAACTTAAAACACGTTTATTTAAACTTTAATGAAATAATATAATTTGGTGTTTTTGTAAATAAAAGGAGTGCCTTGGTAGAGGAATAATCAACTATGATCTTAGAGGAAGAATTAATAATTGGGTTTCTTTATTCGAAATAATAGACAATTTTACTATATTTATTTTAAAATATTGCACAGACTCAAAAAGTTATATACGATAGAAAAGATATAACCAAGATTTTTAATTGAGAATAATCATAACAAATAATTACAATTGAAGGTTAAATGAATATTGAGCGAGGTGGTGTTTGAATTATAGAAAATGGCTTAAGGTTTAAAACTCCAGTGTATTACAAAGGTTGATTGCTGAATCCATAATCTTGATATTATGTTATATTAAAATTTCTATGTGTGTATTTAATGTAACTTGTAACATTATGGATATTATAAAATACTCACTGCCCCAAAAGACGGAAATTTAATTAAGGCTAGTGTACAATAAATCGAATCGCGAAAATGATATTTATTTGTGCGGAACATATTTATCACTTAATGACATAATTGAACTAATTTAATCTCGGTCCTATTTAATCAGCACCCAAGCATAAGAGCTTATGATGAGTATTGTAGTAAGAATATTATTTGTGCTTTTCCCGGTATAAGGGTTTAAATAAAAATGTTGCAGTACGAGATAATTCGTTTTGAAGACATAAACCTCACCCTTTCATCATCAGCTTTAATGAATGTAAAAATCGGACATTATTTCCTTAATCGCATTTATTTAATATCGTCTAACAAGAGGAAATCTTTAATATGAAATGTTTAACATGACAACACAATTTCATTGTATATGCAAAATTGTCATATGTGCTGAAAACAGCTGTACGGTCTTTATAGATACATAGTATACAACTCTTTTAATATAACCTACCCTTAATTAAGGTCATGATTAATTGCATATCGTAGTTTGCGTTATATTTACTTCGGTTGGTATGTATCCAACTGATAATTATTCGTTTTTTGTAGAGTAGAATTTTTTAATTGTTGGGATTAAATATCATTTCATTGACAATAATCATTTTAATCAATAATAGAATATATAACCACATAAAGTTTTGAATATCTGAAGAAAAGTAGTATTATTAGTGGATAATTAAAATTAAGTATGAAGTCCACATTTTAACATTAAAAATAAATTCTGTAGTTCAAATAAATTCATTCCACAATGCATATATAAATTTAAATGGCCTTCCTTTACCAAAAATCATAGGTATATATATATATATATATATATATATATATATATATTTATATTATATGAACATACTTATATTTAAACATAGTATTATTTTCTTTTTTATACTAAATATCATTATGATCTCTGTAAATAATTATGATTACAAAACTGTTTTATTTGTTATAAGGATTTAATTAAATTAATCCCGGAGTCTAATTCATTAACAATATTATTTTAAATATTTCAATTCAATAAATTTAAAAAATTAGTTTGTAGGTATTAATATGAATTGCATGTAAATGTGTGTTAAATTTTATTATATTGATTTGTACCCATCCAACCAATTGTAAGTAGAGAGGGATTTATGTCTAATGTAGTGGGATATGCTAAATTAATGAAAATCAGAAAGTGGGTATCTTAAAACTAAGTTAGTATATATCATGAAGTTATGTAATTTTATATGTTTCAAAAATTCGTTTCAAAACTATCTTAGGCCTGCCATAATTATATAGTTTTAGCCTCACAACAAACTGCTACAAAGATGTAATGTAATTGACATATAGTTTTGTAGTCACATAAATACGTGTACAGCTTTATAAATATCGCGAATAATATATAATTAGATTAGAAAATCAAACTGTGTTTAGAGTGAACTGTATTCGCTGCGGTGTTGTTGTTTTAGTCTCATTAATGGAATAAAAATTTTACAAATGATCTGATCTGTTCTTGTTTGATTTCATAGTGTAAAGGTATGATCATGTTACGATAGTGTTCCATACATATGTATCACATATTTGTTATTTTTGAAATTTCTTATACTATAATTTAAGAATAATTATTACATACAATTGTATTTAATAATTTTCAGTAATGTACTTAAAACAACTTTTAGCGCTAAAGAGTTGAGATAGAAAGATATAGATAGTGACTTGTGTATGTATGTTTTGTATGAGATTTTTATTCATATAAGCCCAATACCGAACTTCATTTTTCTGATTATGATGCTATGTTTGGTTGTTCATTCTAGATACGTTGTACAAAGCAATCAAAAGGAAGTAATTAAATTAGCAAAAAAATAAATATATCTATGGAATTGTTTTTCTGTGCCACAGTGATGAGAGTGTTCTGGTGGCGCTGTTGCTAACCTATTCAGTGGAGAGGGCCCAAGGGCGGATCCAGCTTTGGTGCCAGGGGGGGGTCACGTAGTCATGGTCAAGTGATAAGAAGTTATAATTTAATTTTTATAATCATAGACACAAGTAAAAAGTAGGTATTTTTATCCGACTTCAAAAAGAAGGAGGTTATCAATTCGGATGTTTATATTTTTTTTATGTATGTTCGGGCATAACTTCGTCATCGGATTTGCAAAATTCTTTTTTTTGTTCGTAACATTTCGTCGCTTTTTATTATAATGTATTATACAGGGTGGATTTTATAAAGGAGTCCAAACTCACACAGGAGGTTCAGACTCGGTACTGTAATCGTTTATTGAAATAAAAACAAACTTTTTAAAAAAAAAATTGGTATGAAAATTTGTGTTGACAATGCGGTAGTCATTCATAAATGTGTCGTATACTTTTGGATGGATACATTTAGAAAAGCCTCCCTGTATAGCATTTTTTTAAGTAGCTATTGGTAGGCTTACTTATTTTTGAAATTTCTTTTTATTTATTTCTTCGTTACCAGATTTTATGTAGTCGTATTGGTTATAATATTTTTCAATTTCTCTACTCCGCACGCTGGCTCCACTTCAGTGACAAGTAGCCTAAAACCACTTGTCGGGACACGGGTTGATAAAAATATATAGTCAACCCAAATGAAAACTCCTAAAATAGCCGTACACAAACTAAAATTAGATCTTTCACGTTAAAAAAACGTTCATAAATAATTCATTAATTCATAATATTCAGCGCTCATCCATCTAATCAAAGACAGAATCCACATTCATAACAAACGGTATGAACAAACTTTATTTCCTAAAGATGGGGTCGCATACTCACGTCCACTAAACCACCACCTCTACCACCCATTAAGACGAATCAAATTCGACGCAGTTGTGTTCCTCAATTACTGAGTT
This sequence comes from Iphiclides podalirius, assembly GCA_933534255.1. NCBI lineage: Eukaryota > Metazoa > Arthropoda > Insecta > Lepidoptera > Papilionidae > Iphiclides > Iphiclides podalirius. The sequence continues at coordinate 3,784,065 of OW152817.1, read as the reverse complement.
CCTATGGCCACATTCCAGCTCTGTCATTAGACCCTGGTTACCATCTAGCACCAAAAAACTCGTCATGACGAATCAAACGAGCCGAGACACAATAGGGTTGCGTCGTTTCTTTACTGAGTTCATATGACTATCTTCCAGCTCCATCATCAGATCAGACCCTGGTAACTATCTAAAAATTAAGTACTCGCCAAGACGAATCAAACGAGCCGAAACTCGATGAGTCGTTTCATTGCAGAGTGGTCATAGGAACCTCACAGAATAGCCTCATAGACCTCACAGACGATCGCGGTAAAGTGCTTTTGCGTTTTGTCTGGTGAGTGAGGTAGCCGGAGCCCACTGTATTATAAGGAGAAAACGCATCTGCAACCCTATGCATATGTCCATGGACGGCTGAAGATGGAGCTCCATCATCAGATCCTGGTTACCAATGAAAGACAAACTACTCGTCAATAAGATTCAAATTTACCCAAATGCGATGAGGCTCTGTCGTTTCATTGCAAATTTTCTTTGGCCACCAGCTCCATCATCAGATCAGCTCCATGTCATCAATATTGCATTTTCTCGCGATTTACACATGTATACAATATTTCAGCTCAACCGGTGACCGGGAAGTAGATCAAATTTAATTTGCAAGATTTGATGACAAACATTAAAATATTATAAAAATGTTAATAAAATAAAAACTACTTGGCCAAACTATGGTAAATCTTTATGGCACCAAATGAAAACTATTCTGCATCAAACTAAAGAAGAATCATGTAAATCGGATCATAAATCTCAACGTAATCGGTGTACATACATCGAAAAAAATATAACAATCGAATTGAGAAACTCGATTTGAAGTTGGTTAAAAATATTATATTAATTTAATTAAATATTGAAGGTACTTACATAAAATCTATATTGTGGCTAAAATATATAAAAACATTATGTTTAACAATTTTAATTAGTGGTCCATCTAGATCCTGGACCCAGCCCAGGGGGGGGGTCATGACCCCCATAACCCCCCCCCCCCCCCCCTGGATCCGCCCTTGAGAGGGCCGTGGGTCCGATTACTACACGTGACATTAGCGCTTAAGTATAATGCTTTCACTTCACACTGCGGTTCCGGTACTGCCCTGAACGACCCTGCCCATTCGTGTAACGGCACATGCTACGGCATGGCCCTAACAGATTTCAAATGATCTTTCCGAAAGACAGCTCTTTCATTTCTTTTTTTGTTTAAATGGAGTTCGCTGTTAGCTATAAAATTTATTGGTGGCTTTAACAGCTTCGTCGGTAAGGTCCGCGGGTGAAGAGAAATATTGAAGCTAGTGCACTACGTCACCGTTGAACCCTGTTTACGAAAGATGGACAGTTTGACTAACAAGGTTGCCCTCCGAGGGCCACTGTTGTCTGAACCTCGGCTTGGGAGCAATCGATAGTGGAACGCAGCGAAATTACAATCGAAATTGCGACTCAGATAACCATTGATTTACAAAAACATAAGTTGGCAGTACCAAGTAGGTAAGTCCGGCGCGTACGCATATTGTATAATTATTCATTTTGATCATATTTTAATTTAGGTGAAAAGCGCCATCTAGTGGCGGTTGGACCCGCAAATCTACTAGAAGGAGATGAGTTACAAAAACGTAGGTATATTAAATTCTTTGTTGTGAATACAATAGTAATCGGTATTAAATTGGAGGTTTTTTGAATAACACTTACAAAATTTAATTCGAACATTATTTTGATGGAAAAATGCAGAAATAAAATGAACTTATATAAGTATGCACACTATACATGTATGTTAAAACTCACGTAATAGTATCGAATGTACATGTATTTATATTATACGTTGAAAAAAGCATTTTGTTTCTAAAATTCAGTATTAAAAAATTATATCATCGCGCATTTATATTGTGATTGTGACGCAAGTCGTGTGACAATAAACAGGTGCTTGCGTTATTTTCAGATGTGCAGGAGAATTACGTCGCCATTTTTTAACTCTAGGTTATAAATTCAATAAATTTCTTGACATACATACACCTTAATAGAAACCAATACTTTCATGTGTTGCTTTCAACTTTGTAATATTCATAAGAACCCAACTTACTGGTGTTGTTTGGGCAAATAATTTTATATAAAACATATAGGTACACCATGATTTCCAAAGTTATTTTCTCGTAGGCCCTTAGTCGTAAGAAAACTTTAAACCCCGAAATAGCATCAAGTTATCGAGCGTTATCAAAAGAATGTTACGATCTCAACCATTGACTTTAGCAAACTATGCGTTAGGCGATTTAATAAAAGGTAACAATAGGCCTGATTAAAACCAAATTGTTGTCATATAAAGTCGACACGAATATACAGAATAGAATAGGTATAAATAACCAATAGGCATGATTTTTTTTACGTTTCCCCTAATTCTAAGGCCCCTACTCTGTGAATCTATGTGAACGGAAGTCGCGTCAAATAAAAACTGTTTTATGGCTCTATAGAAAATATTAAAATGAACTTATAAACATGGCATGATTGTTTTTAACATTAGTAAAACCTTGCTTAATATCATTGCAAGTTAAATTTGAACATTTTATGCTCTTTTAAATTGAACTATCGTGAATCAATTAAAAAATCACCAAAATAAATTACAAATGTTGCACAAAGCAGAATATGGTTACATTTTTCAAAAGCATGTTCTTTGGCTTATCACAGTGATTTAATATTGTACGAGTAGGTAATCAGTGCCAGATTAAGCAAGCGCGGGGCCCGTCGCGAATTCTTTCAAACAGCCCTTGATCTGAAATATAAAATGGTAAAAAAACACCAATACTCTTACTTAATTTCACCCAGAAAATTACGCTTAGACAAAGATGAGTGGATTATAATACGCGGAGCCCCGTTTTGCGCAGGGCCCGTAGCAATTGCTACTCTTGCTATGTGGTTAATCCGGCACTGAATCTAATATGTTAACGTTTTTTAATAAACATTTAGAATATGCGTCAGTCACACATTATGTAAAGTTAGTTCAAATACAAAATGTAATAATTTTAAAAACTATAGCCTCTCTCAGAAGTGGTCCAATTATATTACGCAACAGAAATTTTATAAATCACGAATAGAAAGGTACACTTATTTCCGTAATACGCTTCGTCTATTATTCAATAGAACTTTCAATGGCTGTCATAATTTAATTTCATATTTTACTCCGTTCCTTTGTTGTAGGTAATATTCGCTTCTGGAATGCATTAAACTTTCCCTTTCCATTAAAAATCATTAATCATTGTCTGCTCGTAAATTTCAGCCGAGTGAGTTTCTTATAAAATGTTACCGAGAAATAATTTGACATCATTATTTTAAGTAAACTTGACTCTAAGAAAAAGTTGGTATGAAAGATATATATCGCTAGATGGTGCGATCAGAAAGATTAAATGTCCGATTGATGACCGTTAATGAACAAATAGTTTTCTTGATATTTTAAATGTTCAATATGTATTATACTATTTTATGTGTGTGTAATGACAATCGACCAGGCAGTTCAGTGTTATAAAGTAATTAATTACCTTTAACTCGGGGAAAAAAGTCTTTATGGATCTTCCCCGCCTTTTAGGAGTATGTGGGAGTCCCCGATTTTGCCTAGAACACAGGTAAACGTAAACGTAATGTTCCACGAGCCCAATGTAACTGTGGCATTCACAGGCCTTTTTTCTGGGTATTAATTAGGACATCCGGTTCTACCACCACATGGTGCTGTGTGCATGTTTTACTGTGGCAGGGCAACGCAGCAGTCTTTTCTGTTGTACGAATGGGCAGGTCCATCCGTGTAAGTACAATTTATTAAAAGGTGTCATTGCATCTGCAACCTACGTGTGTTGCTAATGTCAATGGGCGGCGGTTATCACTTAACATAAGGTGAACTGCCAGCACGTTTGCCAGCTTTTCACATAAAACAGTTGTAAATTATCACTATATTTTATAATTTATATTTATATTATTCTTTGAGACCGGATAAGTACCGGCGCGCTGAAACAGATTACTAAAAATAATAACCAGTACTTGTGTAAAGTTACGAGAAGTTAATTGCCGGTTAAAGAAACCGGTTTCTCGGTAGACAACTAATTTCCTCTAGCCACAACAATCAAATTTATTGTTATCGCGTATTTCTAGAGCTAAATGTTCTTTAACCCGCAAATTCACAATGCTATCAGATCATGTATTAAATTTGAGTAGAAAGGGTTGAATATTTTTCATTCTGTTGTTTTATTTGTGATAATTTTTTATGTTCAATGACTTTAACCCTCCTTGGGAACAAACACTCAGATCCGGGACATTTATCTGTGGGTCATACAAATACTTTTGCTGTGTGGGAATCGAACACACGACGCCCGGCGCTGAAGACATATGCTTAGCAACCGTGGTAGGGGGCCACACAGCAGCCTCGGCTGTTGCACGAATGAGCAGGCTCGTCCGGGTAAGTACCACGACCTCACAGAAGACCGGCGTAAAGTGGAAGTAATTATAATACTTTCGCGTTTCGTCTTGTGAGTGTGGTAGCCGGTGCTCAATTTTCAAATGGTTGTCAACGCATCTGCAACCCTCGAGTGTAGCAAATGTCGATGGGCGAAGGTATTCACTTAACATCAGGTGAACCGCCTGCTCGCTTGGTAACTTTTCACATAAGAAAAAACCGCGCCACCAAGTCATTCAACTACTTAAACCGCTTCATTCTTTTTTTTTTTTTTTTTTCTTTTTTTTTTTTTTTTTTTTTAAACATTGCCCTTACTATAGGATAAATTTGTCCTGTGTTGCAAGGACGTTTTACAAACATAAATTTCACGCGGACAAACACCCAGATGCGAAACAACTATCTGTGGGTCACACAAATAGTTGTCCCGTGTGGGGATCGAACCCACGACCCCCGACGCTGAAGCCAATACCTTGGCAACTGCGCCACGGAGAGTGGAATTGGAAGTGGTCTAAGAGCAGACAACTCACGTACTGTGGAGAAACAGCTGGTGTATGACGATACCGTTTAAATTCGGTTTCGTACAGTGTTTTAATTTCTGTGTCGAAGTGCACTACTTAGTATTATACAATTCTATGTTATATTAAAGATCGTAATATTCATTGTTACTTTTATGTTTCCACTGAAAATTGGTCAATTTAGGTTTTAATGGTCTTCCTCTAATGCGCGCAATGTTGTCTTTTCGAAGACTGAAATCCATAAATATATCTTTCGTGGGTGTATTTTTATGTCAGAGACTTATTTCTCCTAGCGAGGAATTAGTTTGTGAAAAAACAGACAAGAAGCAGTTGCTACTTACCGCTTACCTATTTCGTCGTCGGTCGGTACATTTCGCCGTCAGGTTGCTGGCCTCAGTGAAAATCGCGTCCGCCCGCGTTCTCCGCGCTCTCACCGCCAACAGCTTTTTTAGGGTTCCGTACCCAAAGGTTAAAAAGGGACCCCATTACTAAGTCTCTGCTGTCTGTCTGTCGAACTGTCACCAGGCTTTATCTCATGAACCGTGATAGTTAGACAGTTGAAAATTTCGCAGATGATTTATTTCTGTTGCCGCTATACAAGAGACCGGAATAAAAAATATTTAAGCGGGGCTCCCACACAGCAGACATGATTTTTTTGCCGTTTTTATAGTACGGAACCCCTCGTGCGCGAGTCCGACTCGCAGTTGGCTGTTTTTTTCCTCTTACTTGCACTCGATTAGATGATTCATCGTTCCCCGCCAAGAATACCTTCCCATGTCACTTGCGGTTGACGTGTAAACGATTGCAAAACCCAGCCATACTACACTCACGTAAGCCGTACCGTCAGCAGGCTTTATTGATGCATTGCATAGTCTTCGCGGTTATTTAGAAACATTTTACCACCATTTGATAGTGAGTTAACCATGGATCCAAAGAGCTGGTGAAATAATTATCTATAGGTCACACGTTGGCAACTGCGTCACGAAGTAATCATAATTTTTATTATTTAGTTCTGACATTTTAGTTAATAAACGCTTGGGTTTCGCTTTTTAATTATCGAGTCAGGTCTTGGTATTATGAATCTTCATAATACCAAGACCTTAATCTTCATTATACCAAGGGCTTAGATCGCTAATATAGTACAATGGAGAAGTCTCAATGAGGAATTAGATTCTATGACATCGTAATTATAATATAACACGACTTTAAACTCCGTGGCGCAGTCGTCAAGGTATTGGCTTCGGCGTCGGGGATCGTGGGTTCGATTCCCACACGGGACAAGTATTTGTGAGACCCACAGATAGTTGTAACACAGGATAATGTTATCCTAAAGTGAGGGCAATGTTTTTTAAAGAAGAAAAAAAATGTAAATATAAAGTTAGTTATCATATCATACAGCGTGTCGTTACCATCGCGACAATAAATGAACACGCATATAGGGGATAACTTTTTAAAGTTGTATTAAACATTTAAATTCTTTAAACATCAATATTTACAGAGTTATTAAATTTTCCAAAACAAAGCATTTTATAACACCCTTACCTATAAACGTAACGTAAAGTTCATTTGTAAAGGTCACAAAGCATATGAATGGGTTGAATGAATTTAAAAGAGACAAAACATACTGTTAGAAGGAGAGGCTTGTAATGCGACGCTATGGCGCGAGTTGTATAGGTGTTACAAATTTTGTTTCTTTTTTACTTAATTAGTTTGTTTGAAAAATATTTTTTTTTAATTATGGATATTGTTTAACGTTAATATTTTTTTATGATTATTGGCAAGTAGCGTTAGACGTGTGTTCATTTATTGTCGCAATGGTAACGACACGCTGTATAAGAGACTAACGCCCGGTTTCTGAAACACTGATCATTTACTATAGATTAACTAATCATCGTAGAAATCATTAGTTAATGAGGCGTGATTTGGCAGCTGATATTTAATCAGCTGTCAACTGTCATTTGAGTTGCAAAGGTTAGTTAACCTCTTTGAATCGTCGTATGATCAATTCAAAGAGTAAAAATCCTTTTAGCAACTCAAATGACATTTGGCAAGCCATTTGACAGCTGAATTTTTAATTTCTGCGATGATCAGTGTTTTAGAAACTGGGCGTAAGTGAGACAAGAATTGAGAGTCTTTCTATTCGGAAAGTCACTCTGCCATCTAAAATGAAATCGTCAATCATTTAATAGGTTTATTAAGAAGAAGAAAGGAAAGTGTATAGTTGTCAAAATTAGAGATCGAAAAAATAACACCAGAATATCTCATGTACACAAAATACAATGTATACCTAAAATATTAATATTACTATGGTACGTCGTACGTCATGCAATAAAAACTAATAAATTATGATCTTCATATAATCTGTTCGGTATTGCCCACAAAAAAAATGCAAAAGTTAAAATGCTAATTATTTGTCGTTAGTTTAAAGAATCACCGTCTTGCAAGTACGTTTTAAATACGAGCAAAAAGTAAAAAGAGGTCTTCGGCGGAGCTTTCTTGTTTTGGTCTCACTTAGTCGATTTGTAGTTCATCTTCAAATAGCACCGGAGACAAGTTTCGTTCCTTTTTGACGTCTCCCGGCGCCTCGAAAATACACTCTGATGCTCACTCATGTCCTATTCCAGTGATTCTCAACCACTGTGCCGCGGCACTTTTGTGTGCCGCCAAATTTCAAAAGTGTGCCGCCAAACTTTGCAAATATAGTAAAGTAAAGTAAAGTAACAGCCTATACATGTCCCACTGCTGGGCAAAGGCCTCCTCTATACAGAGGGTATCAGGGCATAGTCCACCACGCGGCCCCACTGCGGATTGGCGGACTTCACATATCTTCGAAATATTTTTTTTGTTATTATTTCGAAAATATGCAGGTTTCCTCACGATGTTTTCCGTCACCGCGGAGCACGTGATCGAGAAATCAGCACTTAAGTTAAAAACTTCATTGGTGCAAATATATGATAATGTTAATATTATTAAATTATATCATTTAAAAAGAAAAATATTTTTTGGCACTAGCCAACATTAAAACTAAAAAGATCAAGATTGTTAAATGTAGAAGACGATATGAGTGTAGCATTGTCATTTTTACGACCAAATATAAATGAAATTATCAAAAAACATCAAGCTCAAATTTAACAATAAAAATATTTTTATTATTAACTTGTAATTAATCCCTTAATAAACGTTTAGTTATTATTGTAGTATATATAAGTTTATTTCATATATTTAAAATTTTTGTCATAAACTATTTATGCAGTGTGTTGTAGTAAGTAAATAATTTTTATCTTTTTTTTGTGTGCCGCCAAATTTTGAAATCTTTAAATATGTGCCGCAACAAAAAAAAGGTTGAGAATCACTGTCCTATTCGGATATAAACGTTTTTCATAAACAGTGTTATTAACAGGGCTAGTTTTGTAACGATACTACCTACTTACTATTAATCTGCGCAAATAAACTGTCAACTTATGGTCGAAAGGGTTTTATGTGAAGGGTTATCAAGCGAGCAGGCGGTTCACCTGATGTTAAGTAGATATTGCAACCCATGGACATATGCAACAGCTGACATATTGCAGATGCGTTGCCAGCCATTGGAAGAGTGGGCCCCGTTAACTCCACTCGCCAGACGAACCGCGAATGTATAAATTTCCACTTTGAGGCCGTGGTACATCCCCGGACGAGCCTGAAGTAAGAAGATTTATTTAGAGAGACTAAACTACATTCTAAAATACATCATCGCATATTCTTCCTTAATCTGTATATATTTTTCTTCTATACGTGTGCATGTCACTGAACCTCCTTAAAGGCTGGACCGATTTCAATGAAATTTTTTGTGTGTGTTCAGGTGGGTTTTTTTTGTGTGATCAATTTACCTGATGTTAAGTGGTAACCGCCGCTCATGGACTTTTGCAACACCCATTTGTACCAGGTTGCATGGACAAATGGGACACGCACCAGACGAAACGCAGAAGTGTAACACTTCTACTTTGCGCCGGTCTTCTGTGAGATTGTGGTACTTACCCGGACGGACCTGCCCATTCGTGCAACAGTGAATACTGTTGCGTGGCCCTACTTGTTGGGGCTGGCAACACTGTATACCGGATATGACGTTATCTACTCGAGCCAAGATAGACATGGTCGCATGGAGCAGCGGTCACTTGGATTTCAGCTGCGTTCCCGGACAGTGATACAACCACTGGTGCTACTTGTCGTTATAATAGTTGTTAATATTCAAGTTCAGTAATAGTTAAAATATTAGAATCAAGGTAAAACCGTTAGAACTCTTATATCAGAATTGGGATATAATACGAAAACTCGTATTTGGCTGTTCAAACAATCGGCGATATATTTTCTCCTTGTGTATCTACCCTCGTAAAATAAAACAGTGTGCTTTATACTTACTATACGTAATGGTGATAAAATCTTTTGGTTAAATGTAACGAAAGTTTTGGTGAGTACCTTCCAGTTAATTAATTACTTATCATATTTGAGAAAATGTAAAATAGCGATACACAACTGGTTTACCCGGTTAAGCTACCGAGCATTTTAGTAGTTGGAAGATTTAAGGCATGAACTGGTGATGGATATTCATTGCGAACACCACGACTGGTACTTAGACAACGTAGCGATACACGACTGGTGTAACCGGTAAAGCTACCTAAGTTTGATAAATCACTGAAAACTGTGAACGTGGCGACATGCGTCCCAGTTGTGAGGGATAAGCCACAGGGTAAGGTGTTAATTTTATGAAAGTTACTTATACCAGACTACAACGCCATTCGAGGACGAAGGCGTGATGCAGGATGGCCGAATTTTGGCGCTGGCAACACTATATACCGGATATGACGTTATCTACTCGAGCCAAGGGAGACATGGTCGCATGGAGCAGCGGTCACTTGGATTTCGGCTGCGTTCCCGGACAGTGATACAACCACTAGTGCCACTTGTCGTTATAATAGTTCTGATTATAACGACATATATTATAATATTCAAGTTCAGTAATAGTTAAAATATTAGAATCAAGGTAAAAACGTCAGAACTCTTATATACCACAGTTAAAGAGGCTTAGATTCACAAAGTTATTCAAAAAAGTTTGATGTTTTCGAATTTAAGACGTGTGTACAGGACAACGTCTGCCCGCTCCGCTAGTTTACTATAAAAACCTTTTTTTTTAATTAATAATTCTTAATATAATTTACAAATTCAATAGAAATTACATTAATATTAATAAAGACTCATTAAACTGTAGCACCGTATTGCGAAATTGCGATGAGCAAAGGCTTTGTTATTCCCTTTTATTATTTTTTCTTAGTCATATGTACACAGAAGATTGCTAACACAAAATAATTTACTATATTACGAAACGTGGTAGTGCATTTGTACGACTTCAGTAGGACGAATACGAAGCAATTACCCTCGATGCGTTTAAGTGCTTGCCTCCCGCCCGACCGACTTTGGTAACCAATTAGCTCGGCTATCCCTCACTATCACATCGTAAGAAGCATCCTACGGGATCGCTTACAAGCGAGAATTTTTAAGTGTGCAGACGGTCCACCTGATGTTAAGTGAATACTGCAACCCATGGACATCTGCTACACCCGAGGGTTCCAGACGCGTTGACAACCTTTTAAAAATTGGTCTCCGGCCATCTCACTCACTAGACGAAACGCGAAAGTATTATACTTCCACTACGTCACGAAAATATTATACTTCCACTTTACGTCAGTCTTCTGTGAGGTCAGGGTACTTACCCGGACGAGCCTGCCCATTCGTGCAACAGCCTAGCTTGCTATGTGGAATACCACTGTGGAATGGAATTGAAGAATGAGGCGGGGAGCTCTTTAAGTTATAGTAACCTATCACTTTAGGGTTGCTGCGCTTTCCAATTTTCGGAGTTCACCAACAGTCTGTTACATTAGACTTCGAAAAAAGAAATATTAGCAGTTTTAAATGTCATATTGTCCAGAAACTTATTTACGAGTATAGCAAAATTGTGCTGTTAGGTGAAGTGACCGTTGTTGAGATAGTTTTCGTAAATTTTGTGAATAGAAACAACAGAGTGCTGAAGTGTTAATAGCCATCTGCAATTTCAAAATAAGCGAATAAAAGATTTTGAGAAAAGCGATTGGCCCCGAGATCGATTTATCCGGTAGTTGCATTTGCGTGGGTGGATGTAGCTTAAAAGCTTTAGAGTTGAAAGTAGAATTTTTGACTGACAGAGAATAAGTACAAAAAACTTAGGTTCAACAGGTTCCCATGTGTGTCATAAATTTTACAATAACTTAACGCCCTTTTTATATCAAGTTTCCATTGCATTTCTAATGTATTAGGGAAAATTTAGCGCATTGCATTTTGGCACGCCTATCTGCAAAAAGTAAAGACCATTAAAATGGTTAATAAAAAGTTACTGGCTTTTATTTTACCCATTGAACTACCTCCAAACTTAGTGTAACCACCATAAGGTGTAAAGTGTCCGTATAAGATGCTATTATGACTTTTAGCGGGAAGGCGCTAAATAATTTGTTACTTAATAAAGCAATAGATGAAACATTTAATTATATCGAAGTTTCAAAACCGTTTCGCGTTTCATCTCGATAGCACCTCCGCGTATTCTTTTGCAAGATACAAATTAGAGAATAATAACATCGATAGAGGCAAAATCGATTTCATTTCTCAACACCGGGAAGATATTTCGCGATTATAGTGTTATCTCGAACGGTTTTCATGTGACCAGTTGTCCAATATTTTGAGGACATTACGTGATTTTTACGATTGGCAAAACAAACTGCGAAAAGGATAAATAATAAAGCACTAACAAAATGAAAAATCTTGAATCATTACGATTAGCCCAAGATAATGGTAGAAAAATATAATTATGGAGAATTATGCAAACATTCGCATGTGTACATGAAATTAAACTCCATTGATATAATATGTATATTGATCTCTGGTCAGAAAGTAAGCCGTGGAGATCGCGTAAATAGTATTAAAAGAATTACACTTTATTATTTAAGAATGTATGTGTCTCCCTTTCCTGTAGTGGAAACATTGCCAACCTTTAGGGAGTGGATCCTGGTAACCCGATTTCCCCATACGAGGCCGCTCTTTTGCTTAATAGAAGCTGCAGCGTGACACGTCCGCAGTATTAATAAATGAATATGACGTGAGTGGGTCTTATTAATTTATTAATTGATTTGGGATTTGTTAACCTTTGGTATTACAGACTGGTTACGGTCCGCAGAGACGCGTTGAGCACCTATTCGACTGTCTTTTACGTGATCGAATCCTAGATACGACCAGAAAGCTGGTAATCTAAAACAGATTGCACCTCTCAGATGCGCAGCGGGCGGTGTTGGATAATATTAAATTAAACGGAAGTTTTCGCGGCGCTTGTTCTATCGACATCGTAACAAATTCACCTGGCGCCTTCATAACGTCTACATTGCGCGAAAGTCTACCGTAAACGGGTTGTTACCCTCGCTTTCGTTAGTTTGGAATTAAAACGTTTTTGTCAATTGTAGTATTTCTTTATCTGTACAAGTTTTGCCCTCTATGTTAAGATAACTGTTCCAATACCTGTTCCAATATATAATGATTTTATGTTACATTATAAATGTAGCAAATTATAATTATCGATAAGTTGAGGGTGGTAGAAGTGGAGCCACTCTCCCTGTCGTTGCAACCGTGGCTGAGAGTCGCATGAAAAGAGCGGAGTAAGTATTGCGTTCCGCAACTCTTTCTATACTCTGCGACTAGATGGGGCTGCAGCGCTGATAGTGGGGCCGTGAGAGGTGAGGAGCGCCCGTATTGCGTAGCCGGAACGGAATGGAGCGAAGGCGGAGCCACAGATCAAGTCCACCGCTGGAGGCTGGTAGGCTTATTGCTTATTAGTCGTGCTTTCCTGGCTCCGGTGGCCTCTGGGTGGTAGACTCGGGAGTGTCTGTAGTCATGCAAAAAGGGCCGAGTTCAACGCACACTTTATGTTCCAGAACGTCTTACCCGGATAAGAAAGGAGTGCTCCCCGTGAAGGGATGCTGAGGCGACCAGTGTTGGCGGGGTAAATGAAAAATGAAAGCGTTTCTCTGATTTGTCTCTCCACACGTAAACAAAAAAGGGACTACGCAATATCTGCTTTACCCAGGATGGCGCTACCCAGGATAAGTAGAATCGTTAAGCAAAATACTAACACCCCTCTTCTGGCGTGATTTCTCCTCGGTTACAAAGGAAAGGGAGTATGGCTCAGCCTCTGCCACCCTCAAACCATCCCCACAACGCAAAAGGAATAGCTAACAAGCAGTTGGTTCAGCTGATGGTAAGTGTCTACAGTTTAAAAAGATGGTCCGTGATCAATTTGCAGATGGAATGCATATATAGCTTTTTAAACGGTGTTAATGTTAATTTTAAACGGTGTGAGAGGTTGAGGCTTCCTCATAAATAGATGTTCACATTAAAACAAACTAGTAAATTTTTATCATTCAAAAACAAAAGCGACTTCAAATATCTCAATCACTATACATTTCGTATTTGATTTTGAGAAGTTCCCTCGTGTATCTCTCTTAAGTTCCATGTCCAATGCCAATCAAATTAATATGGGACCACAAATGGGAGATATATCGCATCCAATGCAAATAGAATTTAAGTCGGTGCAAAACTGACCGAATTCTGAGGTACATAAAAACATATACAACCGTTTTAAGAACCTCTTTCCTTTTGGAAATCGGTTGAAAAATAACAAAACGACATGTCATTGTCGTTTTGTTCACTTAATCTTACCAAACCAATGTTCTTTAACAGATACCGTAAGGTAGCGGATAGTTGTTGAATCACAGCGGTTGTTGGACTAATTTCTTGCCGTACAGTCGTTAATTTTAACATGTCGTAGCTTTCACGGCTTGTACCCACGTGTACCCACTCCGTTGTGGGTTACAGCAACATTCTGGCAAAACAAACGTCCAATATAAATAACAAAGGCGTGCTGTTTTCTCGTTTCGCATGTCACGCCGGCCGTTGGCATGGTTTTATGTGAAAAACTACTTTGGTCCTTAAGAAGGCGGAAGACTTTCACTAGAATTGTAACATTAATTTTACAATTAACTATATTTTTAACGTTGAAGCAGTTGCTATTGGCTATTGGCTTAGTTGCCGGGGATGATGGATTCGATTCAAACACGGGGCAAGCATTTGTTTGACCCACGGATAGTTGTTCCGGGTTGGGGTTTCCAAAAGCCCTTACAACATAATTCACATATCGTGGACCTCACCTAGCCGGGATAAGGACAGGAGGATGATGATGATGATGTTTTTAACGTACAAATTGCAAATAAGGCAGGGATAATGTAAGCGTGGTAGAAGATGACAACACATTTTGGCAAATATTAAACTACACACAACCTTATATTGATGTTTCGGTTGTATTTGCTTATCCGTTGACTTAGCCTTTGGTTGTGCATTCGATTCCCATGATATTTGTATGTAAAATACCCCTAACAACGTAAAATAATAGTATCCTTCAGTAACAGATGGAACTCAAAAGAGAAATTAACATGGTCATTTACGTCTCATAAGCTTTTCAGTCTAATTGAGTCTGCAGCACATAGGCCTAATGAAAAGACTGCCACAGAGCAAGATCTTGAGCCACCAACATTCATGGACTTCCCGCACACTTGCATAGGAAATCACTCCATCTAGTTGGGGGTCGTTAAATAAGCAAAATCTACGGTTTAAATACAAACTAATTAAATTGCCTGCTATCGATGCTACTAAAAAGAGTTTACGGTGTTAATGACACGTCTTAGACAGTGCAATTTGTGTTGTTATTCAGGTGTGGATAGTTTTTCATAAAATTCGATTAACGCTTGACCACTCCACTTGACTAGCTGTGATGGATAAAATCCAATGGCTCATACCACGCTATTGCTGTGCGACGGCCCTAACAACCGCCGTTCCAACTGGACAAGCCCGACAGGTACTCGGGAATTATCTGCAACCTCAATTACGACGAAATAAGAGCGGAACCCGAACAATCGTACCGCAGCCAATCACACAATGAAGAAAGGCAGCTGTTAATCGAGATCGTTCGACCATTGTTCTTCGATCCGAGTGAAATTAACTTTCGTCATTTGCTTAAAAATATCGTTCTCTTTATCGTGTTCACGGGTTTTTATCGCTCAGGTAACACTTGTGATTCTTGTGAGCCGTGATCTGTTTGTTTTTTGAAGTCGTATGTATTTCTTTTAGTGCGCTAGGGACTAAAATATTAGAATGATTTTTTTTCAATACGCGCTTGACATTGACATGTCAACACCATGAAAGTAGTGGGCGCAAAGATAACTTCATTTCACACAACATGAAGTTAGTCGATACATTTCTCGCTAATAATGTTTGACACATTAGTACGTAAGTGTCGAAACACATTATTGATGCTTAATACACTGAAGAGAGATCTATCGACTCAAGTTAATGGTATTATTTCATGTAGTCGACTAAGTTCATGATTTGATGTTTGTTTTTTTTGTATCCTAAACATGACTTCTCATGTCCGTACTTAAGTACAAACACGCTTTTTTAAAGAACAACTCCCACGAATAGAAATAATTGACGTATCGCCGGAAGATTCGCAAATAAAAACCCTCCAGCATAACTTAGAACCAGAATGAACATCTATTTATGGAGTACACAAAGTTAGGTAAGAATCTAATCTGCCTCCCAACGCCAGTTAGTGTGCCATTCGTTCGGTCAAATTGCATCAGTGTTTTATTCAGTGAAATAATTTATCGTATTATTCTTCGTTGCTTACGTATTATTTCAGCTACATTCGTCCTGGATCAGTCTGAGCTCGCCTTTAAATAAATATAATGATCGATTAAAATTTAAATGCCAATTTTAGCTTGCTATACATGTAGGCTGTTGCGCTATTCTTACCTTTATTCGTCCAATATTTTAAATAGACATTCGAGCCTAAGTGTACAGACTGCTGAGGTTTGATTTATGTCTGTGTTATTCCCACAAGCAAACCCCTGTTGGCCGTAGTGGCGTCCATTGGTTCCTACCGATAATTACTATTATTAATATCCTTATTATGATCGATATAAATTTTGGCACGGTTGTGACAATTGTGTCAAACAGGAAGCGGTCAACGTAATAAGATTACTTTATCGCGTTAGGTTTCTCCTCCCCTGAACTGATTAAGCTTAATGCGAAGCTTATTTAAATAGCATCTTATCACATTAATATACTTAATAATAAGCAACAATTTTGACACTACAAGTTAATTTACTTACACTACAAGGCGATTATGAAATTCATTGCTTCCAAACTAAGCGTTGTTCGAGTCTTGAAAGTCAGAGCCTTCATTACTCATCAAAACATGTATATTAAACAAACATGAATGGATATTTTGATTTATTAATAAGGTATAGCAGAGCTAGAGGATTTTTCTAAGGGATTTTTTGTAAGTATGTATGTGTCTTAATGGCACTAGACCTCAAAACAGTAAGGCTCGCGAAAAGTGGAAGTGCTTGTACTAAAGTTTGCCTGCACAAAACGTTTTGTTTGTACTAACAGTGTAGTGACCTATTTCCCCTGTTGGCAACAGGGTGGAGCCCTGCAAATTGTCTCGTATTGTGGGATGCTTTCTTCAGTTACCTTCAGGTGGATGGGGAAACGACGACTTTCTTATCTTTCATTTAAAAGATAATGAAAGTCGCATGATAATAAATAAAGAAGGCGAAACGTGGATGACATTAGCTGTCTTTTTTTCTACCCTATCAAGAACAGAGAATGTTATTGTGACCTATCACACCAATCTATCTTCAATATAAAGAAAATGATAGAATTCTGCAGTTGTGCGCGTATCACTGAAAAACAACTGGATACATTTCAATTTATTCTTCTTAGTTTTATGCCTTAGACACTTGGTCCTTATATAAAAAAATTGTGATACTTTAACGATTAAATATTGTGATACATTTAAAGTAAAGTTATTAAAGAGAAACAACGATTTTTATAAGCACTACATTTCAAGTAAATAATATGTGTTTTCCTGCCGTACTCTTCCACCTCAAATATGTATTTTTTTGTATATAACATGTATGACATATATTTTTTCTTCTGATATTTTTAATGCTTTTTCTCAGCATGTAAAGACATTTAGCAACGCAGACGAATTTGCGGGTATCAGCCTTAACATATTAGCACACTTAGAATACATTCGCTGTGAGGTTCTAAGACGCATTTAGTCTGTCTAGGGTACCGTTGGATCTGACGAATTTTTTCTGCCCACTCCGGTCTCCACCGTATAATACAGGGCTCTATTTTCTTGGATGATAACAATCGCTTTGCGCGTACCCATTGCGGCTTTGTCGGTGCAATCATTCGCCCGCTTTTAACTATCAATCAATGGTTGGTTCCCCGCGTGCTCGCTAAGCGTGGATTCAGTTTCTAAAGTAGTAAGTATCGCACGACGCATCGAGCGCCAGCACCATAATGGTAAAGTAACAGCCCATACATGTCCCACTGCTGGGCAAAGGCCTCCTCTATAAAGCGGGTATCATGGCATAGTCCACCACGCGGCTCAACTCCGGATTGGCATAATTCATATATCTTTGAAATATTTTCTTTGTTATTATTTTGAAAATATGCAGGTTTCCTTACGAATTCCTTCACGATGTTTTCCTTCACCGCTGAGCACGTGATAAGTCAGCACTTAAAAAATTTACAATTTCTTTGTTGCCGGCACCGGGGATCGAACTCAGGTTAAAATTAAGTTAAGCTCGAGTATATTAAATTAAAGGTGAGCACCCGTACACTGAGCTATCACGGCTCTCCATAGTGGTACTAATACCTAGATAATTTGAAACAAAAGGTTACAAACATAATATACTAGACATTTTTAGTATCTATAAACATTGCCAAAGATTCAACGCTCTATAAAGTATTTTCGTCTGAGAAAGTACTAGGGCCTCATAGAATAACGGCGGGAGATATAAACATAGACTTAGGTTTACTCACTATTTTATTGGCCGGCTTATGTAACTGGATGCGGATAACTATTACGGATGGATGTCTATGAATGGTGTTTTTGTTTTACATGAAGTGTACTAGGTATAAATTTGTAGAAAGATGGACGAAAAGCTTCGCAACTTTTCGTACACTTTTGTTAATTTTTTTTGTTATATCTCATTATATTTGTTTCATTTTTTAAATAGGTGACAACACTTCCCGCAATTCTCAGTGTATTAAAAAACGCAAGGCATTGCAAACGTGAGGCATAACGTTAAAACTGCTTAGTCTCTTACTCTTTGATAACAATGTACAGCCACGAGCATAGTATGTGTACCATCAATATAACATTAACGTAAAAAACTAAGCCAACGCGCACCGTGACAAATTTAAAACAGCAGTCCTTCCAGGTCAACGAACTGTACAACGGATCTGATGCATCGATGCCACGAAATGATAGCACGCCTGATCGCGTTACAGAATTCGAATCGATGTAAAACGATTCCATGTAAAGCGAATACGTTCTCGTGAAGCGTCGATCGGTGAAGGTGCATTATAGCCAACGTTTTCCGAGAACAATACTGATCGTATCGAATTAGCATAGTGCCGCAATGCATATTGTGCGTATACATAATATTTTTTAAAGATATATTGTGTATTATATTACAAAGGACGTGCCGCACATCGGTCCTTTTCATTTTATTTCCAAATAGAGTTTATTTCTTAAACTTTAAATGATATGATATGGCAAAACTTCTATTCAAAGATGTGTGATAAAGCCTATGCACCTAAAAATAATGCAAATTACAAATTGCGTGTGGTTGTGTCTTATAGTGCCTTGACAGGTTTTCTCTAGTGTTGCGTTTTATTATATTTTTATTAAACGGTTTTATTTAACTCGACCCGTACGGAATTTATTTGTTTATTTATTTGGGTCAAAATTAGAAATTGAAATTTAAGCACCTTCCCGTTGTCAGATTGATCTGAAATTTGGTACACACATTTAATTTAGATGACAATACAATGGTAGTTTTCAGTGCACATAAAATAAAACCGTTTAACTTTAAAGTTTTTAAACTGTTTTTTTTTTATTATGTTGTTTCTTTGTAGTACAATGTATAATGTTTCCGCTTTCAATCTTAAGTATTCAACATAGAAAAACACCGTAATCGGACACAGAGCCCATAGAAAAGGCATGTGCCTCCGGTATTGGTAAAGGCATTCAGCAGTTTCAGAATGCATCTAGATGCCATCTAGGTCTCACAGAAGACCAGAAGTAATATATAGTTGCAGATGTAAAAAGTTAAATTAAGTTTCGTCTGGTGAATGTGATGGTAATCACTTACCATTAGTAGAACCGCCTCTTCGTTGGCCACCACTCACTTATAAAAGCCTATGTTTGCTTCCGATCAACCCCGTACACCTCCGTAAGGTGAACGAAGAGGTAGAAAGGAAAGCTTTAGAGCCCAACCTCATATCGTCCAATAAGTCTTCTCAAAACATTTGGGAAGATCTTTGAAAGACTAATACTAGCCCGCTTAAGACCCCTTATGGACACTAAAGGGCTCCCCATCCCAGAGCAGTTTGGATTTAGAGCCAAACATTCATGTACCCACCAAGTGCACCGCATCACGGAGCACATTTTAAGTAAACGCCAACGCGGAATCAACATCGGAGCACTCTTCCTGGATGTGGCGAAAGCGTTCGATAAAGTCTGGCACAATGGGCTCGTATACAAGTTATACGTGTACGGAGTGCCCGACCGTCTCGTATGCATAATACTAGACTTCCTAAGTAATCGGACCTTTCGCTATCACGCGTGTGTTCGACAACGCATCCCGTTCGAGCCGGGGTGCCCCAAGGGTCATTGTTGGGCCCCGGCTTCTTCACTCTCTACACCAATGACATGCCGCGTGTCAAAGATGTAGAACTTGCCCTTTTTGCCGACGACACCTGTCTCTTTACCACAGGCAGAACACCCGAATTAATCCATCGACGTGTTCAAGCTGCAGCCATCACCATCGGTGACTGGTTTCGGCAATGGAGGATCGAGATTAATCCCACCAAAACCGCGGCCGTCCTTTTCGCACATAAAAAGAATGTACCCAATCCACCCCCCGTTAAACTCATGGACAGTCCAGTACCCTGTGTTAATAAAGTCAAATATCTAGGCGTGTCCTCGACTCTCAGCTTAAATTCACCCAGCATGTGACCCAGGTCAGGAACCGGGCGGCCTTCGTGCTCGGTCGCCTCTACCCGCTCCTCAATAAAACATCAAAAATGTCCCTTCGGAACAAGGTGACCTTATACAAGGCAGTAGTTCGCCCTATCATGACGTACGCGAGCCCCGTCTTCGCTCACATTGCTCCGAAGCAAATACACCGGCTTCAGGTCATTCAGAATCGATTCTTGCGCAGAGCCACGGGAGCACCCTGGTTCATGCGCAACATCGACCTACATGTCGATCTAGAATTGCCCACCATCGCTCAATTCCTGAAGTCGGCGTCGCGCCGATACTTCGAATCCGCCGCCGCGCATCCCAATCCGTTAATCGTAGGTGCCGTCACCTACAGACCTTTACCGTTAAATACGTTCCGCCGCGATTACCGCAGACCGCGCCACGTTCTCGACCTCCCTGACGATGAGACGACTATCGCCATCGAAAGGATCAAAAAACTTAGGACACACACCAACACACACCGCACTCGCCGGTGAGTGCGTCAAACATATATTAGGTTCCGCCACGTACCTGGCAGGTTTTCCCCCATCAATGATAGAAGCATTGCTGGAGTTTCTTCCGCCACTTCTTCTCCCAGCGCCAACGCTTTCCGAAGTTGTAGTAATGCTAGATCTTGAAATTCCCCCAGTCATATAATAGCTACCGATTGAGCTGAGGTCCGGCGCTCTCGGGCACCCTCGAATCGGAATGCTAAACGCGTGTTGAGTGACAGCCCAAGTCGAAGTCCCCTCTCGGGGACCCTTGAGCCTGATCTCTCCATGGAGCGCCCGCCAAGCGCCCTAAGAGCTTGGCGGCCTCCCAAACCGGTGACAATAATAGCGTGACGGCCCGAGCCGAGCTTAGTCACCATAACGCGTAATAATAATACGCCGAGGTTCTGGCTAGGCGTCCCGTGCGCCAGGCCACCTTAAGCCCGTCGGAACTGTAAAGGCCCCTAAGGCCAACAGTGGCTCATCCAGCCCAAAAAAAAAACAGTATGTTATTCCAAAAATGAACAGTTGGAAGCTCAACCAAGCTCGTAGAGAAAACTGTGTATTGAAATGAATCATTATCGGCCGGGTTCATCCTTAATATCTTCATTAGGTATCTTTCAGTGAGCTCAGGAGACACCCAAATATCGAACTTTTTTATGTACCCAGCTTTTTTCAAATTCTGTTCTTCAGCTACATCGAGACTACTGAAATGCCGATCTTGCTCCACTTTTTCATAAATGGTATCCATTTTATCCGTAACAGGGCACCCAGAGAGAGGTGCATCTTTGACATCAAAATTTCCGGATTGAAAACGCGTAAACCAAATTTGTGCTACTCTCGCAGACACTGCACTAGGTCGTTTGAATTTGGAATTATCTATTTTAAAATTTAAACATTGGTACAACATACTCATATTGTAAAAAAGGTTTTAAAAAAACAACAATGATGATACTATAAACACCGTGAGTACCAGGAGCGCATACAATGGACAGCGGTTGCGCGACTCTCGCCACTCCTTCCTGCGTGAACGGGAACAATAGTCATTGTGGCGGCCACTACTAACTGTTACCATTTCACTGTCAATTACATATGCAAGCGATACACATAGGTATGCCTTATTTATTAGTAGAAGTTTCCTCAAAATTTTAATAAGGCAATAGACAAAAGACGCTTTCCAAAATGAGAAGGATAATCGATACTGCATCTCGAACCTCATGTCCATTGGATAAAGATATCCAAGTATATTATAATAATAGGAAGGAGTTTACTGATCAGTATTGTTGTAATAAAACAAAAGAGAAAGGATGACGAATCGCTTACGAACATACCGAACGTAAAAAGCTATTCACACTGACCCGTGAAGAGTTACCAGGCGAACATAACAATGGTGGCAGTTGTGTTTTCTCTTCCCGCAAGTCTAATTAACGTGTAAATGTATAACCTCTTCCATTGTGCTGTGCTCCTGATCTTTAACAATACATAGTTAGCTTTATTTCGTGAGATACACTTAAATTACGTTCGTTAGTTAGATTTAATGAGATGATTGATATATGGATTAAAATCACAATAATTTTTGTTGTGTTTATAATAATCATATTATATTTATTAGCTACGTCGGTCAATGTTTACAATACAACTCTGAGATTACGTCAATTGGTGTAATTAGATTTGGATTAATATGCATTGCTTTCTCTTTCCGTATCATATGTTCTATATCATCTGTCACATTCACTTATATGATTATGTCATATAATGTAAAGCGGAAAAAAATTTAAATTTCGCGCAGTATTCACATACCATCTTTATTAAAACATCATTGTATGTCCCAGTAAGCCATCCTGGGTGCGGCCCAAGTCCCAAATTGCGCTCGCTCTGCTGCAGTAATTTAAAATAGGCTCATTGGAATAGTGTTACAAAGTTCGATGACCGATAATTTTTTGACCATAACGACTTCTTCACGGATTACTTCACAGCACCAATTGTTGCGCAGAAATCTTTATGTACGGAATAGAGCAATAAATTCACGCAACGTTCGCGTGACTAATATTTGGGTGTGCGGCCGCTTTGTAATTCTTTTGCAGTTTTCAATTAACTTCTCTATCTAACCTACTATAACTATTTAATAAAAGTAAACTTACCATATTGTGATCTTTGAGGTCAAGATAATGCGTTAAAATAATGACTTAAAGCTGAATTCTTGATATTTATGTTTTTTAATCCTGTCACATTTGCGACAATTCAATAACTTATTCCTCATGTGCTGGCCGACCAACGTAAATTATAGAGTCGCTTTAAAAATGACCTAAATTACCAGCTCATTTATGGCAAAAAAAGTTATATAATGTAATGATGTAATGACGTAATGATGTGATGTGTATATGAAACTTTAATAACTTTAATAATTTATGCACAAACATGTTTTAGATTTATTTTATACTAGCAGTGCATCGACAACGCGAATATTAAGTCAAGATTTCTTTGAACCGTGCTTAAAATGTTTTTTGCACTTTTTATAAATATGCACGTTTTATCTCACTGTTAGTACTCCAAATTAGATAGACATTGACAAAAAATCCATTTATTTAGCTTTTATCAGAGAAAACCTGTCTTGTCATTGTCTTGTTTTCTTATTTCTGTTGAATAAGCTGTTGGTTTTCCCGTTTTGTCGATGAAATACCTTAAGAAAAAATTCAAACAATTAACTAACACAGTAACTTTACATACTACCTATCACAGACATTCACTTCAATTTTGTTTAATGCATAAATGTTAAATATTGCTTATAACAGATGTCAAATCAATCGAGTCTTTACTGCTTACTAATTAACAGAGTCCATAGTTATTAATAAGTATAATTATAATTTGTATGATCATTTGTCCATGTGTGACTTCAAGTCACGCATTCAGCGCGTACGTACTCGAAAGCATATCACGGTAGGTTATCACAACGCTGGTATGATTGACGATCACCTTGAGTTACGATCTCCCCGTTTTAAATCGCGGTTGTGTCAAGAAGCAATTGTCTCTGGGTTGGCTAACGTTTTTGTTTTGTAAACCAGTTCGGTCTCTCGACCCGCGATCCGTATGTCTCTGTAACACGAGAAATCTTTCACCGATGATTCTTTTTTTGACAATTGGATTACGATTTATGTAAAGAATCTGCACGGAGACTTATTACCGAGACTATAGGCCGTATTCTGTGAGGAATACGAGTTGTTTTCCCGCGAATGCAACTCCGTTAGATTCGACTTGTTGAAATAAATAATGTATAAGTAACAGTATTGTTCGACTAAGTAGATATGAAAACAGGCGTTACATTATTCATTTGTTGCACCAATATGTTAGAGCATCGATAAAAATAACATTCGACCACTCTAGATATGCTGTTGAATCTCGCGACGCCTAAATTAGATAAGGCTAATGCAGCGATATCGAAACGCTTTTTATTCATAACGATACTAAGACATATATAAAAGATGGTATTTTTTGATGATTTTTTTTGCACTTGCCTAAGGTTGAATGTTCTTGTACAACCTTCAAAACGGCGGACCCCAGCAACTTAGTGAGTTAGTACCGGCTACCTCACTCACCAGACGAAACGCGAAAGTATAATACTTTAATTTCATGCCGGACTTCTATATAGCTGTAGTGCTCCCCGGACGAGCCTGGCTATTCGTATAACAGAAGCTGCGTGGCCTTACCACACTTATAAACTGTGCTGGAATAAACAGAAAAATTGTATTTTTACTATAAATAAATAACTATCTTCTTCCTAACGGCCCCCTTCTGATGAACCCTCATTCATACATCACAAGCTAAACTATGATAATAGTTTATTTGTGTACCATGTACCACGTATAAGTCTGTAAACTATAAAAATATTATCCGATATTTCTTTTGTAAATTACCTTTTTTTTCCCTCAAAAATACCATAGGTTACTATAGTTGTAGTAGACGCAGTTTAAAAGGGCAACTGAAGCATAAAACAATTGTATATACACAATTCTTTATAAGCATATGAAGGATAATAGAGGCAGAAGAGGCGCTCATGAGTACAATTTAAATTCTGGAATAGTTTTAGGTACATTAGGCGTTGCCATCGAGATGAGAGCAAATGATCCAAGCGCTTTACTTTCCTATCATTATTTATCAAGGTAGCTCCGTCTTTTGTTTGTGGCGTTATCACGACAGCTGTCGCTTGAAGGAAGATAATGTTACTGCGAACATTGAATTTATGTGTCGAGCGTTTTCGATCGTGATAAACGATAAAGCTACTGGATTGCCAATTTTTCTCATTAATATCAGAGAGTGTGAACGGTCTGATGTTTTTATTTTTAGTGCTAGCACTCAAGACGACACTTAAAGCGTGAAATTTTGTACTTAATGAACTAAAACTTTCGGCGCTGCGGAATCAAACCTGCCTCTTCCAGATCGCCTAGATCTGATGTTGTTAAGGGGATGGTTGTAACCACTTCATTGGACTAATCGCTGTATTGGAATGGATTCTCATTAAGATGATGCCTAATAGAGAAAGTAGCATTACGTGTGACGTGCAATTATGTTAAAGTTTTCAAATAATTCGTAATGAAAATGAATACCGAAACTTGGAAGTAACATAATACATTGACTAAAAGATGGGATGAGTTCGTTCTAGCTGTTTCCCTTCACCCTGTTCACCTTCTGTTTTCTGGGCTTACAGAGTTAACTTAATATAAGCCTGACGAATTCAAATTTTTTCGGAACGAATCAAAATATCATTGATGTCATCCCGATGGCAAGCAGTCAACAACCATGCCGTTCTACTTAATGTAGCCAGCGTACTCGCCAAAGCAACATGACTTAGGGATCTTCTAGAAGGCGTATGAATGGAAACGCGTCTGTAACTTCCGTAAAATTTTACATTAATCAGATCTTTCTGGACCAGAGGTCTCACTTCGCGATCATGATTGACCATATCGACCACTAGGTCACACGGCCGTCGAAGACAATACGAGGAATTTGTTAAGCCGCGATTATCAACTCCAATCGCTTCAAGTCACGTCTCGTGAAAGTGTGCTCCGACACTAACTGTTGCTGCTGTACTTGACGGTAGCAAAACCTCATTTCTATTCGAATAATTCCAAGTTTGACTTCCAGTCGAAACCATCAATCACATGCAAAAAGAAAAAGTAAGTAACAGTTTATACATATTCAATTGCTGGGCAAAGGCCTTCTCAGTACAGGTGTTAGGTATAGTCCACCACGCGGCCCCACTGCAGATTGGCGGACCTACTATTTTTCTTATATTTTTTTTATCTTATTATTTCAAAAATATGCAGGTTACCTCACGCCCAATTAACAATTTCGAACTCAGGTTGCTTGAGTATATTAAATTAACGCTGAGTGTCCGGACTATGCAAAAAACTATAGCTATCAATGACTATGCAAAAAAGACTTATAATTCCGAACCAACGAGGAAATGACGCATTTCGTTAAATTAATTATTCATTCTTTGATGGTATAAAATTCCATAGTTTATATTCTCTCAATTTCAAATATTGTTTCTGCTTCCTTTGCCAGCTTCGGCAGATAGTCTCTCTGTATTATATAATAAAGGTATATTGCCATTATTCCCTACAAACATGCTTTAGAAAACGAAACGAGTCGAAAGAAAGATACTTTTATTTGTTAGAACATTTGTTAGTACAATAAAGGTCTTAACAGTTGTACCGCCCCTTATGTTCTACCATTTCTGGTGTACAAATATTACATTTTACATTAAATACATGCAAAGAAATACAAAAAAATAGAAAATATAATTTAGGAAAGTGCTTTTGTTTCAGATTTGAAGTGATCAGAGCGTATACGCCGGTGTTTAGAGCAAGTTTACGTTAACGTTTAGAAACGTCCAGAATAGTCAGCCGCGGCGACTTTCCCGCGCGTTCCGCGGCCACAGAATTTCTAAGCTCACAAGTAATTCCTGCATATTTCTTTAGAACACTCCTTTCGCGACCGGATTCTTCAATACCTTTCAAGCCAAACAGAGTCGGTTGTATGCTGCATATGCAGGAAACATTACCTTAGGGATGAACGACTTTGCATCCACTTAAAACTATAGCTATAAGGAAATCGATGGTGTTCTTAACCAGTTCAGACTTGAAACAGTTGAGATGTTTTCACTTAGTACTTAATCTACGACTGGTTATCCAATTGAACTGTAATGTAAAACCTAACTTCATTGCTGACGATTTTAATTTCACATAGTGAATGCACTAGCAATTTTACTTGGTATGGAGTAACTACTAATTCGGGCGTTGTATGATTTTTTTACTTAAACGAACGAAAATGCTGCTTAGACAGATAATTTGTATAGACGCATACGATTTTTTTTTCTTCGTGTTATCAGCAGTTAATAATCAAAAATTTTGACTAAAAATGGCGACTTGGCTTGCGGTCAGTTGTAATATAGTTTGTAGTTTTCTTTATTAAAATTGAATTCTACATCAATACATCTTTAAGAGTTAAGTATGTCATCTACTTGTCTGTCTTGTTGAAGCCTGCAGCTAACAACTGCAGATAGGTAAATAGAAATACGTCAAAGTTTTAGAACGTTATTAATTTCTCAATTTCAAGTATATGAAAGTTCTGGAAAGTTCTTTTGAAAAGAGGCTCAGTTAGATAGTAGCAGAGTTGTTGAATCATTGTGAATGTGATTTGGCTAGAACGTACTTTCGCATCAACCGTCGTTTATTTTTCTGTTTTTATTAAAAACTAATTAATTGCGTTATTTATTTTAGTTGCGTTAGTTGATCGTTATGTCTTTTTATTTACATTTATTTTAGCCGTAATTAAGTGTGTTCAGATTTAATGGTTATTGGTTACTTCACGGCACTATCATTTGCAGTTTTGTCATTGTTATTCATATTACTATTTAATTTGTTGGATTTAAATGTGCGCTTATAAACAGGAATGTTACAGACAATTAGGAATATGTACTTTCTTTCAGTAACCTCAACCATCGGAGATAACGGAAAAGTATAGAAACTTTTGCTTAGCACCAGTCTTGAGACAGTGGTATGTGTATATCCCCACACACACATGGGTCGTCTACTGCCCTAGGAGTCGGACATTGTCTCAAGGGGCGCCCCCCCCCCCCCCCCACCCCCCCGTGAAATGTTTAGCATACACGTACCATCGGCTCGGACAGTATGACGATGATACGTGAATTTACACAAACGTAATCCATATATGATGGTCACAGGCGCCCTTAGTACAAATAGGAGTAATAAATTATTCAAGCTTGTACTAATTGCGTGGTATATCTCCGATCAGGCCTATTCATGCTCTACCACTGCATAGTACAATTACACCTAATAGTTAAGAGATCAGGCCTATTCATGCTCTATCAATGCATTAAGTTTTACACCTAAATAGTTAAGAACATTTGGAAGACTTGTAACTATGCGTCCGCGCCTAGAATGTTCTTATTTTCCATCCACCGACTCACTGATGCAGCAAAAAGTCTTTTGTCGCGAACAAAGAAAACTGTTTCGTCGGGTATCACGTTGATGGCGATAGCAGACAATGCAACGGCTGTTGCCAGCGCTACTTGGCAGTGCTATCCGCTAATAACGGGCATTCCGCAAACGCGCTTCCGCTATCACGTCAGTAGTTTTACAAACACATGTCTGCGCCTTCTAACAGCATGAATTCGTTACTTTATAGACAATGATGAACAGTGATGGAGAGCAAATGGTGAACATAGTGTATTCCTGTTCACCTGGGCCCACTTTTTAACACTTGACACCATTTACAAACCCTACAGTGTTGAAGAGGACAACGGGTGGCGGTAATCACCTAAAATCCGGTGAAACGCCTGTTCGCTTGACATGGTGGGTTGAAGATGCGTTGCCAGCATGAAAAAAGTAGGCTTCACTCGCCGCTCTTCTGTTAGACTGTGGTAATTCCCCTGATAAGATTTGCCCATTCGTGCAACAAGCTGTTGCTTGGCCGAGCTATGGCCAGGACGAAAGTGGGATTACAATGGATTGAGGAGATTGTGTTCCACAAGGTACAAAATTAATTTCTGTGGTGTTAATTGACATGATCGATTCAAAAATATTATGTTATTAATGATGAACATTACAAAATCACACTATTATCTTCCACAGCTTTATCTACCGATAATAGCAAGCAGATTAGGAGAAGTTTCGCATGTAAACAGTGACCAGTTGGCGAACATCGTTTGAGCAACAAGTTTCGTGATACGACTCTATGTTATGGAAACTAGAGACTGGTGATTAGTAAAATTATTGGCGAGCCTACGCCTAACATTCAGTGGTCGAAGTTGGCAAACCGCCAGCCTTGACCGTGCACAAACGCCAAATGGATAACGCATTACGCGTGAACCTTTTGTTTTTAATTTTTAACTGCCTGTTGTATGCGGTATGCTTCATACATACAAAAAGGTTTACATTGACTAGTACATCCGATTTTTTTTATGGAATCAGAAACAATCCGAACAACAAAATGTAAACAAAGTGAATTTGCCGCATACATACGATTATTTATGCGGCAAAAATGCGTTTTAAATAAGTTCTGATCCCTTCACGGTTGAATTAAACATATTCTGTTTAATTAAGAAGTCGATTTGACTGCCGTAGCAGTATAGATAAATGATCATTAATTTTAGCTTCGCTTATTCCTCGTTACCTTGTTTTCTAATTGACAACACAAAGAAAAAACATGTATTCTTTTCGAAAGCTAGTTAATGTGATAAATAAGAAGAAAGAAAAAGAAACCTATATAAATATGTATATTATATGTCAATAACCATGTGAAAACATTACCACGCTCAGTTCGCAAATGTTTGCAAAGGTGTTACAAACACCCTTTATTGGTCGCCATGGCGTATGGCCTTGACGTGACGGAATGATGAAATGATGAAATCGTCGATCAAATGCGAATTTTATTGAGAGAAACTGGTCTGGTAAATTCTTAATTTGCACCGGATCGTGCCTCATAAATATAACATGGACGAATGCACGTATATATGGCACAATAGTTTATGATATATCATTTGCCTCCCTTGTTGTTTCATGGGTTAATGTTCTCACTTATTCATTTATTTTGTTCAGTGAATTTAAGAAAAGATGCAGAGGGAGAGAGGTAGAAGGATATATCTTTTTCTTCAAGGGCGTGGGACAATGGAAGATATCGACTCTATCATCCTATTTACGATGTTTGTTCCTTTGTGGCACTTTAGAGACCTAAATATTGATTACTTACGTCAATCGAAATGTCTTAATCAACATAAAAGTAATCAATATTCATGTCTACAACGAGACGCCCATACATTTACACAAAAAGTTATTACACTGCATAAAAATAATGTTCTATTGTAACAGCATATTGATCTTTTCGAAAATTTTTGCAAGTATTAAGACGGATTTTTTGCTTTTTTTTTAAATCTAGGTAGTTGTTTATGTAGACGGAAAGTATGTATACCATTAAACAGTCTTATCAGCTTATCAAAACACTAAATGATCGATACGAAGCTCGTTTATCAAGCATGTTTTTTCCCCACCATCTCACCTCGGTAAGGTCAAAGTTTGTTGACGCAGCGCGTTATCAAATTATGCACATCCATAGCTGGACCCAACACGCGATCACCGACCATTGACACCGAATTAACTTTCACTTCGAAATAATCAGGCGGCCATTTTGCAATTTGCATGTTATTGGAATAAAAACATTCTAAGGATTTCTATTCATTCAACTTTTTGGACAAAAGCGGTAAGGTTTTTGCTTTTGTTTCTAATGCTATTCTCGTAATATTCGCACAACAACTGTCGCTTGTTCAGAAGACAGTAAGGCTTATAACGTAGCCATTTACTTTTCACAAAATTGTTTGCAATTATGAATGAATCTCCAAAATTTAAGGGCAAATTGCACTGTAAAGTAAACTAAAGTAACAGCACTATAAATTACCCCTCTGTACAGAGGGTATCAGGGCATGTCCACCAGGCGGCCCCACTGCGGATTGGCGGACTTCACCCATTTTCGAAAGATTTTTTTTGTTGTTATTTCAAAAACATGCAGGTTTCCTCACGATGTTTTCCTTCACCACCGAGCACTTAAAATCGGCACTTAAAATAACAATTTCATTGGTGCTGGCACCGGGGATCGAACTCGGGTTGCTCGCATAAATCGAATTAAAGGCGAGCGCCTGGACACTCGGCTATCACGGCTCTAAAATTAGAAACGCAGAAGTATAAGTTTCACGTCACTCAGTTCTCTGCAACGTCGGTACTTCATCCCGCCTTACAAACGAGGTAGAACATGCGAATAATATTAAACAAAATTCAAAGAAACATTTGGTATTAGATTATAATTCTTTTTAATTTTGACTTAATGAGAGTACAGAGGAACACCGTTGCAAATAACAAGTAACTAGAAAATAACATAATTTTCTACTATTGTGAACAATGGCCGTCACACTATAAATTACTACTCAAAGATTAAAATGTTTTATAACCGTGGGTGTTTGCCATGTTCACTGTAATTTTCCTTTCATTCGCACTAAAAACCAAGAAAGGAGGGTAAGGAGTTCGGATTGTGTGTCGTTCCTTGTGATTACCAAACGGCTGAAATAATTTATTGAACGAATTGTCTTTAGGTTCGTCTTCTTCCTTCCACAGTAGAGTTTTTTAGTAATTTCAATTATTTACTCGTTACAGGTGAAAAAGTTATCTAAATTATTGATAGGCCAAAGATTTACATCTTATTTGAAAATCATTCTTTATTCATTATCATCAGTTATTTGAAAGTAATTTTAATCGCAACAAAAACTATGGGGTTCGAAAATCCAATGAAGGAGAGTTCTCTAAATAAAGTGACTTTCGTCTGAATGATTCTGTCAACGGTTTTTTCGGTCTGATTATTATAACACATAAATTTAAAAACAATACATCGTTCGATAACAAACAAAGTTTCTCAATATATTCAAAAGTAAGTTCTCACGGAAGATCCAATTGTTGCGTTTCACAATGACTCAATCCGGACTTTAGGACGTGACGTCGGGTCAATCTTTGTGCTACACTAAAAAAATACCGCGTGCGCTTTCTCGCAATTTCTGCCACGAAAGTCTTGTAACGACGTATCCACGATGATCGTGATCCGTTGGTTAATTACACACCCGCTTAGCTCCCTATATGGTGGGATCGTGTCATACATAATGTTGCTATGATTCTCATGCGATTAGATTTTGCGCCATGCGATGTCGATTCTGAGAATTTTATTTCTTGCGTAACATTGTTTGAAATACAGAAGAGTGTTTATTTTGATGTCGACAAATTTTCTTTTTTATGGGTAGATGGCATAGCATAGAGATAGCAATACATTAGGACCCTTAGGTTTCTAGACGAAATGCAGAATGTAACATCTATTTCGCGCCACTCTTCCATTGAAAAGTTGGTACTTGTCTACTTTTTTATCTGTGAAAGTGGAATGCGACCTAGCCTGCTCACCTGATGTTAAGTAATAACCGCCGCCGGTGAACATTTACAATACCCGTAGGATTGCAGCTTATTTCACTCATCGGATGAAATGCAGAAATATGCAATGCACTTCCACTTTACGCCGGTCTTCTGTGTGGCTGTGGTAATTCAATGGACGACTCTGCATATTCGTGCAATGGCAAAGGCTGTGGCATGATCCTACCACTGCCATAAACAAGCTTTTATATCATAGTAATATAAAAAAAATCAATAAAACAATGTGAATTATTAACTAATTTATTTTCAAACTCTATAAATGTAGAGTTCTGCTGTTTTGACGAAGTTCATCTCAACCTAAAGACAAAATGTTATCTTAACCTGAACTTTATGATTGAAACAAAATTGAATCGTTGTTTATACAGAAAAGCACTGCAGTGTAACGTTATCTAATTTGATAACATTAAAAAAAAAGGAATTAAAAAGTTAGCGCGTCCGTATCCATTTTTTTGCGCGGCCAACATCCCGCCGAGCGGCGTCGCCGAAGTACTCTTGATTGTTAGCAAATGCGTGCGAGTGGCGAGTGCAACAGGTTCGTAGCTCGTAAATCTAGTTTCTCGATCGGCCGCCTCGAGTTCCGTTCGAGGAGCAGAAGGCAAGAGTAAAGCCGGGGCGCGGCGGCCGGCGGCGCCGTCTACGCGTTTTTGCTGCGTCTGTTACGACGATGATTTACTCTGCAACGAATTGGTAGTGACGTACACACGATGATATTAAATTCGATTTCGATAATAGAATTTACTATAAATGGTTACGCCATTTAGTATACGTCTGAACTTTGCTCTGAAGCTTGCCTTCAAATTCGATAGACATTTACTGATGCCAGGCGTATTTCCCTTAATTCTTGTTGAGTTCCAAAAGGAATTGTCTACTTTAGGTTTCAGGTCATGATGACAGTCGATCTGAAGATGAGTAGAGCGCATATCATTGGTTTGATTTTTATGAACTTATTTAATATAGACTATATAGTAAAAAAATAAAAATGTGAATTGAAATACGAGAGAGAGAGAGCCGGACGCGAAGGAATTAATTTGCGAAAAGAAATATTCATATAATCGCAACACTAGTGAATTAACTCTCGCCCGTGCCCGTGTCGGACTTTCGCGTCGGCGGCTGCCGCGCGTGCGGATTCCAGCTCCGAGGCGGTTTATGAGTATGACATCATAAGTGATGTCTCCTTTATAGAGGGGCTAACGAAGCGCGGCTGGCAGGGCAGCTTGCAAAAACCTCAAAATGGTTGAAAAAGTTTTTGCGCCACGGCTCGCGATGGCGCGGCGGCCGAGAGGGGTTAGCGGCGCGCGCGCCATCCGTTGGCGCGCCAGTCAACCGCCGCTCCCCGCTGCGCGCGTATGTCTCGTCAAACCGCGCAACTCTGCTGCGACCGCGCCGAACCGAGACCGTTATCGTCCCAAATGACGCCCTAATGGACGAACGGAGAGGTATTCTTTGCATGCTTGTGTCAGTGTGAACTTTCGGTGGAGTGCAGTGTTGTGTTCATGTTGATATGGAGGAGGTCCGCATATCGGATTGGCCTGAGCCGCCAGGCTCGCATGCATGGCTGCCCGCTTATGGTTTCCAGCATGAATTATTGGATAAGGATGACTATTTCGGCTCCAATGGTGAGTGTCGGGTGGTTGGAGTTCTACTCCAGCTCGGTAGCCATTCGAGTCAAAGTTTTTAGTAGCGTATTCTAACGTGCGTTTGAATGTAATGCGCGAATTGAACTCCTTTTCGAGTTCCAAGTTTCGCTCTGTGTGTGACAAAATGACGTGTATTTTTTTTGCACGTGGCTTATTATTAAAAATATTAACTTTTCTTAATGTCACAAAAATTTAATTTGTGTTACTTTACTCGATGTTGCAACTTTTTATTGCAGATCGTCGAAACAAAAAGTTGAGATAAGGAATGTTTCGTTACTCCGCTTAGTGATTTTACAATTTAAACAATGGACTACACGTTTATTATATGTTCAATAAAATTCATTAAAGTTCCAAGGCAACAGCTATTTAAGCTTATCTACTATTAATTTATGTATCTGTATAAGTTATTAATTACTGATAGTCCACTTTAAAGTTTATTGGTATCTTGGAAATCATAATATGTTTAGAAAAATAAAAACAAAATAGCGAAAATCACAATAAAAAATAGGTAACCAGTTTTGTTCGGTATCCATCTTTGTAGCTATTTAAATTCACAACTCTGATAAAAACTTTCGAACTAGTTGTTTCGTAAATATTTAAATTAATACACAACTTATTGTAATTTAGTATAGAATATATTATTCAATATACCTAATTTATGTTAACATGGACAGAAATAGAGAGTAGCATAGCATTTTAAAACGGAAATCATTCCTTTTAATAAAAGACTTTTTACTGCGAATTTCTTGCTCGAGAGAAAATTGCTGTCTCGTGAAAGTACCTATTCAATTAGTTAGGCTTCCCAACTAAATATAAAGATTATGCCTTTTCATATTGCTGCTCATGTATATGTACTACTTTCTTTATATTGTATATACATATAACGTATACTACTATCTGTATATATACTATCTTAATATTATCAAAGAAAAACCATTCAAAAATGTTACGATGATAGAGAAACTGATATTATAATAAAAAAATAATCCGACATGCTTATTTTTTAAGGAATAAATGATCAAAACTTGTTATTTACACTGAGGAAATCCGCTATTTTAATGGCAACAAAATATAAATATGCACAAGTTACGCACTCCCAGCGTGCCAATGCAGCGAAGTCTCGTAAAAAATAAAAATTAATAACGTTAATAGAAATCGATAAACGTTATTAAAGTAAGATATACAATTATCACGGATTTTATGATGTAAGAAAGTTTTTTAACATAGATAAGATAATAGTTGTTTTCATCAAATTGATTGATTAGGTTATATTATTATAGTCAGATTTTCTTACATATCATGGCGCCGCGCGAAGTGACGTTACCACGACCACGAAGGTGGGAATCCGTCTTGAAGTACAATTTCACTGTGTAAAATCTAAAAAAAGATTTTTGTAGAATATGTTAGACAAGTTGATTAAGACACATCTCTTAGTTATTATCTAGTGGCTCCCGCTCCTCATTTATGTATTAATCAATTTGAACAATAGAAATATTCAATCTACTCTAGATTGAATATTTCTATTTAATTAATTAATTATCTATTTAAATTTAATTATCTATTCTTCAAATTGTTCTTTAGATAACGACAACGCACCAGAACGTCTCGTGTATACAACTCTACATAATCATCATAATAATCATTTCAGCCAATGCATATATAATAATGTTATTCAGGCTCTTACATTAAAGTGTTGCGATAGTTACGAAAAAAGCTGAGACCGTCAGTTTTACCTTGATCCCAGAACAACGCAAGGTTACCAGACGCACGGTACACGCGTGGATTGTCCGAAGACTTGTACCTAAATGCAAGCAACGCCGCTGCCAACTTTTCCGATCCCAGGTGTTGTATTTAAATTATAGCAATAGTTTTATGTTATTTATGAATAAAAAAAAAGAAAATAATATGAGATAATCGAAACAACATGCAGCGACGATAGAAAGCGACATAAATATTCATGTAGTTATGCTAAACGGTCAATAATATAAACTGAAGGTAGAATATTCGAATTTTCTTTAAAAGGAGCAAATGCGTTGCTGTGTAAGCAAACAAAACATCCTGTGTTATTGTTGGGAAACTTAGTAAAATGCGACGACATACTAAACTCTAACCCGTGGGTTCTGGCTA
This sequence comes from Iphiclides podalirius, assembly GCA_933534255.1. NCBI lineage: Eukaryota > Metazoa > Arthropoda > Insecta > Lepidoptera > Papilionidae > Iphiclides > Iphiclides podalirius. The sequence goes on along the minus strand of OW152817.1, from coordinate 3,748,100 downwards.
GCCCACCGGTTCCTCGTTCGATGAAGCTTTTATAGTCTCGGGACTGAAAGCGTTAACATCAGTTAAAAAATACTTAAATGGAAAAAGGAAATACTAATAACTAGTAGTAATTGGTACGGTCTTTGGATTTTTCGCTAATATACGTAATATTAGACTTCGAGAAGTTAGGTTCTCGAATCGATGATCAAATTATCTATCAGTTGTGAAACCATATGGCCACCCTAAGTTTACGCCAGCTGACTGGGTATCATCACCTTTACGATGAACAAACATTTGCGCCTGCCAGAGTCAATTTCATTAAGATCGACAACGTTGCGCATGCTACTCTTCAATACTGTCATAATATATGAATTACTTTAATTAATATCCGTGCATTATATCATCCTTTTTTTAATTCAACCTTCTACCATTTAAAAAAATATATTTTTCACACGTTTCACGTGGGAAGTTGGTGAGGGATAAAAACCGAGAAGCAGAATTCAATGGGTCCTCGATACGCGCAGGCGTTTAATAAAGTGTTTTTTAAACTCTTAAATAAAAAAAAATAAGAAATGTATTCATGAACATACTTTCTTCTTCACACGTATCACGTGCTTTCCACCACCGCTGGGAACCTTCCCAGCTTCTCGGTTTTATTTCTCACCAGGTGGTGAGAAATAAAACCGAGAAGCGGACTTGAATGGAAATGGCGTTTATAAAGGGCGTTATAAATTCCACTGTTCGCCCGTGCGGGGGACGCATGCAGTCAAACCGGTCTGCCGGCCCTAAAGGTCATTTCTTATCCGTACGCGAATCGCCCGCCCCGAGCCTCTTACAGCCGGTTTCAATATCCTATCTAGAGATAGATTCGGTTACTGGAGATAGAATTTTGACGTTAGTAATATGTCAAAAAGCTATCGCTAGTAACCTGTAATCTGTAGATCGAATATAGAAACCGGCTGTTAGTCGCCCGTGCCATGTGTCTAAGAAAGGCTCCCGACAAAAGATGCGTTCAAGGTTGCCAAGAGCTTTACTCAAATTCTGTAGTGTGCGAATTGCATGGCGTTTTGTTCGCGGCACAAAAACATCAATTAGCTTCACAAAGTCGTCGTATGGAAAATGTACGCCTTTTGTATAAAGTATGCACAATGCACGTATTAAATTTTATTTTGATCATCTTATAGAAAAATACACGGAACGTTTCAATGAAATTTATTTTATTTCATAATAGTTTTGGGTTTGATGTAAAATTGTTTAAGATTATTTCATAACGTAATTCGGGATTTATAGACATAAAAAGTTAAATATTTCTCTAAAAATGTAGAGTTAAAAACATGGAAGACCTTGATGCGTCTCGGTGGACGTTGAGATACGCCAGTATCGCTGATAGCTCAATAAACTGTCGATCATAAGGAATGAGCTATATCTGAATCAGTTGATAATGTTAGTACCTAGGTTTTTCCAAAGCGTATAAATTTGTTGAAATATGCAGTTGTAAATTTTATACAATCTTTCACTCGTGGCAAGTAACAGCAAGGATAACGTGATTTTTTTTAGGTGAATGTTTTTCTCTTTTAGGCGAAACGTGTCGATGCAAAGTAGAATTAAATGAAACAATATACAAAATAATACTTTTACATGTATTTGGAATCGAATCACAAGTCAGGGACTATAATTCATGGTTATTACTTTTTTTTGAAGTATGTATAAATATTTCTGGAAACATTTTTACATCACGTTATCTAGACCCAAACTATGCAAAGCTTGTACTATGTTTGGGTACTGGGAACTGATAAACATACTTAAATATTCTTTTTTAAATTTTAATAATATTTATACACCCAGACATTACAGAAACGGTATGTACATCACACAATATTTTTCTAGTAGTGGTAGATCGAATGCACGAACCCTCTGGCGTAAGAGACAACTCCACTAACCACTATGCCAACGGAGTCGTCAAACTTTATTCCTAAAAGTTCATTATTAATATTATTAAAGTTCCATTCAAAACGATAAACAGAGCATACCAATGTCACTGACAATATCGTACCATCCGTCAAAGATGGTTTGGTTCAAATTTGGAACATGATAGTTAGAAACATAGCAATAGAAAGTCAAATTCTTTATGAGTTGCACTTAAATTTGATCTTGATCAATCTAATGTTGAAAAAAAGTAACTCTGTACTTGATCCTATTTACTTTTAAATCACACAGAATTGTCGTTTTAGAAGTTACGCGAACGGGGTTGCGGCTATAGCGTTATTAGAAATATTTGGAGCGGCCGTTAAGGTATTTCCAATATTCTTTATTGGAATGTACAAGCAATTATATGGAACGATAAAGCCCGCCCCGAAACTGTGTCGCACGCCAAGGAATTAGTTACCGTGACTCGATAGTTCCATGTATGTGGGGCAGATTATGTACGCCGCACATTGCGATAGGTTCTTAATATTGAAATCGGGTTTTTAACTGTAACTTTTACTCGAAATACGGATAATATTTTTTGTTTTGAAATACTGATAGGGCGTTTCAATAAGATAGTTTTGAACATGACGAGTAATAACAACGGCGAGCGTTATAAACATACACTTTAAAGTAACTTAATGCCGAATTTTTAAAACAAATCACAAATGGAATCAATGTTTTGTAAATATAATAAGAAGTCGGGGCATTTAATTTTCGAAAGGTTGTCACCCTCGGGTGTAGCAGATGCCCATGGGCGGCGGTATTCATTTAACATCAGATGAACCGTCTGCTCGCTTGGCAACTTTTCACATAATAAATAACTTGCGGCCAGCCGACTATGCTTCACTTATACGTAAATAAACTAAAGAAAAAAATAACCAAGAAGTAATAAAGTTTAAAACAAAACAAAATATGGACATCAAATTTAACGCTGTAGTAGTTCTACGGTTGTGGTAATTTTCATTCAGAAAAATAGAAAAGTGTTCTAGATTTGAACACAATTTTCATAATAATTACACTTGTTTTTATGTAATTCTTTAGTGTAATACTTGCCTATACTCTTCTTCCTGTACTCCACAGTATTACAATATAAATGGAGATGAAATTGTTTGTGTTAGTCGAGCATATAATAGCATTCTTCTTCATCTTTGATTACTGGCCCTTCTAAATAGAACTCTGCCGATGTGATGTCAGCCTATAATAACATTTTTTAACTATACTCGAAATAGCATGCGAACATGAAGACGTTACGTAACCGATCTATTTGAAATCCGTGATAACAGGCATACATTTGACCTTGGATCATCGCAGAAATAAACACTGTTGATAACATAATTGCGGCAACAAATGTCTCATAAACATTTTGCAATACATAATTCGTAAAAATGTGATACAAGACATACGTTACAGTGAAAACTAATTAATTCAATTTAAGTTAAAGTGACAAGAAATAAACCGAACTCGTAAATTATGCGATTATGGTTTAAAAGTATTTGGAGTTCCAAAACTTTCATTTATTATTCAACGACTTGATTTATAATTCAAGACAGATTCTACCTTACCGAATAAGAAATAAAAATTTTGAACTTAGAATAACTGATAAACGTAGAAGGAACCTATAACTTGTTAAATACAATGAGTAGTTTGTGTATTTAATATTAAGTAATGAACCGACACCAAAACTTTTTAATGTATGTACCTAAAGATGGCACAGTATCGTACGTCTATCGGGGAGGCCTGTGCTCAGCAGTGGCCTCAAACAGGCTTAAATGATGATGATCGAAAATTTCTACATAAAGTTCTCAAACAGGAGTTTATTTAATTAATTACTATTTATATTATATATGTCATATAAACAATTAAACCTAACTATGTTTGTATCTCGTGTAACCCTGCGACATCGGGGCAGTGCAATAAAATTTAAAAAATTCAAGTTATCGCATTTAACTGAACCGACGAGCGTTTACTCTCCATAGCCAATTTACCCATCCACCGTCCAACTTTCGTATCGGTTTGGCGGTTGATTGAATGATTGGCTAAAAAACGTGAACATCCCACTTTTTGCTATTTCAACTACCGGTTGATTCGCCAAAATAACAGTATCATGACGTCTTTTGAATGATTTATCGCGCATCTTTACATAAATACGATGTAATTGTTTACCGTTTTAACAGTAAAAACCGCTTATCCTTTTGAATTGAAGCCTTATTACAATTTGACTAGATTTTTTTTCCAATAACATTTTTCCTTTCGTTGTTTGATCGAATGAGTTAAATTAAAAATGATAAAAAATGACGCTCATTCATTTTTTTATTTTGAGAATCATTAATTTATTTATTTATTTATTTATTAAGGTACATCAACAGCATAACATATACTTACATTTATATATTTTTTAGTTACAGATTTTGTTCTTATATTTACTCCAATTATATTATACACAACATTTACGATCTAAATACCTAAAAGTAAAACAAAAATAATTTAATAATTTTACTCTTGTCTGCAGTAGGGTAGCGGCTGAGGATGTATACATGCGATTCGAGGTTCACCACTGACATATAATGCATTAATTTCACGTGGTAAAACATCTAGATCCGAAACTATTACGAGGTCACACAAATAGTAGCCCCGTTTGGGAAACGATTCGACGGTCCCCGGCGCTGAAATCAAAACCTTGGCATCTGCGCTACGAAGTGATCGCGTATTTCCTATATCTATGTATATATTTATGCTGTAAGGTTATATATTATTAATTATAAATTATTTTCTATATCTTTATCCTGTAAGTTATTTTATTAGATCCGGAATATTAATTGAACTGTTTACATATATTTACTCTATTTGTGTACACCTGTGCGTCTTAGAATCAGTTATTATTAATTATTATCAGTATTACTCGGCGGCAATTAAAAATGTAGCGTTCGCGCAATTGAGAAAATATTCGAAATCTTTCTCGGACAGGCATATTGTGACGGGACACAACAGAAGAAGACGATTGCAGATACCGATCTTTAAATGGCACGATATGGAATTCCCGCAGTGGCAAAAAGAACTATCCGAGATGTTATTTACTGTACCATTTACTGTAACGGACAGTTCTGATCAGTGTAAAACGTCTTCATAACCATACCTGTCCTCGTCCAATAGATCTTCCGTTGACAGATGTGGATAAGTGTGACATCGTGTGTAAGGAAACCAGCGCAGCAGATTAAACGCCTCGCTTCGAGATCGCAGCGTTTTTGCGCTCGTTTCTGAGCAGATTTTAATAGCGGCGGTATTCATTTAACATCAGGCGGTTCACCTGATGTTAAGTGAGTACCGCCGTCCATGGACATCTGCTACACCCGAGGGTTACAATTAAGTCGTATGTTGTGGTTGATATTCTGAAAAATCTATTGAAAGGTTCTCTTTTCTTTTTGATGGTTGCTTTTTCAGCGACTCGTAGTTATTTATTTAATGAGTGGGTCCGTTGCATTGCTTGTTTTTCTTACTATTAGTTTAATGGCTTTCAGGCTTTTCTGCTTTGGCCCTCTCGGTCAACGCAACGGTGAGCACGTCATGTTTATGTTATTCACTAGCGGGGTCTAACAGTTAGTTGTATCTTTTTCTATGTATACAAAACTCCACTTCTCGCCATTAAATTAACACTTCGTTACTTTTTCGCTTCGATTCATATCTAAAACACCAGAAGGGTTGCAGATGCGTTGTCGATCTTGTTTTTAAAGGGCAGGCCCCAGTTACCTTTCTCAACCAATGACACGCAAAAATATTGTCATTGATTTTTATGCGGTTTTCTTTAATAGGTAGAGTGATTCATGAGAAAGGTTTATATGTATAATTCATGCATAATGTAGTAGAGAAAAATGGATAATTTTATAGGTTTCTAATATGTTGTCGAAAACCGACATTCAGCATTGCACCCGTGCGAAGCTGGGGCGGTTCGCTAGTATATATGTACAAGTAGGTTGTTGGTGACAGAATGTTGACCACCATAACAAAATGTATGGTGCATGGAACATTACAAAGTCACATAGCAAAGTGATTCGTTTTCCATGTACGTACATGATTGTGTCAGCGATCGTTTTATTTGGGTCTTAACTGTTGCCGGTAATATATGTGTGCGCACGACCGCAACGTAGATTTTGCGTGTCAGATCATAATGACTCATTGCGGCGACACTGTGTGATTTAAAAAATGGCGGACCAGTCCAAGCGGCGAAGGTCTGAAGGCTGTCAAAGGCCCTCGTGAGCGTTCTCGTGGGAGCGGCTTTCGTTTGCTCTAGTCGAGTTTTCGGGTCAAGCGTCACTTTGCACGCGAAGCTCTCGCTAATGATTGTAATGTGTTTAAAAAGTTTTTTCTTAAAATAACGCTATAAATAACGGTCTAATCTAGTCGCCTAAATTTGTTCTATGAATTGGTTTTATCTCAATGATAAAGTAATGAATGGTGTATTATAATAATTTCGAAATTCGAGTCTTTAACCGTTGGTAGGAAGTAATCCCAGATTCACTCCAGTCATAGACCCCTGCTGTGGCACAAAGTATCGACGAAACACTAAAGTGAAATGAATTTGCATACGTATATAATAATATCAAAAAATACCAGTCTTTTAACCAGACACCCGCTAAGTACTTCTGAAAACGTTCGAATATGTAATAATCTTACTTACCGGATTCTTTGAGCCACACTATAGACCAAGGTCCGCTTTGTCTAACTTCGATCTATAGTGAAAAGTAAGTTTAAAATAAGTAAAACAAGCACGTAGTATTAAAAAATTTGAAATCCCGTTTGCGTAACCTCTATTTTTTTCTATTCGCTGTTATAACTTTTTCACAAAATGGCGTCTGATGCTCGCCATAATGAATTTTGACTACTTTTATGTCTTTAGTGCCTCCCGCGAGATTTAGAAGATTCGATTGACGTAAAAATCATCAAAATCGGCCCACGCGTTTAGTCTCTACAGCGCTACAAAGGAACAAACATACTGGTAAGACATATTACCCTTCCTTGCGTTGAAGTCGGATAAAAAGGCGATGATGTTACTCAATCACTTTTCGATGACGTCACGCATCGTGTGTCGATACTAATTTCCATGTCGGCCGTGTCCGAATGGTGCACGATCTCCATTCGCGCTCATAATTAGCATTTAATCAACCGTCACGATGAACGGCGGTGGTCTTTGTCTTGTTAATCGTTCGCTTCGGCACATGTTACGTCTCTCTTTGTATCGAACGCATACGCTATATATGACAAACTTGCTGCCACAGGTGTAAAATTCGTATAGTGATTTTATTATCTCAATTGACTATCTACTCTTTTGTACCGGAATGCAACAAAAATACCATTTCCTCCGGGTAACACGCGGCTTTATAAAATTGTGGATAGGCCGGTGACGCTTAGAAGCATCTCTGGTTTTGTTAAATTCAATTGTGTGCGATGACCACTTACCTTTCTGCACTGAGCCTTTAAGATATGTTAAGTTATTACCGCCTCCAAAGGATATCCGTGATAGCTTATTGTCCGGGCGCTTGCTTTTAATTGAATAGTGAGGAAACCTATATATTTTCAACGAAATAATAACACAAAATATACTTGCGAAGATGTCTGAAGTCCGCCAATCCGCAGTGGGGTCGTGTGTACTCTACAGTATGCCTTTGCCCAGCAGTGGGATATATAAGTATAGTCTGCATGTTGCATGATGCAGTTCAGTCTGGAAATCGAAACTAAGTGCGTGCCCGGCCAGGCTTGCCCCTTCATTGAACGCAACAGTATAAATAGATAATTCTTTTCAAACATACATATATGTAAAGAACATATTTGGAGAGGTGACGACTGACATCAGGGACCCACTATGATCTGGACCAACATCGCTTTTCGCTTCCTTATGTCAGGGAAATCCTTAAGAATTATGGAAGTTATGGCGTTGGCGTATATAGCCAACGCCATAACTTCCATAATCCTTAATCAAAAATTTTATTATTCCATTACTATTTTAAGGCAAATGTTTGCAACTATTGATGAAAAATGGGAAAGTAAACTTGAACTTTTCATGAAAAGTTTTCGTTTAAAATTTTCTTATAAGGAATGTATGCCATCTATCGAAAGTTTATCTTAAAAATAAACACTTATTTAGTTACACATAATTTATTATATTATCTTTCGGCGACTGTGCGAGAATTTCGGTTCATGTGGTAAGAGCTCTTTTGAATACGTTAGGAGAGAGAAAATGAAGTTGAAATATAAATTCACATCTGGAAAAACAATGTAGAACCCACAATTCAGATACGTATTAGTCAGGCCACTAGATCAATTGTTCCATGAAATGACTCACTCGCAGATTACAAGACTGTTGTTGATAATAAGCTAAGAAGAGCAAATGTTACACATGCAATTATTAGATAACTATAATTACATAACAGTTATAGTTACCATTTGTGCGGCGGTGTACAAAATCCTCCAGTGTTATATAACTTCTGGAAACGTCGTGTCTACTCGTCAGACTATCATCATGCTCATTTAAGCAAAATCTTAAGCGAAATATTTTGAGAAAGTATTTAGAAAGTAAAACAACACATTAGCTAATACAAATTATACACATATTTATAAAGCCTCTAGACTTCTTAATTTGCGGGCTATAATTTAAATAGCTTAAAATATGTTTATGGTTAAATAAAATGTTTTACGGATTTTTTTGCATTCAAATTGTTCTCATATTTTTGAATTTTTGAAAAGTTTCAGCTTTCGAGACTGACGTATACTTGTATATATAATTATGTCAGTTATATAGTTTTATTTAACCATAGTATTTACAAATACTACGGTTAAAAACTATTTATACATAAATACAAGAAATCATTAAAGGATTTTTCTTATCTAGGTACCTACTCTGGATTTGTCTATAATATGTACTTACGAACCGTTGATAGTTTTTTGCGTTAATTGAATAAAAATAATTGACTTTGACATTGCATACGAGGTCACTATCTTTTACCTGTTATAGTTATATTCTTTAATTTAATACGGGTGTAACCGCGCCATGTGAATTAATATAAATCTAAAATTAATCTAATTTAAATTAATGACTTAATCGACATTCTATCCATGTCTTAAAGAAATGTTAGTACCTATTCGTTGAAATAAAATTATTTTCAAAGTAGTAGCGATAAGAAAGCAAGATTAATTTTAATAAATTTGCCTTTAAATTCGAAGCTTTCTTAATCTCATATCCGTTACCGGTTGTAAACTGTAGATGTTATCTGTGCAGGATATTTATACGTTTGTCTTGAAAAGATTCGCTGTTATATAATTTGAATTCTATGCGAATAAAAGAAATTCCGGATGTGGATATCCAAATCCAAATCCAAACCATTTATTCATCGAAATAAGAAATATACATTTCATTTATCGATAGTCCTTTTTTAAATCTACCACCGTTTCGTAATGAGGTTCCTCTAATTAAGAGGATAGATAAGAGACGGGCATAAGCACCGAACATTTTTAGTTTTTGAATTGGAACTTTCTTTATTCTAGAGAATAAGACTGAATCTCGTATAATCAAGTATTACTTTACGGTGGTGGTGGGCCACGCAACGGCTATTGCACGAATGTCAACTCTGAGCAACTGTTTGTGTACCACCCAAATATTCTTATCTTGGAGACCGAATCGACGCCACTGCCCGATGGGTTTTAGCAGGTTGACTGTTGCGCTATCCGCGCAAGACTAAATGCTATGATGATAATTGAAGTTCCTTGAGGGTCTTTAAGTACGTTCATTCATTAATGTAAACCCACGTTGAAAGTAAGAAATAAGCAAGTTTAAGTGAAGGTTTTGGGCATTTGGAACATTGTTGGGCATTGTGAGTCAATGACGCAGGGCGCTTCCGAGAACTAAAATATTATTACCTGAGGTGGTACTAAAACCGGCATTAAAAGCATATGGCCTGCCAACATAACAAAGTATATTACAATAATATAGATTGAAACCGTCGATTTCCGCGTCATATTCAATATTTCCACACATTAAAATTTACATTTCGGCTATAATTAAAACAACTAACACATGGAATTATTAGCCGATTTTAAACTTAAATTCATAAATTAGGGAATCAAATCACCCTCAGCAATTTCGTTTTAGTAGAAATTTTCTCGCTGTCTAAAATAACTTATGATCCAAATCAACCTCAGAAAATGGTAATTAGAGTTACGTCACAAAGTCACTGACACCAAAACTCGACCACGCGTTGCGAAACTAAGCCGTCCCGCTATCGATTTGTTCGAATTGCACTCTTTTTTTATGTGGTTAATTTCAACAAGTCACTTATTTTCGAAAAATAAGAGACAATAAGGGAAAAATAAGGTATCGATGGTGAAAACGCGCATTAGGCCAATGTTCGTAATTGCGTACATGCAAACTCATAGTTACCATTATTAATTTTTTAAATTCCTGTTTTTAATGCTTTTTTGTCTGTCATCACTTCATCGGGTTAAAATGATGCACATCCTTCTTTCAACTCCTTTTGCGTGCACAATTGTCGATATAATTTTATTGTTGAATGTAATTCGATTTTGATTTTTATTAGTGGCACGAAAATCTTTCTCGCACTTTCTCTTATCACTAGAAAAAGCATTTGTTTATTTAATTCGACAAATTGAGTCTGAAACAGATTACACATTTCATTATACGGGAATGTCAATAATCTGGTTCTGATGCAAGTTCATCTGGCATTTGCGATCGTTTCTTCTTTTATCGAGTTATAAATATTGTGTGGCTGATAAAAATGACACTTTGGCTGCTACAACTGTTAAGTTTGAGTACGCTAATAACAGAATGCAGTTTTGTGATGCTGTCCTTAACGGGTGATGTCGGTGCGGCGGCTTTGTAGTTATATCCATTTGTGAATGGCTACCGATTGAGCATGCCTTTAGTGTAGCGTGCACGCCTACCGTCTGTTTATTTATGATATTATCATTGAGTGCGAGCCATCGTATTAAGACTACCAAAGTACAGCAGTGGGCAGCTGAACGGAAATTATTGCTTGGTTACCGATCAATCTATGTTCTTTCGTAATCCGAGTGACAAAATTTTTAAAATCAACTTTATTTAAACCAAATTTACAAAAAACTCTATGAAATTGATGGAAAATGAAAAATTAAAATACACAATAAAAAGAACAGTCATCTACACTCGTTTGTTATCGCAACTAAATACATTTGTGACCGTTATCGGACCGCTATTTCCGAGTTACTTTTTCATTTTACGACTTATCCATTCGACGCGTTGTCGACCCTCAACTTTCCATTATAAACTCTGCCCGCAGAGAAGACGTAAGCTAGCGGCCCAACTCGCATAACCAGTTCCGTTGGCGCTTCCGAAATGCCATTTATACCGCCGCACGTTGATGTTAAACGTACCGTGAATAACTATGCGACACAGGCGGTCCACTTTCGGGCAATTATGCATATGGGCGCTAAGGGTTTTGCGCTGGGAAACCATATAAACGACTACAATAGCATTACAAAAGTTACCCAAGACTTTGACGTCGAAAACGACTTTTTTGGAGACGATATATACTTTCACTCGCGTACTTGTAAGTCGTTTGACAGTCCCCGACTGCCTGCAACCGAATCGCGTGTTAAATGTAACTATTCATACAAATATTCAAAACTAAATGAAATTCTTTTAGAGGTCATAATCAACTTGAAGGACTAACGACCTAGGTTATGATTTACTTTGCTTCTCCCAGGCTATAGGTATAGAAAAAAAGATAGAAAGAACCTTTTAAGAAATCAAACTAGAAACTAGACTTACAAAGTTTTTATCAAGCATTAAGTAAATAGTTTTCTGCTGTAAGTTTGATTGGTGCCGGCCTCGGGATCTGAACTCCTAGTACTCTAGATTAGTTCAGAAAAGCATTTGGTCACTAAGCTGGCTGGCGTTAAAACCTGGACAGTCTCCGAATATGGATAACGTAAAATATTTGTACCATAGTTAGCATAGCCGAGTTGCCTTTAGCATTTGTGTGTGGGAGAGCAAGTACGCTCTGAGCTGTTATTTGGAAGCGTGATATCACGCGATTTTCAATGCAGGAAAACGATTTAGATCTGCCATTTTATACTGTTGATATTCTTATCACTGAGGTGTTAGATATAAACATCTATTTATTTTTCTTTATAATAGTTACTTTTTTCGTTAACAAAAATCATGAAATTCTCGAATATAACATAATTATAACATTCGTAGCAATAAAAGTTATCTTGTAAATACTATGAAATTCCTTCAGCCGCTTAAAGCAATATCTTAATAATCTACTATTCTGCTATGAAGAAATACACAAATATTAATGCTTTTAATTTACTGCGGTCTTCCGTGAAGTAACGGCACTACTCTGAATGAGCTAGTCCAATCTGCAAGAGCTGCTTGCGCTAATGCTTTATGCAGTAGAATTATTCCGAAAAACTTTGAACACAAGGAATTGCGGATATGTCTCAACATCTCTTAAACGTTGCATGCATTATCTATCCAACACTTTTGTGCATTATAAGTTACGCAAGTAGTGGTAGTACAAATTATAAACAGAAAGTAATGATTTTCATCGTAAGTTGTAACAAGAACTAGTATGAAAGTATTTAATTTTTTTTTTTTTTTTTTTTTTTTTTTTTTTGGGCTGGAAGCCACTGTTGGCCTTAGGGGCCTTCACAGATCCGACGGACTTGAGGTGGCCGGGCGCTCGAGGCGCCTAGCCTGAACCTCGCGTATTTACTATTACGCGTTATGGTGACTAAGCTCGAGGGCTCCCGAAGGAACCTCGGCTCGGGCCGTCACGCTATTTAATTCACCGGTTTGGGAGGCCGCCTAGCTCTTAGGGCGCTTTGGCGGGGGCTCCATGGAGTGATCTGGCTCAAGGGTCCCCGAGAGGGGACCTCGGCTTGGGCTGTCACTCAGCACGCGTTTAGCATTCCGATTCGAGGGTGCCCGAGAGGGCCGGACCTCGGCTCGATCGGTAGCTGTTATCTGACTGGGACAGTATTTAATGAGATCGTGCTCATTTATAACGTTTGTCGCCGGCGAGCAGTTTTTGATTCGATGACGTAACGGATTTGAAGCTGACACCAAGCCGTGATAGCTCAGTGTCCGGGCGCTCGCCTTTAATTTAATATACTTGAGCAACCTGAGTTCGATCCCCGGTACCAGCACCAATGAAATTTTCAATTTTAAGTGCTGAATTATCACCCTCTCTATAGAGGAGGCCTTTGCCCAGCAGTGGGACATGTATATGCTGTTACTTTTACTGAAATACTCATTTTGCAAACGATTCTCGTGCGGTTCACTTCATGCTAGAAAAATATTTTCCAAACCACGCGAATTTACGGTGGTAGGGCCACGCAGCAGCCTCGGATGTTGCACGAACTGTTACCCGTCCGGGTAAGTACCACGACCTCACAGAAGACCAGCGTAAAGTGGAAGTATGACAAATATTTTCACGTTTCGTCTGGTGAGTGAGGTAGCCGGAGCCCAATTTTCAAAAGGTTGTTAACGCGGATGCGTCAGTTACAGATGTAACCCTCGGGTGTAGCAGATGTCCATGGGCGGCGCTATTCACTTAACATCAGGTGACCCGTCTGCTCATACGAAATCAAAAAAAGAATTTGACAGATTTGTTCCCGGTGGCTACCATAGCAACAGTTATTTTCTTTTTTGAACCTTCTTCTTGCCCGATATGAACACTCAGTTTTGTCTCTTTACTTATGGGACACCCTTTATAAATAAAATACCTACAGGATTTTTTTTATTATTATAATTTTTTTATTTTAAAACCGTTTATACCCAACATGACAGTTTTAAGAATCAAACATATTCAGATACGAGCATATACATTTATTATTTTCCTTCTCTTATTTAAATACATCTGATTTACATTCGGTTTTCCCCGTGTTTCTCTGCCGCAAAAATGTGAAAACGTATAATGTCCTCTCTTATCAGTCGCGTCTGTGACGCGTTTCGTTTACATGTGATATACCTACGATATAATGTCAGCTTTTTAATAGTTATATGTTCTTTTAGTAATACTTTTCAGCCATAGGAATGTTTTAGGAAATTCTGAAACGCAAAATGGCGCTTAGAAATTTGTTAAAATATCAGATGACATCGATGGCGCATTTTCTAAGCGTTGGGCGTCACTGGTCGTATGTTCAATTCTTACAAGAGGCAAGTACTTGTATGAACCACATTTAATATTTCCCTCTCTTGTGCCATAATAAGAAGTCCTCGAAGTAGTCAAATTTAATGGAAAAGTGGATTAAATCCAGATAGTGAGTCGATTGACAACGATCTACACCTTATGATTTAGCTTTATACAAAGTTTAATATAACAACGTACTAATAATTTATACTCGCTGCGGATCAGATAAGTAAGGTGGAACTTTCTGTTCTACTGGAGGTTTAAACCATGACTTTTTACTTCGGGTATAGACTATAGTACAAACTTAACTAATCTATCTGTAGTACTTAATTCAAGCATTCTGCTAACATTCAGGTATCAAGTTTTTATTTTTAATTTAATTTTTTTTTAATTATTTATTTATTTATTTTTTCTTTAACATTGCCCTCACTTTAGGATAACATTATCCTGTGTTGTAAGGACGTTTTACAAACATGAATTGAACGAGGACAAACACCCAGATGCGAAACAACTATCTGTGGGCCGCACAAATAGTTGTCCCGTGTAGGAATCGAACCCACGACCCCCGACGCCAAAGCCAATACCTTGGCAACTGCGCCACGGAGTTTGATAGATAACTCTTTTAACCACGTCATGTCGGGACGAGATTAAATGCGGGGATCTTTTTAATGCGCTGGAAGTTTTTATCTGATACCTAAGTGCGCTATTGATCTTATCTCTGGTTAAAGATGTGTCGTATGTAGAATACTCACGTGGTGCTTTAGCTATGCTTTTCAGATGGTATCGGATAGTTCTGTACGTTAATATTTTCTGTTTTTCACCATTCCATATGAAACTATGTTACAGGTTACACTGCGTTTTATTTGTAACTTACTTGAAACAATTCTGCTCAGATTATAGATAAATAGGTAACCAAAAGTTCATGGCAGTTTAGCTGAGGAGGTGGTACCATCGATAATGGAAAGCCCGAAATGTCTATATAGTCTGAATGAAAAAAACGTGATAAAATCTGTACAATAGATTTATTTTCAATAAGGAATAAATTCTAAAATCTTTTCTTAAAACTCATCTGAGGAGTAGATTCTTTTTCACTGACGTTTCCCGCCTTAAAACGAAAAAGTTCACCGTCTCTTTCGTAATGCGTCAATGGCTTGAAACTTTTGTCAGCGTCATTTTGTAAGTACAAAAAAGCAAAATAATTAAAACTTATCAAACGTTAAAATAAAATATTATAATTGGTAATAAGGTTCTTAAAATGGCTCGAGTAGATTTTATCTTATTGATTTCGGTGTTTTACCATCATCCTTGAAATGCCTTCATAAGCGCGGTATTCGTGCGGATAAAATATATAAATAGCAACAACTATTCGACGTTCACAAATAACCTAAATAGATGTATTAAATTGGTTTCTCGATTTATGTTTCGCTTATAAAACACCGAACGAATCGCTTTTAAACGATTTATAAAATTTTAATTGGAATCTTAAGTAAAATACTACGATCTGGCCGCGATACTCATGAATTTGTCACGGATCAAAGTAAAATTTATAAGATACCGCGGCTAGTATTGCGTTTGGATACGAAATTGGAATAAAAATATTCCACTTACGGTTTCCTTATGAAAATAGCCATCGAAAAAGTATTTAGGCGGCCATCCTACGCTGCATAAACAAGTGAAAACGTGACGTCACTGCTAGTACTTCTGAAGAGATTAAAAAATATCATAGAGCTTCAAATAGTTTATAAGTAATACTAGCTGCTGCCCGCGACTACGTTTGCGTAGAGGGGTGAAAAATTAGGGTTGTATGTATTTTTGTATGCTGTATCATAAAAAAATAAAAACAAAAAATTTTAAGTAAAAAAAAAAATTTGGGGTGGACTACCCTTAACATTTAGAGGGATGAAAAATTGATGTTGTCTGTAGACCCTGGCCGATATGCAGACAAAATTTCACGAAAATCGGTCGCGCCGTTTCGGAGGAGTTCAATTACAAACACTGTGACACGAAAATTTTATATATTAGATATATCTCAAGTACCGATTGCCCCTATCCTTGCAAAAAAATAAATGTCCTCATTATAATTTTGCGTATTTGGTGTTTTCGGATTTCGCATTCGATTCGGACACAATATTTGTAATACAAAGCAAGCGAGACGAGCTGTCTATGGCTTGGGTCCACGTGTGTCACTACGGCAGCTTTTTAAGCAAATAAACGTTTTAACGTTCCCGTCGCTATACATGTTCGAAAACACCAGGTATGTACGTATTAATATCCATCTTTTTACAATAAAAAATCATACCACATCGCGTGAGGACGTGCACACTCTGGTAGTATCGAGCTTTAGACTGGCTATAACCAGAAAGTCGTCTACAAACAACTAAGTGTAAACAATTTTAAACATTTTGTAAAGGCTAATAATGTAAATAAAATGAATGTCGAAGAAAATACATTAAGGACAAGGCTGTGGAAAGGGAGAGGGGAAAGACTTGCTCTTCACTAACCGCGGTTGCTACCGATTTTATACCTAAATAATTTCCTACATTGATACAAGTACATATTGTATCATCGAAAAAAAAAAGATAATAAGACCGCAGAGTTTCTTACCGATGCTTCTGTAGCCACGTCTAGTTTATGAACCGTTTTTGTTTTCAATAAAAGTTTAAAATAAGCATATGTATCAAATAAAGAAATTTTGAATTTGAATAAATATCCTTATCCAAATGGAAATTCGGATAATACTTGACTATTTGACTCTTTTGACCAATAAAGAGTTATGTAGAAATAAGGAATAAAATTCAGTTTTAAGTCAACTTTTACAAGCAAAATGTTACATCAATCAACTGAAGCTATATTATCCTGTTGACATAATTATGAAACTCTGAGATACTCTCCTAGAAATTTCTTAACGTTTCAAATCGTTGATGTAAGTAATAATTTAAAAATTGTTGCTTTGTTCTCCATTTTTCGTTATCTTTATTTATTTATTTTTTATTGATGGAGTCTCCGAGGGTGGAGGAATAAATAAATAGGTATATCTGAACATATTTTACATACCTTTTCTAGTCCCAAAGTAATCAAACCATCTTGTACAATGGGTACGAGGTAGTTGATACACATACTAAAACATACTTTTTACCGTAATAGTTAGTTGAAATTTTCACAGATGATGTAATTCTGTTATATTACGCTATAACAATAAAAACTAAAAAACGGAATAAAAAATATTTAAATGAGGCTCTTTTATATAAGAGGCGTTTTTATAATGGTACGGAACCCTACGTGCGTGAGACCGACTCGCTCTTGGTCAGTTTTTAAATTGCATGTTTCGCTCGGTTGGCAGTTAAATTTTTGTTTCGACAAAAAAGAAAACTATTCACCGTTAGCCGTGGCGTTGGAACGTAAAAAGTACTTAAAAGATAGCAGTCCCGAAGTTTCCGCTATTGGGCGGTCGGAGATACCTTTTTGTTCCTCGCGAAAATTACAACATTAAGACTTCCGCGATGAAGATGGAAAACGGAAACTTTATTTTCATTCCTCAAAAGGTTTATCCGTGGCAGAAACCTAACCGAGTTTTTTGCCATATTATTAAATATGAATCCTTGTATCCTTGAATCCATTCGACTCGAGAATATTCAATTAATTGAAATTTTATATATTATTCTGTAGATTTACTTTGTATACTTTATATACTTTTATTTGCTTGTAAAGATATAAAATTCCACCAAGAGCGAGTCATTGCACTGTTTATGTTGACACGTTATTTAATACACTATATTTAATTACGATGCATTTCATTTCATTTTCTACGAGACGATCTCTTTTCTTATGGTTTGCTGGTAAAGTAGCGACCCCCTCGCTAGTTAGTAATATAAAATCCTGAACAGAAAGCATACTGACGAGCATCACCCAAAACGCTGCAGACAGTTGCCATGGTGACCTCCTTAACCATTGCGCTACCCGCCTAGATGTACCAAATAGATATATCAATCACACCATGCTTTTAGTCTGTGATCGATCGGTTGTCACTAATCTTTAGTAATACAGTTCTACAGACAGAACGTCTAGAGCAACGTTCTATCGATGGGTTTTTCATTGATGTTTTAGTCTTACACAAATCGTAAAAGAATACGTCAAGGTGAATTTGCATGGCCGAGTGATTTGTCGTTTTAGATTTTAACTTTGTCCTCATTGCGCATAAAGAACTAAGAAAACCGAACAATGAATTGTAATTTAAAGTGAATATTGCTCAAATACTACAAAAATAGAATGGGGCGGAAATCTGCAATACCCTATAGAAAAGTTATGAGATAATCTACATTTTCAGGTCAGATTCTTGACATTTCATTCAGGGCGCTTAAAGGGAATCAAAAGAGGTCCTATACCGGATGCAGCGCCATCTGGTGTTAGGCCGAAATATAAGCCATCTTCACTGAATCCGACAACTTCCCCAAAGTTAAGACTATCGCTTATATTCACAGTTCAGAAATTATTTATCGCTGGCAGACCGCTTATCAAGAGATCGTATAAATAAATTAGGTCCCTTTGACGTTATATCGTGTCTCTCACCCAATATAAAGCTATCTGGTTGCAGAAATAATAAACTTCTTTCGACTCTGGTAGAGCAACCACAGATTAAACAACAATTCAACTGCTGCACGATTAGACCAGCTCGACCGTAGAAATATCAATGAGGCGATTGAAAACGGTTGCACCAGTAAACAGGCTTATCGTTTCGTCTAGTGAGTGAGGTAACAGCGGCTGACTGAGTTTTAAAGGTTGGCAACGCGGCGAATTTGAAGCAGAAACAGCGTGTTGAATATGAAAAAAATAGGCATAGTCTTTAATAACTGTAATTATATATTTGCGTTTGTATTCAGTTATAAACTTGTGATAACAAGTGATAAACTTGAATATAAACGTAACTAAATAATTTATAAAGAGATACCTTGTAAAAGGACGACGTTTCCCGCATAATGATGTGAATGGTGATAGGGAAGACGTGTTTATCTACAGACGTCTTCGTTTACCGTTAAGTGTGGCATAAGCAAGTCTCGCTCTAATTGTCAGTTTGAAATGTATTGTTTACACATTTTTCTTTTCTTGTTCGTTATCAGTTAGATAAATGTTGATTTTTAGGGCTCTGAAACCAAAGGGTAAAACGCGACCCTACTACTAAGACTCCGCTGTCTGTCTGTCTGTCCGTCTATCACCAGGCTCTATCTCATGAACTGGGATAGTAATAATATTATTATCTATAGTATTATCTATTTAATAGCTTTTTTTTGTTATTACTTCGAAAATATGCAGGTTTCCTCATGATGTTTTCCTTTACCGCTGAGCACAGGATAATTCGGCACTTAAAATTACCAATTACTTTGGTGCCGGCACCGGGGATCGAACTCAGGTTGCTCGAGTATATTTAATTAAAAGCGAGCGCCCGGACATTGAGCTATAATACCAAGAACTTATAATGTTTTATTCGTTTTCAAAATCGCCTTTAGATTATAAGCACTATTAAACCTTATTAAGAAAAGGAAAACATTTAGTCTTTTGGTTCAAAGGCTCCTCCAAAACATTTCGAATTCGATAATTGTATCATGTTCTTCGGTTCATTGGCATTCAAGGTCGTGTCGACCAAGCGTTGGTCGAAACGATGAAGGGTTTGTCGCTTTCGTTTGACAGATTATTTCCACAGTTTCTTGTAAACAATACTTAACTATTACCATTAAATTGTTCGACGAAACTGCACGGCTTATCCGTTAAAGCTTTGTGCAAAACACAAAACAGATAAGATACGGGCATTAAGTCTTGTATGTAGTAACGCAAACATTATTCATATTTACTCCCCTTCAACAGAGTTCAAATTCGTTTGCGGTTCACGATAGTAAATAGTAGTAAAATCAAGCTACTAACGATCCACGATCACATTCCGAATGAGATGACGTCTGGAGGCAGGAATGCAGGCATGCCTTACGAGTTTATATAGTAAGAGGTATGTCCATACTTACTGAGACGCTGTGAGGTTTCCACACTTACAGCGTGTAGTACACGGATGTTACGTAAATGTGGATGAACCAACTTCCGCTCTATGCATGTTTGTGTGTGTGTGTGTTCATTTGCATGCTTATTTACTATTATTACAATACTTATAAAAAACCTTACAACTTGTTGGTGCGAGCTTTCATATACATAATATGTTGAAATTGATATTATTTTGGCCTTAGTTCATCTTACATTTATATCTTAATAGCTGCTGCCCGCGACTACGTCTGCGTAGAATAAGCTGAAGGTGTAGTAACATTAAGACAGAAAGACAGATACATAAAATATGTATATAAATTATAGCCTGTCTTATTCTCATGTATAAGCTATATTATTGTAAAGTTTCATTAAAATCCATTTAGTAGTATTTGCGTGAAAGAGAAACTAACATCCATCCATACATACAAACTTTCGCCTTTATAATATTAGTGGGATTAGTAAGCATTTTGACACACATTCGATTTCTTGATTATTTCTATTGTATATATCAAGAGTGTTAATTTATTTCCAGTAATGGATGTGATTTGCATCGCCTTAAGAAAACTTAAGCAGCCTGAGCATCAAAGCTAGTAATAATAATAGTGCGTGGTTTAGACGCGCACATAGACATCCTCGCTCTTGACACGCGGTCACTTGCCACGCATAATAATAGATTGAAATGATTCACATCACTACATACAACGAGTTACTTAGTAACTCGAACGATATGGCTATGGTCGCTCGCATCTTGTTCTTATTTCAAAATTGTGCTTTGAAAATGGAACGCCGACGAAAATTAAAAACAAAAGTGGCGTAGAACGCGATTTCATTAATGTGATGGTGGCCAATGCGATGTGATATTTTCTTCGATGCCTTCCCGCCGATACCGTCTAGGTAGGTTCTTTTGTTACCTGTTGCCTATTAAAACATCATTATGATAAATTATTTACGGGCGACCATTATATAACTTGTTATTTATTTACAATAATTATTGTGTTTATTTGTTTTATATCACTTATTTATGAAATATACAGTATTTGGTTATTTCGTAGGTTATTTATTAAGTTTATAAGCTTGTAAACTTACCTACTTTGTAAACATTACAAACATATCTAGGAATGCAGTGTCATTGTCTACTTATCAATTCTATCTCCAAAGCGGCCACCCCGCAGGACCGCATTCCTTGCGCACTTCTCGTGAACTGTTCTTTTTTATCATGCTCACCAAAACCGGTACGATATCGACTAGAGAGTTGGCATTTGCCTGTAAGTTTAAAAAAAAACTGTTTTAATCTATATTGTTTTCAAATGTAAACACAGTTAACTGAACTTGAAGTAAATTCTAATTTATAATTTTGGCTTCGGTATATTCATCATGAAAACTACCTTTTTATCAAACCAAATTTAATAAGTGTCCATTATATTGTGATTAATTTACATATATTAATTCTACACTTAAAACATGTTTTACTGAATGTGTCCAAACATTATATTATTCCTAGAATCTTAATTCCCAGAAAGCACCATAAAAACAGTTTTTAAATATGAAAAATTGAAATAATTTATTATATATAGGTAGTTTAATTCACCTCGTCTAGGGTATGTGCGATGAACTGGCAAAATGCAATCGTTGACGCGCGATGCAATAAATTATTCAAAAGCGCGCGATTTCTCGACGAATTCCTGAACGCAGCCACAACCGTCATCCTTCATTGGTCGCGTTCGATTTTTAAATCGCTATACCTTTCATATCGGCGACCGCTAGAAGATTCCCTTCAATGATAGCAATATAGCAGAATCGTAAATATTTGTTTAGTAATTATATTTTTTCTAACTACACACCGCGATAGCTATTAGGATATTGACAGCGTACGTACTGATCTCTTGTGCTTATGCGGATACTATACACGGATAAACCCCTATTTTATTTTAGTTTTAACGCGTATATGTTGGATGTACATATGTAATATTTCATCTCGTAAAAATGAACATTCTATTTCATTTCAAAAGAACGTCCCTGGCCAAAAACAACTGCCTACAAGATCATGAAATGTAATTACTTTACATTTAATTGCTCACGAGTCGTATTTCGATACTTACAAGGTTAAATTTAGTAATACCCGGTCAATAGACAAATTAATGATATAGCAATGTGTAACACAATCGCGCATAAGCGATACAAACATATTATAACACGCTTCCTTGTGCTGCAAACTTGATATAATAAGACTTTACGGTACGGACTTTACACTTGCTCGGTAACTGCGCTTCCTAGCAAGTCAAACGCACACACTCAAAAGTATTGTATCGATATATTGACATCAGATTGACATCTGATTGCTTATTATATTAACAATGTGTTTTATATGCATCGGAAAAAACATCAAAGATATTTCCGATAGCTTTGATGCAAAAGTATTTATGTATTGAGAATAAAGTTGAGGTAGAGTTAATGCTAATGCTACGAGGTAAAACATTACATTATATGAAGATATCACAATATTTTTTGGATAAGCGCTATGTGTCTATGAAATAAAGCTCAGAATAATTAATTTAAACATATCCAGTAATCTCTCCGTGATTCGCGCATAACGGCAGAGCTCTATCATTTTATAAGTAATATAATGTTATTCTACTGTTTTATAAAACTTTCTTTGATTTAAATTTATGAATTTGCATACAAAAGCTGTTAATGCGTCAGTAGTATTGACTCGACAGGTGATGACACTTGGTGAAGAATTTGATACATAGGTAATTAAAATGAAACATTATAAAATTCGTTATGGCATATATAGTTTTAAGAAATCATTAATTGTTATGTACTAAATATGTTTGTTTATCTTTTTATTAAATTTCTCAATAATCCTGCTCAAAATTTTGACCATGGTTACGGTTCTCTGTTCAATGTTTGATAAAATAACAGAATGCCAAGGAACACTGTGAGATACGTTAAAAATAATAAAAATGTTATTTTTGCTTTTATAATTATAATTAACAATGTGATAATGCCCTTATTTATTAGAAATATGAACTATACTCGTTGATAGTTTCACCACGACAAGAAAGGGTAACTTGATACATGAACGTCTACCAATAAACGAATCATTTGATACTTGTCGCCGCACAAATCGCTCACTTGTTCAATTGCATTGCTTTACATTACCAGCTTAAGGTAACATTGAAAGATTTATTGCTTTAATTATCTATTTCCATTTCCTGCAAGTAAAATCAAGTATTTTTTATGTTAGAAGCTACCAAGCAATCTGGCGACTCACCTCATATTAATTGATAACCGCCGCCCATGAACATTCGCAACACCCGTAGGGTAATAGATGCGTTCATCATCATCATCATCATCATCATTTCAACCTGTTTGAGTCCACTGCTGAACATAGGCCTCCCCCATAGACTGCCACGAATTACGATCCTTAGCCACCTGCATCCATCGACTTCCCGCACATTTGCACAGGTCGTCACTCCATCTAGTGGGGGGTCGTCCCACACTGCGATGGCCAGTACGAGGCTACCACTCGAGAAACTTTCTTTAGTAGATGCGTTGCCTCTTATTAATAAAGCGGGCCCCGGTTACCTCAATCACCAGACAAAACGCAGAACTATAACACATCCGCTCCACGCCGGACTTCTGTTAGCTCGTGGTCTTCTGTTCTGTTAGGTCTTCTCTGGATGGAACTGCCCATTCGTGCAACAGCGAAAACTGTTGCGTGGCCCTACCACACTTCTTAAAGCGAAGCAAATTGCTTCCAAAGCCGACACACAAACGACATAAAGTTTTGAATTATAATATATGGCAATATTTATGTTCACAACGAATTTCGGAATCTCATCGCCTTATAGAAAATTTACTTACACGCTAACGGCCAGTTAGAATATTCTACATATAGATAGATTTAGTTACTGGCGATAGAATTTTGAAGTAAGTAATATGGGGCTAATGTCAAATACTGAATACTGAATGAATATTGAAAACGGAAGTTAGAAGACAAACGAAGAGATCGGGGCTATGTGCAGTCATAGTTTTATGTTATTAATTAACTTTGAAAGAACGTCATTCCACGTCGGTGTTAAGTGCACTGACCGCTATATGACATGCGAATGCATAATTAATCATGAATGTAAACAAAGGAAAAGTCAAAAGAACTGTATTCTTTAGCCACTTGGTGGTGCAGTTCCTAAGCACAGTAAGTTATTATGGTTTTTTTGACGTAGAGGAAGTGAAAACACCTCACCACGTCTCCACCGCGGGGAGTAGAAAAACTAGGATGATTGCCAAACGCTGGACGACCCGAATGGCGTTCGATGCCCACTACTGAAAAAATATCGTGTGATAAACATAGTGTTTTCCTAGAGTCTGGGTGTTTATATATGTATAACAGTATTTATTGAGAAAACAAAAGTATATTTACCTAAATATGTTTATCAGTTATCTAGTATCCATAGTACAAGCGTTGCTTAGTTTGAGACTAGAGAACGTTGTGTAAAAATGTGTCTTAAAATATAAAGAATACATAAATACCAACACAACTCTTCCATCGTTACTCCAAATCGGTTGCGGAGGACAGGGAGAGTCACTTTTCCTCAACCACTCTCGGCCTGTCCCCGCACTGCCTTAGCTCGCATTCAAAGTGGGCTCAATGAGCCATTTGGAGCGGCCCTCTCGGACCGGCCTCATAGGACAAGCCGGCCCAGTGCGGCTTCCTCCCGGCTTCGCTATGAGGGTCCTAACCATGGCTACTAACGAGCTACTAACCGGTCGGAACCGACTTGGGGTAGACTGCCAATTCAAGCAACATCCGACAAACAAAAGTAGGGTGGTCGTCACATTAGCCACATGCATTCGTCACTTTTTTATTTTTTAACTCAGACTACTCCTATATAAAGCATTACGCTCTAAGGCAGTTAAATCATTATCCCGTTCGCTAGTGATGTCGAATATTTTCCATTCGAGAACCGAACGCACGACCCACGTTGCCCGAGCCATTAGCTAGGCTAAGTACACAAAGGCGATACCGCGCAACCAATAGATCTCTTCATTGGATCAAGGCCAACGCGAACGCGATTTCAATTGCCCACGTGTTTGAGACTAATTACGACATATGTATCAATGTTCAATACCAGTCGCGAGCTTTCTGCTCGAAACAGGTTTATAAAACGGTCTTTGTTTATTGACGCGATTGGGTTGTTTTTTTTTTATGTAAGTAGGCAGCAAGTAAAGTGCAACGAAATTCCCTGTGACAGCAAAGGCGGTTCTTCTGATGCCAAGTGATATTACGATATTCCGTTGATTGAAACCTATGATACCTCTGATTGCAAATGCGTTGTCAACCTTGAAAACGTGGACTCGAACGACCGCACTCACCAGAAGAAACGGAAATTTATGATACCATTTTATCCATATCATCTTTGCGTCAGTGGCACTTCCCCGATAAAGCAGGAGCTGCTGCGTGGTGGGCACAGTAAAATTCTCTACATGGTACCTAAGACTAAAAATAAACCAATCGCCCCATAAAGACAAAGACAACGAGGGTAGAGTGGATCAAAGCCATAGTGTATATATTGTATGCCTAAACATATAAAAATATATGTATCATGTAATAAGTTTGATGAGACACATCCCTAACCGTCAGTGGCGGATTTGCCCTAAGGCCCAATAAGCCCGAGCCTAGGGCGGCGACATATTAGGGGCGGCCAATCGTGACAGAAACTGACAAGATGTGTCTGTATGATGGGTGACAGAAACTGACAAGATGTGTCTGTATGATGGGCTCTGAGAAAGGGGCGGCTGGAACTTACTACAAGGCCTAGGGCGGCCAAGACTACAAATCTGCCTCTGCTAACCGTTGCATCAGGCAACTGATAGAGCGTGTAGAAGTGCACAAACAAATAAATTTCTACGCGTTGCACACATTTAAACAATTATTGAACCTTTGTAGTTCACTGTTCAATTTCTAATTATTAGATGAATTCGATTAAAAAATGAGATGTTACAAGGCTACACTTGTATTAAATAAAACCTTTTTAAATTTCCGACGTTTCGAATATTTAAAGCGTGCATCACCACGAGACATATGAATTTATGACAATTGAATGAAAACAATAATAAATTTTAAAACTCGAACGCATAACTTTTTTAATACTTTCAAAAGGTTGCGTTCTGAACGGACCTGCATTGGCCGCTGTTACCGCAGACCGCAAGCGACTCCGCGGACCGTGACGGGGTAGCGGTGGTTCTCCGCTCCGCCTGGCAAAAACAACTACCCGTGTTAAGGGGAAGTCTTATAAATTCAGAAGACCGAGCATGTTTCTTGCCCCAAAAATAAATAGTTAACAGAACCACTGAAAACGTAGAACCTGGAAATATACCAGACCGCCTTGTAAACCTTAGACATTGGATTAAAAAAAATTTGGAATTTGAACATTCGAAAGAAATTTCGATAAAATTATTTTAGTTGAGAGTTTTGCTATCTTGAAATGATATCGTGATAAAATATTTTACGGATTTTAAAAGTTTATATTTCTTTTTAAATGTAAGTACAGGAGAACAAATTTTATAAAACCTATTTGGCTTAATTGTCCAAGGTTACCAGGCCATAAAATCTTTATTAAAAAATAAAAGCTATGGATATAAAAACTTATGTAAATTGTTAAATCGTTTCCATTAATTTTATAGGTAAAGATTAAAAATCTACTTAACTGATTGTGTATTATTAATAGAAGTATTTCGGATTTTATCACATTTTTTTATTTTAAACTGTGTTTATGTCAGGAAGTGGCTACCGAGGCAACGGTTCACACGGTGAGTAGCGATTACCGCCGCACATAGTCTTTAACATCTGAGGTGGCAGATTCGACACCAACCTTAATGAGGCCTTGATTTATTTTTATTTTTTTTTACCATTACCTCACTTGTCAGATAAAACGCAAATTCAACCTCACGCCCGTCTTCTGTGAGGTCTAGTACTACGCCACCTGCCCATAGGTGCAACAGCAGAAGCGGCCACATTAAAATCCAATGTTTTAAGCCCTTTATAACGAATATGGTCCATCATATGCTGTAGAATCTCTAAACTTTATTTAACAGTATAGTATCGTAGTAAAAATATATAGGTATAAGTTATAATATGACGGTTTAAGTATTATGTTCAAGATATTATAGACCTTAAATGTGATGACTAAATGAAACGGTGTCCTAGTTGAGTTTAGTTATTTTCGTTGTTGCAATTGATATTTAGATAGATAGTTAAATAATAATATCTCGAAGGTACAAGATTTCCTTGCTTTGAAATCAGAACAGGTGAATATTTTGACACACTAAGGGTAGGCCCTCCCTCGGCGAAGTATAACTGCTGCATAACCAAGACCAGCTTGAAATAGAAGCATTACTTTTTTCTAGTGAGTAAAGTAGCCAGGAGCAGTGTTTTAAAAGTTGACAAAGTATTTGATAGCCACGGGTGATGTAGATTTCCGTAGCAGCGTAATGCAATTAACACCGGTTGAACTGCCTTTCTAGCTTACCACGTTGTCACATAAAAATAAAAATAACATATTTTCAATCGAATCGCCACTTAGCAATTGAAATATAATATCTTTTGCAAGTATTGTAAATACAATATTTATTAAAATAAGTTAATCAAGAGGCATGTTTGAATAATAAATGTAGGTATCATCAGAAAACCTAGGCCCCGGTAAGGTTATCGTCTGGGTGCTATCGCTCGCAATTAACTTTAAATATCTCAAAGGTATTGGAAACATAACAAGGTTGAAAGCGCATAAATAATACGGACTTGTCCGACGTTGATAAGACGTTAATCGCAATAATATGCAATTAATATTTGTCAGCTTGTATAACTAAAATATTAAAGTAAACTATTTAGTTTCTGAATACAGACATTCACAGATGCTTGCAATAGTCTTTCTGATTATATCGGAGGCTCTTAGCAACTTCCTCAACAGTTGTTTACTCTTAACAGAGAGAATACCTTAACGGTGGAGAAGAGCAGAGACAGTTGTCGGTATAGTCCAGCCAACGGAGAGGCAGCCAAAGTAGCGTGGTACTTTTGTGGATGGCTGCAATAGCCACCAGTACTGTGGAGAATCTGGCACCATATGTTCTGAATCGGTTCACTTAGAGAATTATACGGACGTCGAGAAAATGCGATCTAAAATCAAACGGACACTACCATATTATGTATTCCCTCGAAAGTTGAACTTAGGAACAGTTAGCAAGTTATCTACCGATTTATCGATTATTCTAAAACTTGTAGCACAAAGAATAAATTTACGCTCGCTCACCAAGCGATGATTCTAATGTCTTCTCTGTTTGGCCATACGGCCTGTTTTTTGCTTCCTGCTCGCTTCGCCTTAAATGTTTTTTAACAGATGCTGGCCATACGAGTAATCATGTACGGGACTGTTATATCTAACTTTCGATTTTGTACTTAAGCTCTATATTACGCAGCTTAAGTATATCAAAATACCATATCAACCTCACTCAGGCGAACTTAGTTAACTGTACTCCTAATAATATTTAGGTTAGATTCAGTCATGTTCTTATATTTGTGTTATGTCCTTATTAATCTCAATCATTTAAGTAGTTATTCTAATTGAGTTTAAAATGGTATTCTTCGAGACGATATTGCGTCAAGGATCATCCGCGTCTAGAACGGTACTCGCCGCAGATATTGACTAGTAAATGATTCACATATTGGATAGCCGACGACATATCCGAGATCCGCATACCCGGCTTTGGCTGTTTTCAGCCGATAGATTAACAATAATCCGGTCAAATTACCCCTAATAAGTAGTGAAGCTACAAAAAAAAATTCGCATAGAGCTAAAATTGGGTAAAATGGTTCGGAACACCGTTATAAAAGAATGCTGAAAAGTCCCCATCGATCCCGTACCTGGAAAACACTTTATTAAAGTTCAAAGGTCTCATTAAAATGTTTTTTGCATCTTTCAGAAAAACGGTAAGTTTTATCATAAAATTAGGCCCGACAAATTTGTAGCTCATTTAAAAAAATATCTATAAAAAATTAATTTTTTTTTTCCTTTTTCCCTTAAGCCACGGTTTCTATATAACGATTATAATGTTGAGAAAGTTGAATGAATGAATGAAATATGCTTTATTGTACACCAGACAAAATTACAAAAGTAACAAACAATTACATAAAGGTACAATTGGCGGCCTTATCGCTTAGAAGCGATTTCTTCCAGGCAACCATGTTACTGAGGATACAATGATCAGTGAGAAGGGTTTGAGGTATACGCTATTGTAAATATAGGTGTTATAGATACACAACACTACTATACACAAATAAATGCATAAAATAATATATATATATATGAATAAATACATATATATTTAAAGAAAGTTGTAGTCTTCATATTATGCATATACAGCGTGTCGTTACCATGGCGACAATAAATGAACACACATATAGGGGATAACTTTTTAAAGTTGTATTAAACATTTAAATTCTTTAAACATCAATATTTACAGAGTTATAAAATTTTCCAAAAGAAAGAATTTTAGAACACCCTTACCTATAAAAGCGTAGGTAAAGTTCATTTGTAAAGGTCATAAAGCATATGAACGGGTTGAATGAATTTAAAAGAGACAAAACATACTGTTAGAAGGAGAGGCTTGTAATACGACGCTGTGCGCGAGTTGTATAGGATGTTACAAATTTTGTTTCTTTTTTACTTAATTAGTTTGTTTGCAAAATATTTTTTTTTTATTATGGATTTTGTTTCACGTTAATATTTTTTTATGATTATTGGCAAGTAGCGTGTGTTCATTTATAGACGTGTGTTCATTTATTGTCGCGGTGGTAACGACACGCTGTATTAGTATGAAGATTACAAATATAGAGAATCTTCATAATATCAACATAGTATGAAACAAAGTCGTCCCGCTGTCTGTATGTCTCTATGTATGCTTAGATCTTTAAAACTACGCAACGGTAATCTTGATACGGGTTTTTACTACATGCAGTGCAGAGGAAGGTTTATATGTATAATACATTGCACCCGTGCGAAGCCGGGATAATAAGCTAGATGCTCAAGAATATTGTTTACCGTTTGATCCCATACAATACTCATGATTTGTAATGATATCTGACCATTCATTAGTAGACCAAATACTATGGCAGGCTCAGATGAAACCAGTTAGTACTACTAATAGTCCTAGCGAATTTGTAGACTCAGATTTTTTGTAATTTTACGCGAGAACTTTATGCGTGGCGGCTAAAATTCTAAAAAAAACTAAAAAACCATTCATACAATATGTTCTAGACTTAATTTATTTAGATTAACGAAAATAAAATCCGCATGAAAGATAAAAATATTTCCTTATCTTATTCGTCTTTATTATCACTGGATTAAAATTCAAATTCTCTTAAACGAATATAGATGTGCTAAGAAAGGATTACAATTTGTTGCATTCCTTTGTGAAGGGTTTGATGGCGTATAGGAAGTGTTCTATAAAGAATTCGTGCTGACGCGTTACCTAAAAATACTTTAAGAGAACGGATATTTCGTAATAATGATTATTTTCTCGTGCCGAAACTTTACGTCTACATAGCTGCGCGCACGTTACAACAGATAAAAAATGGAACATCGAAATGGACTTTTAAATTAAATCTGGCCATTTTAGAACCTCTTGATTGCTATAAAATAAAAATATTTCTTTTTATTGATTGTCATAGAAAAAAATACTGTCGTATTTCGGGTCTTCATATATGTTGTAAATAGTTTTTATATATGAATATAAAGCATGTTTAATAGATGGTTTTATTCAAATGTATGTTCTTCTAAGTTTATATTATGTAATATATAAAATGGGATAGAAAAGAAAATATTCTATTATATATTATTTATTTTATGTAATAGAATATTTTGAATTGTCAGTTTCTTTAAAATAATTCAATAAACTTTTTAAAATTAAATTGATAAGTGAATGACGTGAAAAGTGCATTTTTTGTGACAAAGTGGCAAACGAGCTAGCGGTTCACCTGACGTTAAGTGATAACCGCCGCCATGGATATTTGCACCCCGGCTACCTCACTCGCCTGACGAAACGCAGAAGTGTAACGTGAGGTCGTGGTACCAATCCGTGGGACTTGTCCATCCGTGCAATAGCAAACACTATTGCGTGGCTCTACCACAGTTTGTTGCGTAGCCCTACCATAGTTAATGCCAAAAATTACATAAAATCATACAATTTTTATGTAGAACGCCATCGAGCGAAGTTTGCCCCCTTTTTGTAATGCGTGCAACAACGGAGCGAAAAAATTGTTACCAACAGCCTCAGTTTTCCCATCCGATTATAATGCGTCTGTCTTGCAGGCATGAGTGATTTGGCTGTCACTGAGCACACATCACTAGCTGTAACCATCTAAGATTACATCACGATAAAGCGGTAGTAAAGGACTGGCCAGATTTTGAGAAAAAGAAAGTAATGCGAAATGAATTTATTCCCATTGGTACACCTGCCTCTGATTCGAAACCGACGTCGGATTTATGACCATGGGGTCATAAATGCGACGTCGCAGCCACAAGACCTTTAACAATGAACTATTAACAACTTTTATAAAGCGCTTTTTAGACAGCGCAAATTTCTCGGAATATGTACTTCGATAACATCCCATAAGATCATGTAAAAATTAAAAATATAACATGAAAAGTAGGGTTTTTTTTGAAAATTTTACTCGCATATCGTTTTTGTTACGAGTTTCATTGTTTAAAAAATTTTATTTGTAAATGTGGATCGAACTATACGTTTCGTTTTAATTCGATGGATTGCTAAGATTTATGCTTGTGAAAACGCTTCGGATAACATTTACCTTACTATTAGATATATTTAACATATTCACAATTTACAATCCAAAATATTAATACTGTTTGCATGTCATTTACTGATAATACTCGATGTTTTAAAACTAATTTGCCAGCTTTTTATTTTTAATTTTTTTGGATACATACATAACATTACATTCAAAACAGGCATAAGGTAAAATAAATCCTATGTGACCCAAAAAATCAAAGCAAAAACCTTTACAATTTAATTTAACATTGTTAACTCCTTTAGTATAATAATAAAGCTAAGGCTTTTTAAAATAAATTATGGGCTTGTTATTACTCCGTAATGACAGTTTTTTTTATTAATTTGTTGTTTTATTGTGGAAATCGTAATATTAAATTAGAACCAGAATTATAATCACAGAAATTAACGATATTGCAAATTATAAATGATGGCCTTAACCAGAATTCTCGGTGGCAATTGCATAATTCCGCGTGTGTAGCATTTAAAAAAAGAACGCGACGCATTAAACGCTATTTGAATGCGCCGATTGTTATGTTGATTGTTTTGCGACGTTTGCATTACTTCATTACTATTTCTCAGAATGTGTTCAAATAATTTGATACATTACAAATAAAGTAAAGTACCGTGCTGAGCCGTGATAGCTCAGTGTCCGGGCGCTCGCCTTTAATTCAATATACTCGAGCAACCTGAGTTCGATCCCCGGTGCCGGCACCAATGAAGTTTTTATCTTTAAGTGCTGACTTATTGACTGACGTGCTCCGCGGTGAAGGAAAACATCGTGACGAAACCTGCATATTTCCGAAATATCTATATAGTCCGCCAATCCGCAGTTGGGCCGCGTGGTGGACTATGCCCATCAGGGCATAGTCCACCACGCGGTAGGAGAGTATCAACTCTCTGTATAGAGGAGGTCTTTGCCCAGCAGTGGGACATGTATAGGCTATACATGTACTTTACTTTTACTTTACTACCGTCAAACATCTTATCAACCGACATCAAAAAGGAGGTGGTTCTCAAGTCGGATATATATTTTTTTTTATGCTCCGAACCGATTTTTTTATGTCCGAACTCCGTAATTTATGAATCGATATTAAAAATTATTTTCGTATTGGGTTCGAATAAGCACCTATTTCGTTTCTTATCTTGGACCGGAGATACATCAGGGAACTCCGAAAAATCGAATAGAAAATATTATACTATAATAGTGCGTGAGATATTAGAAGTCGGTTTCATTTTTTATTACTAAAATCCTTTTTATAGGGTAACACGGTTAAATTTGTAAATATGTCATGTAAATTTTTTCATACTGGTATTCTATCTTTCTAGGCACTGCAAAACAGTGCTCTATCTATGCTTTAAATGTTTGCTTTGAAAACATTTGGCTCCAATTTTATACTAGTGTTTTATAATGTAACGGGATTTTTTTTGCGGGTAACGTGGTGAATATAAATTACTACTACAATGCTTGTAGATTGTAAGTAATTCTGCTTCTAGTTGAGAATACAATTGATTACGTTTTTCTTTTGCTATTAACTTTACAGTTTATTGTACTACCGCTATTGCCTGAATATTTAATATTCTTTTTAGTAAGGAAGATATATAAAAGGGTTAAATTTAACTTTATTTAATATTTTACTCATAATTATTATAAACTAGCTTTCCGCCCGCGGCTTCGCTCGGCTTTAAGCCCTTAAATAAATATCTGTCTTCAAAAATATATATTTTTCTTTAAAAAGTATATACCTATATTTTTTAAAGAAAGATATTGTCAAACCTTTACAACACTTTGCTTTCCTTTTCCTTCTTTCTCAAGCTCAAGTCTATCTGTGTACCAAATTTCATTTAAATCGGTTTAGTAGTTTTGGCGTGCAAGCGAGACAGACAGACACTTTTGCATTTATAACATTAGTATGGATTGTATGGTTTCTGTATAAGAGTATAGTATTCATGTTAGTTGTGAATACGATACTTATATTGTATCCTGTACAACGCATACCTCGTAAATTTTACGATGGTAAGTGGTAACTTCCAATTTCATTGTAAAATAACGCATTTCTGTTATAACGTGCTTCGGGTTACGAATGTTCGTATTTATCTCTGGAATATTTATGAGAAATTATAAACTAAGGCGCACCCAGTTTGCAATAATGTGAATTTCAATTTCAATCAATATTCATTCTTGATCTTTCTTATTCCACATCGGTATTTTTACAATAAATTCAATTCACAGATGGAATATGTGTGGTTATAATGAATGAAGCCGATTTAATTAACTTAAAGCCAATGGGACAATTATTAATCATTTTAATTTCAATTTAAATGCAACACGCCAATGCTTATACGAAATTCAATTGACTTATTTCGTAAGCGGTACTGGCGTTCAAACACTTTTACTTTTTAAATCGAAAATGTCTGTGGGTACACGGCAAACACGTGTTCATTCAACGAGGCAATCTAATCTAAAGCGAAGGTTTCGGTGAAGCGGAACCTAACCTGTTCCATGGGGCTTGTGGCGCCATTGCAACACTGCATTGTAAGGTCGATGAACTCTTACTTGATTCGCCAAGCATCAATCACGATGACACAAGTAGATTTTTCTATTAATTTAAAGTGTAGCAAAAGGCCGTCATTACCTATTAATTTAATGTGTCTTAAAATGGAACTACAAGAAATTTAAATTGGCTAACATCTTAAATGAGACTACATAGTTTACGGATTTTATAGCGTTATAGTTTTGATCTTGAATACGGGACGTTTCGAACCCTTTCCAGCGTCCATTGTCACGAGGCAGTCTGTGAAAATCCGTAAACACGTTTCATTTAATATGTATAAATATAACATTCGCGAAAAAATCTAAGAGATTTATGAGAGCAAAAAAAAGGATTCGACTATATTCTTGTTGGTTGTCAGATTGTATTTAAGGGTCATTGTTATGATTTGTCAAATGAAGTTAAAAAAAACGGGTGTTTTCTTATGTAACGAAATAAAGATAAACACGAAATTAACACCATGAAGCACTAGCTTCATGGTGTTAATTTCGGTTTATCTTTCTTCAAACCTACTAAGGTTACCTGAAGTAAGCCGTTGATCAATAATAAGTCAAAAGCCGTTTTTATACATTATTATTATTTGACACATAACAAATGGAAGATTTATCGACTTACTTCATGTCGGCTTATTTAACTTGTCGCTTGTTTTGTAGTCTGTGCGGACGCATCGTAAAGATTCACTCTTAAATTTCCTCTTACGCGACGAAAGAAATTTAATTTCAAGACTTTTCTACGATTTCAATTAGAAAAGGCTATATATATAGGAATAAGCGGTTAATGATAAAGTGCATTAAATAAAACTTACTTTCATAATATAAAAACCATGGCTTAATTGCCTACTGAAAGTGATTTATGCTGATTACATCCGAGTGTTGTTTCAAACTCGACAAGAATGTTATTTCTAATAAAACTTATCGCTAGTTTTTATCCAACGACGGCAACGGTAGACCGGAAATTTGATGTAGTGCGTAAATCGCTTTCATGAATAAAAAAGTAAACATTGTGACGACTGCTTATCTTTTTTAAGCAATTTTACCACCAATACACATGATTAGTACTTTGAAAAGAGCATTAGAAAGATTGCCAGTAGATGGCACCAGACGGAAAAAGTTAAAAAAAATTGGCAAAGGTTTGAACTACTATACGCATGTTTTACATTAAAATTTGGCAAAGGCTTTATTAACTACTTCGTTCTGTGATTTGTTTGTATACGTATATTTAGTGACGAAAAGCATCTTTAAAAAGATATACCAATCATTAATTTTAATTTGGTTCGATCGAATGAGAAGTTTGATGACTGTCGTCAAGGCACAGTTGCCAAGGTATTGACTTGGGAGTCGGGGGTCGTGGACTCGATTCCCACAAGGGAGAAATCGTCTGTGGGTCTTACAAACGACCCATAGATAATTCGGATCCGAGTGGATGTTAAAAAAAGTACATCATAACTACGGAGAAAAAATTATTTAAAAAAGGAAGTGTAAAGTTTTCATCTGTTTTTTTTTAAAACATTGCCCTTACTTTATGATAACATTATCCTGTGTTGTAGGGACGTTTTTACAAACATAAACTTCACGCGGAAAAACACCCAGATGCGAAACAACTACCTGTGGGTCACACAAATAGTTGTCCCGTGTGGGAATCGAACCCACGACCCCCGACGCCGAAGCCAATACCTTGGCAACTGTGCCACGGAGTTTATCTTCCCGGCGGTACGTTTGGTATTCGAGAGCCGAATGAGGTGATTTCAAATGTGCGTACGCGTGTGAATGAGGTGATTTCAAATGTGCGTATGCGTGTGTGTCACGCTCGACGCGGCCGTAACAGACCCCGAACACGCCTACTTGTGCGTACGCTTGTGTGTCACGCTCGATGTGGTCGAACACGGTTACTCTTACGTGTTTTTACTGCTTACCGCGTGTCGTTCGAATCCGAACAGCGTGCGACCGGGATGCCGAACCCTGAATACGGAACGGCGACCGTTAGGGCAGGTGTTGTGTTTGAACCGCCGTTGTGTTGTCAAACATCGTCGGCCGTGAATTTTTATGAGACTCTAAAGAGGTTTCATTTATCATGTTCCGACTCCCGTGTGCCTACACCGCGCTAGTACATGTAATTATAATAATAATAATAATTTATTATATTCATTTAATATATGTAATGTATATCTATAGGTTTGTTTTATTTATAAGCCCAACTAGACGAGAAAACAAATAAATCTCATAAATAATACTAATAATAATAATAGATCTTTATTGGTCTTAAATCACAAATAACGTACAAGTATGAAGAAGAGAGTACTCAGTTACTTATTTTTGTCTGTATAGCCAGCAAATAAGGAACGTTTTATGAACTTTATTCGGTTAATAATCGGCTTTCGTATGTTTGTTTTTGGAATAAAATGTGCATACGGGAATGGTTTCTTAATTTTAGAGTTCTGATGGAGTCGCTGGGGACTGTATCAATTTTTTACCTATTAAATATATTTATTGATTCTCTTTGTTGTGTTTGACAAAAATATGAGGACACGCTAATTTATCATGCGTTGGAAGGCAAAGCCGCGTTCCCACATTGCGCGCCCTAGAAAAATTGCTGCTGACCGTAACACTTTGCAAGAATTACTTTAATGTTCCGTTCGATGGATTAAAAGTTAGGTCTAAATCAGAAAGAAAAGAGAAATGAGTTGTATTATCAAACCATCAGGGTTCCTTAGGCCTTATATAAGTAGATGAACAATATAATTTATATTAAGTTTTCCATATTTATATAATGGTAATCGATCACGGTTTTGTAGCAGCTTTGTCGACTTAATTGAGTCTCAACTTAGAAATATGTATTTACATTTTAGAACATTTTTATTTGTAATTAATACAGGTTATGTTACTCTGGCGTAATGTATCTTTGAATTAATAAAAGACAAATTGAAATCTATGTATGTATATAATTCTTCCGTTTTTTTTATTAAGTATTCTCTACCGTTGTCATTCAAACGAAACGTCTGATTCTCCTTTGGACAAATTCATGTCACAGCTATTGCCCTGTATGGATAGTTATTGATACAGGATCAGGATTAACTATATTCAGCACTTTTTCTTTAAAACAATTGATTAACCATTTGTAAATTTTAATTGACTATCGCGATCGTTTGTTTAATTTTTAAATGTACTGTGTACAAGCGATCTTCGGCCAAATTCTTCACATGGGGCCGGAAAAGGATCCAATCCAATAAAATGTACAACTCTCGGCTCAACCTACTTAGTAGTAAATATCGCTTCGAATATAGTGTATCATGGAAACAACAATCGATTCACATTGTGTCGCCAAACCGCTTAAAACGAATATCGACCTTATTACTAGTAGTCTAAGGCTCCGTCGTTCACATCTGCATACGTTTCCACCAATTTTCCTAGCTTAACGACTGACGTTTCAAATTACGTCATGCAGTCAAGCACATCGGAGAAAGTTCCATTGTGCTCTGCTATACCACCGCTGTTGGTGTAGGATGACCATGTTTGTTTATAAAACTTTTCCCCTCTCGCCTATAACTGGGATGCAAATAACGTAAACGTTAACTCGGCTATAACTTTTCGTGAATGCAAATGATAAACGTTTTGTTATACTTTTTTTTACATGTATATTATGCATGTTTTATGTTCGGAATCATGGTCTCGAATGACAAAACATCTATTTAGCTTCTATTAGTGAAAACCTGTGATTGGTTGACTTGTTATTGTCTTGCTTTCTTATTTATGTTGTGTAAGCTATTTGGTTTTCCATAAAATAAAAAAAATAAACTTTTAGTATTCATTTTGGTTTTAATTCCCGGCGTAACTATAGAACGTTCTAGGTCATCAGGTAGACTAATTAAAAATCATTTAAATTTTGTGAAATTAATCCAGGTAATCGCCGTTCATGTAAGATGACAATGTTTGTTTATCATATTTTTTCCTCTCGCCTATAACGTGTGTGCAAACAACATGAACTTTAAACTGAGCTTTTAGTTTTTATTATGTTTATAACTATACAACATATTTGGTCAAGGGACAGACTATCAATATAACTAAAAATGAATTAAATTTTGCAAAAACGTCGTTTCTTGTGTTACATAAGTACACAGTCTTTGAATAAATAGAATTATTTGCTATATACATGAGCGTTTTCCAACAGAAATATGTTTTATTAAATTAAATTTTTACTTTACATTACTATGCTCGTAAACAGTAATATATGTATATTATTCATATATGTATATAACTGTGCGTAAACATGGTACAGTGTAATGACATTATTCGGATCCTGGCGCAGAAAAAATGTCATGTGTCATATGTCAAGTGTCATGGCAAGTGTCCCAAGAAGTAATTTTAATTTTTTCTATGTAGTATTATCATATTAGCATTACTTCGATTTACGTCTTTACTTTTCAATTGTCGTATTAAAAGCCTTCGTTTAAAAGTTATTCTTTACAGTAAGTACGATGGGGAATAATTGAGCTATTTCATATCTAATTAAGGAACTTAAGCTTACATTTGCGTCTATACGAGCCGTCAGTGCTTTGACCGGAGATTTCACACCTCCCACATGCTTTTGTTTTCACTAAACATACAATCGGAATTCTTTCTTTTTGTTTGGTAATCAGGTTGTTATTTCTCCGGGTACATTTCATAACTTGTTTTTTTATTAATTAATTGCTATAGCAATAAATTAAATTACTTTTCATTTTGTTAGCAATTATTATAATTATATAAGTTAATATAAAGTTTAGAAACGGTGACAAAGAGGGAAAGCTAGGTATACAGCGTGTCGTTACCACCGCGACAATAAATGAACACACATATATAAGATAACTTTTTAAAATTGTATTAAACATTTACATTCTTTAAACATCAATATTTACCGAGTTATTAAATTTTCCAAAACAAACAATTTTAGAACAACGTATAAAACTGTAACGTAAAGTTCATTTGTAAAGGTCACAAAGCATATGAATGGGTTGAATGAATTTAAAAGAGACAAAACATACTGTTAGAAGGAGAGGCTTGTAATGCGACGCTGTGGCGCGAGTTGTATAGCATGTTACAAATGTTGTTTCTTTTTTACTTAATTAGTTTGTTTGAAAAATATTTTTTTTTAAATTATAGATTTTGTTTAACGTAAATATTTTTTTATGATTATTGGCAAGTAGCGTTAGACGTATGTTCATTTATTGTCGCGATGGTAACGACACGCTGTATAAGCAACTATATTATTTCATTTAATGCATACCTACGTATAACGGTCTCAGCACCTAATAAAGTGGACTAGTACAACACATGGCGCCATCTGTTGACAAATCGCTAAGTTGTTTTGTTTGTCCGTAGGTGACAGTGGCAGCACTCATGCCTTGTACCTCGAAACTATAGTCGAGGAGACGAGCGATGACTTGCGCTCTGAACGATCTTCAGCTGCAACATGGCTTTCAGATTCAGATGCAGATTCCGTTATACATGTGCGTGGAGTTGGAGGTAAGAATTATGTTGCACTTCAACCAAACATTGATATGATAGCGCCATCTATTGTCACAAGTTGAATAATCTAAGTCATGCCGAGTACGTAAGGAGAGCCGTTTTCTTCGTATAAACTATAGATGTCGTTGTACGTTATTAAATTGGCACATGTTTTGAATATTTATATAAAATCAAAATCTAATTTGTATATCTAATAAAAATCTAAATATTTAGCATTCAATGGATGGCATCATATTTTTATCTTACAATGATTAAATATTTTACATATGGCAAAGGGCGACTTGCTTTATTCCCAAATCCTCTTGGAACATCTCCAAGTGATGCGGTACAAACACGCTGTGAAAAATTCGTGTCATTGTCATTACTGGACAGTATGGAGACGCGACGCGGCTGAGCCAGTGGGCCCGTGCGCGCGTGAAACGCTCTAGTGAAAAGTTTGAGTGGAAACATTGCCCTTAGGGTCGGAGTGCGACAGCGAGTCCGAAAGGGAGTGGGCGTGCCCCGCTAAGCGGCGGCGCCGGGAGCACGCCAACTCGCCCACGAGCACCGGCTCCCTCTCGCGCTCCTCCAGCCTAGCGCAGTTCGAGTCGTTGGAGCGCTCGTGCGCCGCGCCCGCCTCGCCCAGCCTGTCACCGGACTCGTTGGAGTCGCCGCCGGCGTCGCCCCCGCCCGTGCGCGCGCCCGCACCCCGCGCCCACCTCTCTGCCGAAAACCTAAGCGAGGACAGCGGCTACAGCGAGCGCGCGCGCCGCCCGCCCCCGCCGGCCAAGCGCGCCACCGAAATAGCACGCGGGCCCGCGGCGGCCGGCTCCGTGCCCTGCCTCGCGTCCGCCAGTGCCGCCCGGCGGCCGGCCCGCGCCGCCCGCGCCCTCTCGCTGCCCGCCGAGCTCGACGTGTGCGCCGAGCCGCGCCGCCACGCCGCACATCGCGCACGTTTCCGACAAGCGTTCGAGGTCTCTGACTGCCTCACCGTCAGCGTGGCCGACCTCACGGCGCTCGACTACCGCGGCGGGGCGCGGCGCCCGCGACTCCCGCCGCCCCCGCCGCCCCCGAGGGCGCCGCGCTACCCGCCCCCGCCGCCCCCCGCCGAACCCGTAGCCCGGCAACCACCAGCGCCCGCGCAACGGGAGCCCAGCGCCGACAGCGACTCCACGACCGAATCGGAGAGGGCTTTTGCCCGAGAAATGGAGTCCACCGTCAGACGGCTCGATGAAGACGCCATGCGAGCGCTCGCGGAGTCCGGTGACTTCGATCGGGGCCTGTCCGTACTGACCGCGAAAAGGTTGCGCGACTCATGGGGCGCGTGGGACGACGTACTCGACGAGCTGCGACGACGGATGGAGCCCCCCTCGGCGACGCCGTCGCCGCCGCGCACACCCTCCCCGGACCCCGTCAGGGAGCCCGCATTCTCGTCGACGCCGCTGCGGCCCTCGTGCGACGCGCGCGTCCGCTCCACGCCGGAGCTGAGGGCGCGCGCCACGCCGCACCGCGAGACCCCCGAGGAGCTGCGCGCCTCGCTGCAGTTGGTGGCGCCCCCGCCCCCCGGCGGAGCGCCCCCCGCGCGCTCCGTTTCCACCGGCTCCAAGGGCGTCACGTTCTCACCCGTCGTGGCCGAGGTGAGCTGGCGCGAGGCGAGCGCGAGCGGCGTCTCCTCCGACGGGTCGAGCGAGAGCGCGGCCACGAGCGCGAGCGACGACGCGGCCGACGCGGAGGTGGTAGTGGTCGCGGTGGAGGGGGCAGGCGAGGGAGCGCGCGCGCCGGCCCCGAGCTCAGAGCGCGCCGGCGACATGACGGAAGCGGGCGCGCGCGCGCCTCGCGGCCGCATAGCGGGCTTCCTGTCGCGCTTCGCGAACTTCCGCTTCTCGGGGCGCAAGGAGAAGAAACCTCGGGGCGCAGGCGCGGCGAACGGGCGGGTGGGCGGCGGTGGCGGCGGCGGCGGCTCTGCGGCAGACGCGGGGCAGGGAGCGCGCGCAGCGGCCGCCGGGGCGCAGTACGTGCGCATTCCGCTGAAGGAGGAGGGCGTGCCGCGTGCGGCGGCATCGCCCGCGGCGGGCGGCGTGGCGCACAAGCCGCCGCGGCCGCGCCCGCCGCCCGCGCCCGCGCCCGGCGTGCTGGAGACGGACGTGGACACGCAGCGCACCGTGCTGCACGCGCGCTCGCTGCTCGCCCTCGCGCCGCCCGACCAGCGGGCGCCCAGGCCCCACAAGTCCATGGAGTTCCTGCTCGACAAGGACAGCGCGCAGACCGTTCAGGTGAGTCCCCCCAACAAACCCTCCTTTT
The DNA here is from genome assembly GCA_933534255.1 of Iphiclides podalirius. NCBI lineage: Eukaryota > Metazoa > Arthropoda > Insecta > Lepidoptera > Papilionidae > Iphiclides > Iphiclides podalirius. The sequence goes on along the minus strand of OW152817.1, from coordinate 3,705,776 downwards.
AACCAGGTGCAACGCTCGCAAACAGCCCGATTGATGCGGGCCCGGCCGCATTGCGACCCTCGCACACGCTCCGCAGTGCAACATCAATAATTCACCGCTAAGTTATTGTTGAAACACTCACCTATAACGTCGCTATCGAATCACGAGCCCGTCCATATAAATAAAAGGCGTACTAGCAAATTCGCAGTATCAAAACGAAACTAACGCGGCTTCTAACGAGGGTCCTCGCATTCTAAAAAGAACGCTTCAGGTTACGACATCACCATTTTCGCACGCGAGCCCCGAGGTGAAAGTGCGAGCAGCTGCTTATGGTCTAAACACGGTGCCTACGCCCGACGGTGGGCGGAATTGTTTATCAAACAGTCTACGTGCACGATTGGCACTCCGAAATCCTATCCCGGTTCGCTCGATAAGCCATTATCGTCCTTACGACTCTTGAAATACCACAGAATTCCCCGCGCACCAGACCCCGCAGTAACAACGTAAGCCAGACAGTGATTTATAAGCACACGGGACTTAATAGCTTTCAGATTAGATAACAAAGAGGAATTACTTCAGCGCTAAGGGGATATGCCACCCCAGATAGAACATTGAATGAAGCACAGTCATAAGCACAACCGACACTATCATAGTGTGGTGTTGCTATAATAACAAGAGACAAAATTAACAATGTGCCATTACGGGAAACTTGTTTTGACATTAAACCATTCTCATCACGTTCCCAGCACGCGTTTATAATCAAAAAAACTGCAAATCAAATTAATCAATTCCGTTTAAACTCTTCCACTAAATATTAATAAGGAGACGAGACAAGTAAGTAAGCAAATGTTCGTAATGTCTACTCGACCTCGGACTGGCATACACAACGACGCATCAAAATGTCAACTTTGTATCAAACATTCAATTGTTTGTCTGCTTGTAAACTATAGCTTATTCAAAGACAGCCAAGGTCCATTGAAGAAATCTCACGACCCTCCGTGGACTCGTTTCGAATGACATAATGCATTCGACTTTGACACTAAGGACAAAGCGAACAACAATCTGCAATTCAATACTGTGCTCTCACGATGCTGGTTAGAAAGAGACGGCAAGCTCCAGCCTTTTTATGCGCAAAGCTGGTTCACCTGGTGTTGCCACTTGAAAATATACCCATATGTCTCTGCAACACCCGTGGGATTGCTACCAGTATAACTTCACATAAATAAGTTGATCCCACCCAAGGAAGGATATTAACTATATATTATTTTATTATTCTAAAAAAACATTATGATTAATATTTTAATATGTTTTGATTAAAAAAAAATGACAATAAGAGGATATCTACGGAGTTTATTTTTCCTGTTGCTACTCCGTTAGAGGAACCTCAATACGAAACGGTGTTTGAATTAAAAAATTACTATCGGTAGATAAAATGTATGTTTCCAATTTCGATTAATAAATGATCTTATTGGCTGTAATTCGACAACAATTACGACCGAAACGTAATCAGCGATAATCGCACCTTCGAAGAATCTAAAACCGAGAAACCCATAACAGTACAATAGGCGGAATTGAACGGGTAACCGCTGCAGGCATTCATTATGCTGCCAGTACCAATCCAGCAACATTTGAATGATAAACAGCAACGCACTACTAACCCCATTTCGGACACGTATACGAAGCTATTATTGAAGCAAACATCGACTTAGCGGTGCTTATGAGGTCGGCACACGTCTTAAAGGCTTCGTGTCCGACATTCCAGAGCCGTCTGCTTCTATCCGGTTCCATTAGGGAAATGTGGTTACGTAAACGATTATGTAAAGAAAACGTTATGTGGAACGACGGTTCACGCGCGCGAAACCCCTTCGAGGGGACAATTGTTTACGTTTACTACAACACTAGCCCAGAATCGAACCAAACCTAATGTGTAATGAAATGTAGGAAGAAATCTTCCTATACTTTATGCGTTAAACTCGATAGCAACGGAATATAGCTAGAATTATTCACTTGCTATTTCTTTATCTTAACAAAATAAATAACCTTGCCTGAAATAAATAGTCTTGTCGCTTATATTTATTATACTGTACGGATATATGACCACGTTATTATATTAAGAAAAAAAAAAAATTACGGTACTAAACTCAGCTATGTACGCAGACTTTAATATGGATGTAATCCCGGCCTTTTCTACCTCACAACCATTTCCGAAGCAATTTTTTTGCAGGGGTGAGTTACTTCTAATTGATATGCCAAAAATAAGTATTTCGACGTCATAACAGATAAGTTTTGAGCAAGTCATCTCATTCATAATCATTTTTTCGCTTCCTATGCCCAATGACCCGTACACTCAACTCGATTAAGAAACCGCGACCTCATTTTTGTGTTTTTAAGTTTTTATACGAAATGTTATGCACCTACATGCAATAATATCCTCTTCCTAATTGGTGATGTAATAAATTAAATACTTAACAAATCCAGTTATGTTGAAATGGTTGTCAACCTAACCGTCATAATTTTTAATTCACAATGTAATCAACGCAGACAAAAGAGCTGGCCACGTCCAAAGTTCACGAGCGCTAATGGAATATTAAAGACTATCGTAACAGAATACCGCATTATATGTCCATATGTCTACTATATTGTGTACTCCAGGAATAACTTGTCCGCTGGTAACGCAATATCGCTTTAATCGTATTTGATGGCGGCGTATTTGGAACGGGGGCTACCGATACGGAAGCAAATTATCCCCATTTAAATTCGTCTCTCAACGCGTAAACATAGGCTACTGCGCAACTGAGAGTTAATGTGGACTTTTTATTGACCGACCGTTCTTCTGAACCTTTAGATTTATTAGAAGCGAACAAATGCACACGAGCCGTTGATCCGAATAGACGTATTTATAGCTTTTTAAGATTCATAAATTCCGGTCGCTTCAAATCTAATTGAATTTCAAAAAGGCAGTTTATTGAAAATTGAACATCGATTTTTATACATTACTGAGAAAAGTTCACTCCATAAAGTATAAAAAAGAAATCAGTTGCATATTACCTAAAACTGAAGAGTATTAACTAGTATAATATAAATATACTATTTACATAAGTAATTGAATAAAGCTCTGTTATATTAATTATTTTAATTTTTTTATTTTTTTTATTTTTTATAAAATATTGCCCTTACTTTAGGATAACTTTATAATGTGTTGTAAGGACATTTTACAAACATAAATTTCACGCGGACGAACACCCAGATCTGTGACCCACAGCTATCTGTGGGTCACAGAAATAGTTGTCCCTTGTGGGGATCGAACCCACGACCCCCGACGCCGAAGCCAATACCTTGACAACTGGACCACGGAGTCATTAAAGTTCAAATGTATGAAATCATAATATTTCTTGTAATTCTATACAAAGTTCGTACATCAAAACCACAATACAACCCACAAGACGCAAATGTTACCTGTTAATGTATTATTTATTACACCGTACTTGTCTATGCCTGTACCATAATCGTGCTAACAGCTGGCTGTTTTCTTTCTCACTCTCACTTACTGAAAACGCGCAATGTCTCTCAATGTGTGCAACATAGATGGGTCAACAATAGGATGGTAGTTAGACAAACAACTACAACCGGTTAAAGTAAATCGTGTTAAATACGACCTTGCTTCGAGAATTCTATTCACGAGAAAATACTACGCAATGCGCATTCATGTGACACTCGTGACAGATTAATAATTTTCCCGCATTTTCGTTTAAAATACATCAGATGTTGAATCACTATTGAATCGAGTTTATTCTTCAGAATCATTTTATTTTTAGTTCGTCCTTATGGATTTTAGTTATATTTATTGATGTTACTGATTTCAGGACTGCTTAATATCAAAGTATGTAATTAAACGTTTATAAATTTACAAAAAGATGTGATCTACTTAGAAACAAACTGTTGTTGTGCGGTTTATAAAATGAAATTCTTATATTTTTATTTTTTTTGCCGAAAATCTAGATTACGTCTGAGACATTGTCACGATGTAATGATACAGTACGTTAATTGACAAGCACAAGTAACACATTCAAACAAATTCAAGTCTCTTACTGTCGAAGTCATATCTACATACCTTCTTATTTCAACACGTATTAAAGCGTAAATTGGAGGTTCCCAGTAAATACTTTTTTTTAAACCAATACTCTTGAAGAGACTGTTGTAAGGTTTCAGATATTGCACCCAAATCTAGAACAATCAGAAATCACAATATTATCCACTGATAAATTTTCAATCTTTAAATATGACGAGGCGACTGACACGTTGGGAAATGCTAACTCAATCTCAAATCAAAGTTGTAGTTTTGACAGCTTGCTTAGGTGTGAACGTAAAAATTAATTTCGTATAAAAAATCAATTTCGTTATATTTCATGCATAAGCAACAAACGTCCGTCACCGTAAGGATGTATTGTCGTCATTCAAGATCCGATTTCTAGCATATCCTAAATCAAGTTTAATTAATGAGTACAGCGTTCGAGCGATAATACAATGCAAGATAATAGCAATTCGACCTCATTGGGTTTGGTTTGATTTTTTTTATTTGATTGTTAGGTACTCGTGCATTTCACATTTCAACGTCGTCAAAGAGCTTCTTTCTAAAAATTCTAAAAATACAGTCGTAAATGATGTAAAAGAGAAAAAAAACAATACGATCGTAAAAATTAAAAGCTTTAGAAGCATAGCTATCATATTTTCATAGCTACAGGCGTTTATACAGACTAAGAGTTTACGATGAAAATGTGACTCATGCACTTACTTGCGCAATTCGACTTGTATTACGTACAGTCGTGTGCAATATGTTAAACTGTATCACAGAGCGCTTACATGATTTACCATTTAATCTAAGGTCCCCGCTCCTGATTCCACAATTTTGGTTTCCGTAATGGTACTGGTGCGTGTACATTTAGTTACGCTTTGCGACCGGTCCGTAAAAAGCCTGATGTTTTTCTAACAGACTTAAATTTTGACAAGCAAGGGCAATGGTGGAAGGCTGTATGATAATACAATACAATAAAAGTTAAGATTATGTCTTAAACTGTGTGTGTAGAATTAAAAAAAAAACGTTAAAAGCGATCGTACGCAATTGTAACCGACAGAGTGATTCAAACCATTCCGACGATACGCAGACCTTGCACCCTAAATTGATATCATTCAATTTTGAAGCACAAATTATTCTATTTACTCGGCTCCCTCCCCACTTATCCCATTGTGCTTTCATGGTCCCAAGAGATGTGACGATGTTATTGTATTGTCATTGGTAATAATTTGTTCACAAAAAATGTGTCCTCACACGTATTACTCTGTGTACGATTCGACAGTAAGAGATTAGGACATAGCAAAAGTGAACTCAAACACTTTATGAATACCAATAGAATATAAATCATTATACAATTACTTGTAGGTATAATTGAGTACTCATATACAATGTATTTGTTTGTTGAGACGGTATATGTCCACTAGGATTAAGCAACACCACAGGAAAGAGAAATGTTATAGGTCGCACATAATACTAAATGTAGATTAACACTTGAAGTTACAAAATAAATTGTAACATGTAATAAAAGCCAATTCTATTAAACCTTGCCCCGATAACGCTTATATTGTAATTGGGTTGAAAGACGGAGACATGTAATGCTATTGAATAGTAATGAATGAAACTCGAATTCAAAATTTCTTTTGTTATTCAATTTAAGCTTATTCCAATCTATTGTATAAAACAATCTTTACTATATAAAAAGTAAATATAAGCTCGACGATACGGTTATCCACAGCTTGACCCTTTTATGGAAAAACGTAAGATAAATGAAGAGTATTAAGCCGGGTAGCCGTTGGGAAGTAGACGAGTAGCGGCGTCTGTGTAACCCATTTCCGGATATAGCACAGACTTATCCGGCTTACCGGGCTTATCCCGCGCCCGCTCAGCCGGTCATCAAGTTTTTATCTGATGTCTCGAGCACCGTCTACTTCCATATTTATCTGGATATGTTTGGCGACCTCTATTAAAGTTGTTATTTATCGTGTACATTGCTACCTCTATAACCTGTTCTTAAACAGATTATGAAGAGATCAGATCCAATAGTAATTAGCTTATGATGGGATTGCATTTGAGTTAATCATCTCTGTTAATAAGGTGCAAAAACATACATATCTTTCTTATCTTTACATAGTTTAAAACAAAGTCGCTATCGATGTTTGTACGCTTAGATCTTTTAAAATGCGCAAAGGATTTTAATGCGGTTTTTTAACTCCGAACAAATAGAGTATTTCAAGCTGAAGGTTGAAATGAGTATACGTACATATTACATTAGAGGAAAGTAAATTAATTTATAATAATATGTAAATTCATGCTACATTTCACCAGTGCGAAACCGCGGCGGGTCGATAGTATATAAATAAAATGATGGAGGCCTGCCGCTGACATCATGGAACAACTATATATATATATATATATATATATATATATATATATATATATATATATATATATATATATATATATATATATATTAATGTAATTATTGCACCTACCACGATTTCTCACCACGCCCCGGGTTGACTGGGAGAGAATGCCAAAAGCCATTAAGTTCGCCCTTTGTAATCCTTTTTATTTAAAGGTTGCAATAAAGTATAAATAAATAAATAAATAAAACAACTACTGGGTAGATTTCAATTATTTATTCGAAGTTTTATTTGTTTGACACTTGGCCCTTATATAAAAAAAAAAATTGTGATATCTTAATTTAATGTAAATTTATTAAACTATTAAGTAACAACGATATTTATCGTCGTGTGAACGAGATATGTTTTCTTGCCGTGTACAAGTGGGGCAGGCGGTGTGATTGTTAAAATAATAAGGAACGCAGACGAAGTCGCGGCTATCAGCTAGTAAACAATAAAGCTAGCAAAGACAACTTAACTGTGGTAGAGCCCCGCAGCAGCCTCGACAGCAGCACGAATGGACAGGTCCGTCCGGGTAAGTACCACGACCTCACAGAAGACCGGCGTAAAGTAGAAGTGTTACACTTCTGCGTTTCGTCTGGCGAGTGAGGTAGCTTTTATTAGGTAGCACTTTATTTAAAGGTGGCAACGCATTTGCAACTACAGGTTACTACGGGTTAACACCAGGTGAACCGCACGCTCGTTTGTCACTTTCTCACATAAACAACTAAGTACTGTGCTGTCGTGACAAAACTTATTGTCGAAGAGGTGAAAGGCGCTCCTTCTACGCACTGTTTCCAATGTCACGTCGCAAAGAGCCAAAAGCAAGAGAAACATTTACGAATCACCAGCGCTTCATGTCTCGTTATAATTCTAATGCAATCTAAATGTTCTACACATCGCGATTGAAACAATAATGTTTGTGCGTTATCAGAGAATTACGACAACTATTGAATGTAAATAACGTATACTTATACAATATCATTTAATGTGTGACACTTTTTTTACTATTTATGTCGGTTTTCTTTGCCTTTTAAAATAATGTTATCGGGGCATCGATTTAATGGTGGGTACAACAGAACATGTCAGCCAATTCTCTATGGGGCCTATAACGGGATATCAGACGCCATATTGAGCTTTTGGCGGAAGTGTATTTTAAATTTGGAATACAGCAACGGGCGATGATGCCGAATGCTAATACTACGGTGGTCATTTGAATCGATGTTTTAACTTTTTAAATGTATGTATGTGCTAAAATCAAAATGATTTAAATAAACCCTTATTATTTTGTCGCTATTATTGTATTAGTTGTATGCAAAGCGTTTTAGTTTTTTCTTGTTTTTCTCGTCTAAATCCATCGACTTTACGGCCTGTAAGTGCGTTACATAACTTTGTGTACATGAAATACAGGACGGCATATCTCTGGGCACCCTTTTTATTTTTAGACGCTTTTATCTTAAGGAATATCTGTTCCTAAAAATGTTGATTTGTATATAGAACTGATACCTGAAGCATAACACAACAACAGTCATAATCCAAAATATCAATTATAGTAGTATACTTTTTGTTATTTATTTTTCACCTAAGAATTAGGCAAACACGTATAATATAGTATGTGCCACGATTAAGTTATCCTTGGGGATAACTCGTATAATTAGACAGTTTGTTACATTTTAACTCCGATTGGCTTAAGAACACAAGATAGTTTTGTTTTCAACATACTCAAGCCGACGCTAAATAAACATCAAGCTTTTCCTGTTTATAACAGCGTTTGAAGTTAAACAGCCACCCATAAATCGAACACATTTATTCGCAATTGCAGATCATTATTATGAACTAAAGAGCCGTGATAGCTCAGTGTACGGGCGCTCGCCTTTAATTCAATATACTCGAGCAACCTGAGTTCGATCCCCGGTGCCGGCACCAATGAAATTGTCAATTTTAAGTGCTGAATTATCACGTGCTCAGCGGTGAAGGAAAACATCGTAAGGAAACGTGCATATTTTCGAAATATTATTTCGAAACAACACACACATACAAAAAAAATATTTCGAAGATATGTGAAGTCCACCAATCCGCAGTGGGCCCGCGTGGTGGACTATGCCCTGATACCCTCTGTATAGAGGAGGCCTTTGCCCAGCAGCGGGACATGTATAGGCTGATACTTTACTTTTACTTTACTTTTATGAACTAATACCAACTTTAACATTGAAACTGGTGTTTTCATCTCAAACAATGGATTAGTATTTTAGATTAAGCTTACCAAAGAGAGGTTTTCTTAAACTCTTCTTTGGTGATTATTTTTATTCCATACGCTCATATTTACGCCATACGATATTCCCATATTTAATTTTAAAAAAATAATAATTCGAAATTTTGATGAGAATCTGTACGATCCATACATCAAAGGCAATAAAAAAGTATTCGATATTCGCAATCAAATCGCAGCAAACCTATTTTTGCTTTAAATAGGTCACCTTCATTTTAAATTCGTTTGCGTCAATTTTTTTCTGGTGAGCATATAATTCTTTACTCAAAAGTGATTGGAAACATCTCGACGTATATTAAAATTGTGTTATTGTTGTCGGGAATTGGAATTTAAAACCTACTGTGTTTATAAACATTATCCTTATTTACCTAAATCTTGTGATGAAAATTCGTTTTCGAGTCGACTCGATACACAAAAATATATTTAATCGCATCGGTATAACCTTTTCCTCTATCGGATTCGGTACACATTGAACAACATGACAAGACATGATCAAAGTACATGTATCAAAGACGTCGCTTTAATTTACAAGCGTAGCTTAGCTCGTTGACGACCGTAAAGAAAGGGTAGGTCCTGAACGTGTAAGTCAAGCTGCTGTCCAGGATAAAAACTATGAATATATATCAATGGCAACTTTAAGATAATCTTTTTTTTTTTTTTTTTTTTTTATGCGAAAAGTTGTCAAACGAGCAGACGGTTCACCTGATGTTAAGTGAATACCGCCGCCCATGGACATCTGCTACACTCGAGGGTTACAGATGCGTTGACAACCTTTTGAAAATTGGGCTCCGGCTACCTCACTCACCAGACGAAACGCGAAAGTATTTGTCATACTTCCACTTTACGCCGGTCTTCTGTGAGCCTGCGTGGCCCTACCACCGTATAATCTGACATTACATACTTGTGACAATCCGTTGAGCAACAAAAACATAGCAACACTGGCTGAATATTTCCGAACTTTGTTTCTTATTGTATGTTATATATATATATAGCATACAAACATTGACGGAAACAATTAATGAAACGGTTCTGATCAAAACTGCTCTATGTAAATTATATTAACCTTCTTATAATTCAGTTGAAATAAGAAATTTCCTTAATGTGGACTTTGGCAAAAATCCAATTGCGGATAGCCGTTCGAAGGCAGCTCCGCATTTTCCGCTTAGCACGTGCTATGCGCTTGGGAATCGTCCAATTTGCGAGCACTGCGACGTTATAGCACGATCACGTAATGGGGCTTGCCAGAAAATATTCGAGTCGACAACCTCATTAGTCAATTGTAGTCTTACTCAATGAATCCATTACGATCGCTTTTTTGAATGAGAAAAAAAAAGCTACGTTGTTACTTTTTGACAGATTACTATCACTTTTTACAGGGATAAATTCCGAGGCTTCACAAAACACCACATTGAAGAAGAAGTTTTTCTTTGGTGTGCTGCGAAATTCTTATTTGTGATCCAATTTAAATGAAACCACTTCATTGATACTCTATTTATATTTTTTGAGAGTTAAGGCAGTAAAATTTATATTAAATAATGGTAAGTCCACCAACAGGATCGTCATGCCAACTTCCATAAATTAAAACGTAACACAATTGTCTGTGGACTAGAATGATGCTAGCGCGAAAATGTTATATTTCACATTCTGTTTGAAAGAAAATGTTGTCATTTGAATTTAATAAGATGTCAAACTATCACAGCTATTGAGAGTAAAGGATGGAAATAGTCATTTTCAATTGAGTTAAACCAATACTAATAAATAGTAAACACTTACATCAGCTTCTAATTATGTATCTTATTACCTTTTAATTGATTGAATAATTTATATCTATAACTTATTTTTTATTATCAACCTTCCCTTACACTACTTGTTTAATACGAATTGTATTAACTGTCGTCCTTAATTCGTGAAATTTAGCAGCATGTATTAAAGAGGAGACATAACATAACCGAAAGGACGAACGGAATTCAAAAATCGACGCGTGTAACGTTAAAGAGGCATGCATTTCCTTGTTCGTCCGAAAATAGTTCGGACTGGGGACCGCCGCATTCCGTATTCGGCGGGCAACTGTTTGCCGTTAACATTCGTTGTGGCATTTCCGAACGCGTTATTGGATCCATCGGGGGTTTTGCGTCATTCCTATTTTGAAAAATGTTTATGTCAGGAATTACTGTCTATGCTGTCTGTAGAAGTAAGTCGTAATGTTTAGAACAACGGGTTCAGACAAGGCACCTGGAGTTTTGAACGGCATAGTTTTATTCCGAGTTTTGTTGAGAACTTATCATGCCTTAACTGAATTTTTCTATTACTATTTGGACAAGTGAATTCACGTTACAATTCCTATTAACTTTGAATTAATATGTGCCATAAAATATTTTCCAAGTAAATGCTTTTGCGTTTCGGCCAATGAAAGCGATAATTCGCTCCCAGACTGCAACCGGGGCATAATCGTTTTGAATGGAACCGAATGAATGAGCGTTTTGTGGACCGGATCGTGTACGAAGCCGACACGGCGCGTTAAAATGCTATCGTCCGATCGAATTGTTCATACAACGCATGCTATTGTCTGTCGATGAAATTAACAGACGCACGTTTGTTTGAACTCGACACCGATACGATTCAACAAGCCACTGTGAAATGCATCATAATGTAACGTGTTATGGTTTACATACGAACTGCAGTGGTATCGATGCTAAGAGCACGTGTGAAGTAGTAAAATTAGTGTGGTTATGGGAAGGGCTTATTAATATTAACTGGTTTATCATACGTCCGCAAACGATGCACTTGACAGCAGTCTTCTTTTATTTAGTACCGATGAAGCAATATAACTTAAAGTTTAGTAGTGACTTTTACGCCTAATTAAAGAAACATAATTTGAATTTGGAACATTTATGTTCTCTTATTTCTTTATTGTTTAGGTACTTTCATGCTTGTTTGGTTTCTAAAAATAATTTCAATTTGGAACTTTCGTTTCCTTTTTAAACGGTTTTATTTAGCTCGACCCGTACGGAATTTGTTTGTTTGGGTCAAAATTAGAAATTGAAATTTAAGCACCTTGCCGTTGTCAGATTGATCTGAAATTTGGTACACACATTAAATTTAGATGACAATACAATATTAACAAAAATTAAACACAATTTAACTTAAAAGTTTTTAAACGGTTTTATTAAAACTTTCTTTTATCTATCGTTGTAGTTGTCGATGATCACCAAGAAATTGCGGACTAATCGAATGAAGGAACTAATTCGGACTATCCGGCCAGTGATTTTCAAAGCATTCGGGCATTATTCACGACTTGTGAGCAACGGGGAGAGTTGGCGGGGCCACGTGCCGCTCGGCGGACTTTACGGGTGGCCCGTGAAATTGTCCACACACGGGTGAAGCTGGGCCCTTTGATGTGCCCGCGCGCGGATGTCCAACGGCGCGTTGCCGTGGCAACGAGTCCTAACACGCATCATTTGCCAGTACGATATCCGTCTTCCGTGTTCTACTTCACCTTTGAAGTATATTGTAATTTAAAATTTAGAATGCGCATTCCAATCAGGGAGAGACGTGTGTCGTTATTGACGTCTGCCGCAATATTTGAATTGGTATCGAAGGTAAAAAATAAAAATATAACAAAAATACGATCAAATGTGTAACTTGTTGATGTGTTTTAGTTAGCTTTGGTTAATTCCATTAGTTTATATTTATTAAGTTAACTGAACTAACAATTCATTAAGAGACTGTAGGCATAACATTAGTTCAATGATCGTCGAGTCTTTATTGCACGGTATTAAAGCTTTGGTCGTTTTAACAGTGGTAGGGCCACATGGCAAGTCCGTCCAGGGAAGTACCACAACCTCGTTCTTCTTTCTAGTCGTGTGCATCATGTCTGATGATCGTGGTTGGCGGTCGTCGTTCTAGCACCAATGAGATCTCTCCATCGATTCCGGTCCATCGGTCCTAACCACATCGCAGGAATTCGGAGACGGTTCTGTGTCCTTGAACTGGTCAGTCCATCGTGCTGGAGAGCGGCCACGTGATATTTTGCCTTCAGTGTTTCCAACAACGATCAACATTTCCAAGTTTTATTTAAATGTACGCGTATGCTATATTACTCGACCTCGTAGAAGTATTTAAAGACTTGGTGCTTTAGGAATAATAATCGAGAACCAGTGAAATAATCAGAACCAGGTTTTAGATCAGCTTGGTCAACTTAAATTCTGAACGCAGACAGGCATATTTCTTAAACACAAAAACCCAATGATCACCGACCAAATTATAAATTAAGCATAACGAAAATTTCTACATCAATGTATATTCTTTAACCTTTAACCTAAGCGCGTGTAGAAAAACTATTTAACTGACTACGTTTGACATTGTAAATTTTTAGCTAACTTATTGGTAACTAGTATTATTAGTATATATTATTAGTATTTAATATACTAGTACCACTATTATATTGAATACCGTACCAATATAATAAATAGTACTTAGTAATAGTATTCAATATCCTAGTGGTATTAGTATATTGAATACGGGCATTCTAAACTGATCCCGAAAACACACTGGTGTTTAGGTGAATTGGATTTCATTTAGTTCCTCAGACCAATAAAAAAGTACGTTTCATTGCTTACACTATCATTGTATAAATCTTTCAAGTTAAGGTACATAAAAGATAATTTAACCTGATTGATTCCATGGAAAGTTACCAAAACGTTATCGTCCGTAGGTCAATTGAATAAACTATTTTCTCGTCGATAACACGCGAATCGGTAATAAAGTCTTAACGTATTGCCATTGTTTGCTGACCATCGCTCGTATCCACTTTTATTTGAGGTTAATTAATTTGTTGTGTCTTCAATTTGTGCGTATAGAGTGAAATATATTGTTTTATATTCCATTATAGCCGATCGATAGTTGTGTTTGGAATTGAGTCGCGGTTTTCGAACTAAATTCGAACTAAATTGTGCCCAAATTCACACAGGAGGTTCAGACTTCAGACTCGGCAGTATAATCGTTTATTAAAATAAAAACTTTTTTCAAAAAAATTGCCATGCTATTCCCTAAAAAACAGAACTTGTTGACAATGCGGTAGTCATTCATAAACGCGTCGTTAGTTTGATTGACCGCGCGTAAAATAAATGAGTTGCTCATAAATCACGCACTTTTTGAGATAAGTTAAAATGAATGTAATTAATTAATTACGAGTGAATTTAAATATTTATCACTTTTATATAACATTATTTATGTCTAGAATTTAATTAAAAAAAAATGGATACACTTAGAAAGCCTCCCTGTATATTGAAGCCCAAAAATATCACAGCCATTACATAGTACATTGATATTATTTTCTTTTTTTTTTAAACATTGCCCTTACTTTAGAATAACATTATCCTATGTTGTAAGGACGTTTTACATACATTAATTTCACGCGGACAAACACCCAGATGCGAAACAACTATCTGTAACAGAAATAGTTGTCCCGTGTGGGAATCGAACCCACTACTCCCGACGCCGAAGTCAATACCTTGGCCACTGAGCCACGGATTCATTAAATTAATTTTTAAATTTCATACGAATATTATATTTTATCCTGTAGTCTAAGCTATGAGCGTGCCAGTCTCATAGTGTTTCAGTTAGATAGATCCTTGACTTGAGTGGCTCAAAAGCTGTATATGCCATAACTTGAGTTTTTGGGTGTTACTTTTGGTTGACTGGCAACACTCTCTCTTGCCATCTCTGCGTTTAAGGTGTAACAACGTCTTCCGGAATTAAAGTGAATATTAATTAATTATTCATCTTTTATTACAAAGTATAACAGTATATAATCACGCCACTACCTTAAGGAGCGGGGTAGTACTCAACTCATAGACGCCGACCAGTTTATTAAGTGAAGAAATAATAACCACATACTACAATGTAACTAATTCCGGTATCCATACATCATGTCAATGAAACATACCTGTTCGGAATTCCCGCCGAATCTTAACTAAATTCTGATGAAACTGCAAGGCAGCGCTTGTAAGGCAAAAATTTGAAATACAATAAAATTTACAATTCGTAGTGTTTTAGAGACTTTATAGTGTGGTATCGTGGCTTTAACGCACCTCGGAACAAACACGGAGCACCAATTTTCGCATGCGTCATAAGCATAGTTGCGATAAATTGATGAAATATGGAGATCTGGCAATCAGCCAATAGTTCGATAAATTGACAATAAATCATTTCCTACGAAATGACGCTCGTAATCTTTGGCGAGATATACGATTTTGATATGAGCCATCCATATTGCAATTTAGAATATAAATTAATATGGCCACGACAGAAATTTCGGCGGGAAAATTCTTAACAAATTCTTCTCAACAGAAACTGCTTTCCGAACCGGTGGTAACTTACGAACGTATTAATTTTTATGTAAAATTTTGACATTTCATAAGAACGCGTAAGCGTCTATATATTTTAGATTTTTTTTTGGTTTATTCTTCGCACACGAGTACTTCGGGTGTGTTTTTTTCCGTTATTATTTCTACATTCTAATTAAAGCTTGGCTACTTTTTAATCTGATAGCGTCAGCAGCAGTAAACGCACTCTATTTGTAAGGAAGTTCATTTGCGAATTCGTCTGGAGTAATTATTTTTTATAGGGGGCAAGCGAGCAAGTTAATATTATATTGAAATAATGCTTTGGTGTAAAAGTATTTAAATGTTTTATTAACTAAAGTTCTATGACTACCACGGCTGAGTAATAAGGGTAGCAATGATGACTATGTATTTCTAATTCATGGCATTACCTACCTATAGCATGGAATAATAAGTCCGATCGTAAATTACATATACGTAGGACAACCAAAGGACCTCCCTCCCACTCCTCCCCTGCCCCCTCTTCGTCGTTTACCACATAAATCTGTGAGTCAATGAAATTGGTTTGGAATGCGGGCATGATATTGCTCTGTACATGGGGTCTGGATCAAAATTGTAAATCGCGTCCATTCGTTTGAGTAACCATCTTCTCATGCTGGTACGCACCACCAATTATTTTTGAACTGATGTAAAGCGTTTTCATTTAAACAGTTGATACTTTTAGGTAGCCATATATTTATCACGGCCCGATACAACTTAGTAGGTCGTAATAATTTTATTAATATGTTTTTGAATTTTAATAGGTTTCATGAACAAGCATATTTTACATGACGTCAATTATTTTTGAACTTAATTAGTTTTCATTCAAAGAGTTGGTTATAGGCAGCTATATATTTATCACGGCCCTATACAACTTAGTAGGTCGTAATAATTTATTTAATATTTTTTTGAATGTTAATAGAAGGTTCCATAAGCAAGTTTATTTTACCTGATGTTTTCAGCGAGTTTCTATTTGAAGAGTTGAAATACCCTCTCAGAGAAGTGGATGCTGGTGCTTGTTACTTAAAAAAATATCTTTTATATTTATAATTTTCCAGCTGCTGAAGTATCTCCGAGGCATAGGGTGAAAACTTTCAACCATTTTACTCATTTAATGATGCAACTTACTATAGAACCACTGCCTGGTGATATACGAAATTTACACGATTGTTTTGAGATACCGGTTTTTCTTCTCTAGTAATTCATCAAACAAATAATTTCCTCGCAATTGACATTGTCCCAAAAGGGGATGATTAAAATAACTTTACAAAGTTTATTTAATAGACTTTAGTAGGCTTCGAGATGTTTAACTTGCAACATTAACGATGTGGCAGGAAATGGCATTGGTCTTTACTAATTATAATGTATTGTTAATTTTACAGATGTCTTGCTTGATAAGCCACTGTTTTTTTTAACTCTCCTAATTTTAGGATAAGTATCGTGTCTTGTGAGGATTACCCTGTGTTGTAAGAACGTTTTACATTATTACTGTATTAAACATACAACAAAATTCTAATATTATAAAGGCGAAAGTTTGTATGTATGGATGGATGTTTGTTAGTCTTTCACGCAAATACTACTGAATGGATTTTAATGAAACTTTACAATAATATAGCTTATACATCAGAATAAGAGATAGGCTATAATTTATATACATATTTTATGTATATCTGTCTTTCTATCTGAATGTTACGCCTTCAGCCTACTCAACGCAGACGTAGTCGCGGGCAGCAGCTAGTATTATATAAATTTCACGTGGATAAACACCCACATCTGGAACGAAAATAGTTGTACAGTGCGGGAATCAAACACACGACCCCCGGTGCCGATACTAATACCTTGTCGACTGCACCACGGAGCCATCGAAAATGTAATTGTTATTTTGTGTGTTCTTAACAACGACAGCTGTACCAAACTTCGTTATTATTATTTCCAATGGTGGCCTGAAACTTGGTCGCAATCCTCAACCGCGAAAGACTGTAGAATAAGTACTTACTGCCTTTCACGTTCGTTGCTTAATAAGTTCTTTTAAAAGTGGGTACCATTAACAATAAGCATAATTTTGTTCATCATTATAGACGAGTCCAAAAGAACCAAAGAATTGACGGCAGACTCTATTAAGTACTAAATTGGGATGTAATACATCAATTTGCCACGTGGTCATATACACTAAAGTGTTCGAAGGTCGGGATTTCAAAAACATTTTGTAATTATTGTCTCCAACAATGCATATAAAACAGTTTTATTTAACAATATAATGAGTTTAATGTTAAATTGATAACCGCCGATTTGTTAGAACAGAGTATACAAATATAAGTCTTTTCATAAATTCATCGTCGGCCCCGTCCACCTTGGCTCTAACTCTGGAAGCCTTTGTACGGATTGAATGTAAACTGTAACAAGGCAATCGGCTCGGAGTTCTATGCGTTACTGTCGTCGAGGAATAGATGCGGGTTTGTTTAAGAACGTTGTTATTCAAACAATAGCAACAGCGACATCTTTCCAATTTCCTAATAGTCATTGTAAATTTGAGATTCATTTGAGAAAGTCTGTTTGCTGTGTAGGATGCACACCAGATGGCGTCAAGCATTGCTAAAAGTGCAATAAAAACAAAGTATAAGACGTCGCGATTTTGGCGCGGTGAGGATATAAATTAGCTTATTGGTTAGGGCGTTTGGGTACGTTACCTATAAGGAGCAAGTTCTAATATTGTCAGCCGTGAAATATTTTTCGATAATTTATCGGCACATTATAAGTTTTAATTACTTAAGTACATGAGGTAAAAATTGAATTAATATTAAAAACATTGTTGTTTTATTATAATAATGTTGGCCGCTATTGATTCTGGAACCTACAGTTTGTTATCTGTTATATTTATTTTTTCAAAGATTGCGACACTGACTATAATTTCTAATCCGTGGTCCGCGGCTTTTACTCTTTGGCTCAACTATTGTAACAGGTATTGTTGATCAAGTTTAATAGAGTATTTAATCTGTTTTAAGGTCATGATCGTATTAACACATGATTTCAAATAGATCAAACTTTAAATAAATTATATACTTATGTAGCCATTGTATTGCCGTTGTATTATTACTTATATAATAAAGTATGGAGGAAAGGAGCTGCACGAAGCGGTCTTGAAGTTGTTCACAAAGATGTGGGATGAAGAGCGAGTACCTGCTGACTTCCAAGTCTCTCGCATCTGCTCCCTGTATAAGAATAAGGGAGACCGCTCGGATTGCAACTCCTACAGGGGTATATCCCTTCTAACTACTTCAGGGAAGGTCTTTGCCCGAATTCTATTAAACCGCCTAATACCACTATCGGAGAGCGTTCTACCTGAAACCCAATTTGGCTTCCGACGAGATAGAGGCACCTGTGAGGCTATTTTCTCTATTCGCCAGCTTCAAGAGAAATGTAAAGAACAAGGTCAACCAATGTATCTCTGTTTCGTGGACCTTGAAAAAGCATTCGACAGCGTGCCTCGTGAAGCCTTATGGGTGGTACTAACGAAATTAGGATGCACGGAGAAGTTTGTTAGGATGATCCGACTACTGCATGATAACATGCAATGCTGCGTAAGTTTGAATGGCGAACAATCAGAATTTTTCGCCGTAACCTGTGGTGTGAAGCAAGGATGCGTCCTTGCACCCACTTTGTTTGCCTTGTACTTCGCAGTAGTAGTCAGGGAGGCACTTCAAACTTTATCCGAGGGCATCCGTATTCGTTATCGCACCGATGGTGGTATATTCAACCTATCTCGGCTTAAGGCACGCACTAAAGTATCCCACGCAATAGTCTCTGAGATGATGTATGCAGATGACTTATGTTTTGTGGCGGAATCCCCAGATGCTCTTCAACAGCTCATGTCGAGTCTACATGAGTCTTGTCAAAGATTTGGCCTTAAGATAAATGTCAAAAAGACCGAAGTTATGGCTCTTGACATAATTGCCAATCCGCAGATTGACATTAAACTCGGGGGAGACTCGCTTAAGCAGGTAGAACAATTTAAATACCTGGGGAGTACAATTACTTCTAAGTGCCACCTTGACAACGAAGTCAACTGCAGAATAGGAGCTGCTGCAGCAGCATTTGGTAAACTTCGTTTCAAGGTGTTCCGATCGCATGACATAAAGCTCGCTACTAAGGTAGCTATCTACATGGCAATCGTCTTGCCGAGTCTGCTGTATGCATCGGAAGCGTGGATTCTATATCGCAAGCATATCCGCTCCTTAGATACTTTCCATCTGAGATGCCTCCGTGACATTTTGGGCATCCATTGGTCTGACCGTGTTAGAAACACGGAGGTTCTTAGGCGTGCCGGTGTCGCCGGAATAGAGGCCTATCTAATGAAGCGGCAGCTGCGATGGTGTGGGCATGTCTCCCGCATGGCTGACAACAGGGTGGCGAAGCTCATCTTTTACAGTGAACTGCAGAATGGTAAGCGCAGACAAGGCGGGCAGTTTCTGCGGTACAAAGATGTGCTGAAGCGCCACATGAAAAGAGCCAATATTGAACCATCCAAGTGGGAGACTCTAGCAGAAGACCGGACAAAATGGAGGCACACGGTGCGCAGCAAAGTGTGCGACTTTGAAACTAGTCGCCGTAACGAACTGGACTATAAGCGCGACGAGTCGAAGGCCAGACCACCTGCGGCTATTTATTATAATTATATCGGAGGGGTACTGACTTGTGGCGAGTGTGGCCGCACATTCGCTGCAAAAATCGGCTACGTCAGTCACCTGAGAGCGCATCAGCGACGCTCTCAACGTTAGAAAACAGTCGCTGTAGCCGAACACGGCTAGGAGATATATATACTTATATTACTTTGCTATTCAATTGGACCAACGAGTGTCCACCAGTCGATATTTAATACCGTTATATGTATATTTAACTGCATAAGTAGTCATACACTCTAAATAAATTTATATTAATCCATTCTGTACATAGCAATAAACTATTTGCATAATTTAACTGCCTTATATACTTATATGTTAACTGTAAATACATTATTTAAACGATTATTTTAAATGAACAATGTCGATTCCCTCCAGATACTAATTTTATTATAATCCCATCGACACTAGTTACATAACAGTTTTATCATAGCTGAAATGGTTATAAGTAGTAAATTCGTCATAGCTGTGACCATAATATGATACTTATATTCAATCAATTAAAAATCTTTATTCAAATCGACGCTTGCGCGGTCTTATAAATAGTCAAATTTTACATAAAAAAATTATACATATAGGTTCATACAAAAAATTATACATACACTCCCAAAATCATCGCTTTTCGTAAAAAAAAAAATATTGAATTTGAAGATTAAAATTTTTAATGAATGCCGCAGACTCAACCGAATAATTCCTTTTATTTGCGTACTTAAACATTAAAATCGTATGACCCAATGTGTGGGCCATTTTAGTGCGAATCACAAGGATATTTTCTGTATTGAAAAGCAATCAGACTTCAAGGTGAACTGTGCTTTAGTGCAAACGCCATTTTGGTGATGCAATATAGTGTTGTAAGGTGTTTAACCTCTAGTTGAACAAATATCTGCACGCCTAACACATTTAGCATTTTGAAAAATTTTAAATAAGCAGTTTCTTTTTAGAGTAATGAAATTCTACTTTTTAAATTAGTACGAATTTAGTATAAACGATCTGTTTTTTTTTTAAATTGTATAGTGGGTTTTTATATTTAACAACTTTCGATTCGACATCTAACTCAATTTATACGTTTTAAAAAAGCACCCACGATATGTAGTGTCTGTTGTGTGTGTGGTGTGAATTTTCGTGTAATTATCTTTATTCTTAACTGTCAGGAATAATCCATGGTTCATAGAAATTGTTAATGTGGGATTCTAAACCAGATTACGGGATGCCGTATCGGCAGTTGGCGTCGCTTTGTTAATCAACTCATTGCGCTTTGAATTATAAAGTACTGACTGGAATACCAAGTACTAGAGTCTAATAAACAGTCAAAGGCCATCGGGTCACGGTGCCCACAGAACCTATGGCCCATAGCTGACCAAAGAAAGAGTACGTTTCAAGTCTGGGATCGTACTATCCCACGAGTTCTGAGTTCGAAGCTTTAATAGGTTTTTTTTTTTTTTTTTTTTATGGGAAAAAAGCAGCAAACGAGCAGGAGGCTCACCTGATGGTAAGTGATCACCGCCGCCCATGGACATCTGCAACACCGGAGGGCTTACAAATGCGTTGCCGGCCATAGGTTTTAGTGGCATGCCATTTAATAGGCGGAATCAAAGTAAGAACATCATAAAAAGATGTTTGTCATGATGTGAGTTTAATGTTTTGATCTATTGTTATTAAATATAGCCTTAAAGTGCATTTCAGCTAAAATAACTTCGGCTCAGGATATTAACGTCTATTGACTATTGAATTCAAATTATAAGAAAAATTTAGTCAACGATATCCGGTAAATAGATACTTAATATAAGTAAAAGGTTATTAGTCCCCATACGTACATATTCTTGTATGTGGAAACCCCAGCGGAAGCATACAATTTCCCCTACGCAACCCCGTTTTATGGGAACTGTAAGTCACAGGAAATTGTGTTACAGGGCAGTTGTATGTCACGTATAAAACATAACTTATTGACGTCACTATTCATGTAAACCACGTTAAATAGAAAAATCACTACGATTATAACACCCTATAGTTATAACCCCTACTTTGCTTGTTGGTACAGAATTACAGATGACCAACTGACCGTACCACATCGATGTGACATATAAAATACTAATAATTAATATCCTTAGATTTAATGCGCACGTGCGCATATTATACTGTTCTTTGTTCAGTGCTTTATGACCTCTGTGGACTTACAAAATTGTTATCGCCGGCATTTATAAAATAATTTTAGACGCAAGCGATGTTCATTCTAGGAATACCGAAAACAAAACGGCTTTATAACTAAAATTTATACCTTTTTGTTATCTAAAACTGGCTAGTCCAAGGAAACCCTTGATAGCCAGTTTATATAAAAGAAGACATCTGAGAACTTAGGATTACGTAAGCATTGATAATCGTTTAAGGCTAAGTTAAATTTACCGGAATTAAAAGCTTCACTTTATTTTACTGTAAGTAGAGGTAATTCTACTTACGATTTATAGAGCTTATTCAATCTGTATTTAATATAATAAAGCTGAAAAGTTTGCTTGTTTGATCTCTGGAACTACCAGTCGGATTTGAAGAAATCTTCTTGCTTTTCATAGCCCAACTCTAGAGGAAGGTTATAGGGTATTTAAGATCAAGCTAAAACCTACGGGGGCAAAGCAGAAATGTTTCACGAGGATTAAATCGCACGGAACAGCTAGACCTATACATATATATTCCTATACATAATTATATATTTTACGGAGTCCCTTCCTATCATAATAGAAGGGACTCTACATACACAACATTAGTTTTATACTTAGTTATCGATGAGTGAGCGATTCGCTTTTATTTGTGTAACTTCAGGAAGGTGGCTTATTCTCAAACTTCAAACTTCGTATACATTTGCAATTTTGATTAACCTTGGCTCCTATATTTTTTTTTGAAATATTTCATACAACCGAAAAAGCTGCGTTTCCTATATATTCTATACAATAGATCCGAATATCTATCACTCCCACTTCCCACCGAATAGAGTTCCATCGCGGTTCACACGTGCGTCGCCGTCTGGTGCATTATTTGTGTCTGCGGCTGATATGCGTTTTCCGGTGGTGCTAAGCCGCGCTTCCTGAACGATGTGGGTTAATAGCTGACTGTGATTTGGAACAAAATTGAAATGTTCTTACCGAACTTCTTCGCTGCATCAAAATCGATCGGCAGCCGGCTGGTGGCTAAAAAATTTGAAATGTTATCTGTGCGTGTTGAGTGCTTCTATTTTTGAACGCGATTCTCGGTACATTAATATTATGTGTAATGAAGACGCTGAGATGAGACTTAATCACCTCGACATGTGCGCGTGAGATCATCGCAAGTTCGCTGCAATTATGTACAACTACGCTATTTTAATATTTATGAGCACGCATATAATTAATCAAACGTGCATAGGAACTTTTATTATTTAAAAATAACTTGAAACAATGCGATTACATCTCAGACTTAATACAAGCCAGCATTGTACAACACACCCGATTTAAATAAATGAGTGCATAAATTATATACTATTTTGTTTATTAATATTTCATTTAGGTAGTTCCCTCTAAAATATCACAATCTACTATAACTTCTTTATTTTCTTCTGTTAGCCAGTTTTTATATCTTATCCAAATTAAAATGTAAAGACGTAAAAAGTTCAAATTATTTTTATCACTATTCTCATAGAACTTAAAGTCGAAATTTTGTAATTATGGCTAAATACAATTTTCTAACTTTACTAAATACGTACCATACTGTAAGCATTTCACAAAAAGTATACACCTGTACCTATGTCAATAATACCATTGCATAAAATTCGTCGCATTCACATTTTTTTAAAGTAATAAGAGAATGGCATGCTGTTTTTCTTTAAAAACTTTTTGCATAAAATGCTTGAGAACGCTTCTAAACTATTTTTAAACCTCGTTTAGCGGAAGCGCTCATCTTGTGACGTCATGGTAACTGCAACGCTGCTTATCCCAAGGAATGTGTTGATAACGACGCGACGTGGGGGATCAAAGTTTATGTAATAGTTTATTTCTATATTAGATTTATTTATATATTAATTGATTGATTCTTTTTATGAGTATCATACACATTTTTACTAACAGAAGTTCAGCTGTATATATTAGAAGAATAGTTGAATCAGTCGCAACATTCATATTTGTTACTGTTTTATTGCCCTCGATGAAATTAAAAAGGCCCTACCTTGTCAAAAAATAGTAAATTCAGCAAGACAGTATAAGTAAAATCAGAACCAAAATTTTATGCTAGAAAAAGTAAAATTAAGTAATAGCTTAGATAATAAATGATATAACATTGCTTGGCGAAGGCCTCCCCTGAACAGAGGGTATTAGGGCACAGTCGTCAGATGAAGCTTTAATGGTCTCGGGACTGAAAGCACAAACATCAGTTAATATAATATTAGGGCACAGTACACCACCCGACCCCACTGCGAATAGACAGACTTCACATGTCTTGGAAATATTTTTCTTTAATTTATTATGCATGTTTATGTTTATGTATATGCATGTTTTCCTTCACCGCTGAGTAGGCGAGCAGTGATTATGCTAGAAAGATAGCATAAATTCCTGAATGGAATGAACCGAAAAATATCGTTAAATAGTTCGTAAACATTTCAAAGTGCAAACGCAGGCGCCCCCGAGCGAAACATTTATTATAGCTCGGCCATATTGCAAACCACCCACGATTAGACTAGGCAGTAACCATGCACGTTAATACTTGAAACGGTTTATTTTTCTCAAGCGAGATAATTTATATATAAGTTGCCGGTGTTTATCCCTTTTATAACATTAATAAAATAATGTTTTGGGATTTTTTGTTAATAATAAATATTAAATAATTATATGTATAGAGATAAAAATTAATCACATAACTAAATCAGCATTTACGCGAAATATGTTTCTACAGGAGTTGGCATCGAGTGCGGAGAATAGCTAAGCTTGATCTAATAACCCGTGGAAAATCTAGTTTGCACGAGTTGGATTCAAAGCTGTCATTTAATTTTATGTATATATGTTAAGTAATAAACCAATAGAAAATTAATGAAGTTTCATGAACAAGTTATAAAAATAGTCTGCGTTTTGAGCATAGCGATCTATCGATTTAAAAAAATAATATACTGACAGAGACATCTATCGCTGTTTTAAAGCAACCTTCAATATTGGTCTGTTAGATGTCGCTGTCGCTGTCGCTGATTTCATAAAAAAACGTATTGATCAAAAACGGTATTTAATATTCCATTAAAATGTCAGAGGTTCTTACAGAATTTTATAAAAATTTGTCATTGAAAATTAACATACCTTTTATTCGGACAGAATAAAATTTTAAACATTTTTAAAAATGGTGTTATATAGCATTCTGATAAATAGCAAATAGGGTGGATACCCTATTGTAGATACTAAGCTAAATTTGTATGTACTATGTTGCAACGCTGCAAACACTTCTCCTTCGCCTACTTTGCAAATTATGCACCATAATATGGTATGATGAATGTTGCGCAAATTAAATGAAATCAGCACTTATAAAGTTTGACGAACTCTTTGACGAACAAACCTAACTTTAACCAAATAAAATAATGTATAAGTCAATACTTATAAATTTAATTTGATAAACGAACATTATTTCTTCGAAAGTAAATATAAAGTAAACTACTACTCAACGGCCATAGTTTCATAAAAAAATATTTATTATTATTTTTTTATGAAAGCAGGCGGTTCACATGATGTAAAGCGATTATACTTGATGTATATACTTCCGCCCATGTAATTCTACAAACCCGATAATTAAAAAAGTGGGCTGGGGATACCTCACTCACAAGATGAATCGCGTAAATATGTAATATTTACTTCCACTTCACGCCGGTCTTCTTAAGGCCCTGATGCTTACCTGGACGAGCCTGCCCGTTCGTGCAAGAACCGTAGTTGCCGTGGCCTTACCATAGTCAAAAATGCGAAAAAAATTGAAATACTATCATTGTAAAAGTTTAGAAGAGTGTGATACATTTTCACCCTAACTGTTTTTAATAGTAACAGAGTAAACTGTGTATTGTTTTATGTTCCTTTTGTACATAAAACACGCAAATGAATCGCAACGAACGTGTTTCACCTGCCAAAATAGATCCGGCTTGAGGAAACAATAAAGCTCATTGTATGATTTAAACAGTGCAGTACGATAGAAAAAATATTTGTTATATGCGAACATAAATAATTATCGTCCTCTTAAATCAAAATTTAATGTTTATCCATAAATAACACAGCATCAGCATTCGATCAGCTCTCGGAATACAGACGAGGTCAATATGACTTTTGATAGCCGCAACTATGTTAGTTAAAACTAATTCAACTCCAACCAAAAATTTTAACAATTGAAATTTGAACAATAAATTCTCCATTGCAGACTTTTAATGTTTTAGACGGTATGACTTATTTCGTATTCCATCCAATTTTATAATATTCAACATATACAAAAACAAAACCGATTTAGAAGTGAAACCTTCGATGAAACCACCACAATTATCTTTTTTATGATGATATCTGGTAAACAGGCACAAGAGAAAGTCTGTCTCTAATCATTCGGAACGCATTATAAAGGCTCCGTCCGAAGTTATTGCATCTCGAGTCGCTTTATTACTTGGTCGACTTCACAGAGCCCATTACAATATTATGCACTAACCCAACATGGGGACATCTTTTCATTGTTTCTTTTCAGGGTTCCTTCCCTTAAAGGGTAAAAAAAGGAACGCTTATAAGAGCACTCTCTAGTCCGTATGTCACCAACGTGTTTATTTCAACTTGCTAGGTCCACCCATTCCTGAGAAAATCAGTGGTAGATTATTTACCAATTTTAATATGGCGATATAATGGGTAGGTACGGAACGCTCGGCGCACGAGTTCGACTCGCACTTGACCGGTTCTTTTTTTATTTCTTTTCAAAAAGATTGCCCCTTACTGTAGAATAACGTTATCCTTTGCTGTAAGGACTTTTTTTTCTGAAACCACTATGTGTCACACAAATAGTTGTAACGTGTAGAAATCGAACCTATGAACCATGGCGCCGAAGCCAATACCTTGGCAACTGTGAAACGAGTCTTTAAAAATAGATTTTATGGGGCATATGCTGAGTCAGCTAGCTAAGGCACCTAATACCTAAGGACTGGTGAATTCGTAGTTAACTTTGTGTGGCTAATATAATGGTCTGTGGACGCTTTGGACACTTACTTAACTTAACTTGTCATATATCCCCTATTGGTGGTACATATTTTTGCACCTCTAAACTTTTCTCACTTCTGTATTTTTAAATTATGTAGCAGGCGTTCGTTTATCATAGCATTATTTATGTGAGAAGCCGTAAGCGATGAAAGCAGCCCGGCCGTTGCCACCTTTAAATAAAGTGGGCCCCGGTTACCTTAATCACCAAACTAAATGCAATGCAATTCTGTCTGTTTGTCTGTTCGTCCGTCTGTCCATCCGTCCGTCAGTCAGTCAGTCAAAAGTGGGCATAAAGTAACAGCCATACCTCAGAGACGTTAAGAAACGCTTAACTGCTAATTTAACCAATTTAATTTATCAAATAGAGACTTGGAGGATAATAATTTAATGAGAAAACTTCGCAAATTAATGTGATTATTGCTATCAAAACCTTATTACTTTCACAAGTGGTTCTATATTTAGAAATAATGGAAATATTACTATAACAATACTTTCGAATTCAAGTTATTTCCCGATATGAAGTGCAAACTGAATTGTACTTAACTAAATGGTGGCAACTCTAATCAAACAAGTAGGAAGCAGTCTATTAGATCTCGTTATGCCGCGTGGATGATTAAACCATTTATTACTCCAATGTTGCTATGGTAAAATTACTAAAAGAAACGAAACTGATCGAAACTACTTTGAAAAACTCTTTGATCTTTTATTTCTGACTTTCATCACATAAAAGCATATCTGCAGTTAATGGATTGTTTTTCCATCATAATTTTGGGTTTCCATTAGTTCTTTTATGACAACCGTCATTAATCATGAAGATTTATAAATGTACTATACAATATTATAATAACCGCTAAGAATCGACATTTCTCATCCTTTCATATTTAAGTAATAAAGTATGTTAAAGAGACAAAAACAAATGCATTATTTATCTGCACATACTGAACAAATTCGTTGGGAGATAATTAGTTTTTTTTTAACGTAAAAAACAAAATGCATAATTTTGTTTTTTTGTCAACTAATACTTGTTATTGGTCTAAGCATAATTTTTAAATCGTTTTTGAAATCTGTAAAATAAAATAAATGTTAACAAGGAAGTCGACTAATTCTTAGTCCGAGTCTTTCTTTATGGATAGAATGATTTGTTCTATTTTTTCAGTTATTTACAATATGTTTTTATAAAACTCATACAGCCCGTCCGACTATTTGGTATTCTGATATTTCTTAATATTGTTATTTACAAATTTATATAGTTATCAACCATTAATTCTGAAGTTACTAATAGTGGCCTAGATTATGATTTTTTATTTATCTTCGATTAGATGATTCTAATACTACTGAAATATATGAAGTAGGAATTTTAGTGCGCATTTTTCACTTTCACCATAATATAATAGTCATCGCAATCGGTTGACACGATAAATCATTTTATGATGATATACTGTCCAGATTTATCATTATTTTTTGCCTGAATTTTTGATTTGGACCTGAATTAATATGGTGCACACGGTTTTATACATTGTATACAAATTTATACGGTCATACCAATGTTATAATTACAAAATAGAATCGTTTAAGTGGGGCGACGTGGTAATGAATTATCGCTGAATCCCCTTCACTTTGGAAATCGATTAGAAATTTATACAATTTCGGCATTAGAAATATAATGATTATTGGGTTTAGAGTCTTCTTGAGTTTAATAATAACTCATTATTTTTTTGTTTCAGGTAAGCAACTACAAATTGGCGCTTATAAACCCCGCGTGGGACCTAGTTCGAGCGACAGGTATTTTAAAATTCGAACGAGCATTGCAACATTGTCGATGGAACAAAATTGAATTAGCGTCGCGCTGAGTGCTCTTTAATTTAATTTGCAGCTTTACATTAATAACGGCGTTGTGTATGAGGTAAGTTCTTTTAATGGACGCGCTAAACACAGCCTCATATGCAAAACTGTTTATGTCTTTGATTTGTTTTAAAATCTTTTTGTATTATATAATTCCTATATTCAGCAATAAGTCTTGACAAGCTTCTAAGATTTTTTGTTCGAAAAGAATTTCCTCGAGCTCGGTCCTCAAGTCTGATAGTGTCAAATCTGAACAAGATCTGATGATGAGATCCATGAGAAAATTATCAAACTCTTCAAGTAAATTCGTTTCTCCATTTGGACTACCAACATATTAATTGCCGATACATATATTATTAAGACTTGTGTTGTGAAGCTTACTAGAAAATGATGACATCAGATTATAAATAAAGTACCAGGGAATTATAAAAACATAGGATGGGACTATAATCTAAAGCGGGACCACCAACGCATCTCTGCAAAACCTTGCTACGGCATCATTCATACCAGGCGAGCATAAGCCATTCAGTGGAGTTCATTTCGAAAGCTTTCAGCTAAAGGAACCCGATGAAAGGACAGCGTTCCAATCTCGCCTTTGCCGGGCCGGCTGTGTAGCGACGATTAATTTCATGTTAGCTCACGGGATAGAAGAATAGACCTTACGTTACATCTATACACTGTTCCGTCTAAACAGATCTATTTAGATTTACACTCATTTATAAACAGTGCATAAGCGTTTAAAATCAGAAGGACATATCAAGGCCTAAACATCCGTACAACTAAAAACGACAGGTATGATATATAAAGTTTTAGCTTTAAAAGTCTTTACCATCAAAAGACGACATTAAACAAAAAATTGCCTGATAACATTAATAACTTTTATAATATAAATGTATAAGGATCCTAATATCTAATCAGGCTAATGAAGAAAGAGTGCTTCATTCAAAGCCTCAAAAATCTATCACCGCTGATATAAACTTCACCAAAATATCAAGGCTTCGTCGTAAAATGTTATTCGAATCTAAAATCTTATTCTAGATGCATCTTTTCTAAATTTAAACACAATTTTACCATCCATTTCCCCGCGCTTCAGTAATTTCCGTTGTGTAACGTGTCGTAATATAGTAATGGCCGACACATCATTCATCATTTACATCGAGGCGCCCCGTTAGACGTTACATTGGTTTTAATGCTTTTCCCGCCTTATTTCTAAAATCCAAACGTGAATATCGAAGGAATTATGATAATCAAACAGATAAAAAATAGTTCGACCAACCTTTATTGCTCAGTGAAAATTCATATAACCATTTAAATTATAATTAGGTATTTCGTTTTAAATTATTCGTATTTATTACAATTATAATATAACTTTTTAAGATATCATTTAAGACATTAAAAGTTCCTATAAATTAAAAAAATAACTGATATAATAATATATTTGCATTAAGTAACATCAATTCCTAATTTTCCAAGCAAACATATTAGAAGTATCTTTTTTTTAATGTGAAAAGGCAAGCGAGCTGGCGGTTAACCTGATGTAATTGTTAAGTGACCGCGGCCCATGGACATTTGCAACACCCGTAGGGTTGCAAATGCTTTTAATAAAGTGGCCAACTCACGCACTTCGCTTCACGTCGGTCTTCTGTGAGGTCGGGGTACTTTGTGGACCCACAAAGAAGACTGCTGCGGGGCCCTATCACTCATCCTTACATATAGCATCATATACTAGTAACATAATGTATCGTTTTGGATATTAGCGTTCATTATAAGGTCTCTTTCCTGAGTTCACCTATCGTACATTTTACAAGGGCACTTTCAGTGTTACAGTACGAAAGTTGGCACGAGTTTCAAAGTTTTTAATACTTAGCTGACGTCGCTATGCATCTAAAGAGGTTATAATATTACACTCTGCCATGTTAAAATTTTCTCAAGTTTGCGTAATTTATATTTAAATATACAGTAATTTTCTTCATGAAGCACATTTTAATGACTAAAGAAATGGTAGTAGTCTTTTCATCGTCATATATTATTTTTAATGCTTAAAATGAATCTTAAATGCTGCGTCGTACGTAACATTTGAATTGTTTACTCAACTGCCTGTATTGTTTTATGCGAAAGTAACTTATACTAAACTTTAACGGTGGTAGAGTCACGCAGCAGCCTTGGCTGTTGCACGAATGGGCAGGCTCGTCCGGGTAAGTACCACAACCTCACAGAAGACCGGCGTAAAGTGGAAGTATAATACTATCGCGTTCCGTCTGGTGAGTGAGGTAGCCGGAGCCCAATTTCCAAAAAGGTTGTCAACGCATCTGCAGACCCTCGGGTTTAGTTAGCAGATGTCCATGGGCGGCGGTATTCACTTAACATCAGGTGAACCGTCTGCTCGTTTGGAAACTTTTCATATAAAAAAAGAAACCTCGAAAACTTGACAGTTAGCTTCATATAACTGCATTTTTTTTAGTGTTCATAAAACGCCACCGCAACATCCTAAAGTATTATATGTTATGTTATCTTACAGTATGCCCAATGATTCTTTTAAATAGTACGACAGCTGTACTAGATGGCACAAAGCGTTGTAAAAAATAAGCGTAATAGCGTTGCAATTAAAACAAAGTAATAATAAATAAAATAAATCTATATACACATTTTAAATTTCTTCTAAGTGCAGACTAACACTAAAAATAAAAAAAATATTAGAATAATACAGTTTCGGCATAGGCGATTTGCGACAATTTGGCACTGTGTTAATTTAATTTAATGGCTAATGGCGCCTTAAGGGTTCGAAAGTTATTTATTCCATACGGAAAGGCACAAAACCCTGGAATAACTTATTACTTAGAACTTGTACTTCTCGGACACGCTCTAACTTCTGCCGGCTTGACAACATTTCTTCGGCTGGTTATTTAGTATTTTTAAAAATCTCTTAGAAAAAATATAGTACACTCTAAAAATTATGTTTTAAGATGTAAAGTATAGATGAACAATAACGAATACCTATAATTGTTACTTAAAAAATTTACTGTTATCGAGATAACATGTCTTCATCGAATTGAAATGAGGTATTTTCTCGTGGCACAAATACATTTTTTCGGCAATATATGGTACGCAGACCCGAAATGCAGTATGTTGTGTTACAATTGGCAGAGTTACGTCTGCCCAAGGTTTTGCGACCATGTGCATATCAGTTATCGTTAACGGAGGGAATTTATCTCACGGACCGCTCTCTATGGTCGTAAACGGTCAATTTAATCCAATTTAGCCCTGCGCCCGGCCGGCACCCAGCTAATCTAGATAGGTCCGGTGGCAGGATGCCTATGGATCAGTTGTTTTAAGACGACCAATCCCGTTAACCATTTACAAGGCCAATATTAGCTCGATATGATGGAATATTGGTTTACAGATGTGACAAAACTCCAGATCATTTGAAATCAGCATTGGTTGTACGTAAGCAATTCTAATTTCAAATAATAGCAAAATGATAAAGTGTCTGATTACGCCATTAATCATACAACACTAGTAGGCCCGTGCGAATTACAGATTATAGTGATCAGTCATCGAGTGGTAATGTTTTAATGTGTAAATAAGTTTTTATAAATGAAAGGTATCTCATTTTGAAGCATAACGTTTTTCAGTCTATTTCTATATTTAATTTTAAAAAAAATGTCCATAGATGGCATTATTAATGAGAAATATAAAACGAAAGATTGCTTTATTCGACTTGTCTTCCAAATATAATTTTTAAATGGCGTTCGAATCATTAAACTTTACTCAAAAACACCTTTAGGAAATAATATAAAAAGACATTTTATCATTCATAATGAAACGTAAAGTATAAATAATAATTAAGTTATTGCTAGCAGACATGATAGCTTTCTTTTAAATAGAACTTGATTTAACAATGTCTTGCCTTTACACAATTCCGAAAGCTGTCGTTTCATTTTAGCACCCCAACTCGGCCGGCCAAGTTATTTTATGGGGTCGTCCCCATTAATAACATAAACGGGGGAACACGGACATTACTTCCAATGCTTGCGAACACCATGCGATAGTTTTTCATTTGAATATATGCATATTCGCACAAATTTATTCGGGCGTCGCGTGCGATAAGCTAAGCCACGTCACGTCGCCTCTCCCCTCGGTCGGTTCCTGTGCAGATACGATCAGAGATAGCTTAAAGTTACCGCACAGTCTAATACAGCGATTTCGCCATGCAATTGCTTAAGGCGCATTACAGGAAAAACCCGAATGCCCTCTGAACAGTTTTGATATCTTGACTTGTAGGATATGTAAGGAAGTAACTTTCTTTTTTATTTTAAAATTTGTAGAAAAACTTCATTTTACGTGGTGAATGGAATTCATTGGAATAGCAAAGGTTTAGTTTTCGAATGTTCCATTGTAAAATGTCATATGAAAAAGTAAAACTTCTTTGGCGTTGAGGGCATTATATCACTGAAATGATTAAATATTTAGTAGGAAGTGTATTCTTTAGTGTGATGCCACTACTGTTCCATGGTCGGTTAAATATTTAGTAACGTCATAAGTATATGTCATATTTTAAAAATATGACATATACTTATGACGTTACTTCCGTCAGAAAAAGCGTTACTTCCTTCAGAAAAAATCTGAGTTACTCCCTAGTCGCGCCTAAAGAAGTTTTACTTCAATAAAAAAAATCGTAAAATACGTTAACATTTTCGTCGGGGTGAATGAAAGCCGTTTGACTCAATGGCTAGTGTGTTGGCCTTGTATCACGGAGGACGCAGAACGGTAATCTTTGGGTGAGGTAGCATTTTAATGCTTATTCATTAAAGCGACTGCCGTTAGTATGTTGTTTGTATTTAACAACACTGTTCGCACAATTTTTCTAGATGGTGCTATTAGTAGAGCGGCTAACTTGTAAATCGCGGTGTAGAGATTTTTCAAAATTAATGGCTTTAGCTATCTAATAGTATAATATCTTTTAGTATTTTTGAAATCCAGAGTAAAAGGTGTATATATGTCATTGTTTTGTTGTGCGTTACGGACATCGTAAACCCCTGTATCAGACACACAAAAGAACTGCATAACAGATAGTGTTGTCAGACTGTGTTGGCCATTTACTTTATTTTAATGAACCACTGCATACAAAACACACGAAGTCGAAGATCCATTCGCCAACTTTATATTCATTGGCACCGCTCCGAAACGCCTAAATTACCGCAAACAGACTTCTGCGAGGTGTTTCTTAAACGAGTTAGCTCGCGAGGTGCAACGCCGCGGATTGGGCGGCCGCCAGCGCAGCTCGTAAAGGCAGATTTCTGGAAATAGACCGCCTTTATCGACATTCGGGCGCTTTACTGGCGAGCGTCGGTGTTGATGGAGGAGGCCGGCGGTCAATATGCATCAGACGTGTGTCTGTTCATATGCCACCGACAATTAAGCAAATGATGCACAGGCAGTAGTTTTTTTTTATTCGGTTCACCTGATGTTATATGATTACCACCAACATGACATTTGCAACACCCGTAAGGTTGCCTTTTGATAAAGACGGCCCCGGCTACCTCACTCACCAGATGAAACACATAATTATAACACTTTCACTTTACACCGTTCTTCTATGAGGTCGCGGTACTTATCCGGACGGACCTACCCATTCGTGCAACAACGAAGCGGTCTTCGTTGGGCTTAGTATCAGTTCCAGTTCAGTAGTTTCCATTTCACCACGATACCTACTCTATTTAATTTTATTCTTAAATGCTCCTAACCCTTGAACTTAACAAATTGACGAAAGTTTTTTTGCTGCTGTCAGGATTGGAAGCTCTTTTATTCGTCTTCCGGTAACACGACCAGACGCCCTAGCCACTAAGCTAAGCGGACGATACTCGGTTATTTCAATAACAGTACTAGGTTTGGTTAGAATTTGTGCTTAAATTACCTTATTTTTTCCGTACTTGCTTTGTAGTGACAGGTCTTATATAAGGTTTTATTTCCATGCGAAGAATTGCACACTGGTGCACAATTGTCCACATGGAGTTTCTTGGTTTTGGAACTGTATACCTAATTCTCAGCCTGTAATAGTTTACGGTCCACTACTTTTAACTTTATCAAAACAATTATGTATTGACATAGAAGCTTTAATAACAGAATTAATGACGAGGAAAAAGAATTTGGATTGTTTTTGCTTCGTTACTACCCAAAAGAAGGACAAACCAATCAAGCACTTGATTTCATATTATTAATTGGAACCAGTATAGTGTGACCATTTGAAGTTTTTACCGTATATTAGTTTTTAGTATAAAGTGAACTGTCATGTGTCAAATGTCTACGCATAACCGTCACGGCAAATATGGGCTATTTCGTACTGGCACCCACCAAAACCCCCATGAAAGCATTTGCACTCCTGCCAGTAACCCTGCCAGCGTTGGCCGCCTTAGCCTTAGCAAACCTTCGGGAAGTTACCCTCTCCTCCCGTGGCTTAGTCCTGCTGAGATGCGAAGGAGTGAAAGTGATCAAACGCAATACCAAGATTCCACCTCGACAGTAGAGGACGGGAAGAGTGGCCGGCCTTAACCGCCCTCATCCTACCCGCACCCTACTTGCACGCATCCAGAGTAGGCTTTATGAGCCAACTCGGTACAGCTGTCTCCAGCACAGCTTTGCCTAGCGGCTTCTCGCTTCTCCGTGGGGACTAAGTATCGGCTACTAAGCCCTCCGCCCCGACCAGGCGGGAAGCCGGTCGGATGCGTTTACTATGAATCCAGTCCAACCACATCCGTGGCACTGTATTCCAACGAAGCTTTACAAAAGCGACCGAAAGCTGACGCCATTAAATGCAGTAATTGAATTCCCAATGATTCACTTAAGTAACTAGTGGCTATGGGCCGGCTCCCTTTGATGCACTTAAGACACTAATGGCGACGGGCCCGCCACATAGCTTGTAGAACCGATAATCGATAGGAAAGGTTCTTGATTGGCAGCCTTGTACTGGCCATCTAGGTGTAGGACGACCCGCTACTAATGGAGTGACGACCTGTGCAAATGTTCGCGAAGTCGATGGATGCAGGTGGCTCAGGATCGTGCTCCGGTCCGTGGCACTCTGTGGGGGAGGCCTATGTTCAGCAGTGGACTCAAACCGCCCTCAAAAGAAGATGATGATGACGCACTTTGCGGTGGTAGGGCCACGCAACAGTGTTCGCTGTTGCACGAATGGGCAGGTCCGTCCGGGTGAGTACCACGACCTCACAGAAGACCGGCGTAAATTAGAGGTGTTGCATTTCTGCGTTTCGTCTGGTGAGTGAGGTAGCCGGGGCCCACATTATCAAGAGCTTTCAACGCATCTGCAACCCTACGGATGTTGCAAATGTCCATGGGCAGGCGGTTATCACTTAGCATCAGGTGAACCATCAGCTAGTTTGCCACTTCCTCACATTAAAAAAAAAAAAACTTAGCAGGGATTGCGCGTGCTCAATCTCATTGCAGGGCGTGTATTGTGCAAACACATTGATTATTTATCTCGGACGGATCGCATATCGTCTGTTGCTTCACCCAGCCACCGCAACCGGCGCGGTCATTGTATACGCGTTGCACATCGGCTCATTTTGCAATCCATCAATCCCTTCGTCCAAGTGAATGTCCCGAGAGCCAGCGAACGAGTTATATCTGAGCAACGTCACGCGCCAATACCTAGCGGTATTGCAAACCTGACGCTACTCGTAGATGGATTGCCCGACGTTTAAACATTCACTGTCCGCTCGCCGAAAACTGAAATACTCGCTTAACACTTGAAAACTTAAAGCTTGAAATATTTGTCACCGAAATAATTTCCCTTTTTGTATTTTAAATAATACCGATGTGCGGTGGAAAGTAGAAAATTAGCAGTTGAACCAAAACGCACCATGCAGTAATTAAACCGAAAATCGCAATGCGTCGATTATCTTCACTAATATAATGAAGAGGTTCTATGTTGTCTGTTTGTATGCTATCGATAACTTCGGGGAATAATCCGTCAGCGACATAAGTTAATGAGATTAGTTTTGTTGAGAAATATCAAATGAATATCAATGAGCAAACGATGTGGAGTGGTTTAAGACATCACATCGTTATCATTTAAAGTTTATCCGTGTGAAGAGCCATTGTATGTATAATCAATAAGACTCACTAAACTTTACAAGCAACTTACGTACGTAATCCACTTTCAGGAATATTGTGGCTTACCAAAATGCAAGATGGAGTAACTTTACCAAGTTATTTAAAGCGTTTGAAGATGCCTATAATATCTTCCAACACGTAGGAAGAGCTTTGATCGCCTTATGCTATTGTAATTAGATTGTAGACTGTATAGAATCACCGGAAGATTTGTTTGTCCCATAGTTTTCTTAACCATAATGAAATAATTTAAAAATATGTAATAATAATAGTGTTTTTGATTTGATTGAAATAAAAGCATTCCTCCAGAACAAAAAGGTTTAATTAATAATATTTTAAGACGCTACCAGGCTGATCTAATTTATCTTTTTCAGCTGATATTTGTGAGAAATTAAATCGATTAAATTTTAAATCACTAAAAAAAACAACGCCTACCGCGCTGTAAAAATTATTCATTCCGCACTTGTTTTGAAAAAGGTTTGCCACCGCTGTTTTACACAGAGGCAACCATTAGTCAGTCTCACTCAGTGAGTAATTACCAAATGAGCCCTGACAAATTAAAAACGACGTATAACACGAATCTTTGCAAATTAAGGATCTCTTTCATAACAATTGTGACAAATTTATTTCTTGGGGTTAATTTAGAAATCTGCTACATTAATTATGCCTTGTTATTAAGCGTCATCTTTCCATGCTACCAATTGGATTTTATTTTAATTTTAGTATCGGTTGTCTAATTTGTTGTGTGTCCGTTGTTTCTTGATGGTATTATTTTTTTTTGTTCGGTAATATTCAAATTTGTAGAGGAACAACTTTTTTTTGCTAATACCATTGGATAATGAAAACAAATTAAAAAAAAGTAGAATTCATTCGAACATTAAAATTTGTAGAAAAAGTACGTAAAGATTGTCGCCGCTGTGGGAATCGAACCCACTTCTTCGGCACTCGCGGCCTCGTATTCCGGATTAGCGCCCAGACGCTTTAACCACTAACGATCTAATTTATGACGGTTGATTGCCGTCATAAATTAGCCATATGGGTGGAATTTTAGGGAATAATCCTTGCTCCTCATTGCATAAAATAGTGTTAAAGGATCCTTTAACAAGCACGATTAATACTAAGGATTTTTCAACATGGAATTTCTCAGTGGACCGTTTGCGTAATCGTCCCCGGCTCTCCAATTGCATTACACACTCGCCGTGTCAACAATGTCAATTTGCGACTTCCTTCGCTAACTCGTGTGGCGTTGCATCTAATTATTAGACACCACATGGACCTG
Organism: Iphiclides podalirius; assembly: GCA_933534255.1. Lineage (NCBI taxonomy): Eukaryota > Metazoa > Arthropoda > Insecta > Lepidoptera > Papilionidae > Iphiclides > Iphiclides podalirius. Next base: position 3,667,542 of record OW152817.1, on the reverse strand, counting down.
ATAGAGCGTAGTAGGACATCAAATTAGCAGCCCTTCTCACGGTGGTCGTGTTCGTTAAGATTTTCTGTTCGTATTCCATAGCTGCTTCATGTACACCTTCAATAATTCCTCAGCTATTAACGGAGCGATGGAGACAGAAGCCGATGCAATCGTCGTTTTAAGGATAATTGGAACATTAGCGGTTTAATATTTTCGATCATTTTTTGGAAACTAGAGTTATGTATGTTGTGAGCATAATGTTTACACGTGTTACCAACCAGCACATGGTGGTCACATAGCCAAACACTTTGTCTTCCAATGAATACACTGGTTTGATCTCATACTGATGTGTAAAATATTGATTTAAAAACACGTTCGAGTTCTGATGAATTTGGCGCTGAAATTTCCATACGTTGCGAACGATGTCGAATAACGACAAATTTTAATTTACGATAGAGAACGAAATCGTAATAATTGAGGTTCTCCCTCAATTATTACGATTTGTACAATTGTTACGTATCATCATCATAACTGCAAAGGGGATAGCTAATAACCCGCCTAGAATTAAAGCCGTGACCTTTTTACAAAGTGGTGTTATTATAACGTGTATAAAAGTAGTCCAGGCGTTAGTTACGCTTCAATGCGTCGTTTCCAGGCTAACGGTTTCTAGTTTTCGTCGGAGATTTTAAATAAATTACGACTCGTTCGTTGGACATTTCAATCGCGCTTATATTAAAAAACTAAGATTTTTTTTAATCAAATATGTTTCTTTAATTTTCAAGGGATAAATGGATTTTAATCAAATTTGAAAAACTTGAGATACTTTTATGCCATAGAAATTTTATTTAAGACCAAAGTTAGATAGCGATTTTCATGAAATTTAATATGTGCGTAGATTCGGGGGCGAAAAATCGATCTAGCTAGGTTTCATTTTTAGAAAATGTCCTTTTATCCCTGTTTTCAAGGAATGAAAAATATCATTCGAATATGACAATAAATTTCGCCGCAAAAAAATGTTATAACGCGGCGGCCCCAAAACAGACGGCGCGGTTCGTATCACGATCATTTACACACTTATTTTTTTTTTACCTTTTCGTCTACACCAGAACATTTTCTTTATTTTTTTTTATTTCAAAAATACATGATTTACCAAAAAAACCGAGGCCCTCCAGGTACTAACACTTAAAAGAAGGATGCACTTCCTCTATCTTTGTTATATAACCCATATATCGCGGAGGTCTTGCTGATGAACGGAAGATGTCTCGACGTGCAGCCGGGAAGAGGTTATCACCAGCCTCGACAATAGGTGATTGGCGAAATCCTGGAAGATATGCCCACGTACAGGTAGATCTAGAATCATCTGTCATCAAGGAGTTTTTATAGGGCTCAGGCGAAGTTCTTTCAGAGGTTAAAGCATTACGATCTCGATGTTAAGAAGCAAGTTAAGTATCGCATCCATAAAAGTAATTGGTAACAATAATTTCGCCCTGAATATTTTAGACTCGTCTATTATTTGCATAGCATTAAAGCTGTGTTATAATTTTTGATTGCGAGCATACAATATATTTATTAGTATTAGTTTGTAAACAAGCGAACCGTTTCTTTTCTTAGTCGGAGACTGCATTGGAATCCCCACAAGATTTTCCCTTTCCGTATCCATTTCTGAGATGCGCTCGTTTCGAAAATAGAAACGTGGGGAAACAAGCGGCGGGAAGCTTCTGGAAGACTCGTCATTTGTTTCCCTTTGTGCGGCCGAAAGCGTTCCTTTCAGCGTATCCCTTTCACGAACAATAACACACCGCACTGCGCTTTGAAAAGGACTCGGGGCGATGTAACACTAAAAAACGGGCGCATCCATTATCCTGCTAATGAAGGAGCCATTACACGAACAAATAAACAGCTTTGTTATAATAGTTGTAGACTGCATGGCGCCTGGAACGCGATCTGAGGTGGCAGTGGGGTGTTTCAAATTGTATTACCCTCTTAAATATCACTTCGGATGCGAAATGCCGCGTGCTGCTCTTCAACTAGGTCACGGTCCACATTTCGAGCGGCCCCTTGCGTCACGACTTACATCCAGCGAACAATACCTATCACGTTTTACTTAAATTGGTATTTGTGTCGCTACATATACAACGTCGCTACATAATCAATATTGAAATACACTCGAGATCTGAAATGTAGTTTAGATATCGGGAGGGTAATCAAAGATAAGATAAGTTGTTAAGGGCGCCGACAATATTCTAATTATAACAACGGTACGTTATTAAATTGTCAATACGTCACTAAGCGGCACGCCCTCGACAAACAGCTGACAGCTTCTGTGCAAACATCAATAACGTCCGATTGCGCTCGAACTTTAAAAGAGATCTCCGCTAGCGACTTGCACTCTAGATACTGCTCCGTTGGAAAAGCGACAAGCCGAAGGAAGCAATCGTCCGGTTCGAGGGCTGTAAAGAGAGTCGTGTCGGCACGCTGCGTTCAGGCGGCGACGATGGGCATGCGCGCAGCCCAAGGACACGCGCCGCGCCTCAGTCGAGCGGAAGGCAGCGCCGCGGCCGGCTGCCTCAATCCACACCAGTCCTATGCACCACGCGCGCAGACCAGAACGCGCAAGCCCCCATCGTATACCGCCCGAGCACGGAGCAGCAACGGCCCCAGCCCGCAAGCCCGCGCCTGGTGACACCCGCTCGCTTCGATTCAGCCTCGTAATTTTGACGTTCGGTTAAGCCGCTTTCGGATCGCTTGGCGCCTCACGCTTGCTTTGACCGGTCGCTTTGTGCCCGATGTGCGGAATCGTATCGCGACACGGCTTACGTAACCCCGGCCGGTGCCGGTGCATCGCGATGCGATAGCGGACTCGTCGGGAGTAGGCGACGGACGGTGGACGCGAGCGCCCGCAGCGAAAATGACTTGCTGGGAGAGTGTAGGACTGCTAGGCCCTTGCGCACTGCTCGCGCCCTCCGATGTCAGGGTGAGTCCGCTCTCGATGAATCGATGGTTGTTTTCGTTTTCGATTTTATAACGTTCCATTTTCGAATTCGTTCTATTTCGGCCGTTTGTACAATATAAAAATATTTTCTTAAATAATAAACGTCAAGGTGATTCCGCTCCCGATGTATTGATGGTTATTTTCGTTTTCGTCTTTATTTGGCCGAAATTCAAATTCAAATATCTTTATTCAACATAAGAGCACCTTATTATTGATCGTCAAAATAATACTACCTTGATTTTATAACATTCCATTTTCGAATTCGTTGTATTTGGCTGTTGTAAAATTGTAATAGAGCTCATATTACGTTACATGCGCACAAATCCGATGTAAGCAAATATTATGAAAAGTTTTGAAAACAATATTTAACGAACGTAGTGATTAAAGGTGCGTTAACATCAACATAATTTGTTAATGATCCCTCTTGATGTTTTGAAAAATGACAAATTGAATAAGTAAACATTTACATAACAAGGGAAATGGTTCGGAATTATTTTCGTCGTTCAGTTGTTTTCCGGAGATCGAACGAAGATGGTGTCCATAGTGCTACTTACGACTGAAGAAGTGCTACAGCGCAATGGCTACTGGTACTGCTTGGACACGACCTGGATCTCGGTGGAGATGGAACCGTTCGAGGAGGTCAAGCCGGAGCATATGTTCGCGAAGCCACTCTCGAGGGACGTATACTACACCAAGCACCCGGACATACCTAGAAGCGAGTCGGAAGACGAGAACCCACTGACCGTGTCCGGGTTCAAAACGAAACACGAGGAGTGGAAGTCGAAAATACGCATCAGGAAGCTGGAATCGCGCCGGCGGCACTCGAGCCAATCGAACTACAGCGTCAAATCAGCGAACAGCAACCCATCGGTGACGGGTGACGATACGACGACGCGCATCACGTCGCTGATGCAGAGAACCGAGGATAAATCGGATTCGCACACCAGTAACGACAGCAAAGTGCGAGCGTTCTTTAGCCGTCTGCTGCAAAGCGTACCGCCGCCGCCACTGAGCGACATGGCCGAAGCGAGACGGTGCTCGATAATAGAGCAAACGCCGGACAAGGATTTCAACAGCGTCGACCTCCCCGACTACTCGGACTTCGAGAAGGACAGAATACTCAATCCGAAACACGAGAAAAGCCTGGTGCCTAGTACGTCGACGTTGAAGAGGAGGCTGCGAAAGGTCACCTTCAACACCGACGTGACCCGCAGCGATTCGTGGTACGAAACGATCTACGGCGTGTCAGACATGATCGGCTCCCGAGACTCTCTACAGGCGGTCAGCGACGGCGCTTTATCGACGCAGCTACCAACCAAGGAAGTTGACAATGATTCGCCCAAAGACAACGACACAAAGGGCTCTCTGTCGTGGTCCGATTTATTTAGCCATTGCGGATTAGGCGGCTCCATACTCAACTGCGAAGACCTTTCAAACAGAGAGGAAAATATCGTCAGTCGATCACATTGCGCTAATGATAGTGTCCTCGATTTATCACTCGACGACGATGAAGCGGCCTACGCCAAGTTTGCCGTATACAAAATCTGTCAAACTTTGAAAATAGATGAGGGCATTATAGACTCGTCGTCGATGAACGACTTGAATAACATAGAGCAGCTGAAAAACTTTGCTGCCAAGGCTGATCCGTCTTTTTATAGGTCCTTTTACCGCTTAGCCCCTGTAGATATAGAAGAATCGGTAAATGTGGCTTCTGAGTAATCGTAATAAATTGATACTCTCTAGTGTAAATCGTTAAAGTTAGATTTAATGTACAATATTTTTATTTTCCTTATCCTCGCTGCACATCGTAGTATATAGTCCTGCTTTGGCCTGTTATATTCATAGGTATAGCATTTTTGTTAGCATAAGTTATAAGTCGTCGATTGGATTTGTATTTATTGACTATCTGTTTTGTTTCAGCCCCCTGAGAACGAGTTGCAGAAGAATTCGGACCGTGTTCTCTCCGAGCACGAGTTGCGCGTCCAGAGATCGCTGCAGAAGCTCAATGTACCCGAATGGTGAGGAAATTTTCAGTGTTATGATTCTATAAACTACTAGAATTTTCGCGAGCCACCGCTGAAGTGTTCTTTTATTCACAAAGGGTATAAACGTTACTACTTGTGTTTACTTGTATGTTATAGAATAATTGATCGAAGTAGTAATATAGTAGTACTCGAAGTAAAAAGCGGCATGACGAGACGATATCAATAAATTGAAGTGGTTCATCGTGGTTCGTCGAATGGTATTTCACTCAAAGGTACATAAATATACAAACAGTCATGGATTCGCCATTTTTTGAAAATCAAATTCATACTTTTGACGGTGCTCAGAAGAGCACAATACAGATTAAACAAAAATGTCAAAAGGCATCGATCCTGGTTACTGCTTTTGACAAACAGCTTACTGAAGCTAAGTAGCTAAGGTAAGCTCTGACAAGTGGGGATGAGTATATTCCAGTGCTGAGCTCTTCTATTTTATCGATTCACAATAATCCCTCTTACGTTTCAATACGTCTAAATTGATACAATTTCGAGCCTATGTTAAAAAGCGTGGTACGCTTTTCGTGATATTATTGAAAAGCTGATATTATGATATATGAAATTATTTGATATAGTATGTTAGTGGATTACTACGATAGCGTTATCGAATTGCTTCGTAACGTATTCGTGACCTGTATTTAAAAAAAATATTTTATCATTTTACAAATTACTACGTACTCATTTTTTATCTTATAGAAAGTATTTATTGTTTTGAATATGTGGATGAAAATATATGTGAATTTTAAAAAACTTACCCATGAAACTGTCTTCTATGAAAATCCGGAGTAGTAATTATAAATACTCTCAATGTGAAAGAATTTTAAAGTTTCGTTTCAGCAAAATATGTCCCAAATACATTTTATCGATGTTATCAGATATGATTCCGCGTGTTAAATTAATTATTTGGTTCAATCTAGATTGCTGGGTTTTAATCTAAATTACTAAAAATAACGAAATGACGTTTCCGTAATTGGAGCACCTTTTTGGTTGAAAGAAGTTTTATTTATTATTAACAAGCTTGTTCGGTTTAATTCCAATTCTTTTTCTACATTACAACAGCGATAAAGTTAGACGGTTAATCCAAATCAACCGAATAAACAATTTAGTTCGTTTCGTACAAATTTTTTCTTTACGTATACTTTGTGGCCTAGTTATTTAATCATACGATCATCGGAGCCTAATGCTTCGCAGTTTCTCACGCAAGTCTCTCACTGCGCTCTATTGCTGCTAACTACGCACTAATTAGACCCTGTATTGGGACCAGTCAATTATTTGCCCCAAAGATGCGACATGGCCTCTCGTCCATTCACTAACCGAAGCAGTCTATTGCACTTCCAATTAAGAATAAGTGATTAACGCCGGTTATAGATGTAGTGTCGTTTGTTTTCTTCTTCGTTTTATTTCGAATTGATAATTCTAATTTAATTCTTAATTTGAAATGCTGTTGATGATTTTGTATGTTGTTTGTACCTATAATTGGAGTGTCACCAATCATGTTCTGGTTTTCTTTAACAAGTAATGGTCTACTCTGTTCATGCAACTAAGGAATTAATTAAATGAGAAAATAATATCCATAGCGAGCTGGGAGTTCACCTGATGTTAAGTGATAACCGCCGCCCGAAGACGCATTTGCAACACCCGTAGGGTTTTAATAAAGTGGGACCTGATTACCTCACTTTTCAGATGAAACGCAGTATTTCAACACCCGGGCTTCTGTGAGGTCTTATACAAAATAACATTTATTTAATGTCATTAACTTTAAGATTAGACTAGTCCAGTCTCGCTACAATATAACACGAACAAACGCATAGAGTTTAAAAAAAGTATTTTAGTTATACGGCATACTAACCTAGCGAGGATCAAACGCACAACCGGTGGCTCCGCAGCCTATCGCTACGACAGTGTGCTAATGGAGTGAAAAAAATTAAGTTATTCGAAAACTGTTTAAAGCATATACATACTCGTCAATGGCTATGAATGTAACTGTCAGTTTATATTATGTTATTTTTAATAATCCAATTTAGTAAATCATATTCAATTCACTTTTATTATTAAACAAACGAATATTTACGAGCACGAGAAGAATAAACTGTAATGATAATATCTTGCAACTATAATTTCTTACTTAATTAACAACAAACGTTTCAAATAGTTAAGATAGAAAGAAATAGTTCCCTAGAAGGAAAGAAATAATGCAGGGTTACTGGTCTGTTTCGAGTGACTTGCGCTGTGAATACAAAAGTGAGAGAATTTCGGTATCCATGCATCCATGAAGGCGAGCTAACCGTTTGCTACAATTTAAATTTGTGATGTTTTTTTAATCAAAAATATATTTATTCAAATAGACGCTTACGCGCTCTTCTGAATCGTCAAATTTTACATCAAAAATGATGTATATAGATTCGTCCATAAAAACGGCAAAAACATCATGTCTGTTGTATGGGAGCCTCACTTAAATATTTTTTATTCTGTTCTTTAGCATTTGTACTTATAGCGGCAGAACAACAGAACAGCAACAGAAATACATCAACTGTGAAAATTTCGACTGTCTAACTATCTCGGTTCATGAGATACAGCGGTAACAGAGGACAGACAGACAGACAAACAGCGGAGTGTACGTAATGGGGTCCCGTTTTACCCTTTGGGTACGGAATCCTAAAAAACATGAGGTTGTATTGTTTTAAGTTTGCTACATCAGCACGCCGTTATATGGGAACTTATTTTAAAAAACATTTTTGCATTTGGCCGAACCAAAGCTTTAGCTTCCATGTGGTCCCATTTATCGGTATTGACTCCTTGGACTCCGGAGGTATATCAAGAAAATACTCAAAATCAAGACGTAGAAAGTAAGTTGTGTTTTTTGTTGGTAAAAATAAACTTACGCTAAAGTCATATCCTGGTTACTCAGTAACGAATAGTATCGCGTTCGATTGATAAAAGATAAAGAAACCACACCTAAGTCATAAGCATTTAACTTTTCAGATAAAAAAAATATTTGCCTTATTTATTTTATAGTTAGTAATAATTATAGCAATTAATAACCGAAAACATCTAACTGGAAAAGTTCAATTCTTATTGATTTATTCGTGAAAAAGATCGCTTATACTTGTAGTATTATCCATATTGTGTGCTATAATCTGCTTTGCGCCTTTGAAGTGATTATACTACAACTAAAAAAATCCAAAAATGCTCTGCATCAAAACTGCAATGGAAATAAATTGTGCTCGTTGGTATATACCAATAATATATATATAATAACGACACGCTGTAAATACAGCTGTAAATACAGCGTGTCGTTACCAATGTTACCATCGTGACAATAAATGAAGACACGTCTAACGCTACTTGCCAATAATCATAAAAAAATATTAACGTTAAAAAAATCCATCATTAAAAAAATATATTTTTCAAACGAACTAATTAAGTAAAAAAGAAACAAAATTTGTAACATTCTATACAACTACAACTGACTGATTCATACATTCAGAGACTTTTTCATTCGTTGCCACAGCGTCGCATTACAAGCCTCTCCTTCTAACAGTATGTTTTTTCTCTTTTAAACTCATTTAGCCCATTCATATTGACCTTTACAAATGAACTTTACGTTACAGTATTATACGTAAGGATGTTCTAAAATTTTTTTTTTGAAAAATTTAATAACTCTGTAATAAATGTTTAATATAATTTGAAAACATATTCATATTCTCTATATGTGTGTTCATTTATTGTCGCGATTGTAAAGACACGCTGTATAATATACTTTCTATCTCATTAACGATTAACTATTTCGAAAAGAGCCACGTCCAGTGACATGTATTTCAGTCGATACATAATGTATTCGGCGTTTTTATGTCAAAAGCTGGCAAACGAGCAGACAATTCACCTGTTGTTAAGGGATCACCGCCAGGCGTTGCAAAACATTTGAAAACTGGGCCCCTGTTAACTCATCACGAAACACGATGAAAGTTACTTGCACCTCGCGCCGCACCGGTATGTTCGAGGCTATAGTTCTTGTTTTGACTGGCCGAATGCACTTCAAGGTACAAGAACGCGCCGGCGCCCCGCGAGGGGTTCCTGCTGCGGAAGAGGCTCTCGGACGCCTCGTCGGCCGCACGGTGGGGCGGGCTCAACTCCAAGACCACGTCGCTGGGCAGCCTCGGTGCCAACGCCCAACCGCCGCCGCCCCAACTCTCCCCGCACACCACCAGCTTCGGCAGATGGTCCACTAGCCGTCTCAATTCGAATCAGGTCAGTAGTCTTTCTACACACTACGTACACCAGCCGTCTCTATTCGATTTAGGTTAGTAGTCTTTCTACACACTATGTACACAAGTCGTCTCGATTCAAATCAGGTTAGTAGTCTTTCACCACACTACGTATACCAGCCATCTCAATTCAAATAAGGTCAGTAGTCTTTCTACACACTATGTACACCAGCCGTCTCGATTCGAATCAGGTCAGTAGTCTTTCTGCACACTACGTACACCAGCCATCTCGATTCAAATCAGGTTAGTAGTCTTTCTACACACTATGTACACCAGCCGTCTCGATTCGAATTAGGTCAGTAGTCTTTTTACACACTACGTACACCAGCCGTCTCAATTCGAATAGGTCAGTGGTCATTCTTCGTACCGAGTTTTCACTATCTTACTGATTGCGTTCGATACATTTGATTGGCAAGATTTTACGTGATAGCCGCTGCGTGGCATTTTCAACATCCGTACGGTCGCAGATGCACCTTTTAATAAAGTCGGACCCGACTACGTCACTTATCAGACGAAACTCAGAAGTATGGCACTCCCGCTACAAGCCGGTTTTTTGTGAGGTTTTGGTCCTTACTCGGACTGACCAGCCTATTCGTGCAACAGCGAAGACTGTTGCGTAACCCGACATTGCACCTTGTTTAATTTATACAATCTTGCCATAATTTACTACGACGAACATTTTTCAACCGACTTAATAAACTAGGCGACTCTCAAATGTACTTTTTTATGTTTGCTTCAAATTATATATGTTGTATGCTGAGAAGAGACCGGCAAGAAACTCAACAGTTGCTCTTTTTCAAAAATGTATCAGAATACAATATAACATACAGGTATAATAGTCTTATTATACCCTACGTGAGTATCAACTGTATTACCTCCACACATTGGCGTCGTCGGGATATTCCGCAATGGTGTGATATGCTTTAACCATAGGTTGACTTTTAACGCTTTCGCAGACGTCGCCCTGTTCCTCTACACGCAGCAGCATCCGCGGCGGGAGTCCCCTGTGCTCGCCCTCCGCTAGATCTTCATTCAGCGCGCGCCAGCCCTACCTCGGCTGGAGGAGCCAAGAGCGCCTCAACACCACCCCTAGGACGCCGCACGAGAGGTAACTTCGGGGGGATTGCTCATATATAACAACTTTTAGGGGAACTAACGTTTTTACCTTGATCCTAATATTTTAACTATTAGCGAACTTGAATATTAACAACTGTTATAACGACAAGCAGCACTAGTGGTTATATCACCGTCCGGGAACGCGGCCGAAATCCAAGTCCGAAATCATTCGGATGCACGAAGGACAACCGTGACGGTGTCAATTTTTCTTAGATACAATTTGGTATATGCAATTTATGCAAGAGTGAGTGAATGGGCTTTCACTGAGCTAGCGCGCTCACTATCCACGGCTGCATCGCCATTCGCCACCTACCATCAGGTGGGATGGCAGTCAAGCGCTAATCAGTTCCATATATTAAAAAAATATATATACACCCGCTTGAAACAGTCGAGCACTATCACGGCCAGTGTGAAGTAGAGATACTTTTTTTTTTCAATTTTTATGCCCGTTTTCCACATCCATCCCTAACTTTAAGGGATACGTAAAAAAAATTAAGTGCTAGTTTCGTCTTCACCACAGATTGAGTGTCACGCTTAAGACTTTAGATGATCGATGGTAAAAACGGGCATTAGTGCGGTAAATGAATGTCTGCGCTTTATAAAACACCCTACATTCCAATTCCCTTGGCGTTACTATCAGGTGGTATTTTATCCTTGCTCTATGTCACCATCTTATTTTAGGTGAGGCTTGTGCAAAAACGTAGAACTTACGATCTATATCTATCTGCGTAGAGGCACGTTCGTAGTCGAAAACTTGCTATGCTTTTTGCTACGCCACCTGCTACCAGCTACATTAGCTTACTAGTTGCAATGATTTATCCTACAGTACATAAAATCTCTTACACCTGATGCTCGGAAAAACGGTTAATTGTCTAGGTAGAAGGCGTCTTGGTGTTTTTTACATATCTAAAATACATCTTAGACTAATAAACTTTTTTTTAAATTTACTTTACTTTGAATAAAATAATAGTTAGACGTATCCATATACGACGTATCAATAATATACAAACAACGATTGACTTCTCCTATTTTATTTGACAGCTGTTACATAAAATTATCGGCTATATTTAGAATGTTTTATTTGCATTCCAGGCTAGCTTCCTCCCTCCTACAGCAGTCGACGGCGTCAGCCAAAGCGTCGGAGGAGATCCAGTCTTCGATAAAGGAAGTGACGTCAGCTATAGTCCACTACGTATCTGGACTCGAGCCCGCCAATGGGGATGTGGACCGCCAGCCGTCGCCTAGGTCCAGCCAGAAGTTGTATTGGCTCGAGAGCTCCTTTGTCGGTGGGTATTTTTGGTTGTCAAAACTGTGGTGGGTCCACGCTGCAACTTTATGTTTCACTGTACGGGTAATATGTATGCACTGAATGGGCAGGTTAGTCCGCATAAGCATCTCGGCCTCATGGATGAGCATCGTGAAGTATAAGTATACTTTTGTTAGCTTAAAATTGACAGCGCATCTGAAACCACTCAGGTGTTTTTGATGTCCATGGGCTGACTGCTAATGAAATTAAATGCAAAAATTTTTGGCGTCATCAAAATTCGTACATGCACCTTCTGCACAACATGCCCAGAAGTTCTTATCAAGCGCCCGATATGAACAGCCAATGTGTGCTAATGATAATGTAACTCAAATATTTATTTCATTGCCCACTAGGCTAGGACAGTATAATGTTTTAAACTCTCAGAAACTCATATCGAGAGATCATCACTGGTTCGTGGTGGAATTTTAAATAAATGAATTATACCATTTCAAGGCACGAAACCTTTAGATTCGCCGCAGACGCCATTAGTGGTGACGGAGTCGCTGCCGCCGCCGCACCCGCGGCCGCCATCTTCCCTACGCCTCGAGCACCGCGCCGCGCCCGGTGAGCGAGCGTGACCACAACAACACATACATTGCAGGTTTTGATTTCTACCGCGCCAGTACATTCCGTTATAAAGCGGCAATGGTTGTTCAACATTACGTATTTACTACGAATCAGTGAGCATGCGTATTTGATTGTAAGCATTGCCTGTAAAGAGTAATAGAACATATTATGTTACTGTACATCTCTTCGAAAATTGCTTTGTTGGTATATTTAGTGAGATAAAAATTAAACAAAGTTGTTTCAGTATAAATACAAGTAGCGAAGCCTTTAACTTTTGAAATCCAAACCTGCGGTGTTTTTTTTTTCTTGTTAATTTTGTGTTACGTTACTTCTCTGGTGAGTTAATTATTTTTGTGCTGTGTGTCTTTTTTAGTTATTGCGAAATTGAACGAAATGCAAATAATTGAATTTTATTTTTGGTAATTATTGAGCTTTATAGACTGTGATTAAGACTCAGGACCATTGACATGTAACGTTTTTTACTTTATGACATCTGTGCACATTCACAACTTCCAATATACACAAGACGTGTTATCCTGTAACCTGTTATCTTTGCGTTTTTACATAAGACACAGCACTGGCTTGTAGTAGCTTCAGAGTTTTATTACGTGGCTTAATATTTTATGCAAATCATTATTACATAAGTTCATATTTCACGTTTATTTTCTTGATGAGCTATGAATGTTACTAGTACAATGATGAGAGTAACATTATGAACCCGCCAAAACATTTTTTATAATGTTAATGATATAAATTTATTTAGTTTTAATAAATAAATGCAATGTTATGATGTATTTTGATTTTAATCCAATAGAATTTAGTGTATTTAAATTAAAAAATAATACACACTATCTAACGAACATATCACAATTCAATTGATTTAACGACAAATATACTAAATATCTTTCAATTATGATTGTAATGCCATAATCGTAATTGCAATAAAAATCGATGGAAGCAGGAACCAGTAAAATGTGTAGGAATTATTTTTTTTTACAATGATGAATTGTACAGCATAAGTTATTTTGTTTGTGTGTTTATTTTAAATTCAATTCTGTAGAATTTAGTCTGTATGCTAGTTAATAATAAAACATAGATTTGTAAATAATTTATCATGTTGCTATATTTTATTTTAGGTGCTAATTAATCTGTTACCTACTTATACTATGTATGATTGAAGAATAAGATGTTTCAAATATTTAATATTACTTTATTTCAATTATAGACTTTCATTGTCACAAATAATAAAATTGTCAAAAAAATGCCTAAAGTATTATTAAACTTTTTAAGGCAGCAGTTATCAGAACCATAACCAAAATTGGTGGTGAGAAGTAACAACCTGACTGACTGTAGTATCAGAAATGTATAGTAAGTTCCTTCTACTTAAATCACCTCATAATTTATATTGGGCCCTTACATGGACCCTAAGTAAATTATACAGGTTCTGATTAGGTTAGAAATCTTTGATTTGCGTTCAAAATTCGCACCGCCGAAGAAAATAATCCGAAAGTATCGCGTCGAATTTGTTTAACGAAGCCTTTCAATTACATCGCTCCATTGAAATGAGCCTCACGAAGATAAATTCGCCAATCCTTTAAAAAAAAAACACGGACTTGGCGAATTTTTAGTCTCTCACTAAAAAAAGGCATCATTTTTTAAAAACTTTTTTTATTCAATGTTAGATCGTACTGTAGCTCTCTCCATTTTTATTATAGCTACGCGCACACATGTTTGCCTGTTGTTGGAATAGTACCTAAAATGTAATTTTATACGTAGATATAGCATTATATTTATAGAATCTCGGTACCTTCATTTGTAATTAGAACACATGAATTTTAATTTTTATATTTAATATTGACAGTGTCAATCATTCTATCATTTACATCAATGTAATTTAGTTACATTTTAATCATAACAATTATTGAATATATTCAGTTTATTTTATATTTTTGTTTTATTTTGATTTCTGTGCCGTCCACATTTAAGAAACGACGTTTAATGAGATATTGGAATGTATTTGTCAACTTGGATTCAGTTTACAAATCTTTTCTTGTTGGCTTGGGTAATTTTTTATCATTGGTCTTTTAGAAAAATACTTAAAATAACGAATTTATTATAGCCTTTAATTGGCCTATATTTTGTGCCTTCATTTATACAATAGACCATTTAGCAAACGACGATTACCGTTTCTGCCGGTAAAATGTGCATGCAATCTATATTTATAAATAGCTTTTATTCAATGAAACTTACTTTTTTACTGAAATAGTTAAAGGGTTTCGAAGGAAAATATTATCAATATTGCTACACAAAAAATCCTTTAAACATAATAAAAGTAAATAAATTCTAGATCGCAAGTTCTTTCAAGTTAACATTTTATAAAATTACATCAAGTTTTTGGGCACGGTTATCACCATAGAAATGTGGCCATCGTCGTTTCAAACGCAAAACTTCCACCGATCGCAACAAAAAAAAAAATAACAATTTAATCACAATATAGATCCTTATCATTGCTAGCAATTTTTTTTTATTTCTCATCATCGTCATTCACTGTCATCATCAGCGCTGTCCTGCAAAATAATCACTTTTATGTCGTAAAATGTTTTCAATCACAACTCGGCAGGCTTCTCTATATCGGCACCTTTCCCAGTTATTCAACTTTAGAGATGTTTGCAGGTATCGCATTACGAGTCCATCAATACTGCGTCATCGAAACATCGTTTGTAGAGATCTATAAGTTTTTTTTTATTTAAGGTATGCAATAAGACAAAGTAAAAAGTTGTGTCACGTATAAATCTCATAGAGATTTCTGGGCTTCATGATATGGAGAAGGTAAGTTGGCCCGGCACGGACAGCATTTTTCGCAAGTGTTTCAACATAGGGTCAACGGTACTGTAAATTTTTTAGCAGGAAGTTACTAACGTAGCCTGCAGGAGTTGTAATTTGGTAGAAATAGGAAAAGGGAAAAAGCGTTATACCCCTATAACGCTTTTTGTTGGTGTATTTGGCTTCATACAAATTTAATCTTTTTTATGTGATAAGATGGCAAGCGAGGCGGTAGGTCACATGATGTTAAGGAATAACCGCCGCCCATTGACATTTGTAACCACTGCCACTTTTGCCACTTTGCCACTTTTTAATAAAGTGTGCCCCGGCTACCTCACTCACCAGACAAAATGCAGAAGTGGAACTTGATGGTCTTCTGCGCGTGGTACTTATCCGGACGGACTTGCCCATTCGTGCAACAGCATGGCCTTACCGCAGTTAATATAATCTGTTCCAGATGTCCGGACTCAGATTCAATTTAGGACGTTCAAGAGAACAATTTTCTGTTTTTGTCGCAAAGGTTCTTGCCAGTTCTTCTCTGGACAGCTCTAGTTTAGAGAACCAATGTTAGTTTTTTTTTTAAGTCCAATAAGATCCCAAATTTATTTATTCAATATAGGCTATTGAATAAATAAATTTGGGCTTTGACTTAGATTTATTTATTAAAGACATACTAACACAAACTACTACCTAAATAAGGAATAAAGTAAACAATATAATTTACAATGTGTGTAACCGTACATAATATTAGTAGTAATATTAGTTTAAAAAAAAATCGAAGATATATGAAGTGTGAGGAGAACTGGGCCCTAATAACCCCTTCACAGAGAAACCTTTTGCCGGAACGTGGAACAAATGGCATACATAAAATTGAAAAAGCTTGAAAACAATAGGTACAATTTTTAGTTTCTGAATACGTTTTAATAAAAGGATTCTATCTCTCACGAGGATGGGAACGACCACAAGTTGGAAGCTCGGCTTAAGGAGAATACAGAGCTTTTGAGCTACACATTGATTACACATACAAATCGGTTGCATAAAACATAATTATGTTAAAAAGACGCAAGACTTACTGAAATAGGGGAACAGGGCAGACTCTTCCGGGGAAGAACCACAGTTTTACCATCTGCTTTGGTTTAATATGATTTGAATAGTATACTTTTGCGTTCAGCCTGGTTAGGGAGTGGACTTCATTGTGTTCACACAACCCGCACTGTGTTACAAATATCCATGGGTATAATTCAGCTTAACATCACTTGAAAAGGCCAGCTCGATTGTCACCGTCTCACATACGTTTCTATTAAAAACAGACAACATTGTTTTTATTAACAAAAGACAAATTGATTTTTGAGGATCAATGTTTGATTTTGAGTGACTCCTGAACTTCCTGATGTTTCTCCGGGGTTCAAGGACCAATAACAATTAAATTAATAGGGGACCACGTAGGAGTTAAATTGAACCCGATTATATTTTTCAATCATTTCATAACCGACGTTGTTGCGAGGTAACAAACAAAAAAATCTAATCTAATTTAGAACCTGCTCCGATTTCGTAGCCTGTTGAGAACAAGGAGAGATGTTAAATGAGCTGGGTCATTTTATGTACATATCGTTAATAAAGCGCTTTGTTAGTAGGAATCTGAAAAATAAACTTCTAACTTAGACGCAACTATGCCGGCATCTACTCTTATTTACTCAAAGTTATAATTTGTTATGAATTAACATGATGCTAAAAAGCTGCCATTACAAAAAATATGGCTTGTTTAATCATTAAAAATTAAAGTTACTTATACCATTATTTTATATTTAAAACTACCTTACAGTAGAAAGTTAAATATTACTTTATAGAAAGTTTATCAAAGAAATATAATGATAAATATCGCTAAAATTTTTCGTATTATTATGTAGTGTTTTATTGTAGTTAAATTGTTTGTTTCATATTTGGTCGTTAATTATCATGCTTTAGGTAAGCGCTTTGGTTATCATGCTAAATGTTTAAACAGTTAATTATTTATCGTTTAATTAATTTACTCCAAATGTTTAATTAATTTACTCAAGTCACTATTAATGGTACGACGATTCTCTAAAGCAACAGTAGCCACGTGTCTAGTTTTATTAAAAAAAAGAGCAATCATTCGCTTCGATGCACTTTTCACTCGCGCCGCTTTAGTTGGTTTCGGATCATCTTGAAAGACCCATACGCTCGATTGCTGCTATGTATTGGGATCGTAGCGATAAGCCCATGCTTCTTCACCTGTTACTTTTGTCCCACAGCAAATTTGACGCCCCTTCTTTGAATCTGGAAGCCATGGCTATGCGCCAAGTGACGCGGTCCGTTTTTTTTGAGCCTCGGTCAAATTGTGTATGATCCACCGCGAGTATAGCTTTCTCACAGCCAAATGTTTGTATAGGATTGATTATATTTAACGCATGCCTATGTCTAAGGATGCCCGAATCTCATGGAAGGTCACATGCCCGTCTATTTCGATCATACGGCACATAGCATCGTTGTTTTTGTTGTTCACAGTGGTGGACGGCCGACCATCGCGAGATCGCTTGAATTCCGCAAACTACTTATAAATATTCGTCTAGCATGGTGCTTCATCGACAAAGATTAAAGCCGATCGTGGCACTGCTGAACTGTCACTTAAAAACGTAGAAAATCATACTAAGAAAATTTTCCCGAGTTAAATCGATAGAGGTAATGGCACCACAATATAAAACCAATTGACAGTCAGATGAAACAAACTGCATTCTACAGCCAAAGAGTTCCATTTTCAAATGTTGTAATTACTTTTTATATATTGTTTATGTAAGTGGCCAGTTCCGGAAAATTTTTGTGTGACCTTTATACGCCTTGTATGGAGGAGGCGTTGCCCAGCAGTGGGACGTATACAAGCTGGTCGTTTGCTTTTTGTTTTTTTTTTATTAAATGAGGCCTTTTATTTTTTCTTCTATTTATCATTCGTCAATTTAATTTCGCAAATTCATTGAAGATTAATTACATAATAAGTAAAGTAACTATTTCCAGACTGGCAAGAGTCACAGCAACCCATGACTCTTGGGAGGCCATCACCCGGCTCTACCACCTTAGAAGACGTACTGGATTCCTTATTGGGCCTACCTCCACAACCTGCAAGAATACCCACTCCGCAGCCTAGTCCTAGGAAGAGTCCTTATTACTTTATGGGCGGGAAGGTAAACATAGTCATTAAAATATCTCATTTAGCCCTTTTCCTTGCTCCTTTAAGTCCTTCGCCTGATCATTTTGAATAAAGACGCGGCTAAAATATGGTGGAATATGCTAGTTCGGACAGAACATTATTTTAATATCCCTCATTTCGCAATCAGGTAAGAATTAGTGAGTCGAGATTTCGACTAGTAACGCTTTATTCCCCAGAGCCCTCGGTACGAACAGTTGGCTAGTAGTGGACATAGCAGCGCGTCACCAGCTTCCCGATTCATCGGCACCCCTAGTGAAGGGCCAAGCTCCTTCACTGACCCCAGCCCAGATCACGATCGACAAGGTAGGAATGATATGTAAGTCTAAACCGTTCCAATTTTTATATTTTATCTTCCCTCCACGCTTGTGCCTTACACAATATCTATCCCTACAACTATACAGACAAAATTTTTGCAATTGAATAATACACATTCATATTTCATAACTCCTGTATGGTGCCAGGTAAGGTTTGCTATTGAATTGGCCTTTTAAGCATGATTGTCTTACAAAATTACTACTTTATGTGGTCAATGGTCCTGCGTCTAGTAAGATTGGAAGAAAACTGTCAATATTTCAGCAACAATATTTTGACGTAATATTTCTTTACAGACAAGGAACCAGTTGATAATTCTACCGCAATGCAAGAATCGAGACGTTCGCGGTCAGCGCAGGGCGAAAACTCCCGTAGGAGAAGCGAACCCTTCGCTCATACCAGCACCTCGTTAGACCGAAGAACTAGCCTCGATCCCTCGGCTTTACGCACCGCAGAGCCTCGCCTCACGCACCATGACTCCAAAACCTCCCTACTTTCCTTGCAAACAGAAAACAGCGCTGACGACGCCTTCGTCAAGTGCAAATACCCTAAATGTCCCTCCCGCGCCCCGCTTTCAGACGCCAAGAGACATTACAAATCGTGTCACAACTGCTCCACCATGTACTGCTCGAAAGAATGCCGAAGAGCGCATTGGGAAAAACACAGGAAAGTGTGCTTGCACTCCCGAGCGAGTGCGCTCTGCAGACAGATCATATCCGCTGCCAAGGAGGACGTGAACTCCCTACATCAAATTAGTACCATCGGCCATAAAGGCTACCTGGCCCAGGGCAGGGGCGTGGTCAAAGTCTTCTTCACTAGTCCAGAAGCTGCTGAGAAATTCACGACGCACGGCTACCAATACCTCAGCGAACCGGAGTACGTCAAATGGATATCGCTGCAGCCGAACGAAATGGGCGTGGAGCTGTACACGGAGGTGGTCAAGCTATGCAAATCGTACAACCCCGAAACGAGGGTGATCCTGTACGTGGCCGTGTGCATAATAAGCGAGGTGCCGACGAAGGGCGCTGTGAAGTGGGAACGGCAGATGGTTTCCAGATGCGCGAAGCTACGCCTCAGTAAGAGCGTTACTGCGGCCATACAGGAACAGAATCGGAAACGCAACAGAAGGGACAGCAAAGGTACGCCGGATGACAGGGAAACGCTGATTCTGACGTCGAAAATGAGCAACGCCGGGGAGAGGAACGCCGCGACCGCTCACAAATTCAGGGAAATATGCTTCAAAAACATCGTACACGAATTGGAGAGCCGGGGCGTTGTGTTGAGGAAGCACTTCCCCGAAGTATATTCCCGCTTAGCAGCGTATGTAGACGGCACGAGTGATAGATTCATTCCAATGACAATATACCCCAGGGATGCCACGAGTGGAAAATCTTTCGTGTGTGTGATTATGCCAGACAGTGATGTGGACAGTGGTACACCAGTTGATGGAAAGGCTGTGACAGTGGATGTCGGTTTGGACAAGTCTCGGCATCAACTATCAACGCCCATGTGAAACTACGTAAACTTATAGATGCTGCTATCTGCTTCGGCACGGTAATGTTTAAATATAGTGTCATTTTCTCTTATGAAATCGTTTAGTCCGAGAATAAAGTTGTTTTCTAATCTTGAATGTTTCTAGCATATAATTGGCGATGCTTTTGTTATTTCAGAATTATTATAATTCCATAGTTCAATAAATATATTGCTTATATGTTTACATTTCCTGAATCTAAGATAATGAATCTCCTTTAAAATTTATTAAATGTGCTCGTAACTCTTAATTCGTAGTGTAAGATGTCATAGTTTATATCTATAGCGATGATTCATTCCAATTTAATGTTTTAGTTTTATATAACAGTTTAATATGTGTTTATTATAATATATATAAAGCCATAATTTTATTAAAATCAGTTTATGTTGAAATGGTGTAAAGTAACTAAGCTACATCTATATTAGATAACTAATTCTTTATCAAATTCTATATATTGGATATTTCATATGTGCAGTGCGCAATTCTACCTACAAGATGCATTTAAAATGTTTATTGCATGTTGTACTTTACATCAATGCTTATTTATAGAAACTTTATATAGGTAAATATACGAAGTTGTGATCGTGCACATTGTTAAAAACGCAGCCGAGCAAGAAGGTTTGTAATTTTTTATCTGCGAAATTACTTAGGGATATATTCTTATATACCATATTGGGCTAATTATGATGTAAAGGTTTGGTTGTCTACTTTAATTTTGTTCCTAATTATACATACATTTACGTCACTTAACATGTTGTGAATGAATGATTATTATAAAGAACGTTATATAAAAGAACGAATGAAATCAAAGAAGCTCAAAGATGATGAAAAAAGAGGAACGACATATTGTATTTTAAAACGAACATTACAAAATATTATATTTTTTTTAAATATAATTACGAAAGCTTCGTGATGCTTGCTTACATTAATCATCAATTTGGCCAAAGCAATTTATGCGAAGTTTATAGGTGATAAAGAAAGAAAATCGTTATGCCTTTCGAAAAGCATAAAGATACATAAATTTTAGCTATGCTTTAAAGCGTAAATGGAAGAAGTTTTGTGTGTAAAAAACTATTCACCACAACTGAAAAAAGCCACGCAAAATAAGCTTACGTCAAACATGGACACCTTAGCGAAAAAAATTCCATTTAACGAAAATCGTAGGGCGCCACAAGATTCCCTATTTTTATATATCTACAGAAGGTGCCAATGGAATATTCTTAAAATAAAATAAGTTTATTAGGTACTTAATCATCATGAAATGCAGATGAATTTTATTAATACCTAAATAATTCTTAAGTTACGGTCACACAAATTTTCCATGATAAATTTAACATTTTTTTGTTCATAACTAATCATGTGCCGACTTCCACAACAGAGCCAATTTAAATAAAAATAAATAACATCACGCTACTGTTCCATTGCAAATTACATTTGAACTATTTAGTGATAGCATTTATACAAATATTTTGGTTAATATTAAAATTAATTTAATAACTTGGTTAATATTTACATTTCAGATACATTCTCTATTTTATAAATAGATTATTCAAGTTAAACTAATATTATTTAGAAAGGAAACATCCTAATGTTTAAAGGCAATTAACGGATTTAGTGGAAAGTGCTTTTAACCGTTTTTTTAATTTTGTTTCTATAGTTTAGAAAATTTAATTAAATAAGAAACTACAAGAGGATTTATTAAATTCAGAATAACAACTTCGATATCTGTTACTGCCACCATAATGGGGTGAATATATATTGTTTGTAAATTGTAAAAACACTGCCCAAATAAGTCTTTTTCGCAAAAACAAGTACGTAGTTTTAATGTTATCAATATTAAATTATGAAAAGTTAACACATTTTCTTTATGTTATTCAAGCAAGTTTATGTAATAGTCCTATTAAGAACATACTAAAAAATACTTACTGAATTGTTATTATTAACATAAAATTTTATAAATGTCTTAATAATGGAAGCGAGAAGTAAAGTCTATTTCATTCCTTAGGTAGATATCTGTACATATATCATATCAATTGTTTGTCATAGCCTGGATTATGGATTTTTATCTAGTTGTCCCTTATAATATATTTCAAATAAAAGATCCATCTATTAAACTGGCACAATTTAATGGCGTTTATCATGGTGTCGCACTAAAAATTCACCAGTAAGTCGAAGAGTAGGACTTTAGTCTCGGAAAAATTTATAATCAACATCGCTTTGAAACAAGAAGTGCCTTTTCTTCTTTGCCGCAAGGAAGTTTGTAAAAGTTTGTGATAACCTCTTGCTATACATTTCGGAATGGACTACGCGCACGATGAAATAGTATAATATATAAATTAAAATAGATATATAAAGTAAAATAGAATATATAGTTCCGTATAGCAAAGAGACGAAGAGAAGAAAGAGGTTCGACGGCCGAGAAGCCGAAAAATCCATTAACGAAGGATCACACATTTTCGGCAGGTTTTTTCCGATAAAGCTGCACATGATGAGCATCAATTATGGAGAAAATATTACTAGAATATCGTAACAATTGAAATCGATGGTTCGTTGTTGTAATAATTTCTTAGCTTCGTTTAATCTCAAATTTGAATAATTTGGGATTAAATGAAACGAAGCTAAGAAATTATCAGCCTCAATAAATAGTATATTTTGTATTATGTTTCTAACAAATGCTAGACAGAAATAATATTAATTAATATTAGACTAGAATTATATCTATGTAATCTAAAGTTGATAAATCTCACTAGATGGAGTGACGACTAGTGCAAATGTGCGGGAAGTCGATGGATGCAGGTGGCTCAGGTACTTCATGGCAGTCTGTGGGTGAGGCCTATGTTCAGCAGTGGACTCAAACAGGCTGAAATGATGATGATGATGATGATGAATCTAAATTTCATGAAAAATAACTAAGATCGCATAGTTACTACTATTCTGCTGACAGAAATTCTCACAAGCCTTAACAGATTATTGTCCGGGCGCTCGCTTCAATATACTCGAGCAACCTGAGTTCAGTCCCTGGTACCGAAGCTAGATTGCATTCGACCATTTTGTTACAATAATGAGCAACACGAATTTAGATTTTATTGAAATCTCTGAAGAAAACACGTGTTTAAGAGATCAGAAACAAAAATACGCTAAGAAACAATTGAGAAATACGGCATTGCAACAATTTTTAAAAATATGAAGAAAAAAAAAGATCTAACAGCAAATATCGCATCGGTCTGACGAATTTTTAATAGTTACTTTTCCCATGCCTTTATTATTTTTACCCAATAACAAAAAATATTGAATGAATTGCAATTTCCTTTTTATTGAAAAGCATGTAAACTTCTTTTTTATGGCTTGGTGTTAAGGACCTTTAGGCCAACGTAAACATCTAATTTAAAGAATCCACACACTAGTGAAAAACAACACGGCTAAATTGGACATTGTTTGAGCTATAATATCCTAAATCGCAGTCTTATACGGCGGACTGCTAGGCAGGATGGAAGGATTACTATAGAAGATTATATATTTATTTTACGGTGTTAGGGCCACGCAGCAGCCTTGGCTGTTGCAAGAATGGGCAGGCTCGTCCGGGTAAGTACTACGATCTCACAGAAGACCGGCGTAAAGTGGAAGTATAATACTTTTGCGTTTCGTCTGGTGAGTGAGGTAGCCGGAGCCCAATTTTCAAAAGGTTTTCAACCCATCTGCAAACCCTCGGGTGTAGCAGAAGTCCATGGGCGGTGGTATTCACTTAATATCAGATGAACCACCTGCTCGCTATTAGAATAATCGAGGCCTATACGTGATAAATAAAGTGTGCTTCGATATATTTCTAATTATTGTGTATAGTGATTTTATTAGCATTAAAAATGTTGCTAGAGTTAACAACATAACATCAATTTAAATTGAAAAAGCATAAAAGTTTTCCAACAATATTATTATGACCGAAATAATTCTTGAGTTTTTTTTTCTCGCTCAAAGATTAAGCATAACTATTCAGCGAGGAAATGCAGCTAGCGTTCTTGGCACCATGCCACGTGGATTAGGTTTATTAGGTAATATGTAAATTTAGATATATATATATTTTAGATATTACAAATATTACAAAAATAAATTGTATTTGGAAAAAAAAAATATTGATTGATTGACATTAGATATTAATACTCTGTCAATCGAGTCATCCTGTCTGAAGTCTGTCTGACAGCTGACTGATTCTGACAGAATCTGTCTGTCATTTAAAGATTTGCTATTGATCTGGTTGAAGTACAGATTCAAATTTATCTCTTACATATAGTGTTTGTTCTGTTGTTACGTAGTACTTTCATAATTAGATATTAGCAGTAAATATAGAAAAAAAAAATACATGTACAATGATTATTTCTACGCAAGCTATTTACGCTGCATTGCCAATATCTGCCTTAATTGCAATCGGTTTAGTGCGTAAGTGGAGGTCAAGGTATTGGGCGAAATGTTTAAGCGATACTTGCTTAAGAGGCAAAACTTTCCTAATTACCGGCGCAAACAGTGGTATAGGCTTTGAAACAGCTAAAACTCTTGTCAGGCGAAAAGCTAGAGTAATTTTCGCATGCAGGGATATAGGTAAGGCTAAAGAAGCAATTCAAAGGATCAGGATAGAACAACCTACCGGGGGAGAATTGGTGAGTAGAGAATTTTTTTTATTTTATTCGTCAACAAGCAGAATTTGCGCAGTTTTCTAATCCGCATTTTTTGTTGTCAAACAATTTTATTTTGGTGGTTAAAAAAAAAAACCTAACATCGAAGGTTTAGGCGGGAGCTCTGCTCCCGCCTGAACCTTCTAACCTAATCTATCCGAGTCGGATTCGTTCTGTGTCGGTTCTGTGACTCATTAAATTTAAAAAATCGGAATATCGATACGTGTATGAAGCGTAACTTTATTTGTTCTGTACCTTTACCAATTTTTTTTATTATTTGTATGCCATCTAAGCGTAACTTTATTTCACTTTAAATAATTCAGTCTTTTACAATCATTGTATAGGAGAATACCCATTTAATAATAATGTTCCATATTATACTTTCATTACAGATACCGATGCAATTGGATTTGGCTTCATTTGAGTCAATTGAGAATTTTGTGGAAGTAATTAAAGCAGGTTTCCACAAAATTGATGTTCTTATTAACAATGCCGGTGTAGTTGTGCCTTTAAGTCGTGATGAAAAAACAAAAGAGGGATTTGAAATAAATTTTGGAGTAAATCACTTGGGGCATTTCTATCTCACTAATTTACTCTTAGATCATTTAAAAAGAGCCTCACCTAGTCGGTAAGTCACTATTACAATATGAAGCCACTATTATAATATGATAATAGGGATGATGACACCAATCAAAATATTGATTGACAGTGTTATTCTTTTTTTTTATATCTTTCCGTGTACTTACTTAACTTTACCACTCTAAGGTTGACTGGGAGATAATCCCTTTTGTATTAAGTCCACCTTTATACTATTTGTGCAGAAAGAAAGAAGAATCAATAAATAAATAATTTTTTTTTTCAATGTAAATTATGATAAATGGTGGAACATTAAAAATTTATAAAGGTTTAAACTTGTTGGTCCCTTCCTCGCAAAATGTAAATTTAGTATAGAATGACTGTCAACTATGGTGTTACTGTATTCTGTCTATGTTGTTTTGTTGTGCTTTCTCTGTCTCACTCGAAACTTTTGAAATGCTAAAGAATGTTATTTTTCAAGATATTTCAGTTAAGGTTTCACTGTTACTTAAAAAACAGAGTCAGCATCTACTTTATTTTATAAACAGTTATATTATTAATTTAATGTATAATTCTAGAATAGCATCAATTTACAATGGCTTTTATAAAGAAAAACAAATACACATTTTTATTTTTGACTCATTTACTTGTATAATTGTCTACTCCCTTAAAAATGTTAAAGAAGGCATTTGTTTTACAGAATTGTTGTTGTATCTTCAACTCTACATGAAAGAGGAAAACTGAATTTTGATGATCTTAACTTAAAAGCTGAAATTGAGAATGCCAAAAAAGGTCGAGTCAGTGAGCGCAGAAACCCAGGCTATTGCAATTCAAAGTTAATGAATGTATACTTTGCCAGGGCCTTAGCAGAAAAGCTAAGAGACACTGGAGTGGATGTTAATGTATGTTGCCCTGGTTTCTGCTACACCAATCTCTTCAGGTATGCAATTTGTTTATGATATAAAAATAACCTAATTGTAATATATCATGTATGTAATAAAAGTATATTATATACCTATATTTGGGACATGACCTAATGAAAAGTGAATCTTTGCGAACATGTTTCGCCATCAAATATTTATCGACATGTGTACAAGTAATAAATTATGTAGTCTGCATTATTGTACACTATGCCCAAGTACACTGTGTACAGATTAAAATTAAGACATTGTTGTATTTGTGACTCGGTGGCAGACTTGTAGGCTTTGGCGCCGGGGATCAATTTTTAAATGAGAAAACAATTTGTGTGAACCACAGATACTTGTTATGAATCTGGGTGTTTGTTCCTAAGGAGGGTTAGGCAGGCGGCATTTCGTAAGAAAACCTAGCCAGCCAGTTGAAAAAAACCAAGCCAATATTATTAACAACATGATTCATAAATGTTGTGTTGACCCCACCTAGGTGGGGTAACGGCAGGAAAAAGAAGTATTTATGATAAATGATAGTGCTCTTTTAGTTTCAAAAATAAATAATATCTAAAACAACATCTGTTGTAGGCATTCTGTGAGGTGGTACCACTACATCCTTATGGCTCCATTGGCACTTATGTTTATGAGGTCTGCGAAACAGGTAAGTGTTTTAGATTGTGTTTTATTTACCTTGCCCAATTATTTATATTGAAAACGATATGTTTGTTAAACGAAAAAAAAATTAATTTTTACCTCCTGAGAAATATTACTAAAGATATTTTCAATTACACCTTGAAATTTATATCAATATATATATTGTTAAGGCTTATCAAAAAATTGTCTTGTTTAAAGTGTTTTGGAACAGAGCTAAATATGCAAAAGTCTCGTCAACGCTTCATCTCGCCAACATCACAAAACTATAAAAATTTTGCAAACATTTTTGATTGTTTCATGTCATGAATTATTGTATTGTTACGTGTTCCTTTGTGTGTTCATAACAGTATCAATAATATCGAAAATATCGTTCACACTCCGAGGCCATCCGTTACTTATGCATGCGGACTCATGTTCGCTTACGAGGAAAGTTGTACCATGAATAACAATTGGACAGCGCCGAATAAATTAGAAACATTACGAACGATTATTCGCCGTCGGACAAAAATGTCAACGAACAATCGCTACTCTATGTATATTCATATGTGCAGTGACAGGTGTGCAGTCCAAAGTCGCGCATTGTATAGATATATACATATATATATATATATATTACGCGCATTATATACATATATATATATATGCTAGCACGTTCGAATTTTGAATTATAAAAACAAGGTTTTACAAAACAAGGTTTAGTCAATTTTTGTGGACGGTCTTACGATCGGAGGCTAAAACAAGACCAAGATGTAAATAAGATACAAACGTAGGGTTAACGTACAACACGCAGTAGTTGGTCCTCGCCTATGAGCACGACAAAACGAACATACCGCGTGCAATGCCGTTTAGGCCATATCGGGGCCATAGGGCACATAAATTTGGGGGTCTGATGGAAAGTAAAAAAAAAATAATGAAGAGAACTATTACCTTAGGTTTTTTATTTATCCTATAAACTTTCGGAATATATCTATCAAAAATAGAGAAAAATTATAGTTTAGGCGAATATTTAGGCCATGCGGGACGCCTGTGACGACAGGGGCGATGGGCACGGGCCCCGTGTGCCCTTATGGTAAAGACGGCACTACGCGTGGCCAAACTACACCTGCATCCCTTGGCGGTTCTCACCGCTTCCAGCGACATAGCACAGTAGACAGTCTCTACACAATCCTCATGCTTAACTCTGCTTAGGAAGGGTCTACAAAGCTCGTGGCAACGTTGCTGTTCCAAACGTAACTTTATATAGTACTAACTGCTGCCCGCGACTACGTCTGCGTAGAATAGGCTGAAGGCGTAACATTCAGACAGAAAGACAGATATACATAAAATATGTATACAGCGTGTCGTTAGCATCGCGACAATAAATGAACACACGTCTAACGCTACTTGCCAATAATCATAAAAAAATATTAATGTTAAAAAAAATCCATAATTAAAAAAAAAAATTTCAAACAAACTAATTAAGTAAAAAAGAAACAAAGTTTGTAACATCCTATACAACTCCAAAGCCTCTCCTAACAGTATGTTTTGTCTCTTTGAAACTCATTCAACCCATTCATATGCTTTGTAACCTTTACAAATGAACTTTAAGTTACAGTTTTATACGTGTGTTCTAAAATTGTTTGTTTTGGAAAATTTAATATCTCGGTAAATATTGATGTTTAAAGAATGTAAATGCTTAATATAATTTTAAAAAGTTATCCTCTATATGTGTGTTCATTTCTTGTCGCGATGGTAACGACACGCTGTATAAATTATAGCCCATGTGTTATTCTGATGTATAAGCTATATTATTGTAAAGTTTCGCTAAAATCCATTCAGTAGTATTTGCGTGAAAGATTAACAAACATCCATCCATACATACAAACTTTCGCGTTTATAATATTAATAGGAATTTAAGGATGTGGCAGTGATTTTTAATAATATAGATGACGCATGTCTATGCTGCGCGGCGTTTAAAAATTGTTCCGCTTTACGATATATGACATATTAAGTGAATGTGACAGATGATATAGAATGTATGATAAGGAAAGAGATAGCAGAGATAGAATAAAAATCTAATTACACCAATTGGTGTAATTCGAGTGCCTCAATTTCGGTGCGCTAGTCATATCTACGACGTATTTGTATATAATATTGAGTGAATGGACTGAAAGTGATAATATCAATCATCAAAAAGCGAAATGTAAATCTTTTTATATTTGTCCTCTTTGCGCTCCGCAACATTCGTGTGGTTGTGGGAAAACTTTGATGTAGACACAGTTACAGACAGCCCTAAGATCCCGACCAAAAAGAGTATTTTATTTGTTTTTTTTGTCCTCTATTCCGATTTCGAATGTCAAATGTTATACCGTGTCGAAAATTAAGAATAAAATCACATAGACGTGGCAAAGAACGCTGGGCGTTAGCTAGTTTCTAATAAAAATAAAATTATCGCAATGGAAAACATATTCCATTGTAATTAATGTCTGTATATTGACAATAATTGCAGGGCTCTGAGACGGTGGTGTACTGTGCTACTGAATACAGCATTGAGGGCACGAGCGGAAAGTTCTACAGAGACTGCGCTCCATACGAATCCAAATACCCCTTCAACAAAGACGAGGAGGTGAAACTGTGGCAAATCAGCGAAGAACTCGTGAAGAACAGGAAACCTATGTAGATAGATGTGGCAGCCGATGAAGGCTGACCTTTTGTAGTTTAGTTGTATGTTTTTTATATGGTTTAAAGTAATTAGTAAGTAGTATGTGCTTGTGGCTTTTATCTATTTTTGCCCTTCCCTTTGTATATTTTGGTGAAACTGAAATAATACTAGAGTTGTATGTTTAAAAAACCAAACCAATACTGTTCGAAATTAACATTACCTTTTTTGTTCACATGGCATAAGGCATTGTATAATTATCGTAAATTGTTTTTTTATACCATAATGTTAGTTAATGATTTCTATCAACATGGTAAATTTTTAAGCACTTTCTTATGACTTCTATAATACTACTTACTACTATAATAAGCTTATACGATAGCCACAATATGTTGGTTTAACTCATTTGTGTATGGGCCGTATGGTGATTTGTCAAAGAACACAGTGCCATAATTCCTTAAGCACAATTATTTTCTACTTTCTCGAATAACTTTTTGTAAACTTCATTTCTGTCTTATTTCGAAAGATTTGATTTGATTTAGAAAAATTAAATAAAATAAACTATTTGGGGAAATACTCTCGTTTAATTATTCGTAGTGAACCTTCGACGATATGGGGTATATTTCTATCATATGGGAGAAAATATGGTAAATGAAAGATGGCAAAAAGAATCAGATAACAACACCCGTAGGAGAGCAGTAGAAGTTGCTAAACGCCAAGCTTTTAAATACTTCTAAAAGAGTGGCAATAAAATACCTTGTAGGGCCAAGCAATATTTTGCTGTTGCACAAATGAGCAGGTCTACCGAGGAAGTATCACCACGACCTCAGAAGACCAGTGTAAAGTGGAAATCTTACACTTCTGCATTTCGTCTGGTGAGTGAAGTAGCCGGGACATCTACGGATATTCCGAAAGTCCATGAGCGGCGGCTATAACTTAACATCAGGTGAACCTGTATTGCTAAAGAACAATGTGGATAAAAGGCGTTGAGGATTTCGTCGGTGTGGCAATCAGCCGTTTATCTTAGTGGCTAGAGCGTCAGGGCGCGAGTCCCAAAGGTTTAATCTAAGATTAGCACAGAGTACAGAGGTAAGCACGATAGAAAATTTTAATTTCTAAAAAATGCTTGTAATATTGTCCCCCATGACAATAACTATTTATGATTTTTTTGTTCCCTGCCGGTAAGATACGAAACAATGTCAATGGTAGATTGCGTTTTAGTGTTAGTATTATCAGAAAGCCTCTCCGTCTTAAACATAAAACCTGTGCAATATTATAATAAAATACATATGAAACGGCAACTGTAACGCAACACGTTTTACGGTATGGTCGTTAGAAATAGATCCAATGTAGGTTCCGTTATGCAATTAAAACGTCTACAAAAACAAGACAGCAGTCATGTCGGTCCTTACTTATTTATTTTATCATAATAAAAATGTTGATTTCGTAAATTAGTTTGTTGTTCTTTTTCAGAGATATCCAAACTGAGGCCCTTTAAATATGATAGTATAGGTGAGTATCAAATGAAATTTACAAAATACGCATTTAGTGCAGTACAAATTCTGACCTAACATTGTTGCTGCGGTCGCGGAAATGACAAAAGGGTATCATTCGGAAAAACCTTTATTTCAATTGAAAAATATAAAGCTTTTCTAAAACAAAATACGTCTTATGTACAGTGTATTATGATATAAAAACACAATATCACGTAATGAGGTACCACGGAGATTATACCGTTAACTCTGGTCCCCAAAGCGCCGATCACAGCGTATGCATTAAAATACACAAATAACGAAGTGCAATTAAACTCTACAACATGCAAAGAATTTCCTTAAATATTCAAACAAATGATTATACCACACACTATGATCTATTCACACTACTATACAAAATAAAATGTGGGTTTAAATAAAATATTCGTACTCTTGACACGGTTACAAATAGAAATAAAAAAATTATATGAAATTCATATTTGCTTTGTAAAATAAAACGCAACAACGTAGATACATAGTTAAATGTAGTAAATTAGTTTGTTGTTCTTTTTCAGAGATATCCAAACTGAGGCCCTTTAAATATGATAGTATAGGTGAGTATCAAATGAAATTTACAAAATACGCATTTGGTGCAGTACAAATTCTGACCTAACATTGTTGCTGCGGTCGCGGAAATGATAAAAGGGTATCATTCGGAAAAACCTTTATTTCAATTGAAAAATATAAAGCTTTTCTAAAACAAAATACGTCTTATGTACAGTGTATTATGATATAAAAACACAATATCACGTAATGAGGTACCACGGAGATTATACCGTTAACTCTGGTCCCCAAAGCGCCGATCACAGCGTATGCATTAAAATACACAAATAACGAAGTGCAATTAAACTCTACAACATGCAAAGAATTTCCTTAAATATTCAAACAAATGATTAAACCACACACTATGATCTATTCACACTACTATACAAAATAAAATGTGGGTTTAAATAAAATATTCGTACTCTTGACACGGTTACAAATAGAAATAAAAAAATTATATGAAATTCATATTTGCTTTGTAAAATAAAACGCAACAACGTAGATACATAGTTAAATGTAGTCTAATAAATATTTAAAACCATGTATGAAATGATGCAAATCAGTAACTAAATTGTTGTGATAACATGAAAATATTTTAATTAGCCATTTGTTAAATTAGACAATATAATTACGGTAACGTTCATTCAATATTTGAATTCAACCCTGAACTAGGATTATAATGATATGTGCAACGTAAATGGACAGATTTTTATAGATATTTTTTATTTAATTCTGTGTTAATTACATCTTTGGTAAACGATTTAAACAACGTGGGGCTGCTACCGCGACCATAAATGAACACAAATATAGAGGATAACGTTTTAAAATCGTATTAAAAGTTTACCTTTTTTAAACATCAATATTTGCAGAGTTATTAAATTTCCCAAAACAAATAATTTTAGAACAGCCGTACGTATAAAACTGTAACGTAAAGTTCATTTGTAATGCTCACAAAGCATTATGCATTGGTTGTATGAATGTAAGAGAGACAAAACATAGTGTTAGAAGGAAAGTCTTGAAATGCGACACTGTGAAAAAGTCTCTGAATGTATGAATCAATCAGTTGTAGTTACAAATTTTGTTTCTTTTTTTTATAATTAGTTTGTTTGAAAAATTTTTTTTTCAAGTATGGATTTTGTTTTACATTAATATTTTTCTATGATTATTGGCAAGTAGCGTTAGAAGTGTGTTCATTTAACGTTGCGGTTGTAACACCATGCTGTATATAAACAAAGAATATTATTGCAAACAAAAAAAAATAAGAAAACTAATTTTTAGAATATATAGACAAATAACATTTAGGCACACACAATAACTTTTATTATATTCGTCTTTGAAACAAGTATTATATTAACAAATAAATGTCCTTGTCGTTATGTTTACAAAGCAGACAAATAGTATTTGGTCTATAACAAAAAGAATGATAAAGAAATTAACAATTAACATCGTCAACAAATCATAAAAAGCTGATTATAATTCTTTATTAAATAAGAAATACGTACAATATTGTACAGATATTTAGAGAAAAAATTACGTCAAATAACCACGCTAACTTATAAGAAAGAAAAAGCATGATACCAATCAATGGAACTCGCAATGAATATTTTGCATAAATAAAACATGTACAATTATTCATTTGGAATGTCTTACAAATGGTGCACATTGCACAACTTAAACTAAACTGGTACAATGTGCACCGTGGTAACTATACAGCTAACTTTAAAACTATAAACTACGTTGAAATAACAATTAAGAAATTCAAGTTTGTTGTTGTTTTAAAACAAAAACGTCACAACCAATAATGATTACGAACCAAACCAAGTATGTAGTAATTCCACCATAAAATTGCGCTTTTTAAGCGAACAAAGAGATTATTGTGGTAGATAAGTATTTTTCTAGTCACTACAAAAAACTTGAAGTGGTAACACTAAAATTTCACACTGAAATTAAATTTACTATTAAAGATATATCATTAAAATACAGTTTTATTAAACAAAAATACAGGCATAATACGTTATTTTTAATAAACTTGTATCTATATCTATTTATAACCTATTCTATAGTTAGTAGATTTGTTTAGGATGATTCATCATCAATTTGTCACTTTTAAAAGCTACAGATTGTGTCAATATGGAAAAAGTGCGCTAAAATAAAATATGTTAGTATAGTTTCTAAGGTGCATTATGAAAAATAAGAAATCCCCTTTTTCATTTAAAACGACCGAGATAACAAACTTTGTTAACAGTTTCTACATACAAGGCTCTTAACTAAATTTATAAGTATCAATATGTTTTATCCTAGACTTACAGTTCTGTTGATTGTGATTTTTTATTGACATTTTCAAATTAAGTCGTTGCCGTTGAGGACGGAAGCGATGTTTGTGTCAGATCTTATATTAATTATTATCTCAGTTAAAAATATTTCAAATAAGAAAAAAAAATCATTAGACCCGCATAATTTCTTTTTATCGTCGATGACATTTTAAAAATATTTTATCTCTTTTATCTTAGTACCAAAGTCGTGATACCATATTTTATGGAGGATACGTGGAGGTCACAAATGCACGCAAACGTCTGTACACCGTGCAAGTGCGTTGCGACACCGCCGCCGCGGAAATATATCTCATACGCTGCTAAATCGGGAGCAGCATGTCGCTCGAAAGCTCGAAACCGTGTTCGAGCCGTGTAAAGTCACTGTATCAGGATGGTGTAGCATTCTTAGCTCCTTCTCCGCTTTCTGTTCTAAATCTGCCCATCTATTAAACGCAAATAATATAGTATTTTTCTTTACGTCTCCGCAAAGAAACAGAAAGAAAATAAAGCATTATAAGGGTACTATTAGGAACGTAGAAAATATTGTACACGTCAATACAACACTACAACATAATCTTAAATTAATTTCAACAATATTAGCATTTCACCAATTTTCTTCTGTTCTATACATACTTGTACATTTGTATGCGTACCAGTACCGGTGTACAGGTACCAGAAGACATTCTGTGTTGGATTTTATATTAATTCAAAAAAGCATAGAAAGTTCAAAAGAACAGAAATATTTGACGAGAACAAATAAAAAATATAGCCCAAATTAAAAAAAAAAGTAGTTTTGACGAAATATTTCTCGTCACTATGAGGATTTGAACTTGTGTCCTGCGGGATACGCGTCCGACGTTCTAGCCACTGGGCTTATATTCACAAGACAAAAGCAATAAACATGGTGGGTGATTGAAATATTTACCATTGCCTATAACATTGTATATGATGAAATTAATATATTACTTGTCAAAGCACGTAATGCATGAATATAAAAATTTGTTGCACAATTGATTGTACGCAATTACAAGTAAACTAGCCTTGGACATCGACAACTACTTTGTTGACACATCGTTTTGACAATGTTATGTGGTTGATGCAATGTTTGATCATTTGGGAGTACCGCACAAATTACAAATTAGTTTCAAGACTATGAATCACCGCGCATACTGTACATCAGTGGTTTCGAATCCTATGGTACTTCTTCCAATGTGGAAATTGTCCTAACGAAATTGAACAATCTTTTCACGATTTCAGAGTGCAATCAAATTCCTTCTATTTTTTAAGCGATTGTATATTTCTGAGCTGGCAATCCATTTAAATTCCCTATAGACTACTTTGACAGAAATAGTTATTGTTAGGATAAAAATTTGTAAATATGTCCAGTGGTTATTAGCAAGTAACAATTCAAAAACCTGGAAGAATGAGCTAGCTTTGTAAAAGTGAATGATTATTATTTACTTTCCTCAGTTGAATTTTAATAACTAATAACCATAGTAATTAATTAATTGGCTACCACTGACTAGTACCCACCTGCTACTACCTCCTACCGTAGCACCACCAATTAGATATTTCTGCTTACTTCTATCATCCATAAAAAGACCTTTTGTTGACAGCAGTAAAATATCTTGACATAGAAATATATTCACCTTTGTACAGCCATTGAGAAGGCTTCCACTACATTGCTGTCCGTCTTTGCTGAAGTTTCAATATACGTTGTGATCTTATTGTCCTCGCACCACTGTCTCAGCTGTTCATGTGACACTTCTCTGTCTTTCGACGAAACGTCTGACTGAAAGTTAAAAAAATAATTTTAAAATTTTCAGTCAATAAGTCACCTCATTTTATATAGTCTAGAAAATAATTATGAGTGCCTTCAAAACAAGAGTGAAATGCTGACTGAACTGGTTTGCTTCAACTATTTAATGGCTTACATATGAATCATGACAAAACTAGTTCACTATACAGTGTGTCGTTACAACCGCGACAATTAATGAACACACGTCTAACACTACTTGCCAATAATCATAAAAAAATATAAACATTAAAAAAATCCATAATTAAAAAAAATATATTTTTCAAACAAACTAATTAAATAAAAAAGATATAAAATTTGTAACATCCTATATAACTACATTTGACTGATTCATACATTCAGAGACTTTTTCATTCATTGCCACAGCGTCGCATTACAAATCTCTCCTTCTGACAGTATGTTTTATCTCTTTTAAATTCATCCAACCCCTTCATATGCTTTGTGACCTTTACAAACTAACTTTACGTTACAGTTTTGTATGTAAGGGTATTCTAAAATTGTTTGTTTTTGAAAATTTAATAACTCGGTAAATATTGATGTTTAAAGAATGTATATGTTTAACACAATTTTAAAAAGTTATCCTCTATATGTGTGTTCATTTATTGTCGCGGTTGTAACGACACACTGTATAAAAGAATACACTTTTAAATTTGACGTATTTAAGTTACTTTAAAGTATTTAAAGACAATTTACTCCATGATAAATGATAGTTTTATTCGGTATTTAGGCAAGCACAAACCTTGTTACCAACAACAATGAAGGGGAATTTCTCTATACCATTCTTAACGCCTGCATAGTGCAGGAACTCATTGAGCCACATTTTTATGTTGTTGAAGGAGCTTCGGTCGTCAATCGCGTAAGCCAAAATACAAATGTCCGTTCCCCTGTAGAATGGCGTACGGAGAGATTTGAATCGCTCTTGGCCGGCTGTATCCCATATCTGGAACCATGGATTAACATCAAATTAAAATTTAGGCATGTATAAATATAAAACGCATAGTTTCTAATGCTTTAATACTCTTCATTTTAAAGCTTAAGATTAGAACCTAGGATCAGAAACTCCATAATCAAATTCTCTAACCCCAAGCTATATGGACTTCAAGGAGTACTAGTGATGAGTTTAACTGAACTCTTGCTTGATGATTTATTGAAAATCAGGCAGGTATCCTAGCACTTCAGAAGTGTTGTGTTATTGTCATTCATGATCAATGTATAAATGATTCTCATACAGTCTTCTAGCATCTTAAGAGCTCTTTATTTGATCTAGGTTTGACATATTTATCTTCTTTTATGTAAGTTCCACATGTTTGGTGTCATAAATAAAATAAAATCAGTCAAGGCTAATCATTGTATTACATTACGTGATTAATGAATGACACAATTTTTCCGGTGGTAGGGCCACGCAGCAGCCTCGGCTGTTGCACGAATGGGCATGCTCGTCCGGTTAAGTACCACGACCACACAGAAGACTGGCGTAAAGTGGAAATATAATACTTTCGCGTTTCGTCTGGTGAGTGAGTTGGCCGGAGCCCAATTTTCAAAAGGTTGTCAACGCATCTGCAACCCTCGGGTGTAGCAGATTTCCATGGGTGGTGGTATTCACTTAACATCAGGTGAACTGTCTGCTCGCTTGGCAATTTTTCACATAAAATTTCACAAAACAAAAAAACCAAGCCTAACTTCATTTGAGACTTGTTCTACAATACTATACCCATACTGCTAACAAACAAACAGTTAGTTTGTCCTTGCCTACGAGCACGGCAAAACCAACACGTACACCCGACTTCACCTCAAGCGAACCTCAATGGCCCATAAGTGACATTGGATAACGCAAGAATGGCCACGCAGATGGAATTACTCAACGCATAGAACCGTATCAATCTCTGCGGGTTCTGTGTTCAATGAGTCTTTTACAGTCTACAGAC
This sequence comes from Iphiclides podalirius, assembly GCA_933534255.1. Lineage (NCBI taxonomy): Eukaryota > Metazoa > Arthropoda > Insecta > Lepidoptera > Papilionidae > Iphiclides > Iphiclides podalirius. The sequence goes on along the minus strand of OW152817.1, from coordinate 3,629,821 downwards.
CGAAAGTAAGGATAACGAAAACTTTAGAAATTATTAGATAATTGTTACAAGTACTTACACAGAATTAAATCATGCATCAAGAAAAGGTGACAGTAAAAATCTTAACCATCTTAATTTAAGCTTCAAGTAGTTGATTTGAACTGTATGATATCACCGCCATTAACTACGTCGGACTGTTCGGAGTACTTAATTAGGAAGAGATGTAATTTTTATTGCATGCGTCATATATATACTAGTGATATAGTCACGTGATAAATTATAGAGGATTTTTATGAATATGAGTTTTTTTCTAGAAAAATAATGATCAATAAAATTAATATTTGAAAATAAATTAAAATGAAGTATTTGTTCGTAAGATAATCATTAAGTAATAAGTTACTCTTTTTAATGAAAATTATAGGTAAGTCTACTCAAAAAAAAACTGCATACGAAATAGTTCCATGTTAAAGGTTAATTTAACTTGCATCAAAATCTACGGGACATTAACTGTAAAATAGTCAAATAAATTTTAAACATGTCAGTGGAATGTAAAACATCATAATGATTGCTATTGTAAACCAATTGATAAAAAGGGAAAATTATTTTCATTTACCCCAAGGTAAATGGCAATAATTTTGAAAAAAGTTTTACTGTGTACAAACAAAAAAAAATGGCTGCATTTTACTAGTAATGGAATTTATTTTAAATAGACAGTATAGCTGTAGCATATTCACTTGGCAACAATGCTTAAGAAAATCAAGAAAAACGTTGATTGCTGAACATAGGCCTGCATAGGATTGCCCACACACACTCCATAAAGTGAGGGGTCGTCATCTACTACAATGCCCATTGAAAACTGTTACATGTTCTTCCCTATTGGTATAGGATCTTTGAGCTACATGGCCTATCTATTACAACTGTACCTTACTTAGCCTCTGAGCTATGTTGTTTACCTTTGTTCTATTGTTACCTATGGAATTGAGACTTGGTCCTTCACTGCTGACTATATGACGAAGCTCAGTTGCTCAGCAAGCTATGGAGCTGGCTGGCAAGTACTTGTTACAATAGTTTTGTAAGTAATTGTGCTATGATATTACAATCTAAGATGATTGAATTTCATAGATGCAAGAAAATTGTCTCATTAGCACTGATTGATTATGATAACAGAGACATATTTGCCAAATTATGGATATACCTTTAATACACTACATCATATAATTATATACATCATATAATTGTATCACTTCTTTCATTCACGTTATAATTGTCTTAATGAGGAATATATTTATGGTTAAAGTTCAATAAAATTATCCAATAAAACAAAAGAGTTTACATAATCTTGTGATAATACTAAACTTTTTGACTGTGTCTTGGCTTTATGATTATCTCTTTATTGGAAAAGTAAACATCCATAGACAAGTTATCCAATAGAAATCTTGTAAGTTAATTAATTTAGATATAACAACCTTGATAAGCATCATCAAGCTTTACATTCTCTTTGGGACTGGCCTTCAATATTTAAATAATATTATGAAGATGACAATAATTTTAAGGTAATAAACTCGTAAAAACAGTGGAAAGTTAAAAGTTCTAACACATTGAATTTTAGCCTAATGAGACTGATATTGTTTTATGTCAATTTTCTTACTAGGATATTTTTCTTATTGTTTCTTTTTTTCACTGCATAACAAAATTAATAAGAAATTATTGTTGTAAATTTATTTTCTGAAAAACTGACAAAATAAAGAAATAAAGTAAAAAAATGCTAACAATGTTAATTAAACAAATAGATTACAGATCCTGCCTTACCTGTAATGTGTATTGCGTGCCGTTTACTTCTGTCGTTTTGTTCATAAATTCTACACCAATTGTATGAAAATTATGATCATCAAAATGATTTGATATAAATCTGCTCATCAGACAAGACTTTCCAACGCCACCATCGCCCAAAATCACAATTTTCAAAAGAACATTTTTATTGGAATTCCTCCCATAACAACGTTCATTATCCTCCACCATTATGTTTGGAATTTACCATAATAGTTCGTTAATACCTGTGATTATTGGTACGACCTTGAAAACAAATTAATTTAATTAATGTCTTTTGACAGCTAAAGAACAATTTTATTGACAATTATTTTGCACCTTATTCGTTTACACACAAATCAAACATCCGACATATTTAGGAACAATTATATGTAATACGACACTTTAATGCACACTATATGCTAAACAAACAGTTCTGAGTTCTTATCACAGCTGTTTCAGCTCAGCAGTCATCTTTTTGACGTTACAATTTGACATCGAAACTCGATGCAGATTATACTAGAGATTAGTTTGCATCACATGCTTTAATTATTAAAAAATAAATTTAAGAAAATATAAAAGTTTTAGTTAATATTAGAACTTGCAAAAATAATTTAGTCGAAGTAAGTAACTTTTCAAAATGTAAAAAAATAAAAGACAAGGCATTTATTAATGCTTTTTATGTCCGCTAGATGTCAATCGTAGTCCCTTTGTTTAGCAGTTGTGACTCGCGAGATGTCAGTTCACTTTACAGAGTGAGTTTATTTTATTCCGCTTTGTTTTGCGGAGGTGAAAGGACATAGTGTATTTGTTTTCTTATTCACACGTTGTGATCAATGTTTTTCTAGATAAAACGTATTTTTTGTGTGAACAGTCAGTTTAAACGGCATTATAAGTGTTTCCTTATTCGAATTTTTAAAGTGTATGTGTTTGGTATAGCAGAAAATTACTACTTTCGCACAATTGTTCGGGAGACTCGATGTCAATAAACTTGTCGGTGATATTTTATGGGAAAGGTGTGCCGCGTCGCCCCTATACCTGTTGGCGACGGGAGGATTTTTGAAGACGGGACGATGGCGAAGGTCGATGGCGCCTAAGTAGGGGCCATGGTGTTGTGGACTGAAGGGTGAGTGGCATTAGGAGGCGTTCTAGGTCGCGACAGAGCGGCGGGGCGGGGCGCGGGGATGCTAACAGCGCGGACGGCGTGCATTCACCTCTGACCCGCGCGCGGGGCGAGCGGCGCTCAAGGTCGGTGCCTCGCCTGAAGGTCGCTGGTCACGTGACGAAGGGTGCTCACCCCCTCGCGTCCGCCTCTCGTGTCTTACTCTGAGCCCTACGTTTGTTTGGGCTGACAATCGAGCTCTCAAGTGATTTTTTATTAATTTCTCTTCTTTAAATAACAAAATATAAAAATAATATATTTAAGGTACGAAAATGAAATAAACGTTAAGTATTATGATTAGTTGTAGAATGCAGATTACTTTTCTTTCTTGGCTATCTTTTGAACAGCTATTTCATAGCAGTAACGGTAGATTATCATAACGACTGATTTAATCTGCCACAGTTGTATATCTTGATTTCCCATTTATAATTTTTTTATCATTTAAAAATTGAGAAGGGTATAACTTGTAGAAAAATATATTTTTATTTATGTATGTAATTAGAAGAGTTTAGACTCTAAATTGAGGTTTTATGTATAAGAATACATGATATAAGTTAAAGATATCTTTTCGTTTTTGGTGAACCTATCTTCTTAAGTTAATTTTCACCTAATGCGCGTTTCTAGCATATAATTGTTATAAGTATAGTTATTTTATTTCAACTCGAACGAACGAATAAAATTTCTGGTAAAATTTACTACTATAATGGGCCTCTTGTAACCCTACTAAATTTGCTTGCGGCAAAAACTTGTACATCAAGGTCAAATTTTATCGATTATTATTTCTAACGGATCAAATTTATACATACCTAAATTCTCCCAAGTTTGCTACGGTCTAGCTTATAATTTATTTACGTTTGCTAATTGCTTCTTTTTATTATGTTACAAGGATGTTTTGTATTCCTCGTACAATCTATTTTCGGTTATGTTACGAAACTTTAATTAATGTCTATAACAACTTGGTTAAAAATCATGTTTCCATTCACAATTTTAAATCTGATGTTCGATTTGCTTTGCTATAGTCGTAATAACGGCTATTACAAGCAAATCGAGTCGTGTACACATCAGCTGCAGCTAGAACAGACACGCTAATAGCTAGTTCATCAGTCAGTACTTAGTAGGTGGCGATTGCAATGTCGACCTGGATTGAACTTTGTAAGCTTTTTATATGCATATATTTACAAAAGAAAAGTATGTTTAAGTATGTTTATCCGTTATCTATTACCCATAGTACAAGCGTTGCTTAGTTTGGGACTAGAGAACGTTGTGTAAAAATGTGTCCTAAATTATTTAGTTTATTTATTTTTATTTTTTCTTTTATTTGAAATTTCACAAAGCATGAACAACAAATTATTGATAGTCGTAAATGTTGTGCCGTTCGGCGCTATTTAAAACGTTCTATTTAAGGGATGTGGTAATCTTGTTTATTCATAATATTATTATAATTTAATATTAAATAAATTGTAAATGTTTAGATGATTCCCTGTTCTTATGACAAAATGGTTTGAAACTTTAAATTTTATCGTATTTGGGGAACAGGTTTCATTGTAGTAATTGCATCGTCGCCATTTAATTAATGATTCGGTTCCAAGAATTTGGATAAGTTTGCTTATCGTTGCTTAATCTATGTTTTTACGTACACTGCACCGTGAACGTTAAATTACGAAATGAGATTTTAGTCGGTTTGTTCTTAGCCGGGTGTAATTGAATAAAGGCTGGTTTGTAATTAAGTTTTAATTTTACAGTGGACGACAAAAAATACAAAATACCTATACAGTTAAAAATTTCATTCATTACCATGAACCCTAAAAATGGGTTCAAAACGTCTGCAATTAAAATAACATTAAAAATGACCGCGATAAATCCTAAAATATAGTTTAATTTAGTAGGATTACTAAAATATCGATTTAAATAACGTTGTATTATTCAGTATTTATTGCTTTGAAGCTGGGAATAAATTTAATTTTGCTTCAACCCAATCGCAGCTCAAGCGACCTCGAATTATATATTAGTTGTGACTGGCTCGTTTGGGAGGTTTTGTCACTGTCTCTACTAATTCGCATATCCAATAAAATGACAAGTACGTATTTATTTCAAATACATACTTGTTGATTAATTTTTCATTTAAACTTTATCATTGCATCAACATTGGTTTCTGATCGTGCGATACGTTATACAATACGCGACGCACTAAATTTAAAATTATGCGTTGCAATAAAAAAAGCGTGCCCAGTGCGCGCTGTGCCCGACTGTACTCTCACTACTTTCACATTCGCATGTGTGAGTGTGGCCCGGCTTTGTGAGCGTCGCGGCCGGTGACCTTGCTATCAGGCGGAAGCGTGCGGCCGCGTGAGTCAGCGCGCGTCTGCCGCCGAGTTCGAGGGAGCAGGGACCTTCGCGTTGTCTATTCCCACTAGCTTTATTACGTAGGACGATTAATTAGTGGACTTTCATTCTGTCGCAGATAATAAAACACCTATTCACTTTTGTTACAAGCATATAATACTGGCAATCTGTGAAACTATAAATTGTTGCCATTTTCTTAAAAGATTTTTTTTTTCGCTTTCTTTACCCCGGCACGCTGGTAATGTGCTTCGGATATTGTTTATAAAGTGTGAGTGCGTGTGTGTGTGTCAGCGTTACAAAGCCTTTGTTCAACATTTAAATTTCTCTTTCGATCCCGGTTGGCCGACGTCATTGAGGTCATGATGCTTTTTTAATTGTTCGCGCTGAAGGAATCGATTGTTCGTTCGTTCTCTTAATCGGCGAAACGTTTCAAAAACCTTTACAAGTGAAAACAGAGACTATAGCGAAATTATATTTCTGAGTATTTTATAACGTATGACGCCATTAGTTGATTTATCTTTTTACACGAACGTACCTCGTGATTTCTAGAGATATTCGTATAATTTCTAAGGTGCGTGCGAAGTATCAATACGTATGTGTTCTCCGTTTGTTTGTTGGCACTCGTTATGCAGGGGACGGCCGCCATTGAATAGTATGCAAATCATCATTTCTCGCTTCAACGGCCGCCACATTCATAGGCGTTTAGGTATAGGCGGTGATAGAACTGTATTTGTACAGTGACATAGAAAATATTCGATGTAGTCGATTTTGTGTAATAAGACGCAAACATACACCTCTTTCTTAACTGTTTGTGCAACTTACACAATTACTGCTTTTTATGGAGAAATATACATACTTATTTCGGGTAGTGATTGGTAAGATAAAATAGTTCGTCATTAAAAACAATCTAAAAAACTCTTTGTATGATGTTTTTATTTTAACACCATCATCATCACCGTCTGAAGATGTTCACTACGGTACTTTTTCGTTTGCCCTTGAGTTGACTCTTACGTTGTCGTCGGTGTGATTTAACACATTAGTGCTATATTATAGATAAGCAATGCTTATCCTTACTTCCTTACTAATATTAATATTATATATATTATAAAGGCGAAAGTTTGTATGTATGGGTGGATGTTTGTTACTCTTATATATTTTTCACATATTTTTATGTATCGTATCTTTCTATCTGTTACGTACGTAATGTTCGTTTGGTTACGTGTTTGAGGTCACCAATACTCATGCATATACTTTAGCAGACGGTTAACCTGATGAATCCCCCCCCCCCCCCCCCCCCCCCCCCCCCGCCCCAGGGACATCTACAAAAGCATACAGCCATCTCGCAGTTGCGTTGACAACGTTTGGGCAAAAAAGTGGGCCCTGGCTACCTCACTGACAATATAAAGCGCGGAAGTTAATTACTTCCACTTCCCGCCGGTCTCCTGTTAGGCCGTGGTACTTCTATTGACGCGCCTGCTCATCCGTGATCCGCAAGCAAAGGCAGAAGCAGTTGCTTGCGGATCACACCCTAACACGCTATCTACAAACCTGTGTCCTAATCACGTCGTGCAAAATCGAGCTTTAGAGCTTTTCTACTTGCTTGCGGCGCACCGATGTGGGGTGGGAGCGCGGGATCCGCATGTAGCGTCACGTCACGTCACGTCAATGCGCAGCGCGACTAGCGGTGGTCGTGACACGGTTCCCGCACGCGACACGGATATCTGCGGTGCTATCGCGATGCCCGCCTACCGTTATGCGTATCGCATTATAATATGGCTTATGCACGCTTATAACGGGCCCGTACGCCGATGGCCACGTTGATAGTCCCTTCGAGCGATGACGTATTTGGGATTGAACTGTGACCGTTTCGTTCACCATGCGACGTCGAGGGACTGGAACGCAATGCAGTCGTCTATCTCCGTCCGAATGCAACGCGTCTTCGGAGCAAGAGGGTGGATCGGGTGGATCGACACTTAACAAAAAAGAACTAAGCACCAGTGGGATAGCGATTGAGCAGCGACCAGTTACAAATAAAAATAAAACTAACATTTAAGGATTTTATTAAAAAAAAAATCGAATGAACACTTAAAATTGTCCACATAACGTTGCTAATGGCAAGGTAATGCGAACAATTTTAAGTGATACACGAGTGTTCTCTTGCAGAGGGCTTTGTTGACAACACAGATGTATCAAATAAATACGTCTGTGTGTTTTCCAGATATCGGTTTAACATGAGAACTAACTCAACGGTGTCTTAACTGAAATGATAACTGAACTAACGTCTAGTTCTTTATGATATACTAAAACTTGTTCTAAATATGTAAATATGCATGTCATTTTTATGAAGATCCAACTAACTTTTGAACGGTCTCTATTTAAGCCCTTAAATTTCTAGACGAAATAGGATTCTTCGGCAATCATTGAAATCAACAGATAAAAATAACAGACAGAAAATAATATCATACGGGTGAAACTCATAACCCTGACATACTGCTAAATATCTTAACGAAAACAATGATTAAAATAACTCTAGTAAGTTTAACAGAAATTTGGGAACTCCAACACGTGCTATTTTGTGGTTTTTCTTCACGTTGGTCTAATGTGAGGTTGTGGTACTTCAACGCCAAGTCCATTCACTTAAAAGAATAGACTTCTACGTCGTCATACAACTGTTAAAAAGTATTAGTAATAGACGCAACAGCAATGGTCCTGTGGCTCTCAAACAGCTAAAATCAAATCGGTCTTACGTTATTCTTACACGTACTTATATCATTTGCAGTTAACCCTAAACCTGCCGGCAGCACCTTAGGTCCTCGTTGGGACGGGCATAAGGTCAGCTAAGGTCGAAAGTCGCTTGGGGCGGTCACGATGTGCAATTTGCAAGTCCGCCGCATATCACCTGTCTCGCGTAAGCGATTCTAGCATTTATTTGCTATATCATAAACGCCTTTCAAAGGTCGCCGATGCATAATTTTCTCGTTATAGATCAACCTGGCTATGGTGTTTCGAACACGTACGAATTACTTTTCGGTTCGTTTCTGTTTATTTTCATTAAATGTTATTGGATGTAAATTATTAAGCTGCGCAAATTGTCCAAACCATATTCATAATTAATGGTCTCATACAGATATTATTAGTTAAATTGCTTTTAATAATTAAATTACAATAATAGATCATTTCATGTTTGATGTTTATAAAAGGAAAAACTACAATCCTTGAAATTTCTTGGTCGATAAAGGAAGTACATTTTGCAGAGGATATTTTAATGTAAATATGCATTGATCAATATGCATTGATTAAATAACCACTAGAATGTATCAGAATTATCTCACCAAGAGATAAGCCTGTTCGTTATCAATTCGATAAATACAAAATTATCTTTTAATTCTAACGCACCTACCTACATTTAAAATGTACTGCCATTAATCCCGAAGATAATTTTAGATAAATTCAAAATTCAAAAAAAACTTGACAATGGATCCTGTTAATAAGTATATCGAATAAAAAATCGCAATAAAACGCTAAAGATAGAACATTAACTAGTTGTCGTTAAAAACTATCGTTATTAAAAAAAAACTTATATAAACACATACGGCCAGTGAGAAAGGAACGAAACAGAACTGGCCGGCGTCATAACGAAAGAAAAAAAAGTCACTACTGCACCTGCCGGCCGCGTCCGTGGCGCACCGCGCGAGTAAACAATTACGAAACGCGCCGAGTTCGATGCTCGGGTCAGGTGAGCGGGCGCCGGCTAGCATTTAGAACTTCATCCGCTCACGTCCCTCTCTGACCCCGCACTGGGCTTGCGACATGCGGCGGCAATAGTAAAAGGCGCCCATGGTTTATTTACGACACGGCTGTGTGAGAACCACACTAATACATCGAAGAATGCACAAGTTCGGGGCGCGACCTTTAGATAAATTAATTAAACCGGCCGTGGTCTTATGACGCCGTTCCTCTTTGATTCCGCATTTTGTATGATCAGATGATTATCTGTTTACCGTTCGAATTTGTTCATACACGAATAATTACCGAAACAGGTAGGCAAACGAACTGTGAAATATAGGAATTTTGTACAGGAGCTTTTTGGTTAAATAAAATCACTGAAAATTGTTGTAATGGACAGTTTCGTAAAAAAATAACAGCGACACAAAACTCATACAATTTTTTTTTAAACAAATACAATTTCCATTGATTTGTTCTCCGATAGTTTAAATACCTACTATTAAAATTAAAATCCAATTTTTTTTAACACAGTGGTGTTGACAAAAACAACGTTGACTGTCCCTGCTAAGATAAATGTGTCCAACAACCAAAAGTGTCACGGGCACACTGCTAGCGCGACGGATTTGTCAACATGGCCTCGGTGATGCGACCGTTACTCGGATACTGTATTACCGTAAGTTCTGCCCACGACGGTGGTTTCCTTACAGTGGTTGTAAACTTTGATTTTCGGAGAACTTTCGTTAATTAGGCCGCGCCATAATCAAAACAACGTCCATTGGGTCCGGTTTTCGGCAAAGCGTGTTTTATTCATCCTTGATCTTTGTTAATGATGCATATTAAATTGTTATATTATACAAATGTCATTTTTGCGATTTCGCCGATAAAAATCGTGAGTCACCAAATACCATCTCGATATTGTTAACAAAATTGTTGAAAAGTAATCTCCGTTCGTAGCTGCTAAAATTATAACATAAATTCAACTTTTAAACACATCTAGAAGAATGTGACGCATCTATTGCATAGGAACATAATATATTCAAAGGTTACATAAGAAATTCAAAATGTAGCGAATTAATAAATTAGCTTTCATATTATATTAGTGAAACCGCAATCGAGGTCTCAAAAATTTGTAGAATTATATACCGTTATTCAATGACCATAAGACGTCAGAGAATGAAGTGATAAAAGTCAATTTTTAAGAACGCAACACTTGATTGTCTCACCTAGATTGATTTTCTGCGTGTTTTGACTGAAACGTAGAATGGAAGTAAATTATAAAGTAGCATTAACCCCATATACGGGCCCGTTATGAGTAAATCGATCGCAAAACGCCTTCGAGCCCGAAGAGCGTCGTTATACAAACCTGTTTAATTAAGTCGGTCGTTACCAAATCGCCGTTTCTCGTTGGGCTACGTGCTTTTGACCAACGGTGTCCCGTACCAACAGCATTACCTGCCAACAACATTACAACGTTTACAGCAAAAAAGGGATTGGAGAATCAGCGCTCGATGTTGAACCATGGGTTCACACTCACAAGCCTTGCGAGTTGCTATTCGTCCTATAAAATAAGACGATCGAATCTATTGAGTTGGTATTCGTCCTATTTTATTTTTATCGTTGTTATGTTCTCTTTTCACGCAGGGGACGGAAACGGTTTATTGCATGAAGATGTTCCATACGGTTCGCAATTACATAGTCTTTTAAAAATAAAAGTTAAATCGTGTGAGTTAAGCATACTCTTATTCAGATGCTCACAATTTATGTGGCAGGGCCACGCTGCAGCTTCGGCTGTTGCACGAATTGGCAGGTCCGTCCGTGGGACCGTCATACTTTTGGGTTTCGTCTGGTGAGTGAGGTAGCCGGGACCCACTTTATTAAACGGTGGCAACGTATCTGCAAGCCGACGGGTATTGCGGTTATCGCTTATCATCAAGTGAACCGCCAGCTTGCTTGCCACCTTCTCACATAAAAAATATTTCCTTTTTCAATTCGTTATAGGAATTAAAATGTGTAGAAAAAATCAACCTTAAGTGTAAAGATTAGCACTATAAACAATTTTAATTCGTTATAGTAATGTTTAGAACTAACATAGAGTTTGACACTCATCTTGTACGTATCGTGACACAAAGGATGCCAAAACAAATTTTAAAGTATAATAACTTTTTTAGTGCTATTCTCTGTACTTAAGTTGAATCTTCATTATACACCTGTTTATCAATTCTAGAACATTTCTATTTTGTTTTATAATACGATTTAAGCATTGCTTGGTATCCACTTATTAATATAACATTTTACAATAAAATATTTAAAAACTAAAGGAAATTTATTTTTATAGTGTTACTCTCTACTATTAAGATTAACTTCCTCACACAGCGGCGTAACACTTTCCGTCCATTTTTCTAAAAATTTTTATTAAAAAACCTGTCCAAATGTCGTGTTACATTTTCAACCGTCTTCAAAAACGGAGGAGTTCTCAATTCGACTGCATTTTTTTTTTTATGTTTGTTACCTCAGAACTTTCGACTGAGCGAATCGATTTTGATGATTCTTATTTTATTTGAAAGCTGGTGCTTCCCATGTGGTCCCATATTAATTTCTTTGGTATTGGATCTTGGGCTCCGGAGATACGAGTACGTAGGGAACTCCTGAAAATCAATTATAAAATGAATACAGAGCGAGATATTTGAAGTTGGTTTTGTTTTTCGTTTTTAAAAAATAATTGACTTGTGAAAAATGAATCATGTAAATCTCGAGCACCTTAGGTGTATGCACCGGCAGAGACTAATAACATTTACGTTTATACGTCGCGTTTGCTAGTTCACTCGTACCTCGATTCGCACGACCCTGAAGTCGAGCGGGTTCGGACCTCTGCGCGGGACGCCTCCCCGCCTTCGGTTTCGCAACGGTCCGCGGCGTTCGAAATTCGATTCCGCGAACCCATTGCGGAGTGACTCACGCGGGGCCACGTTCGGGAACTGGTCGCACCGGTGGCGCCACTGGCGGGCCCGCATCTCGAGTCGCTCTGGGCACCTCTACGGGCGAGTTGACTCACCCAGGCTCCCTGGACTGATTCGCGATTAGTCACCAAGTTCGCTCGCCCATATCTGTGACGTGGATCGTAAATAGCTCGAATGCGGCGTGAAACAGATGTGGAAGTTGTTGCGTAATGTTCGATATTCATTCGCGTGCATAAGTATGGCCCTACTCGAATAAACTGTGTTACAGTTTCTAAACGTATAACTCGTAAAAATTGTTTTTTTTCTTTCAACAGGCTATAAGATACCGAGTGATCGGAAAAACAGATTAGTGTTATTTATAAATGAAGAAATGTAAACATTATTTCGTTACATTACTTGATAACATATCATTATTTTTCTTTGCAATGATTTTCTCGGTATACTTCCCTGTATAGTTAAACCGCTCATCGTCTCTTAAACCGCAGGAAGTGAGTCATGCATGTATCAATTCGTGCTCATTGCTACACCGAAAAAAAGAGGCATCGCGCACGAAATTTTAAATGTAAACAAACCGTAAGTAGCACAATCTCTGTAAAGTCGCACAAACGTCCTAAGCAACTTCCGGAGCAAAATTTTCTGCTTATTCGTGGCTGATTTTGTTTTTCGAAATATGTACTTTAGGTTATTCAAAATATTTACTTAGACGTTGAATTTAAATTTAGTAGTTTTTAATTACACCTCAATTATTACGTTTCGTTTTTACTCTCGTTTTGTAATGAGAATGTATGAATGGAAAAATAAATGTTTACACGGCTGCAATAAATACAGACATGCATACATTTAAATTGATACATTTAAATTAGTCGCGTAATTTTAATTTTTTTCTTAAAGTTAAATATTTTGTTTAGTATATGAAACTCTTCGCACTGTAAAAACATCCGCTTTTTTAACCGTCACTCATGTTTGTTTGACGTTAAAATCAAAATGGCGGCTAGGAACCGACAAACTCCCTTGTAGCATTTAGGCGCGCTTTTATCGCTGTCATTACGCGTACAGTTTATTTGTTATTTTGCAACGCGGAATCAATCGGCAACTCATCGAGGGCACGCAGGGCCGGTGCCACCCACTGGGTGCTGCAGGGGAGGAGAACTTGGAACTGAGGTGGGGAGGGGAGGGCGTGGTAAATGGGTCGCCTCGGCCGCACCGCATTCCGCGTCGGTTGTCACAGCTTGCCTTTGGCCGATCGGCTGCAAGAATCCACTAAGAGCTTATACTACGACATAATTCGCGCCAACTTAATCAAGTAGCTGTCCCTTTTATTTCCAATGTAATTATATATTACGTAGTAATATAAATACTATTAGTCGATTATATCTAACATTGCGTACTTACTTGCATTATATCGAATTAATAAGGCATTATCCGTAAAAACGGTTGTAAAAATATGCTGTGTTCGCTTTATTTAAAAAAAATAACAGGAAGCCACAAAACTATGTACATAAAAGATTACATTTCCTAACGAATAATCGCTCAAACTATTTGATATAAAAATTTACTGATTTGTCAATTCACTTTTATTTCGATTACTTTGAATTTTGCACTATACATTCCGTGAAAAATACTTATTTTTATGATCATTTTATTATATTCTTTTTATACATGGAATGCATACCTTACATAAATTTTAAATTTTCGAGGAAAAAAAATTTTCTGTCAATGATGAACAACTGACGGGTCACCTGATGTTAAGTTATGACGGTTCGACGGTTATCCTATCGACTTTTTAACACCCTTAGGGTTACAGATGCGTTAACACCTTTTACTGTTTTTACACAGCCGAGTTGTTATGTAAATTTATATATACTGTTACTTTATCTACCTAGACCAAAACAATAAGAATAAAAGCCGATGACGAATGATATTAATTTTTTTTTAGAATACTTCTACATATTTTTTACATATTTTCATATCTACCGATTTTTTATAATAAGAAGTACTATTGTTAGGTCACTTACGTGTCGAGTTTCAGAATCTGTCTGGTATGCACCTAGATATTTTACGCGCAAATATGAGTAGTCCTGATCAAGTGTTCAGGTTGACCCCATATACCTTGGGGCTAGATTTTGGTTCTGGTGTCAGCTCAGAAAGCTCCAAGATTCTCTGATATTAATGAACCCGAGCTGTTTCTGATTTTCATTAAACGTCTCATTGGAATATTATATTTAATGCATGTTCATTAATTTTGTAGTTTCGGTAATTAGTAGTATTTTTAAAGTCATCAAAACTGAGGCGACATAATAATACTGAAGCGTTTAAGAATGGCATACGCATTGTCACATGTCAGATAAATGAACCGAAGGCAGTCCGTCTTAGGTTCTTAATAATAGCGCCGAAACGCTTGTCTTTGGCGCGACGTATGCGAGGAATTTCCTTTCCCCGTTTTTACGACGGCTCGGCAAGGTCGCTGGTAGCAAGCGTGATTCATAGACGATCCGCAGATCTGGCGTTCGGAAAAGGCAAGACAACCTCACTGTGAAACCTGTAGATCTGGACTGACCCATAAATGGACTCCATCAATAAGCCTCTTAAGCATCCCCTGTATTGAATGACCCTGAATCAATCGATTTAATATCGACGAATTTGGGTTCATATTGGCAAAGTTTCATCCATTCCGCTGCTTATATAACGTCTTTATCAACGAAAGAAAACTGTAGTATTTTTGGAAAGCGGCAATATATTGAAATATTTGCTATCATCATAGCTAAACTGGCTTATAAACTGTTATCGTTCGAAAGCTCAATGCAAAACAATAGTTCGTGTGTTGGTGGTTTTTTTTTCCTTTTAACGTCGCAATGGCTCAACAGAACCGAATGAAATTCGGTAAGGAGATGTATTAATATGTGATATACTACTTACTATATTGATGTGATATACTTTTGTCTTTCATAATATAAATATTTTATTTCTAGATGCGATGGGCAGATCCGCGGTTACTAACTATTCCTTTTTGACTCCTGCAAAATATCGTATTTTAACGTTATCACATATCTCTTGTACGATTTGAGAAGAGAATGAGTCAACACTTCTTATAAGATTCCATGGTTTTACAATTCGGGTTTGGATTTCGAAGAAGTATTCTCATCTTCCCGACGCATTCTTTCCATTGTTTGATCTCTTTGACATGCAAATTCAGGGCATGCATTCATGACAGGGCTTCATAGAGGAATTTAGAAAATCATTACTACAAGAATCTTATATATAAAAATGGATTGCTGTTCGTTAGTCTCACTAAAACTCGAGAACGGCTGGACCGATTTGGCTAATTTTGATTTTGAAATATTTGTGTCAGTCCAGGGAAGGTTTAACCGATGAGAAATTATATTGCATAGAAAATGGAAATATCAACAATTTTATTTTTCCATACAAACTGTACCTGTCAACTATGTCTGTGTAACCTGTCAAACATTTTTGCGTGCGTTCAGATTCCTCTAGAAATAATTTATACGTCAAAACAACGTTTGCCGAGTCAGCTTGTCTTATATAATTATAAAAATGGATTGCTGTTCGTTAGTCTCGCCAAAACTCGAGAACAGCTGGACCGATTTGGCTAATTTTGGTTTTGAAATATTTGTGGCAGTCCAGGGAAGGTTTAAACGATGAGAAATTGTGGAAAAACTGCATGGAAAATCGAAATAGCAACAGTTTTATTTTCCCATACAAATTGTACCCGTCAACCTGTCACCTATGTCTGTTTAACCTGTCAAGCACTATGCGTGCGTTCCGATTCCTCTAGAAATAATTTATACGGCAAAACAACGTTTGCGGAGTTCAGCTAGTAATAAATAAATTCGTATAGATTATAGGACCGCTCCCCTTTTGAAGTCTTTTATTTAATGCTCATTACCAAAATAGTGTCTATTCGTGTTCATTTGTTGCGGATTTACTATAATTTGTTGTCAAAAAAGGTTCAGTTTCAAAAATGGAGGAGCTTCTGAATTCGACTGCATTTTTTTTATGTTACCACAGAACTTTCGACATAATGAACCGATTTTTATGTTTCTTTTTTTATTTCAAAGCTAGTGCTTCCCATGTGGTCCCGTACTAATTTCATTGGTATTGGATCTTGGGCTCCGGAGATACTTAGGGAATTCCTGAAAATCGATTGTAAAATGAATACAGAGCGAAAGAAAAAGAAAGCACCTGAGCCAGGGCTATCGGGGAAACGAATAAATTTTAATAAAAAAAAAACTGACTTCAAACCGGAGACTAAAAAACATTTTTAAAACTTATAACATTGAGGATTGCCCTCGATTTCTCTGGGATCATGGTACCAACCTTGGGATATCTCCTTTCCAACAAAAAAGAATCATCAAAATCTGTTCATAAACGACGAAGTTATCCGCGAACACACATAAAAAATCGAATTCAGAAACCTTCTTCTTTTTTGAAGTCTGTTAATAAAAAGTTTAAATACTTGCACTATACGCAGGTCTACTGTGTGGCCGTGAACTTGCGAGCATGATAACCATTTATCATATTACTATCAATCAATACACATTAGCAAATTGGATTCGCGACGCATATGCATTTGAAAGGGACAAATAACGAATACACAGACAATCGATCGGTCGCGACTCCCGTAGTGAGAGAACAAAGTTGAGCGAAATCTCGTGCACCTTAACGCGCGGAGATACGGTCGAAGGTCGCGAGTTTCAAAGCTCGTGTACAGTCGCCCGCGTACGTCTAGACGGTATGTGAGCTTTATAACGATCTACATAAAGTTCAGGCAAGCTATGCACTCAACTGTACTTGATGGTGTCCCATCACGCGCAACGTCTGCATCGAGATTGACGTCTGTGTTGACAGAGTACATAAGATAGGTACTTATGGGAACCAGTTTTATTATTTTTCTTTAGCTTACAAAGCGTTTAGGTCTTTGAAAAGACCTCTGTGACATTGCTCTGGACTGAATATAAATTGATACATTGAAATTATAATACAAACTATTATTTTTGGTACGTATTAAGTGTGTAACATAACCAATGATTGTGCATTCAAAATGTTCCCTAACTTTTTTTAATTGAATAATTTAATGAGGAAAAAAACTGACAGTTTGAAGTCAGTTTTTGTCACGTATGTATATTATATAATGTTTCATCTTGATCGTAATAAGTTTGATTAGTGCTTACCGTTTTAGCGATCAAAATATTAATTTTTATATTTACTTAAAATAAAATAATTATGGTTATTTGAATAGTAACATAAATTACGGTAAATGATGTAAGAGCTAAGCACGCAAAATATTAAATGTCAATCTGATTGAAACGCTATTTGGGCTTTCAATTCTAAACAACATCCTAATTAAGATAATCACCCAATGCAGTAATGTATATATTATCATTAATAAAAGGTGCTGGTTGGCGATTGCAGGAGAATGACGTAATCGTATTCTTGTTACTTTAAAGCACCAAAAGTTTATCTTAATGGCAAATCGGAATTTCGGAACGGATATCTGCAAATGAACGCATTCTGATGTATTGATTAATATTAAACGGTATTAGGTATCGATTCTAGGTGGTTTTACGTGCTCCAAGTACACTTACACACTTTGTTATATTCGTAGATGAATAACTATAATAGTGTGCTATCGACGCTATCGTACGGCCGCACGCAGAAACAACAATTAACGTTAAGCAAATAAAACATTAAGCTGGCGGTTCACCCGATGATAAGCCCATGGTTATCACCCGTGGGGCGGCAAAGATGTTGCCAACTTTAATTATAGGCTTTGGTTACTTAATTCAGAAGAATAGCAAAATTGTAGCTCTTCTACTTTACGTTGGGCTTCAGAAAGTTCCAACTTTACGATAGTGCTTCCTCGGCCGAGCCCACTAGCGTAATAAAAATGGCTGCTGCATGGTCCCTGCACATTAGGTATATATATTTATTAAGGCTTATCAACTAAATACATACAGAAAATTTACATGCAAATATGTCTAACTTTCTACGTTGCTTCAAATGCTAAATAACAATGTAGATAAAAGTCGTTAAGATTTTCGTCGGTGTGGCAATGAGCCGTTTAGCTTAGTGGCTAAAGCGTCAGGCCGCGAATGCCGAAGACGTGGGTTCGATTCCCACAGCGGCGATAATCTATTCGTACTTTTTCTACAAGTTTTAATGTTTAATCTTAAGTGCAGAGATTAGCACTATAAAAAAGACTTTAAACGTCTAACTTAATAAGAAAGTTGTAACAATATATGTACATATTTAAATTACAGGTCTCCAATTCAAGTTTGTTTTATGTGACCTTAATAAAAATTATCTTTTATCTATGAGAAAAAAAAAACGAAAATAAGAAAGCTATAGAAGTTAGGAATAGCTAAGAGGTTAACATAATATAAAATTATAAATATTTGACATGTGTATATATTTTTTCTTAAATACGTGTAGTTTTTCATAACATAACATATTTCTGAAAGATAGCATAATAAGCATTAAGTGCAGTTGCTATAGGTGATATGATTTTTGTACTATTACTATTAATTTTGTTGTGGACCAAAGATGTAGTGTAGAAGATCGTTGGACTCAGAGCGCGTTTCTAGACCCTATCCAATAATCTAGTACATTAATAAGTGAAGCGAAAATTTTGTGTCTCCTTTTAAGCCCGGAGGATTGCGATTTGGCAACGTTAATATTATGCACGGATAAGTCTAGAAATCTAAAAATTAGAAACAATGTGTAGGTATGTGTTACAAATACATGAAATAACAATGTTAAAAAACATTCACTGTTTACGTTCATATTGTCAATGTCAAACTTATAATAGTGTTGTCAAATAATTGCACAGGGTAAGTATTGCCGAGAATGTTAAAATGTCAGCGCGATTCTGAGAAAAATAATTAAAAATAAAAATGAATAACGGTCGAATTGCGTCGTTCGGCAAATACCTCATTTTAATAGATTATAAATTATACATCTCATTCAGATTCGACTTAATAAAGAAAGAATCAAAACATTTTTATAAATATAAAAAAATAACTACTTGAAATATCTCACTCACTATATATTTCTATTTGATTTTGAAGAATTCCCTGATATAAATCCGTAGGCAAAGGTCCAATAGTAATGATGTTAATATGGGACCACGTGGGAACTAAACCGAACTCAACGCAAAAATAGATTCACTCTAGTTGTGACGGAGCTCTGAGGAGCAATTGTAAAACATAAGAAAATAATAACGAATTGCGACTTCATTTTTTGAAGTAGATTGAAAATAAAACATTTATCTTCCTTTTATAACTTATCACTAATGGAAATAACGGGAATAGTTATATATAAATTATAAATGTGGTTGAATCATTTTGTAGGCACGAAACTACCTATAGAGGAGTCAGATGTCTAGTGCCGTTTTTATTAGTCACATTTCTTGTGAGTTTTATTTAAATTCAGTTGAAGATATCTAAAGGACGCGTTTAGCAGGAAGCGTGTCTATCATTTAAGTATATTTTTAAAGTTAGTACGACCACCCGCGATTTTTTTTTTCGATTTTATGCTGGTCTCGGTCAGAAGTTTTCGCTTATTGTTTTTACGAGTGATCATTTTGAAAAAAAAAAAACGTTTGCCGAAAGTTACAACAACAATAGATAGTCGTATTTAATGAAGTTTGAAGAGTTATATACATTGAATCGAAATAAATATTGCTTGTATTATTCAGTACAATGATTCTCTACACATAGTAACTCTAAAGTTTAACTGTGATAGGGCCACGCAACAGTCTTCGCTGTTGCAGGAATGGGCATGTCCGTCCGGGGAATTACCACCACTTCACAGTTCACAGAAGACAGGCGTGAAGGGGAAGTTACACTTCTGCGTTTCACCTGGTGAGAGGTAACCGGGGCCCAATTTATTCAAAGGTGGCAACGCATCTACAACCCTACGGCTGTTGCAAAAGTCCAACGGCGGCGGTTATTACTTAACATCAGGTGAACCGCCAGCTCGGTTGCCATCTTCTGACATAAAAAAAGCCTAGCAAATTATTTGTCAGGTTACTAGAGTCAAGAAGATATCGTAGACACATTTTAATTAATCAATTAATAATAATAATAATGTATTTTATTTCTCCTCACAATACACCACAACAAGAAACAATATGAGTTGGTACAGCTTCAGTAAAAATTTTATCGGGTAAGTGAGGAGCTGGTGTCTATTATAGGTGTAAAAACCTGTATTACTGATCACCAGGTCCTCACCCCACGGAATCCAGCTAAGCATAGTTAACAAAGCTGAAATAATTGTACATTAAATAAATTGTCTTAAGTAACTGTCCAGGTATAAGGAGATTGAATAAAAAGAGAAATTATTAATCTCTATTATCAAAACATTGAGTAAGACGGCAAAATGGTGCTCGGCGCATACTATCCGGTTAACACGTATCCTTTTAAGACTGAAATAAAGTACAGTTTTAAAAACACTTTTTTAATATTATTTTAACGTGATGTTGTGCATGTTTTCCGTTATAATGTCTGGCCTCCATCCTTTCGCGTCCGCATTCGCCGCGTCTGAGCGAAGACGCCTGTCTCCTCTTTCGTAACGCGTACAGCAAAACACCCAAATCAAAATGTTAATGTTAAAGTAAAAATAACTGTAAATTTTGAACAATGTGAAATGTAAACGCATGATATGGCAAAGTACGACAGAATTTGACGAGTATGATGCAACTAGTAACATATTGGTCGAAACCTTTTGAAACATATTTCAACAAATAAATGTATTCTATTCTAAAAGTGAAAGTAACAGCCTATATATGTCCTATTGGTGGGCAAGGGCTTCTGTATAGAGGGTATGATCGGAAGACTTCACATATCTACGAAATATTTTTTTTTTATTATTTCTATTCTATTCTATAACTTCATTGGTGCCGGCACCGGGGATCGAACTCAGGTTGCTCTAGTATATTGAATTAAAGGCGAGCGCCCGGACACTGAGCTATCACGGCTCATTTGAATCTATTGCAATGACTGACGTAATATGCTGTTGTCTGTTTCTCGTCCGTATACACTATAAGTGACTAACGCCCGGTTTCTAAAACACTCATCGTAGAAGTTTCTTTGAATTGATCATTCTGATCATGGTGGTACCTTACGATCCCATATGTATAATTTTTTTAATGTAAAGTTTGACGATTCATAAGAACGCGCAAGCATCTATTTGAATAAAGATTTTTGATTGATTGATTAAGAAGATCATTCTGATCAATTCAGGGAATTTAAATAACATTTAACAAGCAATTTGACAGCAGATTAGTTAGCTTCAACTATGATCAGTGTTTTAGAAACCGGGCATCAGGCAAGGTCTTTAAATATACTGAGCTATTCCGTTGACCACCCACAACTAATGATAGGAGTATATGATGGTATGGTGGTACAGTTAAATACTAGCCAGTCCGGGAGTGCAATTCGTATTCCAAAATCAGCCGCGTGTATTGTTCCATATATTATCCGCCAGCGTACTGCAATTACCCGGATCACAATTGAAACCAGGATATATAACCGGTACCAAGCAAAAACTCGCAAGCTCGCACATGAATAAACATGAACGTGTTAAATATACTGCCTGCTAATCGCATTCGGTTTCGTGACTCGAAAAGGCGATACTTTTGCGGACTATTAATTAAAAATGAAACATTTGAGAGAAGCAACAATGAAGGTTTTGTATGGCGTCCCTGTATTTTATACATTGCTGGCTTATTTGTGAAGAAAGGTCGAAAAGTTCTTCGAAAGATCTATGTAGAACTTTAGCGAAGTGCCTTTGAGTTGTAACGTTTTATGAATTAATTTAATGGTAAAAACTGTTAAAATGTTTAAATAAAATTTGCTTATCTCGTAAACATCGTAATAAAAAGTGTTAGTAAGTAAGTGTGTTAGTCACTGTAAACTCCACTTAATAAGTCTCTTGAGTCCATTTTTACCATTTTTTTTAATCTAGAGACGTAATATGTAACATAATTATGCCGGCTGTTGTATTAATTTATATTGATATTTAATATAGGTATAAGTACTCCTTTAACAATAAAGCTCTCACAATGTGGCTGCGATTGATTTATTTAAAATATATTATTATAGCTTGCGGCAAAAGGCAAAGATGGCAAACCTAATGATGAGAATAACGATCTCAGATATCTCATGGTAGAGCCACGCTACAATTTACGCTGTTGCAAGAATGGGCAGGTCCGTTCGGCTAAGTACACGACCTCACACAGGACCGGCGTGAAATGGAACTTTTATACTTGTGCGTTTCGTCTAGTCAGCGAGACGCATCTGCAATCCTACGGGTGTGGAAAATGTCAATGGAGGGTGATTATCATTTAACATTTGTACCACCAGCAGGCTTGCCACCTTTTTACATAAAAGAAAAAAAAAATCACATCAAAATTTCGTCGTCTTCATCATCAATAGGGGATGTACCTATGTGTCATGTCTAGAGGTATTGGTGTCCAACGATTGCGTGTTCTACAGCGGTTGCCTTACCGTTGCGAGTTGATGTCCGCCAAAAAACATTGGCACCTGTCGCATGTTACAAATGAAATCATTATGCAAATCGGAATTATCATCTGAACGTGCACCGCATTTCGTAAGTTCGTAATTTGATATTGTCGGATAGAATGCCGAGGCCGTACCCGATCCGCATTGCCTCTGCGTAGGTAAGATATGTCACAAATTAATTACTTGTCTCCAAGCCGTATCACCACAATGCTTACAGAAATATGTCTTTGATCTATTTGTATAACCCGAACTTTTATAATAGCCCTAGATTGCCAATAGGTAATTGTTATAAAGTTGGCTGAAACATATAATTATTTGGTTTTTCAAATGATTGTAAAGAAACTGCTGGACAAGCTTCGCGTAGCAATAGTTGTCTTTGAGTAACGTCTATTTTTTTTAATCTGCTTTCAATGTGACCCTATGTTTGTGTAGTATCTATTTTATGCGTGTTATTGGTGAACCATCCTTTGTCCATATCGACTTCTTGTCGTCTGTCCCGTGACCACGTGGTTCGAAACGTCGAGAATTGCAAAATCAAAATAAATCCGCGATAATTATAACAAACGCCATTATTATACATATTCCGTAAGTATTGTTTAATTAAAGCGGCGGTTAGTTTATTATTATTGTTTGATTATAGACAAGTTTATAATCAAAGTTATTATTGTTGTTTCAACTAAACCTAATGTTTCATTACTATGACACACCTTGTTGTGTTTCATGTAACATTTTGCACAGGATCTCGAGGCTGATTACGGAATTCGGTGTAACAGCGCGGCGATCCGACCTTGAATGTGTTGAACGTTGTGTTTTTTATGACGCTATATTTCGGTTGTAAAAGGCACTTTGCATCGACATCGACTTTTCGCCTGTAACTGTATTGCGTAATGACTACGCGAGGTATTGAATGAAACGCGATTATAGTCGGTTTGGGTTTTATTAATGTCAGAGATCTTGACGACCCGAATGGCGAAGTTGGTAGTGTACCTGCCTCCTGCGCCAGAGGGTGTGGGTTCGATCCCCACTACTGGAAAAAATATTGTGTGATGAACATTGTGTTTTTCTAGTGTCTGGGTGTTTCTATATGTATAATATGTATTTACTTACAAAAGAAAAGTATGTTTATATATGTTTATCAGTTTTCTAGTACCCACAGTACAAGCTTTGCTTAGTTTGGGACTAGAGAACGTTGCGTACAAATGTGTCCTAAAAAAAATTATTTATTTACTTATTTATTTATCGATGCGTCGTTATGAGATATTTTATATTATCATCCCACGTGATCTACATTAAACATAAGCTTCGAACCTTGAAACCTTCCAGCGCGACAGCGGTGCTTCAAATTTTAATACTGATATGTTAGGGATGGGTCTAGATTCTAGAATGTGATAAGGTTTATTCAAAAGCGGGTACACCTAAGTCGACGTTTCGACCTATACTGTGAGATGAGAGTTTCCTCTTTAAGGCGAAAATTACTTTGTGTGATTATTTGTTTACCTGCAATATTAATCAGGATAAAAAAAAAAATTACGCGTACCCGCGACCTGCCTCAACGTGCGTCCATCGATAGCGCTGGCAGTAAGCGAGCAATGTACCAGGCGACCACGAACCGCTAGGGAACGCAATCGAATTTCTCGCAGCCGCAGCCGGCCCAAGGTCTTCAACATTTACCGGCGGCAGTCGGCTCCGGCGGCATTATAGTCGAATTAGGCGACAGCTAATACATGTATTGAGCAACTGAGCTGTGTCGCCTCGCGCTGGTTTACCGTAATGATTTAGATTGGCCCACGGGGGAAATTGCGCGTTCAATCGTACTGGGCAAAGCGATGACTTCTATGTATGTATTAAGATACGAAGTACGGCGAGGTACCAGGAGTGCATGGTTTGTATGGCACCCAAGTTTGCTGGTATAGTTCGACAAATCGCGCGAGTCGCGGTGTCATGAGTGAGGGGAACGAGCCGACCTGATGGCATTAAGCATATGCAGGCCTTATCAGTTAACATCCCTGCCGTGATCTCAGTTAATATCCCTGCCGTGATCTCAGTAATTTTATATACCACTCGCTTAATAATTATCAACTACAGACGAATTGTAAGAGGCGCTCGATACAATTTTAAAACGTTTTTAAAATTAGAGTTTAATCAAGACCATAACTTCGTAAATTGCTGCTAAATGTTCAATTCCCTCGTAGTCTTCAAGATAATTCATTCGGACAATGTAGTTCTTTCTCCTGCCCTTATCCCACGTGGTTAGCGTCGGCACAACATTTTGTTATTGGCTAGTTTTCATTACCACCGACTTACTTTATTCGGAACAATTATTTGCTTTTTTTATTATCTTTATTTTATGGACTTTTTATCTGTAAAGATACACCAACCCCATAATTATTCGTTAGTCGCACAAATACCGTCCCAAGTGGGACTCGCACCTCGACCCCCACCGCCGAAGCTAATAGCTTAGCAAGTGCGCAACTGAGTCATCAATTCTTCAGACAATGTTTCCATGCAAATTCCGTGTCATAAAATAACTTGGTACATGATTATTACGTTATTTTAAGTTATGTTTGGATAATTATTAAAAGCCGTCTAGTCTACTATTTATGTACTTCTATGCTTAAATAATTCAGTGAATGATACCATGTCTATATCTGATTTTCCTAATGAAATAAATCAAAATTGTAATTTTTTATGACTAGCGACAGAAAATAAACATTATTCAATCAACCTACCGGTAATATCACATTATTTAAAGCCATCTGCCCTTCTCTAGTGAGATGTGTGTATCTAGTATAGCTGTGTAATAAACTCTAAGGTCAGGAAGAGTCATGGGCGCTTTATGGCGTAGTAATCAGATCCCAATACAGCTGCATTAATTCACAACTATGGCTTAAATCGAACCCTTCCTCGCAAGACTGTTATAATTTTCTCCACAAAAGGTTCACAGCAGTTTTTTTTTTTTTGAGTCTTAAAAGACATTGCCCTTATTTTAGGATAACTTTATCCTAAAGTAAGGGCAATGTTGTAAGGACCTTTTACAAACAAATTTCACGCGGACAAACACCCAGATACGAAACAACTATCTGTGGGTCACAAAAATTGTTATCCCGTGTGATTGAGTCATCATATTTTATCTATATCTGTCTTTCTGTCTGAATATTACACCTTCAGCCTATTCTACGCAAACGTAGTCGCGGGCAGCAGCTAGTATTTCATATTTTTATCTTGAGTACAAACTAGCGCTAATACTAAAAACAACCATAAATTTAATTAGGAGAGGCAATTTTAGCTTAGTTGGCTAAGGCGTTCTGGACTCAAACTTTGGACACACAAATGTATAATTTTTTTCGGATTTAGTAACAAAAGTAAATATTAAAGTCACAGTCACACAATTATTATTTACTTTACGACATATTAAATGAAAATACTTTACGGATTTTATCGCGTTTTTTATTTTAATTTAAATTCCCGACGTTTCGAACCCTTTCCAGCGTTCATGGTCACGGGACAGACTAAGTTGTTAGACGTCTTGATGTCATAGTTAACCCCGGCTACCGTCAATTATTTTGTAAACAATATACTTTACGACATATCAACATTTGTTAAACTTTTTTAAATGTAACTGTTTCACGAATTTGAGGTTTAGATCCATAGATTGAAGGTTAGATCCTCAATACTGGAAAAATGGCGTAAAATGGCTGGCAGCTATGGGGCGACTATGCTCAGTCTTTCTATGTGATTGAGTTCGTAACGCAGAAATCCGCAGTAGAATCAAGGTAACCGACATAGCTCAGAGGATTAGCAAGCTGAAGTGGCGATGGGCCGGCCATATAGCTCGTAGAACCGATAACCGTTGGGGAAGACAGGTTCTCGAGTGGGGCAGCCTCGTACTGGCCATCGCAGTGTAGGACGACACCCACTAGATGGAGTGACGACCTGTGCAAATATGCGGGAAGTCAATGGATGAAGGTGGCTCAGGACCGTACTTCATGGCAGTCTGTGGGGGAGGCCTATGTTCAGCAGTGGACTCAAACAGGCAGAAATGAATGAATGACTGGAAAATATTGTACTTTTCTAGTGTCTTGGGGGTTTATATACGTATAATATGTATATATGTATTTATTTACAACAGAAAAGTATGTTTATCAGTTATCTAGTATACATAGTACAAGCGTTACTTAGTTCGGGATTAGAGAATGTGTAAAATTTGTCCATTAAAAAAAAAGGAATTTTATTTTTTATTATAAGTTGTTGTAGTATTATTATCATTACTTTTTTTAACGTAGGTACAATTTTTTTCTAAACATTTTAATTTTTTTTTTGTATAATCTTTATGTTTAAGTTTTAAATTATTATACATAAGGTGACGGATTAAATGTATGCCTTTATGTTTTATGAAACCCACATTTGTTTCATCTTGAGTGCGGACCGAATGTATGTGCAAAGTTACGGTCGGCGACGCTGCAGTTTCCCGATTGCAAAATCGCTCTCTGTTACGTTACCGCTTGGAGCATTTCCACGGATCTGCGTCGGTCTTGTTACAAACCATTATAACAAACGCGTCGACAGTTTTGAGGCGAAGTGAAAGTTACATTCGCGAAGGTGACGCGCACCTTGAGACTTGCCCAGAGCGCGTTCACGAATGCGTTTCGTTAATTCCTTGTTTAATTAAAACCACATATTAAACGCTGCGTCAGTGATACTCCACGAGCGCTAAACTTTCCTTCCCTCACACGAACTACGAATCCGAGTAAAATACGGCATTTTTAAACAGTCCTATCTCCAGCGACTGATTGATTTGCACTAAACGATCGAAGATTGAATTATTATTTCCAAGATTGCAGCTATTTAGGCAGAAGTCGTAGGGTCTCATCAATCGTGAGAAGTGCAGGTGGCGTGTTAAAAACCCTGGGTCATTCACCATGATTTAATATAGGGGTATTTTAGGACCCATACTGTGATACTTTGACTGTAGGGTCTATAAAGAGACACCGAGAGGTTTATATCGCTGTAAAAAACTGGGATATGAACTCACGACCGTCGTCATCAACCACTAGAAATCCATTTATAGGCAGTTGAACCTATAGCAGGTTCATTGTAACAAAATTATGGATGACATTAAAGCTCAACGACCCAACGCTTCGGTATCCGGTCCGCGACACTCAAACACGCCGTTTAGTATTTGCCAATCTATTGTTTATTTATCTATCACGAGTAATCTTACCTAGATGAGGTGGTTAAAGGTAGTTCTAGATAATGTTAAGAGCATTATCTGTATATGTATATACTGTTCGTACGTTGTATTCTTGTAAAAAATGCTCGATTTTACTTTTCTCAACGTTTTTATGTTAACCTAGGCAAACAAACGTGATGGTGATAGGTGATCACCGCCGCCCATGGCGACCATCGCAACAGTAAGATGAACTTCGATACGATGTTAATTTTTATTTAGACAAATCTGACATTTATATATGTAGTCACTGAGATAACGTATTGGGAGTAAATTTTATGTTTTATGAGTAACTTTAAATCACTCAAAGCTTTGGGCGTGAATTGAACCAAGATTTACAATCCTAAAGATGACAGACCTGGTTAACTATAACGTTGGGTTAAACCGGCTAGTTAAAAAATAAAGACCATAGCTGACTAAAATTCTCAGATAAAGATCAATAAACTGAAACATCCTCCCCGACTCCACCAGTGGGAGATCGGTGTAGGGGTTCGATCCGGCTGACTCAATCGGACCTATCGAGACTACAGGGTGAGGTTCGGTGACCCAGTCACGGGGACGGACAGAATTTATATTAAATAGGCGCCAGCCCGCCCCGTGCAAGACAGAATAATGCTTATTCTAAGGGATTTACTTAGTGGAAATAAAAGATATATTCCTTAACAGTTTTTATAATTTATTGATACAAGATTTGAAACATAAAGCTAAACTATATGAGGTTAAAAATATTGAAAGGAGTGAGATCTCACCAATCAGGCATAATTATATCAAGATTAAGATTTGGGAGTACGTAAGATTAATCACCGTTACATAGCAGTATATAAACACAATCATCAGTTTAATGGCTAGATACAGATTAGAGCAAAAACATACCAGAAGGAACCATGCTTGCCTTCCTAGTTTCCAAATAAGTGTCAAGACCTCAGCTCAGCAGTCCTCACATGCCACCGAGGGGCATTCAGCTAGTCCGCGGCTTCAAGTTACACGTGGACAGCAGGACCTCAGATTCTTAATATATATGCAGTTGCATATAAGGCGAACGCGTGGTTCGATATCAAGCCATCAGAGAGAAGCAGCTCAGCGAGATAAAGTAGAATAGAAATAGAAATAAAATAAAAAATAATAAAAAAAAACCCTGTAACAAAATACCAATTATTAACAAACGAATAATGGACCGAAAACAGTCAGATCCCAAAAAAATATGCACAAAGGAAACTTACCAAAGATGTGGGTTTTTTATATAAAATATAAAGACCAAGAAGCCATATACAAGTAGGATGTAAAAGGATGTGGCCTAGGATGCCACAAACTCCTTTCCTACATTCTCGAACTATGCAGAGGCGCTGCCGCAAGGCGGCGGCCGCCTCAGAGCTCCAATAAGAAATGATCAAGACGAAGCTGACTGCCGTTCTCGCAGGAACGACAGATGATACAAACAACAGACTATGCTAAACAAGACAATGTTTCTAATCGAAAATTATGTAAAAACAAATTTGCTTGATATCAGTTCAACATAATTAAAATGATAGTATTTTATATTTATATTTTATTTTGTTATATATTATATATAAGACAATAAAATCACTAGTACCGAAATAATCTAAGGAAATAAACAAAGACAAAACAACAAGGTGACCTAACCATAAGAACGCGCAAGCGTCTATGTGAATAAAGATATTTTATTTATTATTATTATTAACGCCATCTATGATAAATGAAATATAGATTTCCTAAGGATCCCATTCAACTAAATTGTATTGTTCACGATAGATATCGCTATACGATCCACTATGGATTGCCAATATAAGGCACTCGAATCTTAAGGGTACGAGGCGTCGAAAAAAAAGTGTTACAAAACAACGGATTAACCTAACAAGCATCCACACATTCGGCCCATCGACCATACATATGGTAAAGATATCTTTAACCGATAATTGGTGGCAGTCTTTGCCGAATAATACGGTCTTATCATGTGTACCGTGCCTTCCAGAGCGCTCGCCATTATGTTGAAATAGTTTAATTTGAATTTACGTTATGACTGCATAAACGCAATCATTTGTTTATTCCCGTGTTAACTTTATCAAATTTTATTACTTAATCAAGTGTTTACACTCGCGGGGTAGATAAAGGTAGCTTGTAATATACATTTTTATATATGTTTTTAATTACTGTACTTGGGTCTCCGTGAAAAGGAAACTTGTCGATACAACCGGCTCAACATGAAACAAAGATTGACAGACTCGTTCTTATAATATATTTTTTTACCTGACTAGTACTTGACTAGCTGTTCAGGAGGGGAGGAGTAGGACTAGGATTCCAGAAGTAGTGTACGAAGGTAAACCCAATGTATCAGTAAAAGCCTAGCCACCGAAAGAAAAATTAAGAGCAAAAAATGGTCTACTCAAGAAATGCATGCTCGAGATTTTCGAAAAAGTCAAATTCAGTTGTTGACGATTATAATACCTGAAACTATAGTATCCGTCTTATTATTATACCTCTTTGCTGCCGTAGTCGACTGTAAAACGTCTTGGTGCTTTTAGGCCTTATCTTAATTGAATAAGGTTCATATTGTTGGCAGTGGTAAACAGGAAACTACTACATTCACCGGACAAAAGCTTCGCAACGGCGGCGCCTTACAAGGCCCACGGCGATTATTCATAAGGAGGCTTTTACATAACCGAGCTGTCAGTGGCACAAACAAGCGACAAGCAATATCTTGCCCTTGTTATTTACAACTGTACGGATTTATTGTTTGGCACGCCGTTAAATTAAAATCAATGTGCACGGTGCCTAATGTCAGTACTGGTTCGCACTATTTTAGTATTAACTGCTAGGTAATAGGACTTAAATTTGCTGGGCCTTTAACAAGATTATCATAATAGAGCGTTCAAGCCTCAAACGCGTTAGAGCACGCAGTTAATATAAAAACTTAATATGTACGATGAATATGGCTATAAATTACACGCTTTAAGAAAAGGTCGTTTTTGAATACTTGTCTTTTAATTATATTGTAAGACTGAAACAGACTTTTTGGTTTTAACGTAATTTTACTTGTAAAAGGTACCTAGGGTTTAACGAGATAGAAGTCGAAAACTGTTGCCATTTTTATTAGTCGCAATAACCTATTTACATACTTGTTTACATAAATTAGAAATCCTGACGACCGCTGGATTGACTCATCACGATATCTGTTATAAGTATAAAAAGCGTAGATATTTCAAATTAAAGAGAGCGAATATGATTAAAATATATCATTGTGTCTTCATCCGTAAATTGTATGAGAAAATGTTTTAATAACATAACGGGATAAGATGTTTTAGGATGATATATATCACTAACCGAATAACGTTTAAGTAAACTTACCTAAAGATAAGATCTCTTAATGTGGTAGAGAGAGCTACATAGCTGCACCTGTAACATAGATTGATCCACTTTACCGGGGTACCGATAGGAGAAAAGAAGTACTTATTTTTATACTTGGATAGTAGACGTTTCCTGCGCTAAAGGTTGTAGGTTCGATCGATCCCCTCTTCTAGAAAAAAACTGTTTGTAATTACCATCACAGTATTTATTTACAAAAGAAAATTATGTTTTAAATATGTTAATCAATTAATTAGTATCCATAGTAAAAGCTTAGCTTAGTTTGGCACTAGATAATATTGTGTAAAAATATATCCTGAAATAAACTAAAGGTAGAAAAACTAACTTTTAAACTAACTTTTAAGAAAAATTAACTGATTACACAAATTTCAAAGTATAAATAATATTTCTACTTTGAAATCTCACGGATTCAGGATTGATATGGGCTGTTGTTTAAATTCAATAAATGTGTTCTACATGGCTTTGGGTGTTATTTGTGTTTTACTATATTATAACAAAACTGAATGTTTACGCTCTTGGTGAGAGACACTAGACTATTAAAGAATGAAACATTTGGGTTTCTTTTAATAAGCCCGATATATGCCTCTTAATTTATTCAACTCAATAATTTCCAGACGACAGCTGTCCAAACAGCCGAGGAAATAAACACTGGATAGAGACAAGTCATGAATGTGTTTTAGTCGGCAATTAATATTTGTTTTAGTTCGTGTCGAGGCCGAGACAGTAACCGCTAATTTAGTGCCAACGATCGAGATTGTCGATAAAATCTGTATATAGCCGGATAAATAACATTGATAATAGGATTTACGACTCACAATTATTTTATTCATTTACTATTCTTGATTTATTATTTTATTTATTTACAATGTATTTTAATTGTTATAAAAATATTATAGGGCTTTGTGACTTTTTTGTCTCTATTTAATTTCATTTGTCGATTTTGTATTGCTGACACTAATTTGTGACGCGTAAATAATATCGATATCTTTTATATACAATGAGTGATGTTCATCAATATAATATGTTCATAAAATTTTTTCCATCCATGTTATTTCTGTTGAGCTTATCACTATATTTAGAATTTTGTCCTTTATATTTCGTCGCTTTTGGCCAATATATTTGATAAAAAGTGTATATTAGTTTATTTCCATTACTAACATTCGTTTTTAATCAATGTATGCATTTATAAAAAGTACGTCTCATTCGAGCGATATAAAGAAGTGTGAATTAAGCACATTCTTGTGCAAACTTTAACTCCCTTTCTCGGAATAAGTTGGTACAGTCATAATATACTGTAATCGGAGTCCAGCCCTACCTGCTCGCAGCGTGATACTTGACTGGAGCAGGAAACAACATACAGATACATTTATTTATTCCATCAAACGAGCTGAACAAGTTCTGGTTCATATATATACGAGATGTCTCTACGCAACGAGGTAGACAGCAGTCCTAATAAAACGCAAAACGCCTTTCTATTGTCCTTTAAAACGGTGATTTGTTGCCAGTAATGATTAAACACATTAAATAATGAGCTTAGAATGAGCTGCCTGTTATTTTTGCAATGATATTATTATCGGTAATTTTTCTTTGAACTAAAACCTTGAGTTGTAACGGTCGCCTCGTTTTAAAGGTTTTTCAATTGTATGTAACGATCGATATTGCGACTATAAACATGTAAATATATATAAATAGATACCTACTATTCCCGCTTTCTTAACTGCGTGGTTAGTTTAGAAAACGTCTAAATTATATCAGATGTATTATTCTTTAATGGAAAAACTTCGAAGGCCTCCGTCTCGAATTGTTCTCAAATTCTAGCGTAATGGAGAGAAAGTGTATCGTACGGTACCCGAGATGAGGCTAGTCGTAAATCATTTGATCTTTAGCTCTATGGACGCTATGTGTTTGTGTGCGTTGCTATAGATAGCTACAATAAATATTGAATTTGTAATATACGGCAAAACAATAATTTAATAACTTTCTGTTATTAGCAGGATGGATTTAATTTTAGGAAGACGTTTGTTTATAAGCATAAGATAGGAGCGCGGTGATATCAGAAGGCATATTTATTACATGATTTCAACAAATTCTGCAGTAGTGGTAATAAGAAAATGTCTAGTTTCCTTTTAAGCTGTTACATTACTTCGTATTGCTCAAAATTTTATGTATTCTCAAATGCTTATTTTTAAATATCAAACGAAAAATGAATAACATTTTGAGAAGACAACGCGCAAAACCATTTTGTACAAGATATCATAGATAAAAAACGTTTATGTAACTTTGCATGGAACTCAATCGCCAATTGTCACTCTGTGTCACGGTGCATGAACTTTTGACAGTGCTGTACTAAACTAATCCATCCGTCTTGGGATTCTCTCACAGATTGTTCACCTCGTCTATTTTAGACTAGCGTAGGTGACGGGGTGCGACGCCCTCTAGGGGACGACCGACCTCTGACGCCATACGGTCAAGGACATCTGCGCATCATATTCCGTTACGGCGAACTAAGTCTATTTGCGCGCAATACACTTTGGAGCTCTGAAGGCAGTAACGTATACCGTTAGAAATGTTTGTGTGACATGATGTTCGTGTAGGTACTCTGTGCAGGAGTATAGATAGTTCTGTCATATTTTAAACTTATTCTTCTTATGATTGCCGACAAACATTGCGTTCGGTGATGTTGGTTCGATCGCCGCGCGAAACAAAAATGTTTGTGTTCCGTAAATATTTGTTCCAGGTCTGTAATTCGCGTCAGTGGCAGTCATATTTGGAAAATCACAAAATATGCGAACTCATCTGGGTATACCCGCAAAACCGCTCTCCAAACATATAATTCTATAGTTCTGAGACACGGAAAGGTCGTGGCAAATTATGTAAAATATCGGTCTCATGGTTTTCTATGAACATTACCATCAAGCTTAAAAATATCGTTCACCTTCGTTCTCTACAGGAAAGTCGAATCTGAGAGAAATAAGGCAAATCTTTCGGACTAATTTTTATCGTGTCATGTTAGCTCAGCGGACGCTTCTGAATATATCAAAATATACTTGTTAACGGACTTAATACCGGGAGTCCGTAAGCGGATGACGCGTCGGGCGTGAAGAAATTGTAATTTTCCGTTTGCGTTCGAAAAGAAAGCCCCGTGCCGCCGCAGGAATGCACCTGTCTACAGCGGAGCGATTATCAGAACATGGCACGATGTTTACGTCACTCCGATAGTGCTACGACCTCAAGATAATTATCGGTTGACGACTCGTCTCGGTCCTATCGGCTTGCAACCGCGCAAGGACATCAACAGCCGAGCCCAGCAATGCCCAGCCCGGAATGCGCAATGCCATTCGCCATTCACAATTCTTAATGCATCAATAAATTTAGCTATCATGATAAATTTTTGGAGTATACCCTTAATTAAGTTAATGTTGAACGTTCACGAGAGAATGTACGCATATTTTTGGTATTAGGATTCTTTTAAATAACATCGATATATGGACAATTCTATTCTTTAAAATAAAAAGGTGTTCGCTTGCCTTACGTAACAAATGTAAAAGCGTTTTAATAATGATTGACTGCAATAAATATCTTGTCAGCAAAAGGTATTTTAGATGTTTTCTGTTGATAAACATAATCACATGAAAATTTTCCATTTTATAATCCACGGAGCACGTTTTAGACAAAGGCAGTCTGACTCTGACGTATCGTATAAATGACCGCTCGGCCTTGTCTAGGCCACGATGACGCCATCTTGCGTGCGGACGTACTCATTTTATTGGGACGCCGAATTTCGTAGGCATCCCGTTCTTGCATATCGATAACGCTATTGTTGGAAAGAGATAAAACAATTTCGACGGTGATGATCGCTTTGATCGATTCATACAAGAGTCGTTTATCCAAAAACCATTTTCGTGATAGCGTTTATTTGTTATATTAAGAACATTGCTGACAGGAACTGATGGCGTATTTATTATGAAGTCTGTACAGAGTGTAGTCTGCAGTACGTACACGAAGGTTTCTCGTTTATTAAATTAAACAATACAGTGCATGCCGTTTCTTATGATTGTGCAATTGATACAAAACGTAATACGAGTGGTTCGTTGCGTAATTTGCAATTAATGGCGTTGCTAACGCAGGCTCCATATTCCGCCGGTATCCGAGTAGGCGCGCTACGTCTGGGGATCAAGGGACTATTGAACGGCATAATTGGTTTGCCAGACGCTCGCCTCTTGACGTCTATTTCCCCTTTTATCCATTCAACGTTTGCATCGAGCACTGACCACTCCGTACTAGCTGACTGACGTCCAGTGCGTGTTTTCTTTGAGCAGTCGGTTGGTATTTGTCCGGTAATTTACGGAATAACAATGATGTAGAGCTGTCAAGAGATTTGATTCGTATTTCGCGCGGATGCTTAATCGGTGTTGCCGCTAACTGCGACTCGGTGTCGCTGGGTCGTATTGGGAGCGGCGGACTAAACCGGCGCGCGAAAGGCGAAATGCCCGCGACCGGGGCCGGTCGCAGTAACCGGCTCCGCGAAGGCCGCACAACGCCCTCCCACCGTTCCGTAACCACTAGTGATTCGCCCGTTATCGATAATTAATTGTATCGTTAACGTTTCATTACTCGTGCCCGTGCGTGTATTGATCGGGTAATGAGAGGTCGGCCACCTCTTGAACGACCATAGTACTCGCCAGCGCTTTCAAGAAAAAGTAGGAGGATGCAATTAAAAACTTTATAGATAAATATTCATACAGATCTCTCGTGCACGTCTACTTTGTATCGTATTTATTTAAAATTTAATGACAAAAGTGAAAAATAAAGTAATTGCTACCCGTCGGGGTATTGTTTGAATTAAATGCCGTCTCATTCAGTCGTCCGTTTCGACGCTGAATACGTTATCGCACCCGCTCGGCGCGCTATAAACAAAGTGCCAATGACACGAAGGTCGGACGGCCGTATCGATAGCGCGGCGCCGCTATCGCCCAACACTGGGCGGGTCGGCAAGGCCGCGGCGCGACGGTACGTGTGTCGTCGCGCGTACGTGTACACAAACACCGTCTCGAAATGACGACTATATTCCAAATATGAATCGCGCGTGAGCCTGCCTGTACGTTGTCTCTTTTTTTTTAATAATATGATTATTTTTTTAATGCGTTCCGAATTTCAATCAGGCGCGACGTTCTTATTTCACAATTCTCCTTGTTCACAGATTAACAAGATGCTGGATTCATCCGTCGATCGCTCACAACTGTGTTCAACTTTAAAAAAGTGGGAAACCCGCGACGACACCTCGGAAAAAGCAGAGGAAACATGTAAATGCAGCATTGGCTTCCAACCACGGGATATCGCAAGACTGAATCCCACAGATGCCTTAAAAATTATCAGTGACGCAAGATGATTGGGGACGATAGGGATATTTTTCTACGAGTACATTACCTTAGAACGAAATAGTTTTTGAAGAATTTTAACAGTATTTTTGATATTTTTCTAAGACACATTTGTGTATGGTGCTTTATAGTATAGGGAGGTGAAACGCTTTCAGCAAACTGTCGATAAGAGTGGTAACTTTAGTGTTGTGAATTAGCAAGGGAGGAATACCACGATGTCGGCCGAGGGTGACGCTGTTAAAGTGGAGGGGGGTCATGTATCAGTCACTACCATCAGCATGTCTGGAGCAGAGACCAGCAATGGTAAGTTATTTTTTAATTTATTACGTTACTGTGGTTTTATGTTTACTCACCCATTTTACTTAATTCAATGTGTGTAAATGTAAATGATAATGTACTTTTTTTAATTACTAGACATGTGCTTATTCAAAAAAAAAAAAATAATTTGTGAAAGAGACTGACGCCAGCATGGACCTTGGATAAGATATTAAAAAATGACATTTGAGAAAGTTTTTAATGAAACCATTGAAATGAAACCATTGAAATGAAACCATTTTTACGGATTTCTTTACGTTCATTTTTAATTTCATCTCCTAACCTCAAATGCTTTGCAGCATACATGCGATAATAAAAAATGGTTCATGTACTGCGTTAATATGTATATTGTATACATTGTATTTCATAATTGCTAGACTTTGATCCCGTTGTTCCCATATCTAAAACGAAATACATAAGATTTGTTTACTAAGGATATTTTTTTACCTTTAAGAAAGGTTTAAAAGTTATTTGTGTGCGAGTAAATAAAATAAATACTGCCTTTATCCAAGTAAATATATATTGCTCTGAAATTGATAAGTTACAAATAATATAAAAAGATGTTTTAAACGCAATGCAAAAGATAAATTATAATTAGGAGTGCTGTTCCCCGTTTGGCCTTTAATTGGCGCTTTAGCAGCATGTGCCCGCACTTTGTCTAGAAAGTTGAAATCCATAAATTAAAGTTCAGGGCGTACAGTGAACTGGCCGATCAGATTTCTATATTCCGATAGTTAGACTTGAGCTTTATTTGCCGCATTAAGTTTTAAACTAAGTTTACCGCTGTTGCTAAAATTGTAAAAGAACTGAAATTTTGATCTATAAAAGATATATTTAATGTATATAGTAATAATAGAAATATTAAATCATTTCTTGTTTGCGTTTTCTTTACTCCATTAAATTGTTGAGCGTAAAAAAGTATAATAGTCTGTTAAGTGAACATTAAAATATTTAAATATGATGGTTGATAGATTTGATTCACTTGCATCGGAATACAAATTATTTGAGACAGTATAAAAATATTTTTGTTTCTTTATTCCGAAAACCTACCAATGAGTCTTGATAATGGACGTGTTCTTAGTAATGCATCCTCAAAAATATTTTTATGAAATATAAAGTGTTTTTTTTATATATAAGCAACGTAAACACAAATCTCGTTTTTACTGTAGTAGTAATGATTTCAAAATTCTATGAAAATTTCAGTGAATTTCAATGTCGCCAATAAATCATCGCCAAATAAGGAAGACAGGAAAATATTTTCTTAGCTGCACTGGGCAATTTTGTTATTGCAGTGCAAAGTTGAACTTAAAGTAAACAAGGTCAAAGTTCGGAATTCTTTAAACAAGAATATATTTATCGAAACGTCTCTCTTTTAATGAAAGTTACCGATAAGTATTATTTGTGTTAATTGAACGATAAATAAGTTTACATGGGTACGTTGAATTCGCATCATAGTATATTTCTACTGCAGAGGTCTCTCAAAAGGGAACAGTGCATTTTTTATGAAATAAACTCACTCTAGTCCTAGACAATTACACTCTTGTGATTATATACAAAATCATAAAACTGAAATTATGAACTTCACGCAATACTAATTACTTAGAGAATTATTTTTCTACACGTCTTTTTCCCCCAAGTGGAACAGGGTTCGAACGGTGTTCATTATTGAAGTAAAATGAAGTCAAATTAGAAAGTACTGTCTAGGTTAATTCTGCTTTACAGTAATCATCATCATAAATGAAACTAATTTTTACGGATTTATCGCGTTTATTTTTAATTTTTATTCCCGACGTTTCGAACACTTTACAGCGTTCATGGTCACGGGTCTGTCCCGTTTAAAATTAAAATTAAAAATAAACGCGATAAATCCGTAAAAATTAGTTTCATTTATAATGTGTAATCGCGTAAATACAAGAAATTATTAAGCATCATCATTTCAGCCTGTTTTAATCTACTGCTGAACATAGGCCTACCCCACAGACTGCCATGAAATACGATCCTGAACTACCTGCATCATTCCCATTCTTCCCGTACATTTGCATAGGTCGTCACTCCATCTAGTGGGGGGTCGTCACAAAGATAATAATTTACATTAATTACTAAAGTAATACACGTATGTAATTATTTTCTGTGTCGAATTATTACTAAAGAAAACTAAACGTGGACTTCATTTTATCTCATTTATTGATCAGTATTCATCTTGATGGTACGGGAAGATATAATCGTAGATGGTACACGCGCTACCTTATATTATTTAAAATTATTCGTTTTACTATTGTCATTGAAGGATTCATATCGCGTTTAAATATGAAGGAGGAGATTTAATACAGCATAACAGAGACGGAACAAAACAATAACATTTTAGTAACATTTACCAAGGAGGTGAAAAATCACACAACTACATAAGCAATGCTCTATCCCTCTTTCAGGCCAGTTCTCGTACAGTTCGAGTGGGGTACGCATCAGCGTGTCCTCGGATCCTCATGACGAGGACTCCACTGACGCAGAAATCTCCAAGATCGACTTCACGCAACACCAATACGAGGTATGCTTATTTAAATGTATGCTAATTTATACCTAGCTCGGTTGCTTTTGCCGAATCATATTTTACATGTGTTATCATATGTACCCAAAATTACTCTATGCGAGATCCTTTAAGATGTGCTTTTCATATATCCGTGCTTATTATGTTTCGATGAACGAAAACTCAACATGTATTATCGTTCTCTTCACCGGCAAAACAACTAAGTGTACGGCTTTATCACCTCTGGTGAAAGTGGCTTTGTGAGTTGTCGCGAATCCCGACCTAATAGGGCTGCCTGCTCTAATGACTGAGCGGTTATTGGATTAAACATCAAATTTCAGTCGTAAATATTTGATTTTGAAAGTACAAAGTTTTGAGGATAAATAAGGGTTCCTTTGTTATATTAACAGGGCTGCTAGTGTCTACCTTTGCAAACGTGTAATGCTTATTTATTTAAAACTTTTTCCACAATAGTGTACAATGGCGGACTTAAAACCATTATGTTTTCTCTACCAGACAACCGACGAATAAATAGAGATCTTATTGCGTGCGGGGAGTACGAACAATGGTAGACATATCATTAAGATTTTTTCCTTTAAATTGTTTTGTTCAATTTGTGTCTTTGGCAAGATACTTTTAAAAGCACTACCATGACCGACCCTTAACCGGTCGGATCCAGATTACGATCATTTGCCAAAACGCGGTAAGGTTTTGGCAAATGATCGTAATCTAGATCCGACTAAACGGCGAGGCTGCCGCGGACCACGCGGCAGCCTCGCCGTTGCACGAATGGGCAGGCTCGCCCACGTAAGTGACACGGCAGTACAGAGGATCATCTGGTGAGTTAGGTGACGGTAGCCCACTTTTTGAATATTGGCATTGAACTCGATAGGTGTTGTCTACCTCCTCGTTTCAGCCATACTTTACGGCAACTTTTGACATAGGAATAAATATCACAGTAAAAATATGCACAGGTCAACATGCGAAACAAGAAGAAGCGGTCGGGCGGCGTCCAGGCCGAAAACCAGGTCATGGACCGCGAGCGCCCCATGTCATGGGAGGGCGAGCTGTCAGATTCCGAGATGGTCATAGACACCAGCGTCAACAACGGTAAAGACACCTATGTATCAATTCCTACCAAGCTATAAGCTTACGCTGGCTGAAAGACAGCACTGCCTGGGTGAGGACTGTCGCGTTGATGTAAGACCATCGCTTACTTCCTATGTCAATTCGTTTGCAAATTATTCGGCAAACAATTTGCAAATTAATAATTAATAGCTTTACAATGGTGGCCAATTCGTTTATTTGTACGGTGGAGTCTTGCTCTGGTGATGCAAGTCCAAGATCCCGATTTCCTTTAAAATACTAAACTTGCAGCTGATTGAAATAAATTTTGTGCCTAAAAGGCATGATAGAATGTAAGTTAATTGCTAACTGAAGTATCTGAGTGGTCGTAAGAAAATTCTCTCCCTTTTCCTTAAAGGATTAAGCGAAGAACGGCTTACGAACGCTTAATAATTATGTTCTAGACTGTTTTCTAGATTGTTTTCTACTTATGAACTATTCTATACATTATCACTTCTAATATCATAGAACTAAGTCACCAATGTCTTCCCTTCTCTTAATATAAGCGTTAAGACAGCCGTTGTCTCTCTTGTCAACTCCTGGGTTGATCTGTCGCAGACGAGAACAGCAGCTCGATAGACATGCAGTCGTCCCGGGACTCCGTCGACACCCTCCGCAACGTCACCATAAAAACGGAACCGCTTAAGGGGGACGCCTTCCAGAGCCTCGACGATCAGACGGTCCTGGACCTGAAGTACTCGGCGCCCCTGCAGCCGCACCAGCGTAGTCTCAGCATGAACAGGGTGAGTGGGAAACTTCAGAAGGAGAGTCAGCGGCTGAGACTTTTTGTGTGAACGCGCCGATCTGATTGGAGAGGTATTACAATCCAACCGAAGAGCAGTGAAAAGTAGAAGTTTACTATTGCTTAGTTGGAGACAACGTAACGTTTTGTATGATTGAGTTGATCTGATTGGAGAGGTATTACAATATAACTGAAAAGCAGCGTCAAGTAGGAGTTTACTATTGCTTAGTTGGATGTCTATGATAAGCAGATTCACTTACTGACTGAGCCTTTATCTGACTAAATAACTTAAGCCAGATGTATTAATGTTCGTACATGAAAATTAAGGCAGTAGAAATAAGTACAGTCCTTAATATTGTCTTAGACAGCTAATTAGGGGGGAAAGCTTTCCTTGAAAATTCGACGGGTCCGCCTGCAGAAGCTTTTGAGTTAGTCTGGGCTCACATTTTTTTAAATAACTGGCAATCTGCAAACCAAGAGGTTTAGGAGATGTGCATGGAGGTCAGTAATCAATTAACATC
The DNA here is from genome assembly GCA_933534255.1 of Iphiclides podalirius. Classification (NCBI taxonomy): domain Eukaryota; kingdom Metazoa; phylum Arthropoda; class Insecta; order Lepidoptera; family Papilionidae; genus Iphiclides; species Iphiclides podalirius. The sequence goes on along the minus strand of OW152817.1, from coordinate 3,588,094 downwards.
AGGAGAACTGCCTGCTCGTTTGCCAACGTTTAAATAAAAAAAAAAAAAAGTCAAATAATAAATGAATGTATTGCATTTAAAATATAATCTGTCTCTCTCACTCAGATATCTGTCCTCACCGACAACACCTCCCTGTCGCTCTCTCGACGACCCTCGTCGCCAACGAACAGCGCCAAGTCCCTGGCCCTCAGCGACCAGGGCACGATGCCGATGATGACGCACGTGGCCGGAGAGGCGCAGAACTTGACAATAAAGAAGGAGACGCAATTATCAGGTACTTATTTAAACGCCCTAGTGTTTAATCCGGCGAGAATGTTAAGTACCTAATTTTCGATGTCGTCAGAGCTTGGATTAACAAATGCATCGAATCAAAGACTAAAAATAATAAGAGGTTATATAGAACTTTCCAAGATAAAATGAAGAGTAAGAGAGTATAAATTTCAATTACCTCATTGAAGGAAGTAAAACACTCAGACAGTATAACCGTATCCTAATTACTAGGTCCCTTTGCCCCAATTTGTCATTGTCTGTTATACAAAATGTGTCTTTATTACATATTAAACTTTTAATCCCCGATTCCAGAGCTAAAATGCGAAGCGGGCTCGGGAATGGAAAAGCTTCTGGCTCTGCACGGGTCGCCGCTGCTAGGCCGGCTGCCTCGAGTCCAGTCCAGCGCCAGCACGGACTCCGCTGTCCACTCCATGTACACGCACAGGTAAAGGAACGCCCACGGACAGTAGATAGAGAGAAAGAGAGAGAGAAGAACAGATAGAGGAGTAGACAGAGACAGAAATAGAGAATGAGAGATGACAGTGACATTAATCAGGTTTGTGTGCAAAATCTGGCTTATCGGCGACCCCTTGATGTAGACATCGATGTCGCTACGAATTTCACTTACTACCTTCAAGTATATATCGTAATATGACCTAAAGCGGTAAGCCGGTGGCGTCACAAAGGAAACTCAATTGGCCCAATTTCTTAGGATTAGGGCGTAGTGTCGCTCGTTGTATGTGCGATTCCCGCATGAGGCGATTTAGTGTCGCCTTCAGATCACTGACCAGGATCTGGGCGTTCTTATAGCCGTTATCGATATCGATGCCGCTAATCGATGTTACAAAGTGATCCGTATCGATATCGATGAATGTATAATATGTAATATCCAACAGCGTGTACAGCAGCCCGTCGGCGAGCCCGCGCCCGGCGCGTCACTACACGCCGTCCCTCTCGCGGAACAACAGCGACGCCTCCCACTCCTCCTGCTACTCCTACAGCTCAGAATTCTCGCCGACGCACTCGCCCGTGCAGGTATGTCTGCTCCGTACGCTCATACCTTCAGCGCTACGCACTTCACGACTGTGGAGAATCGAACTTCCCACAGGGAGAACTAAAGAGTTATCCATAGGATTATACATATATTTATTTATAACTTTACAAATTCTAGAACACAAAAGGCTGACTCAAGCCTTCAGGCAGTCTCTACCAGTCAACATAGTTGTGTCGTCCTGCATTAGCTCACTTACTTATTCTTCTGTTCGTTCTTACTGACGTCAGATGTATCACAAATGCGTCCTAAAAATGACGCAGGACATTATAACGTCTTCTAAAAGAGAACACGTATTAAAGAATTTTCCTATAACGCGATCCATAAAGTCGGTAGCATTTTTTCCCTCTTACCGAAACACGTGACTGTGCTATCCCTCCCCCTCCCCCTCCCCCCCTTTCATTTGTCAGCGCGTGAACGTAGCGTATACATTCAGCAGAGCCGCCAGCCCCACGTGGTGTACCGCGAGGCGTCTGCCGTTTACCCCGCCTCTCCGGCCCACGACGAGGACACTGATGCGGCGGAAGAGCGGCTCCACCACCACCAGGGCATCAGCCGGCAGCAGCTTATCAACAGGTCGGTAATAAACCAGCTAAATGGTTAGCTGTGAAAACTGCTTAGGGGTGCAACTTCTCTATTCTGCCCTAACATAGATATTTTGTTTCATTATCGTAGATATTTCTTCTGTTATTTACAACGTGTCGAGTTTTTTGTATTAGTTATGCTACACACAGTAGTGCCAGTAGGATATAAATTTATGACATACTAGATTGCTACGAAGGAAGATGTGTTTTTAGACGTAAAATCTTCATCTGACAGAGGGCTCGGGGATAGCTAAGTTTCTACGAGCTTGATAAATTCATTCGAGCCTTTCTTTTTTCATTTCGCGCATGTGCACAAGCGTGTTTAACCTGTAGATGTCTGTGCCGTTAGTGCTGGCAGCCGAATATCCTGCCGTAACATGGAGAGCGGTCTTCTACAGAAGAAATACTAAAATCTTTGAAAGAATCGGTGACGAGCTGCTTCCACACCACTCTCTGTTCAGCTTGCAGAACTTGCAGCAGGGCAATGGAAACAGATTGCCCTGTTATTTAGTAGTAATAGTTTTATTTGATCAGGCAAACGTGTGGGTGACCCAAGTGATCTTTTGCCATCCACTTTCCCAACTACAGCCAGTTCTTTCTAAATTATCTGGCCGCCTGCGGGCGGTGGTGGCTCAAAGCTCACGGAACCCTCCGCAGCCCGTGCCCCATCTGCGGCGACAAGATCAGCGGCTTCCACTACGGGATATTCTCGTGCGAGTCGTGCAAGGGCTTCTTCAAGCGGACCGTCCAGAACAGGAAGAACTACATGTGCCTGCGCGGCGGCAACTGCCCGGTGACGGTGGCCACGCGCAAGAAGTGCCCCGCCTGCCGGTTCGACAAATGCCTAGGGTGCGGCATGAAGCTCGAAGGTATGATTATGGATAATTATGGACACCCATACCCATACCCATTCTGGTATTCAGGGATTCCGCAAGACAGAGTTGTTTAGGTAACATCAATGAATTTATCCTTCTGCCGCAAGCGTTGTAGTGAGCGTTGGTAGAATAACAGATCTAGAGTCATATCAGACTTATCGCATCTAGTGCGGTCTTGCATAGACTATCCTGGTAGGTCATTCCATCGCAGTTTCTGTATTATTTACTAAAGAAAATCCATTGCAAGCTTAGCTTAGTTTGGTATTCGATCATCATCACTCCATCTAGTGGGGGGTCGCCCTAAACTGCGATGGCCAGAATGAGGCTGCCACTCGAGAACCTTTCTTCCCCAACGGTTATCGGTTCTACGAGCTGTATGGCCGGCCTATCGCGACTTCAGCTTGCTAATCCTCTGAGTAATGTCGTTTACCTTGGTTCTACTGCGGATGTCTTCGTTACGAACCCTATCACGCAGAGAAATACCAAGCATAGCTCGCTCCATACAGTGGCGGATTTGCAGTCTTAGCCGCCCTAGGCCCCAGTTCATGATTTAGGAAGGTTATCGTTAAACGATGCGATGAAGTGTGGCCCGCCGTAATTTGCGCGAGCCTTTAGAATATTAAAGTACTTTGAGTTGTTTCTTATGATCATCATTGAGTTTTTTGTCACGATTAGCCGCCCTAGGCCCGGGTCTACTGGGCCTTAGAGCAGATCCGCCACTGGCTCCATAGCTATGGTACTAGATAACATTATAAAAATATTTCTTGAAAAATTTTGCCTATTTATCGAACAGCCATACGTGAGGACCGCACCAGAGGCGGCCGCTCGACGTACCAGTGCTCGTACTCGCTGTCCGGCGCCGCTTCCACCGGCTCGCTGCTCTCCGCGCACGTGCCGCCAACGCTGCGCCACGCCTCCAGCCTCACCTGCGTGAGTACCGGCAAATATACCACCTCCCCTAACCTCCCACACACCCCTCCCCTCCCCTCCCCCATCCTCCACCCTCCTCTCCCCTCGCCAACCCCTCCACATCCCTGCCCATCCCTCCCCACGTCTTCCATTCACCTAAATCCTTCTCTAGCGACCTTCAACAACATCGTTGCCATGGTAACGGTAAACGAAAGCGCCGCGATGCAATAACCCAGTGCTAGTACTCATTTCTGTTGATGTGAAGAAGAAGAATAACCTTTAAGAAAGTATGCAGTTGCCATGGTAACGCTTCCAAACGAAAGCTCGTTGTATCCAGTGCTAGTAATGTCTGTGTAAGCAAATAATTTGATACAGTTTGTCCATCGACAAGAGATCGCACTCTTCTTAGAGCTTCTTGGAATCAAATCGCGCGACGTATATATAAGTTATTGCTGATAATAATTAGGGTATTTGTGAAGTGTGTAGCAGGTGAAGTCTGCCTATCCGCTGTGGGATCGCGTGGTAGACTAAGCTCTGTATAGAGAAGGCCTTTGCCCAGGATTGGGAATATATAGGCTATTACTTAGTAAGTAGAGCAGTTTTAGTTGAAGCTTTCGAATTGATTCAAGGGTTGAACTAAACTGAACCTACTAGGTAGAGCGTTACATAATATACGATCAGGTGGGCAAATGTAACACAATTCTCTATAGAAAATTCTCTCTGGTTTTAGGTGAACGGTCCAGGGTCATACAGCAGTCGAGGGGAGTCGAGCAACAGTCGGTTGACGCCAGACATTCCGCCATTATTGCAGGTAATTGTTTTAAATGGTACTAGCGGCCCAACCGTCTTTGTCCGGTTGAAATTAACTTTTCACAACTAACCTTTATCATGAACAAAATTAAATATCATAACAACAACAAAAAATGCTGTCCACTGTATATTAAACTAGCTTACTTTCTATTATACATATAAACCTTCCCCTAATCACTCTATCTACCAAAAAGAACCGCATCAAGATCCGTTGCGTAGTTTTAAAGATCTAAGCATACATAAGGACATACAGACAGCGGGACGACTTTGTTTTATACTATGTAGTTAAAGTTATTCTTCGTATAAATGTATGAAAACTGTTGTTCACAACTGTACACCATGTTGTCATGCACCTTGCTGCGCAGTAAGTGATTAGCTGGCGCGAGCGAGAGAGCAATACCCTCCCCGCACTTCTCACTCATTCCCTCCTACACATAAAAACCGTGTGTTCGTGAGAGCGAGCACCGCGAAGACTAACAGCGAATAATTCGGGGGCTCAGGAGATAATGGACGTGGAGCACCTGTGGCAGTACAACGAGTCCGAGCTGAGCCGCCTGGGCAAGTCCACGGGAGCCAACCCGCTGCTGGCGGCGAGCGGCATCACGCCGCACACCTCCAGCGCCGACCTGCTGGCGGACCTCTGCCACATCGCGGACCACCGCCTCTACAAGATCGTGAAGTGGTGCAAGAGCCTGCCGCTCTTCAAGAACATATCGGTCAGTTTTTTTCATGTGAAAATTTGGCCAAACGAGCCGACCTGCTGTTAAGTGAATTGCCATGGACATATGCCTCACGCGAGGGTTTGCAGATGCATTAACAACCTTTTTGGAAATCGGGTTCCGGCTACGACGACTCGAGAACCTTTGTTCCCTAATCGTTATATATTAATACTTTATCCGTGTCCCCTTCTGTAGACTGGTTTATTAATTTGAGCCCCTTTCTTGGGAATCTTTACATTCATACCTAACCCATGCCCCCTCCTGTAGAATCGTTATAACAATACCTAATCCATGCCCCATCACTGCTAGTGAATCCCCAGATAGTTTTGTGCTGATGATTGACCTTGCGCAGATCGACGACCAGATCTGCCTGCTCATCAACAGCTGGTGCGAGCTGCTGGTCCTGTCGTGCTGCTACCGCGGCGTCAGCACGCCGGGGGAAGTGCGCGTGGGAGGAGGGAGGGGTATCACGCTGCACCAGAGCGCCAAGTGAGTACCACCAGGTCATTGACCTTCGGACGCCACGGATTAGCGTTAATAAGCTTCTACTAAAAAAACCGCATAGCTGTTTCCTCTGCATCTCTTAACGACATGTTTGTATTAAGTATAACGCTTCCACTTCCCTGAGAACAGCAGACCACTGATTGACGCCACCATAGTTAAAAAAATCACACAAATTCTGTTAATTCCAAAGATTGCGTATTAGTGTGTTTGTTTGTTTTTCACGCTGCAACAGTTAGTGAGATGTTTCGAACCGGTAATGCAACACATTACAGATTCGAAAATTTTAAATATATTCTTTATTTGTAAATTAATTCTAATAAGTAATATTACACAGTTTATCCCATAAATTCACTGTTTACTTCGAACAAATGTAAGCACCTAAAAAAGGTACCAGTCATCCCGCAGCGTAAAGAAGAGGGATCTCTATCAAATAAATGCTATGCCGACAGGTTTGGATTGACGCCGTGTATAGAGCGCATGCTGAGCTTCACTGACCACCTTCGGAGGCTACGGGTGGACCGATATGAATACGTCGCCCTAAAAGTCATCGTACTACTCACTTCGGGTAAGCTTTCTAAATCAGAAGATTGTGTATCCGGCTCTAAGGACCAACAAAATTATAACAAAAAATTTAGGGCGAAGCTAAAAAAATTTCAATGTCGTTTTACTTGAAATGTAAGGTTTACTTGGAAGATTAATACCGAAACAATTTCTTTATTTAAGTGGGGCTCCCATACAAGAGACATGATTACTCAACTGTTCCAGACCGAACAGACAGCTGCGTGGAGCCGAGAAGCCTCTAAGGAGATGGGAGTTTTAGTACTATTAATCTTTAATTCCTCCAGACGCACCAGAATTGCGCGAAGCTGAGAAGGTGCGAGCCTCCCAGGAGAAGGCGTTGGCGGCGCTGCAAGCGTACACGGCCGCGCACTCGCCCGACACGCCCGCCAAGTTCGGCGAGCTGCTGCTGCGCATACCGGAGCTGCAGCGCACCTGCCAGGTGAGAATCGACCTTATTCCGTTTGCAGCACGGCCGGCTTTCCCGTGCTAGTATACAATTATGAGTCAGTCGAAAATCGACCCTATTGTGTTAGTTGCGCGGTCGGCTTTCCCGAGCTAGTAACTAATTCGTGAGCCAGGTGAAAATCGACCTTATTATCTTTGCAGCGCCGTCGGCTTTCCCGTGCTAATATATAATTCATCAGTTAGTTGAAAATCGACCCTATTATGTAAGCAGCGCGGTTGGCTTCCTGCGCTATTAATTAATCCATCAGTCAGTTGAATATTGACCTTATTATGTTGGTAGCGCCGTCGGTTTGCCATGCTAGTTTTTTCATCAGCTCGGCAAAATTGATTTTATATGTTACTAGTAAGGTCGGATTTTTCGTGTTGTTAAAAGCCCATCTGCTGAGTGAAAATCGACCTTACTTTGTAATAAGTACAACTTCTTTTGCCGTGCTGATTTATAAAGTTCATCTATCAGATGCCTTAGAAACAATGTTCCGAGCTCTATGTCAGATATGGCGGGCAATAATTGTCTCTAGGTATAATGAACGGGTTGACGAAATCCCTTACAACGCAATATCCATTATTTTTAATTGAGATGAAACGAAGAGCTCAGAAATTTAAGTACGCTTACGACGATTTTTTCCACCGCTCAAACGAGTAGCGTTATTTTTTAAATATTATTTACAACTAGCTGCTGCCCGCGACTACATCTGCGTAGAATACGCTGAAGGCGTAACATTTAGACAGAAAAACAGATATATATAAAAATAAGTATGTTAATTATAGCCTATTTGTTATTCGGACGTATAATCTATATTATTTTAAAGTTTTATTAAAATCCATTCAGTATTATTTGCGTTAAAGAGAAACAAACATCCATCCATACATATAAACTTTCGCCTTTATAATATTAGTAAGGATGAAACATGTGATTAAGTTATGAGTTCCACTATAGCATCTGTATCATACACTTATAATATAACATTTGTTTACTCTTCAGTTCTTCATGCAAGTTGGCAAAGAAATGCTCAATCCTGCCAACAAGAGCAAAGATGGCGACGGGCCGAGCTTCAACCTTCTCATGGAATTACTGAGGGGTGACCATTGATCTCGCTGCCGAGCCAGAAACTACAGTGAAAAACATTGCTCAAGTATAATGATTGAACTGTTAAAGGATTTTAGCTTTTATTACTACAGACTTAAAGTTGCAAATTAAATAACCTGCGTTAAAACTGGAACGCGCGGTCATGATGAGGAAATAATAATGTTGTCAGTTTCAAGCCTCTACAGCCAGTGTGAAATATTTTTTCTGGGATTTTTCAAAAGATGAAACACAACTGGCATGTAATATTGATCTTATCCTTGATTATCATGACAGTACTATTTGTAATAAAACTAATATTAAATTAGAACTAAGCCTGAATTGCCTTAAAAAGTGTAAAGCCACAATTGTATTGGCCTTAAATGTGAAGACTGCTCCATACATATTCATAGTTTTTTAACCTGCTTCATACATGCGCTCATACATAATAATAATATTTTTAAATGGTGCCAAGCGACGACACTGCCTTATTGCATTTATATTGTTCTGTATCGATATCTCTTCTGATAAGTCATTTTGACATTCATACTTTTGACAGTTTATATCAAGTCACTTCCATACACTTCAAGTATTAAGCTCCTATAACGAGAAGCTAAGGGATCAATTATTAATAATAGTTTTTCAATACAATGCTACTACCCATTCTAAACTATATTTTTACACCGTGGTAGTTATGATACTGACAAGACAATGGCAACTTATTAAAATAAAACTTGTCATATATCCGCGGGCAATACATAAGTTGTCGTCGAATATATGTTTTCGAGGACAATAATATATACGTTTAGACAATATTTATTCTGTCACGAGTGGTGACGACAATTTAGAAAAATTGTTCAACTGTTATATATTTAGGCGAAAAAAAAAGCATGTCTTCTAAGCATTTTTTCCAACGAAATTCAGTCTTGCCATAAGGTTCTCGTCTATTGTATCTTCCTAAATATGTTTGTATTTTTGTATCTTCCTAGAAATGTTTTAGGATCGTGACGCGATTGAAAACCCTTGAAAAGTTTCTAGAGCTAAGTATAGTAATGTATAAAACTTCTGTTACTTGCTCTACTTAACTTAACCAATTTTAGGTCTTAGTGCTTGTTATTGATTTGTAATTTTAGGAGACATTCGTTTGTAATTATGTGTAAAATGTGCGTCGTTGTTGTTTATTGTATTATACTTATCACGGGCTTTACTAGTGCAAGCCCCCAATATGCATTGCCATTTATTTAGGTTACTTAATGTTGTATCTTTATTACTATGGATGTCTATATTAGTATAGTTTTCGAAGGTGAGACCTTAAGATTAGTTATGGTTTTTATGAAAAACTTGACTTACTTTAA